>OZ026518.1:3437500-4657500 GCA_964019695.1 Loripinus fragilis | reverse complement strand
GCCTGCTATTTTATGTAGTGTCACCAGAGCCTTCACTGATCATTCCTTCAGATTATAGAAGTAGATGAAAGGGCAGACTTACATAGAATTTTGTTTTAGCTTCATTAGAGACCTTTGAATCTACGTTCATACGCAGATCCAGAAAGTTTTGCCAGAGGGGGTCCAACATTGACGACTTTTTTTAGTTGACGAGAGGATTCAAATACTACTATAAGCGGGCCAGCATTGGCCCGCCAGTGAAATGCCATTTAAATGGCGTTTTGCTGGCGTGCCAATGATGGCCCAAAACATTGAATGCTGGCTTGTTGGCTTTATGATTTTTCAGGTGATCTGGACCAGTATTGCTTATAAACCCTATATTTTTGTAATTTTCAAGGGGGGGGGGGGGGTCAAGACCACCTGTCCCCCCTCTGGATCCACGCATGACGTTCATAAGGAGGCTTTACGCCTATGCAATTAGTACTATAATCTCATACGTTGAACTGTTTTGGTTTGTTTCAGATCAATTTAATATCACCACCACTGTTTGTAATCACGACACAAACACTGGCACAAGTTGAAGGTCTAGTTGCTCTTAATGAAGCTATTGTTGCTATAAAATCTAGTATAGAAGATGAAGGAGGGTTGTTTAACTTAAAATTACAGGTAAATCAGTTGGATCATTTAGAAATAAGGTCATGGCTCTAGATAAAAGTGTGTAATTATTTTGTTTATTTCTCAACAAAAACATATCTGATTCCAGATGCCTGAAGCCAACAGCCTCAAAGCAACAAATAAATAATCTGAAAAAAAATCAAGTCTCCTGTAAATATGGAATGTTTCCCCACATATAAATACTATACAACAGACTATTTATTGTTATAATTTAACCATATTGCTAGTTATACATATTTGATATGAAGAAAACACATGATTACCAGCATTTTTCCCCAAAGTTACACTTTAAAGATATGCATTTCAAAAACTTTTTGCCATGAATGGTGTAGAAAGCACACTATTTTAGTGTTGATTCTACTATAAATTTGAAAAAAAAATGGGACAGAAAATAACTTATTCTGAACGAATATATATGAAGTATTATGCAATTCACTATAATTATGCTGATGAGGAACATTTATTACTAGCAGATCTGATATTTTGAAATGTTCAAGTTCTATCAATGTTTTTTTTTTTAAATGTGTTGCTTTATACCACCTTTGCCAACTTTAGCATGTAATATCTAAATAACGTACATACAGACAACCCATGGTATAACTATTACTTTTTTTGCTTACTTTCAGCCTAAAATAATGTGTGATAAGGATGAGGACAATTTAATGAAACAGCTTCAATGTGTTGGCGACGACGGAGGTGTTAGTGATGGAGATGATGATAAAGACAGCGACAGTTCTAACAGTGATGATCCTGATGGATCGATTTAGTGTCAGCGTATATGAGATATTATAGATCCAGTTAGGCAAAATCTTTGAGCGTAAAATTGTAATTATTTTCTTATCATTCAATTTCAACATATGATGTGAATGCTCAAAATAACAATCTAATTGAGTACTTTTGAATACCCACATTATATGTTTTGGTTGAGAAATAAAAAAAATAGTTTTCAATTCTGCACTCTTATATGGAGGTCATAAGATAATGGTGCTTATTGTATAATTCGGACGTCATAATTCAGGACTTTTGTTAAAAGTGCGTAACGAAATTTTAATTTCCTTATTTCTCAACCAAAACATATGTGTGGGTACTCAAAAGAACCGCCTCAATGAGACGGTTCTTTTGAGCACCGAAAACATATGTTAAAATTGATATGTAAGAAAATATTTACAATTTTATGCTGAAAATTTGTGTTTATCTAAACCTGTGGTCATTCTTTAGATGTACATGCGCAGCTATCCAGTGAGACAAAATGCATTAGCTTATGGAATGTTTTCATATTTTAAATAAGATGGTTCAAATAAGTCCTATTATGAAATATTTTGTCAATGGGTCTGTCTGTAATTAACGCGCACAAGCTACGCATTCTACTGCTTGTTTTATTTTAGAATCAGTAACTCTTTGCGTGCTGGGTATTAGTTTTTTCATGATGAGGAAGATACAAGAATTTTCGTCAGGGGGGTCTAGGCTCAACTGACAGAAAACATCTGACAACAACCCCTCTGGATCCGCGCATGAATACAGACAAAAAAGACACACATATGAGAGCAATAAGACAGTTAAAAAGCCTGTTGTTTCTTACTGTTCCTGTTGTGTTATATGCAGTTCTAAGACTAAACCCCAATCTCCCTGAATTCCCTAATCTCTGGATAATCAAGCGTATGATCTATAACGGTTTGACCTCAGCATGGAAGTAATTAAATAGCAGTTAAACCTGTGGCACTGACCTTTTTGCCTCTGCATGTTACAACTCGCAGACATCATAGTCTGCTGATTGCTGATAAACTTTGCAAACTTTGATCTTGACACAAACTGTTTGACACTCTAAAATTGTTTTTGAAAAAAAAAGTTGACTTTGAAAAAAAAGCAGCACTGCAGACTACAAAACAAACATGCCAATTAACCCAGCATGCAAAACTTACCAGGTATGCAAAGAGGTAGAGGCAATTCAAATGAACTATTTAGTTTGGTTTAACTTTGATTCATCTTTTATCCTCAAAGCACCTGCAAAATTGGCATCTAAAATGTCGTCTGCTCAAGTTGTCAGTTGCATATATATTGCAGACATTAATCGAGGTGTAAACAGTGTTGACACTGATAAGAGTCCTGGTCTGGGACTAAAATATTTCAGCAGACAACAAAACTAATGGTATTTCTTTAAATGGCACTTTAAATGGCACTTTAAATGGCACTTTAAGGGTTAAGAATACTACAATATGTACCAAATTGTGAAGACATTTTGTGAAGAAATTAAAGCCAAACAATAAGCTTACATCATAATTTAAGTCAAATAAGATGATATATGGACCTGGACACGCGAAAACCTGTCTTCCGTATCCGCACAGTCTGATCAGCCCCATTGGAAAGCAGTCAAAATATATGCATTTTATAAAACCACTAATTCTTAATTCTTTGCATGCTGGATATTTTGTTAGACTTGCATCAGTCCACTAAAATGCATTTACATTTTCCCTGTCGTAATGATCAGCTATTGGTCGAAACCAGTATAGATAGATAGATAGATAGATAGATAGATAGATAGATAGATAGATAGATAGATAGATAGATAGATAGATAGATAGATAGATAGATAGATAGATAGATAGATAGATAGATAGATAGATAGATAGATAGATAGATAGATAGATAGATAGATAGATAGATAGATAGATAGATAGATAGATAGATAGATAGATAGATAGATAGATAGATAGATAGATAGATAGATAGATAGATAGATAGATAGATAGATAGATAGATAGATAGATAGATAGATAGATAGATAGATAGATAGATAGATAGATAGATAGATAGATAGATAGATAGATAGATAGATAGATAGATAGATAGACAGATAGATCGACAGACAGACAGACAGACAGACAGACAGACAGATAGATAGATAGAGAGAGAGAGTTGTCTGCTTATTTTATAAGTGTCTAAAACAAAATGTGTAGATCAAGATAAGTCATTTTCAGACAGTGTGATCTGTGTCCACACTGGTTGCCTTTTGTTTGTCAAACCAACTTAAATCAGTCTATAGTGATAGTAAATATATGCAGCAGACGACATACCAAGACACATTTTTGCAGGCAATTTAAGGGTTAAATTCTTAAAAATCACTGACCTTCTAACACAAATTAAATATGGTAGTCTTTTTGTCTGTATAAATTTAGTAAAAAAAATTAGAACAATAATTGTATGATTATCTTCTTTTGTCAAAGTAATTCTCTACATTGAACACACTGTACATCCTCAGATTCAGTTTTATTTTATTCTGCTAGCAGAATTTTTGTAAAGATAACATCTGGTAGTACTTTGGAGGGCAATTTGTTATCTTAATGTGCTGGAGCATGCTGAGAGGTCATTATGACTGAAAGATGATACCGAGTAGAAAGTAGTAGCTTCCAGTGGTTTAGTCTTAGAACTGTATGGTGCTTTTTCTGTTGAATTGAAATGTTGCATAGTCTGAGTAGAAGTTGTGTATGTTGCATAATGTATAATATAATTTGTGCGATGATATGAGAACACAGCAATGAATCCTAAACTGCAAATTAAATATTTATAGTTAGTGCGCACATATAGTCCACACCAAATTGTGTAATTCTTAACAACCTCATTTGTTCTCATTTGACAAAATCCATGTTTTATTTTTGTTCAAACTAAGTTTTATCACATGACGTCGTGTCTGGATACAATAAAATCGATAAACCACTAGTATTTACAGATTTAGTAACGTAACATTATAACGTCTATTTTTACGCTGCGTAAAAGATGATAAAATATTGACGTTTCAAGTCAAAAACGCGATTCTTAAGAAATAAATGCCATGTGTAGATAGAATCTAACATCGGTGCTCCTGTATTATTTAATTTATTAAACTCGTTGCAAAAAAAGATAAAATGCTCGACAAGCCTTGAATTTTATCTCTTTTTCTCAACTTGTTTAAGAAATTAAAAACATGAGCACTCATACACGTATAAGATCCTCTATTTTCAAAGACTTGTAATTGTTAAACAATTTTAGACGGCACATGACTTTTCTTATTGTATTACTGCTTTTATTGAGTGTCATTGTTTGTCTGTATCTGAGTTTCTCTTGCTTTTGGTGCCATGGGTTTGCACTGTGATCTGTAATGGTGGCGTTTCTTGGGCAAAAATCAAATAATTTGTTGATAATTTTGTTAATCTGGACATAGCAGTCTACCAATTGCCAAACAATCTTAATTAATACAGTAAAACCTGTGTAAAACAGCCACTCAAACATAGACAAAACAAAGATCTTAATGACACATGGTGGCTTAATGAAGGTAGAAAGTATTGCAGAATGCTCCCATTGGAGCATTCTGCAATACTTTTGATCTGCATTAAGCGATAAGTGGTCTTAAAATCCAATTTTCTGTCTTTTTGAGAGTGGCCGTTTTACATAAGGTTTTCTGTATTCCACAGAGTAAACCGATTGATGTTTGATTTTAAAGATTCACACTGTTTGTCTTAAACGGCCAATTATATCATAAGTACAAGATATATTTTGGTCATAACAGCTTTTATAATAGTGTATGCCTGATAATTGCTGTCCTGTAGGTTTGTTTCTATTGCATTGAATTTTTGCGCGGAAAAGTAGAAATTGTGTTTATATTCTTTATAATTTGTGCAATGACAGGCCTAAAAGGCAATGGAATACAAACTTCAAAATAGATTTTTATTTAGTGTAAACATGTATAGCTCACACCAAATTCACATAAAACAAAGGTCATATTTACTCACTTTTTTGTTCAGTGTTTTTGAGCTAAGTGTTTCAAAGACATGTATTTCTTACGCAACTCTAGTTCAGCAATAATTCTGCTGGGGATGTGAGACAGCTAATTACGGTATAGTTCATCTGAGCAATAGGCTCAATGGGAGTTTTTGTGATCATAAGATGCCTGTCTTCCGTTGTTCGTCTGTCTGTTTTTTTCCTATATCCTATGTCTATATAGTAAAGACTTTAAAGTTTTCTTGTCGAAAACTAACGAGCTGATTCACAAATAATTTTGCACAAATTGTCCTTCGCTGACAATTGTTCAAATTGATGAAAAACATGGCCGCCAAGGATCTGTATTCCGTTAGCTATTGATCAGATTTGATTGACTTTTTCTTTATATGATAACTTCAGTTTAAGGTCTACATCCTACTTAAACATTTGCATGTAATTTCTAATTGAAAATGTTGATTTCTCAGAGATTCATAGCTGGATGGCGTGCTGGATAATAATTTCACCTGACCTTTCAAAATATCGATCATTGGTCCGATGACCCTCTTGTATATTTTTAGTCTTTATTTTATTTTGTGCCTTTTATTTGTCTGGTTTCATTCTCTCTAATTCTTTGTATCATATGTTGGTCTCTTACCTGTGATTATTGCATTTCATTGTCATTTTCACTTGATTTAGATAGATAGCATGTTTATTATATTTCTTGCAATCATACAATTCAATAAACTGTAAACTACAAATAAAACATATTTGTGTATTCATATTCCCCACACCAATCTGTGTAATAAGTAAAGTTTACCCAACATAACACTTCAATGTTCGTTGTTTTGTTGTTTTTTTAGCTAAGGAAGTGTTTCAAAAACATGCTTTTTACTAGACACTTTTGGAAATGCCTTTAAACCTTAAGGTATATTTAGATCACCTTTTCATGAATTTCAATACCAAAGGGCACCAAGTGTGTCCCTTTTGTTGCAGTTGTTTTATTTTGTTGTGAGTCTTCGTGTTGACTCTTTCTAATAATAGTCTAGCTGATGTTATTGAAGCATTTATCACCACCTCACGATATCTATAGATGACTTACTTAATATTGATAATGCTTTTTTCAAACAAATGGTAAGTCAGATATTTAGTTAAATAAGGAAAATTCCTTTTATACTGAAGTCCCCTGTTTTGGACTTGGACTTGTCTGTAACAAATGACATAGTTTCATCTAAAATTTAAAATAAATGGCATGATTTTAATTTTACAAAAAGTTAAATTCCCATTTCTTGATAGAGTTGTTTCCTCATCCCCTTCTTATAATATATATATTTCGCAGCTTATCATTTTGCAAAGAGTGTGTTCTTCTGTTAGAGATTTTTACCCACAGGCTGACACCTTACGCTTACACCTTACACTGACTTTATGAGTGCAGCGTAGTGTGCATTTGCGGTCAAATTTTTAATTTTACCAAGCAAGCTTATATGCAGATATGTTGTCTTATGTGCTTTAGTGCATTATGAAAAGGCTGTATTTATAGAATGTTCTGCTGTATATATCGTCACTGAACCTTATGTGAATTAGAATGATGACCGCAAAACTGCAAATGACATGTTTCTGGGAATTACAAATATTTCAGCCACTATTTTCATGTGCTTTAAGCGATTAGAAAACTTAATATATAAGACCAACATTCTGCTCTTGGTTACATATAACAACCTCCGAGTAAACAAGACATCTTGGGGTACCCTTACTAGAATATGGATCTGAAGTTTGGGACGGCTGTTCAATCAATGACACCAATCGATTAGAACAGATACACTTAATGCAGCTCGCATAGTTACAGGGCTTCCAATTTTTGCTTCTTTGCGCTCTCTATACTTTGAAACTGGACGGGAAAATTTGGCGGACAGAAGACAAATTAGAAAGTTAACCTTAATGTACAAAATTGTAAATGGAGATGCCCCTTCGTATATTATCGATTTATTGCCAAATAGAGTAAATAACATAACTGCTTATAACCTGAGAAGTAGTAACGATATTGAGATTCCATTTTCTAGACTTTGCTCATACGAAAATTCCTCCTTCCCGTCCACTTTAAAGCTATGGAACGAATTAGATCCACAAATTCGTACACTTCCAACAATATCACGATTCAAATCAAATATCAAGACAATACCAGATAAAATACCTGATTTTACAAACGTAGGAGAACGTAAATACAACATAATGTTGACTCGCATCAGACATAGAAGCAGTAGCCTAAAAGCCGATCTTTATGGTGTGAATATCATTCCAAGTCCTGCATGTAGTTGTATCCACCATTGTAACTGATATAATCTGTTGTTATATTTGGGAAAGGACTATCTAATGTTGTTATAACTTGTGTCCAATCCCTTTGTTTGCTTATGCAATAAAATATGTTTAATCTAAATGGGGTAATAGGAATTATTGACCACAAAAACACAATCGCTATATTTCATGCTCTGGTTAAGATATTGGGTGACGTTCTCAGAATACACAGGATAACTTTACATCAACATGCACATGTACATCGGTACGGTATATGCGTCTGCAGTTTAAAGTTGTCGGACACTGTATTGCAGAGTCTATCCGTTGTCTACGCTTGTTGATATAATAACCTTTGCTCGTCATTTCACATGCTTTACAGTCATGACTTTATCCTCCGAAAGTCGTTTCCCTTGTCCTTATAAATTTCACCCATACTGTCTAAGGACACATCAAATATGAGATTCTTCCATTAAACATTGACTGCTGCACCGATGATTTCCCTCTTATGCGAAATATCCTACATGTACACGTACCTCAGCGGATGTATATAACCTACATGTACATGTACCGAGCAGCTGTACATAATTTGGATGCTGAATTCACTTTTTAAGAAATGGCGACCTCGAATGCCTTTTTTTTCTCGCGAGCTCAAGATTTTGTACCATTTCATACATGCTTCTATCTTGCCAATGTATCTGACGAGATTAACTCTTTCCGCGCTGGTGGCGAGTTGTGTCTTCGGCTACAGTTTAGAACCAGAGCAGACCGACAACATGAACTTTGTAACTATTTGACATTCTGGTGGTATTCTGGATTATGTTTTGAAACTACCAATTTAGAGAAACTGAGCAGACTTCAAAAAAACATGCAAAATTACACAGCATGCAAAGACATTAACTAAATTAGAAGTATCCCGTTATTAACATGGTGGACAATGTGGTTTAAAGACATATGCGGCTATTTCCAATGCGCACCTTTCCTGCGTCTGGAAACGGATAAAGTTGTCTAGGTCCTGTCTTTCGACCATTAACGGACTCGGATCAACATAACTTTCCGATATTCTTATGTTATATCGGTGTTCCGACATTTTCTTGACAAAATAAAGTAATTAAAGTTTGTCCGAAATATCTATTGATATCTTATCAGAACTGATCGTCTCAGCACTAATGACAGATACATGTTGCTCAGTTGAAATCAAACGACGTACATAATTACCCTGGTTACGAATACGATAGTGGCCGAGTCTCTACTATTTGTACGGTTATTTAGAGCGGCACACGACGTGACCTAGTGGTTAGCGTGTAGCCAGACGACCAGGATCGATTCCTGTTTGCGCGCATATTTTCAGTGTGTTTTTTCTTTCTTTTTTAACTTTTTAATGCTAAATTGCTTCATATACTAGTAAAATGGCATCATCAGAACTACCGAAATGGTATTTCCTGAACTTTTTATATTGAATTACGCATGAAACCTATGGGGGTGGGGTTAAATTTGGCCCTCTTTAAAGAGAATTAGTTCGGTGACCCCAGATTTTTATTCTTTTTTCTGAAAGGTATTATAATACTCCATGAATTAAAAATATTTTTTAAGATTTTCAACATTAGGTTTTTAATCCATGATTTATTCTAAAAATAAATTCCAATTTTCGACGAATTGCCAAAATATATCATGCAGTATCTTGTCACAGCATGGGATAACAACTAAACTTGCACATTTTCTAAAAGTTAGAGGTCATGAGCAATGATTTAAGTTAAAGAAAGAAGCTGGCTGAAGATTACAACCACTTTAGATCTATAGTTAGGACTAGCGTTATTATTTTATTTTTTTAGAAAATATGTCAAATGCTGAAAACTTCCATATGTGATTCTGAAAAAATAAGCACGGTGACACATCCTTTTTATTTCATAAATGGATGGCCCATGCATTAAACAAACTGTATGCAAAGTATTGAACAAATTTCAAAATGGGAAGTATTTAGTAGCATATGTCGTTAAGGTGTTTTTGTATCAATAGTCGGCTGTGAAATTCAGCTACGGTCTTTTTGAAGTTATCAGACTGTTCCATGGCATGTAAAACGTTGACAGGCATATTATAGCATGCACACAATTGTGGTGTCAACTATTTTTAGCATACAATATATTTGTATTTAAAAGCGATATTTGGTCCATATGCATTTTTCTTTAATTTAAAGGCTTTTCTGTTCACGATATGTGAGGTATAATATCGGATAGGCGGCGATGCTGAGCGCAATTCTTTAAACTAAGAGTCCAGAAAATACCACGATCACATACTGCAGACCAACCAACCACATCGTGAGGAAGAGACACGGAACAATTACAGTCACATGACAGCAAGAAGACAATTAAAATAAAGCAATCAGCTTTCTCTTTCCTAGCGGAATGATTGCAAAACTAGAATTGATACTAAGTACTGCATAGCAAAACAAGGACTAAACACAAAACTCCCACACACAATGAGAGCAACATTAATAAACTATAAATTCAACTGACCGTGACTGGTCCCTGACCGTAATGTGCACGACCAGTGATGAACGTATAACTTAGAAACAACAATTTAGTTTTAAATCAGTTTTTACTGCTCTGACTGTGCCGAGACTGAACAAAGCGAGAGCATCAATGAGGATATATTGCAGTTGCGGTTCACATACATTTCGCCCGAGATTCGTTTTCTTTCTTGCTGTGACTTGTTGAGAAATGGATAGTTTTGAATTTGGGAGTAAGAATTTTAAGATATTCTAGTATAGGGGTTCAATATATCATATTTGAGTTTACAATCATGATATATGAGTAAATATCAGCTAAAGAGACTTGCAGGGTGGGTATTTCTACAAGTTGAAATGAAATGCGAAACAAAGGTTATATCAAACAGCACTGGTACAAATGCAAAATAATTTCGCAGAAATGTTCCTCATAATGCTCTCGAACAAAATTACCTAAATGATTTTGCTCCGCCAAACAAGCTGGCTGCCAGAGCTGTAGATAAGAAATATTTTAAATGGCATATTCTTTCGAGCCACTGGTCCCAATTCAAAAACACATCACGCAAAGGTTTATTATAAGGTAATCTGGTACAATTTCTCAATCGATTCTGATCAGCGGAATAAAATGACTACCAGAGTTAAAACAAGAACACCACTTTACACAGCATCAGATTCTTAGCTATTGTTCAAGATTCAAATTAATTATATTATACCAGTGTCAAAGATAAGTTTGAAAAATTTGTTCAAAATACATGTATAACATGCCGTTCAGAGTTATGAGCATTTTTACTAAAATACCTCGACCGGCCAAAATGATGCTTGGCAAAGCGTTGTCACCGTTTTGCATATCAGTGTCTGAACAATGTTAAAATGAATAAGTAATAAGTATGCAAAAATTTATCCAAATATACCATGTGGTTTAAGATTTATGAGTATTTATACTAAATGACCATTATCCGCCTGACTGGTGCTCGGCAAAACCTTGTCCGTCAAACGAAACTGCCAGTGTTTGGACAATGTTGACATGTATAGGAATGCAAAATTTGATCAAACTATACCATCTGGTTATAAAGTTATGAGCACTCAACAACGACAGAATCACCGCCAAAGAATGAGCAGAAGTGAAGCTACTGGTTACTTAAATGCGTTATGGCGCCAAACCTTTGCTCTGGTTTTTGCTGAGTTTCTTTTAAAACACAAGTGTGTTAAGCTCGAATAGAGGATTTCTAACTTATGAAAAACTTTATCACAAAGAAACAAACTATCAATGATTTGATGAAACAAAGAAAATGGCTCACAGAGAGTTAGAACTAAAGAGTACCTCAAGTTGAGCCACGGTGGGCCCAGCTGAAAACAAGCATAAGGGGCCAGCATAAAGACAAAAGCTTCTGAGACTAATATATGCTCCATCGTGATGCAATTAAAGTGGAGACCATAGCTTAACCGTGATTTGGTTTTCTACCAGGCATACAGACTGTCGCAATGTATTAAATTGCTGACCTCCAATGCAGTGGCAATCTGTTTGCGAACAGGCAAGGTCCTCGCCAGTCCATCTTACCTTGATGGTGATTGACTTTTGATAACGAAAGAAGTACTCACCTAAAACACATTTACCACATGGCACTCTACCATTCCAAGATGCAACCACACGCCAAATTTGGGATCCCTACCTCAAATAATATAGGTGAAATGCGCCGGACACAATTATTCCTAAAACTAGGTCAGAGGTCAAGGTCACAGTGATTCAAAAATGGTACGCGAGACTCTGCCATCCCAAGATGTATCAACACACCTAATTTGGAATTCCTACCTCAAAGAATATAGAAGTTTTGCACCAGATTTGATGCTGATTCTAGAAACTACGTCAGAGGTTAATGTCACAGTGATCGGAAAATGGAACGGGACAATCCGCCATTCCAAGATGCATCTACACACCAAATTGCCATCCAAGATGCATTCACACACCAAATTTGGAATTCCTACCTCAAAGAATACAAGAGATGTGCTCCAGACAAAATAATTCTTAAAACTAGGTCAGAGGTCAATGTCATAGTAACTCGAATATGGTACGTGACACCCGCCATCCCAAGATGCATTTACACACCAAATTTGGAATTCCTACCTCAAAGAATAAAGGAGATATGCACCAGACTCAAAGCAGTTTCTAGAAACTAGACCAGAGGTCAAGGTCAATGTCTCAGGGACCCAAAGATGGTGCGCGACACTTTGTTATCCCAAGATGCATTCACACACCTTATTTGGAATTCCTACCTTAAGGTAGTACGGGACCCATGGAAACGATAACCCAGAGTTTTTATAAAAGTAAGAGTTATCGTTATTTTTTGCCTTAAAATGTACAAGTATTGGCATTCACAAAAAAAACGTGCTTATCATTTATCAACACATCTGTATGACCAAGTATATATTTAGGTCCACGCCAACGAGTTGGCGGAGGTCTATTGTTTTTGGCTTGTCCGTCCATCTGACTGTCCATCTGTCTGTCTGTCCATCTGTCCGTCCTTCTACTGGTGTGGTCACTCTAACTTAGTCTTTTTTAATCGGATTTCTTCCAAATATCATATATGGATTGCTTCCATCAACTCTGATTCAAATTCAAATATGGATTTTTTCCAACAAATGATGATCAAGATGGTCGGCAAAATGGCCGCCGTCTTTCAGATTGCACCCATCGTGGTCACTCTTACTTAGTCACATTTAATTGGATTTCTTCAAAATTTCATATATGGTTTGCTTCCATTAAGGTGATACAGGACCCATGTCAAAAGATAACCGAGTGTTTTTTTAAAGAGTTATCTTTATTTATTGTCTTAAAACGTACAAGTATTGTCGCTCACAAACAAAAATCATTTATCAAGACATCTGTATGACCAAATATATTTTGACCGTCTGGTCCAGTTTTAGAGTTATACTGGTCAGGCAATTCTGGTCAGAAAAGTTAATATTCATGCGTATTCAATGTATGTACTTTGAGCTGATAAAGTGTCTTGCCCCATGACACAACACTTTGACTCTGGTGATTCACAAATTAGTAATCCTTTGATCCCTAGTTTAACTCTCTGCGAACTGAGCCAATGTGCTTCTTAAGTCCATTATCTTTGTAAAAATGACGTTGTAGGTGGGAGGGCTCTCTTTTTTTAGTTTGGGTGAAACCCAAGAGCAACATATTGTACACTGTGAGAGCTCGCTAAATGCTGGGGCCAGCCTTTGTGCTATTTTTAGCTAGCCAGTGGGGAGTTTTTTTTTGACTGAGGCTTATTTTGTATATATATATGCGAGCTGTGTATAATCTAATATGGTCGTTCACATATGCATGCTTGTCTTAACATTAACTAATTGCCTTCATGAAAAGATTTAAACTCGTGTATCATCCCTTCTTTACCCATGCCGCATTGGTAGAATGTTCAACTTGAGACCAAGTAGTCCCTGGTTTGAGCCCTATTGCGTGTTTGTTTGTTTATTTATTTGTTTATTCATTTGTGTTTTTCATGGGAGTGATATAACGACATGTACCACTAGTGATTTACAAATTTTGGTAACGCTATTTAATGACGTCCGTAATGGTTTCTCATATAATTATATGGCAACATCAAAGCGTGGTTCCACGCAATTTCTAAACGCGATTTAAAAGTATTTAAGGGTCATACAAGAAATAGAACCTAACAGTCGTGCTCCTGTATTATTGAATTTATCAAGCTTGTCACGAAAAAGTGACGAAATTCTTGGCAAGCCTCGCATCTCATCTCTTTTTACAGCTCGTTTAATAGCTTCAATATTGAGATCAAACGAAGTATTCTATGCATTACCACCTGCTAGAACACCAGGGTGGTGTTGAAACCCAAACCTGAAAGGCGAGGGTTATGACTACCCTGAGGGGTCTAGCAGATGGTAGTGTATCAGAAAACCATTATTGCATAAGGTCATTTTCTCGCTTGAAAACTTGCAACAATGTTTTCGAAATTGAACCTTTTTCCAGATCTAAGACTTGCGTCATCTGGTCGACACTTCTGGTACTGCTGATGACGTCAATTTTGTAACGAATCCAGAATACTTATACTGTACGTAAAGTAAAGAAAAAAAAGAAAAGAATAAAAACAACAACAAAAATGCTATGAATCGACAGCACGTGAATTGCTCTCTCTCTCTCTCTCTCTCTCTCTCTCTCTCTCTCTCTCTCTCTCTCTCATACACTCACCCTCATTTTGACACACATAGAAGCGCACGCGCACGCACGCACTTATAAAGGTCTTAAGGGGTTCTAGAACGTGCCAAATGAGGAGTAGACAAAGAATAGGACTTTTTTTTGCACACGATCATCAACTCAAACAATACACTGTCTACGCACACGGACCTAAATTAAACAATGAAGCAGGTATGGCACTCCATGCCTGTGTTTATTTCAGAGGTAAAAAAAGAAAATAATACTAAAAAGAAAAACGAGCACGGTGACATATGCTTTTTAATTGATTATAAGTCTCTATGCAAAATTTCCTTCAAATCAATAAGTTTTTTGTTTCTGTAGTTACATTGTGTGACATTTTTTATTCTAGATTTAAACGATTTTTTGGCCTTAATGTATTTTTACAAAATAGATTTAGTATAAAAAAATAAGCTACGTGCATTTTTTTTCACTGTTTTTTGTGTTCTTTTATTAGCCAATAGCATGTAGCGTATTCCCAGGAAAAAATATGGCATTTCTCACTTTCAACTTTTTTAAAATATGAGAAATTGATATTTTGAAAAACTCATATTTTACGATTTTTAAAGCTTAATAACTTTTTAAAAAGCACGGTAAGGTCCTGTTATTTTTGTCAAAATAGATGAGTTTTGAGCTATTTTTTAACATATCAAAAGATGGTAACTTTTTGGACATATGCTGGTGAGTCCGGTACCACCTTAAAGAATATAGGAGATATGCACCGAACAGGAAGCGGGACGGATGGACTGACGGACACACAGACGGACGGAGGGATGGACAGTGCGACTACTATATGCCTCCCAAAGTTCCTTTGGGGGCATAAAACAGTTTTATTAAAAAGTAGAGCTCATGATTGCCGCAAACCCAGTACATCATTTTATAAAGCCTGAACCGCTGTCCGATGGTCGGTTTTATAATTTGGTTATTTTGGCATCAGAATGAATGTAGTGATGTTCCCTAACATTTAATCCGCAATCAGCTTTCCGCTATCAGCAGTTCGCTTTGTGGGTAAAAATGTCTGTTAGTACCTTCAACAATATATGCCAATTTTTGACTGCTAAGTTGCTAAAACAAGGAACTTCAGTTGAATAAGGGAAATCCTTCAGATACTGAAGCCACTTTTTTGACCTAGACTTATCTATTACAAATGGCAAAGTTTCAACCAAAATTTATGATAAACGGGACGACTTTAATTTTGAAATAGTTAATTTTCCATTTCTTGATGGAGATGTTCCTCGCTCCCCTTCCTATGGTGTGTACATTTTGCAACTTATTCGTTATGCAAGAGTATGTTCTCATGTTGATGACTTCAACAATAGAAACACATTTTTGACTTCTACATCCTATGGATTCTATATCTCTCTCAACTGATTCGTTTTGCTAGAACATCTAGCTATGTGCTGACTTCAACACTTGCAATAAATTGTTAATTCAGAAACTTCTTAAACAAGGCTGTCATAAGGGTATCATAAACTTCCCAAAACCTTTTCTAAATTTTATAGACGATACTATGATTTGATATCTAAATTCCCAGCTAGAATTAAATCTCACTTGTGCCAAGGGCTTTCGGAACCTGAATTCTATGGTAACTTGGTGCATAAGTTGAAGAAGATTGTTGGCTCTAATAATTCAGCGCAGTTCATTAAATTAATTTTCCATTATAAAAAGATTGTCTATAACATTTATGTATTGCAACATACTGCATGCTTGTTGTTCAACCCAATCACGGTTGGCAACTTTGCTTTCCTCTTTTACTGCACACCGGTGGGTCGGACTTCAGACTCTCTGACGGTTCTGACTTAAAGACTTATCTATTGATGAGATGGTAGGGGCCTGATGCTTTGGCTGTTGTCAGGCCCACCTGGGTTTACTTGTTGGATTTCTTTTGATCTAGTATTCAGTTTTATGTACTGTTGAGTCCTTATCTTTGCATTTTCTTCTTTTTATATCGTAATTTATATGTTATTTGATAATGCATTGATGAGCTAGGGGTCTTTCATGCAAATCAAAGTATCTTGATCCACATTTGAACTAAGGGTGAGGTTGGCGCCATGAAACCTGTTTAGGCCCTCCCGTAATTTTTTTTACTGACCGTTCCAAGGCGGTACTTCTTTTGTGGATCATTTGTGTCTTGTGTTTCTCATGCTTTTGCGTCTGTTCATTGCTGCCTTGTGGTCACCTGCTGGTAAAGGGCTGATTTCTTGGCCCTTGTTGGTGATGTTTATTGTAGTTCTGTTACTTTCCCATGTGGTATCCTGGGTCAGGTGTTGTACTTGATTGTATCGTTTCCTGATTTTTGCCTTCTTTATTACTTTTCTAAGTTACTTAAACAAGGATATAGTTACCATAAACTCTGTAAAGCTTTTTTCTAAACTTTATTACCAACACTCAGAGTTGATTGTTATATACAATATTTGCTTAAAGACTCTTCTGCAACAAGGCATATCAGAACCTGTATTTTATGGCGATTCAGTTTATAAATTTAAATGAATCGTTGGAAAGGTAAATAAGGGTGCAAAGATTAGGAATCGATACAATCAAGTACCACACCTTTCCCAGGATACCAATGGGAAAGTGACAAAGCCACAGTAAGCCACCACAAACGAGAACCAAGGGGTTAGCCCTTTACCAGCAGGTGACCACAAGGCACAAATAAACAGACGCGCACAAAGGCATAACAAACACAAGACAGAAAAAACCTAAATGATCCACAAAAGAAGCACCGCCTTGGAATGGTCAGTAAAAATATTTTCCTGGAGTACTTAAACCGGTTTCAAGGCGCCAACCTTACCCTTAGCTCAAAGGTATGAATCAATTCAAAAAGATTATTAAACATTATAAAAGAGTCTGCATGCCTGGTTGTGAACCCAATCACGGTTGATAGCTATGGTTTTCTCTTTAATTACACGATGGTGGGTCAGGCCTTAAACTTAATGGCGACCATGGCGTAAAGCTTTCTTGGTGCCTGATGCTTGTCTTTGGCTGGGCCCACCGTAGCTCAACTTGATGTTTCCTCAAACTCTGACTATATGTAAGTCATGAGCTCTTTCCTTTGAATTATCATACTGTGTTAAATTGATTTGATTGTTTCTCTGTGATGATACATTGCATTAGTTAGGAAAATTTCATGCGAGCTAAACAATTTTGTGTTCATACAACAACAGAATCTAGATCGAAGATTTAGCGCTAGTGAAATGCATTTAAGCCCCATGGTGGCTTAGATTGCTGTCCGTTCTAAGGCAGTGGTTCTGTTGTTGTTGATATATTGTTTAATGCACTTCCCATTGTTTGTGGGAGTTCTGTGTTTGTATTTGTTTTGTTATGTATTAAATTGTGTCCATCTAGTTTTGCCATCAAAAAAGCTGGTTGCTCTGCCATTATTGTCTTACAGATGCATTTTTACTATGAATGTTCTGTGGCTCTTTCTCACAGTGCTGTGGGCTGGTCTCCAGTGTGTGATTGTGGTGTTCCCTGATCAAACTCACTTACTTTTTGATTGTCAAATACAATGTTGGCTTGAAAACTCTTCTGCAGCAAGGCATATCGGAGTTGGCATTTTAAATTGATTTAGTTTATAAACTCAAAATAATTGTTCAAAAAAAGTAAGTAAGGGTGCAAAGATCAGGAATCGTTACAATCAAGTACCACACCTGACCCAGGATACCAATGGGAAAGTGACAAACTCACAGTAGACACCACAAACGAGAGCCAAGAGGTCAGCCCTTTCCCAGCAGGTGACCACAAAGCACATATAAACAGACGCACACAAAGACATAGCAAACACAAGACAGAACAAAAACATAAAAGATCCACAAAAGAAGTATTGCCTTGGAACGGTCAGTAAAATATTTTACTGGAGGGCTTAAACCGGTTTAACGGAAAAGCCTACTTTTATTGATCAATTTAAAAAGATAATCTTACGTTATAAAAAGTGGGATATGGCATGGATAACTTGTGACACTCTGTATGCCTGGTTGTGGTTGTAAACCAAATCATGGTTTAAAGCTATGACTTCCTCTTTTAATTGCATTATGGTGGGTCAGGCCTCAGACTTATTGACGACCCTGACCTAAGACAATCATCGGTCGGTTGGTGCCTGATGCCTGTCTTTGGCTGAGCCCACCTTGTCTCAACAGCAGGTTTACTATATCTCTGACTATCCGTGAGTCATGAGCCCTTAACTTTGATTCATTATAATGGGTTAGTTCTCTGCGATATGATATACAGCTGCTTTCCAAAATTTTTATAGATAGCGATTTTTGTCATAATTATTTACATACCCTATACTTGTTTGCGTGCTTGTTATAAACATATGCTTTGTTTGATGTATGATTTTTTTCTGCCACTACACGAACGATATATCTAGTTATAGTGAGTAACAATATTGATTGTTCTTGGAGATTTTTTGTATCAAGTTTTAACTTCTGAAAAAGTTGAAAATATTTTAGTAAATCAAAGTTGCTTATCAAAACTCTATTTCAAATTAAGGGATAATAAGGAGAGCAGCAAAGAACATTGTGGTGGTCATTTATAATGCCATGTGTACCAAGCATTGTAGGTATACTTTGAGAATTGAAGCTATCGAGTGTATCAACAATTAATCACTTGATTGACTTGGGTGTATGTGCACTAGCGGGTTGTACAAATTTTATATCTTAACAAAATGACTTTTAAAAGATATTTTAAGCGCATTTTTGGATGTTCTCAATTGATGCTACATATTAAGTGCCCTTTATAAAGAGAAAGACCAAAAGGAAAGTACTGCCAAACAGTTAGAATGGACCAAGTGGGTTTGAAATTGTATTAAAATTGGGAAATGCCATCTTTTAAGATGAATCCACACTCCAAACCTATTCTCATCGAAAATCCAGAATGTCTGGCATCTGAAACACGAAAATGTTTATCCACATTACATTGATTGGTGTGTAAAAATCCACTGGCAGTCGTAGATAGGGGGCTATCTCATGACATACTGGTGATTGTTTCATTTACAAGCTTAAGTTGGGGGACCCCTTTAAAAGTCACGAGATAGCCCCCTATCTACGACTTCCAGTGGATTTTTTACACATCAATCAATGTAATGTGGATAAACATTTTCGTGTTCCAGATACCAGACATTCTGGGTTTTCGATGAGAATAGGTTTGGAGTGTGGATTCATCTTAAAAGATGACATTTCCCAATCTTAATACAATTTCAAACCCACTTGGTCCATTCTTACTGTTTGGCAGTACTTTCCTTTTGGCCTTTCTCTTAATAAAGGGAATTTACTATATAACATCAATTTTGAACATCCAAAAATGCGCTTAAAATATCTTTTAAAAGTCATTTTGTTAAGAGATAAAAGTTGTACAACCCGCTAGTGCACATACACCCAAGTCAATCAAGTGATTAATTGTTGATACACTCGATAGCTTCAATTCTCAAAGTATACCTACAATGCTTGGAACACATGGCATTATAAATGACCACCACAATGTTCTTTGCTGCTTTCCTTATTATCCCTTAATTTGAAATAGAGTTTTGATAAGCAACTTTGATTTACTAAAAATATTTACAACTTTTTCAGAAGTTAAAACTTGATACAAAAAATGTCAAAGAACAATCAATACTGTAACTCACTATAACTAGATATATCGCTCGTGTAGTGGCAGAAAAAAATCATACATCAAACAAAGCATATGTTTATAACAAACACGCAAACAAGTATAGGGTATGTAAATAATTATGACGAAAATCGCTATCTATGAAAATTTTGGAAAGCAGCTGTATTGCATAAATCAGGAAGCCTCTATGTGAGCTCAACATTTTTTGTATTTTGACAGCAGCAGAATCTGGGGGATGATTAGCACCCCCTCCTCCTGATGGCTTCCACTGTCACTCATCTAAATTATTGTTCATAAATTTGATGATTTTTTCCACCATAGTGCCATTGCAAAATGCAAGTCGTTGAACCTCAGCTTGAAAAAAGTATTGCAGAAATAATTGAATCCTGTAAATTGATTCATTAATATAACAGCATTTAACGTACATTATATTAAATTATAGATGAGTTGTAAACACGTTAGCGTACAAAGACGAAACGCGTATGCTTAGATAGGATAGCAATTGTTCTAACAAAATTGTATATTAATACGGAAGCGCAATAGAGAAGGCACTCCACTTAGTATCATCATTGTCACCGATGATAGACTAAATGTCATGTTGAGAAAGTATGCATACAGTTAGCGATAAGTATATATGCATAAAGTAAGTGAGTATGACCAGGAAATACCACAGTCACACACTGCAGACCAACCCAAAACACCGTGAGGAAGAGCTACAGAACATTTACATTAACAAGACATCCAAAAGACAATAAAAGCAAAGCAATCAGCTCTCTCTTCCTCTTCAAGTTGATTGCAAATGTAGAAAGGACATAACGTAACGCATACCAAAACAAAGACCAACACATGTTTAACTTGTCATGCCATTCTCTTTATATCAATCATCTCCAAAAAAAATCATATTTATTTTGCTTTGTAAAGGATATCATGATACGTCTCAGATAGTGGTATAGCATTGTCTCTATTGTCATTATGTAAGTATGATATAGCATACCATTTATTGAATATATTGTCTTAGAAGTATTCTTTGACAGTAGCATAAGTATGAATTTCATTTCCTTTACATAAAAAATAATTACTGAACTCTTTCATTCGAATTTATACATTTATAAATGCTTGATTTTACATTTGATTTATTACTTACGTTACTAATTATGATCACTTTAGTTTGATTTGAAATATGTAAAAGAATTATAGGGAGTAATTTCTACAGCACGCTCTTATGACATGCTTAGTATCAAAATGATTGTATATTAAAAAATATTTTTATAATAAATATAATTCCACCATTATTCTAATTTGAGAGTAAAAGTGCAAATATACCAAATGCATGTAACAGTAGCGTATGGACACTACTTAGGGCTGCTATGATAAAAGAAACCTCATAGGAGTAGAAAGCAGTCGTTCATTGTATGCCTAGGCTCAATAATAATTTGTAATAATGTATTTATTAAACTGCTGGTTATTATTTTAACAATCTTTTTAGGACCAGAGTTATTCAATTATTATTGTAGTTGTAGTAGGACCAACGTAGTTTTTCTATGGTCCAGTCAATTTTAATTTCAAATACCAAAATACATTATATTCAGGGGATGGGGTAAATCATCCCTTCCGTTGCACATCGCGTCTATTATACCATATATACAAAAAATATATTGTTTTACTGTCGTATGCCATTGCATACATGTAATGTATAGATTTAAAGGGTAATACGCTGAATATGAAGCAATGGGTGAACGTCTCAATTTGCCTAAGCCTCATTCAGCGTTGGGTACGTTCAAAGATGACGCCCTACAGCAAAACTGCTACCACAATTAAACTGTACGACGTACCTGGTAGTATTGTAGAAGTCCTCAGGATTGCATTTCTGCAGTCAAACCTTTTCTGGCAGGTAATTTGTGCCAAGTCAAAAACTATGGCCTGTACGGAAATCAGCGCCTGGACTATATTTGCAAAAATAAAAAATAAAGGATTACCAATTAGAAGAGAGTTTGTTCAGTGTATATCCAAAATAGACGAGTTGGAGATCAGGGCCCAAAATTACAATGCCCCCTTAAAGTCAAGGAAAACGTAACTTAAGAACTGATTTTTAAGATGTGAAACATAACGTTTCGAACTTATTAGAATCAAACTAGTGTCATTTTTCTGTATATCACACTGCTATCTTTGACCATTTGTACTGCATCGATCCTGACAATTTATTAAACATTTAATGTAACATGTTGAAATATCAATACCTAACTTCTTTAAGGAAGCATTGTAGTTTTGGGCCCTGGTAATTAGCATGTGCTTACTGCATATGATCGAAGAATGACTATCTCAATGAAACTGAAAGTTCAGTGACGCATGACACATATCAAGGTCATATCCATTAAAACTCTCGATACTATTCGAGTCATGCTAAAGTACCCGTAATTGGGGATTGTCAACAGATGCAAGTTCTCGCAATCTAGTCAAATATCTTCAACTTCGTCACATGCAGTTATATTGTGTGTCTTGGTGGTAGGGGGTGCAAGAGCAATATTAATAATGCATTACTTATTCCTGTATATTAAATTCGATTACTATAGATCATTTTATCCAGGAGGGGCTAATTTCCGCTTTTCACGACTCTTTTCCGGATAAAAGAAAACACTGAAAAGTGAGAAATGAATCGGCGACATATTTATAACTTCTGGAAACTGGCTGAAGTGCCTAGTCAGTGGAAATATGATGGGGGCTAGGAAATGTGGTCCAGTCCTGATTTAACTGATATTGACTTGAGCGCGTGCAGCTGACACTGTGGTCAAAACTACAATTAATCATCAAGTGGAATATTGAGCTCTAATTTTCTATAAATTACTAAGTTGCAACAAAGTATGTACTATTCTATATGAAAAATTTAGAATTTATTATTTGCGGATGGTATGCTAATTAATCATGATAACACACATTGAATATTTTTAAACTATTGCATAATAAATTTGATTCGTTATTTTAGTATTATCAATCTAGGAATTATGTATATACAGCAAAAATAATTAATTTGTGCTGTATACTAATGAAGAACGTTTAAGTTTACAAAACAATCTACATTTGCTACAAGTTTAAATCGCAAAAGCTAAAAAGTTATTAGTTTGCTCAGACATTGGACATTTTAGCGGTGTTCTAAGAAAGTCTGAAGTTTCAACTGTTTATAAAAAAAACTATTACGCTGATTTTTTCTTGCTTTTAAACTCTCAATTATTGTATTTATCCTGCCAATAAATGTTAAAATGCCAACACATTTATAAGCAGGATAAATTCCATGCTCACTTTTGAGCATGAAAAAAAGTTTTGTAACCATTGAGGCCAGAAATATTGTATTCAACTTGAACCAAATGATAATAAATAAAACACTACACGAATACTCGAATCGTTCATTTCAAATGTTCCTGTTTGTATCACAATAAAAAAACTATTATGTAAAAACAACCCAGTCATGGTTTATTTTGGTAATGGTATGCTCGTAGTAAATGATAACCTACTAGTCTGAGCATGGACCACCTTTCTGGGATTTTCTGTTAACCCTTAGAGTTCTAATTTTTAGCTTAATAGTGGCGTCTCTTTGAAACAAATAGCCAAATAAATTTAGCAATTTGGAGCCTTCGTGTGGAGAATTCACATGTCTTGTTGATTATATCGACGATCTGCATGAAATGTGAATTTTAAGTTTGAAGAGTAAGAAGAAAGCACTTGAAACTCCATCTTCCGTATTTAAATGGCGATTTAAGAGTTTAATATTTATCAGTTTATCAACAACTTTCTCTGATCAAAGTACATTTAATGATTGCGCCGATATTATGTTATTATGATTTGACAATATTTATATTTATAATTTCGTATGATTTTTCTCATTTCATAAAACAGTTTTGCAAAGGAAACTAGAACTGCAAGTCTCCACAAGAATTACTCAATGTTTCAAGAATTTTAGTGTTAACGGTTGCGGATAAAATCTGTTGCTAATGAAGCGTTTTATTATTTAATTACTATCTAGGAATGCATCATGCTGCCTAAACAACGTGAACATCTCTATCAGCAGCAGACGAACTTACTTTCTCCCACACCTGGCACGTGCGAGCTTTCTCTTTCAAGACTTTGGCTGCAGGACATTGAGATGCGTTACCCGATGGCAGACGGGCGTTCACTCAGGATTGGAAGGCGGGCGGAGCAGAGAATACGGAGACCTATGAATGCATTCATGGTGTGGGCTCGGACAGAGAGGAAAAGACTGGCCGAGGAAAATCCAGACGTCCACAATGCAGACCTTAGCAAGATGTTAGGTAAGTTTATTCAATTTTATCAATCATTAGTTGTAACAAATTACAGGCCTCCAGATAAGAGTGCGTATTGGAAAACTATTTTATTTCTCGTCCTAAACATATGTTGCGTATTGGAAAACTATTTTCTTTATTTCTTGTCCTAAACATATGTTGTGGGTACTCAAAAGAACCGTCTTAATGAGACTGTTCTTTTGAGCACCCAAAACACATGTTTTAATTGATGGGTATAAGAAAATAATTACAATTTTACGCTAATAAAATTTCCGTATCTGGATCTATACACTAATTTGATTTTTGATGGCCCTTTCACTGCCATTTGTGATAAACTCGTCTGCTATATCGGCCGCTGCTGTATTTTGGAAGCCTCTGTTGCTAACAGTTGGACTCAAATCAGACTGCTTCTGGTTTAGGTCCACACTGTTTGCATGCAAGTTAAATTGTATATGTTATTTAAGCAAAGCAGACCGACGACATCAGCAGACACTATTTTCAATTGCATTTTCGGTTGTTATTTTTCTTTAAGATTTTGGTGCACTACAATCACCAGCATATTTTTTTAGGTTAGCACAGCATACCATAGCATATATGGTTTGTGGTATAGTACCATATTAAAGCTGCATAATCTGTAACTTTTGATATTTTCATTTTAAAAATAATGTTTCTATTTTTCAAGAACACAGTAAAAATACTAAAATTCAGGTATACATTTTACCTTTTTCGTAATAATTAACAAATTATTAGTGCCAAAACAACAGCATTTATATTAAAAATTAACTGTCTAGAATTATTGGAGGGATGCAAATAATTCAGTGCATTTTTTTTAAAAAGTGTAACGTCACAAATGTCGAATGATTAGTTTTCCATTTTGTTAATTGCCATTATATGGCTGTTGAACATTTCATAGGCGTTGGTTATAATAATGCAATAAATAATTGAGAACGAGACCTTGGGTTTGGGAAACGCTGTGTCCCTCCCATATGCTTGTCTCAATTAGGATGGCACGCTTTCTTAAACATGACCCATAACTTCAGTAATATTTTATCCAGGCATCCAGATAAGAGTGCGTGATTACAAATTAATTTTCTTATTTCTCAACCAAAACATATGTTGTGGGTACTCAAAAGAACCGTCTCATTCAAAAGAACCGTCTAAACGGGACGGTTCTGTTGAGCACACAAAACACGTTTTTCAATTCATGGGTAAAAGAACTTTTACGATTTAACGCTTCTTTTTATGCAATATCCGGCTAACGGACGGACGCACGAATGGACAAGCCGCCAACAATATGCCATCCTTTTTTTTCAATGTTTGGGGCATAATAAATGCTGTCACACAGGCTCGTGGTAAATAATGGAGAAAAGGAGTATAAATTATTCCAATGAGCTTAGCCCCATTTATAGTTAAATTTCAAGAAACGGCGGCAGTGGTAGAGTGATTTATGTCATTGAGCAAAACTCTCAGTACTAGTTTCAACCCAGGATATGACTGAAACTGTTCGATTAACTAAAGCATCATTTCAAAGTGTGAAATTATTATCAGAGCGCTCCATGACACTGTAATGGGGAACATAATTTATATCTGCCAACACTTGTAGCGATTTACGAGTTCAGTCCTCTCTCTCTCTCTCTCTCTCTCTCTCTCTCTCTCTCTCTCTCTCTCTCTCTCTCTCTCTGGTTCAGATATTGATAATTTGGTGTTAACAAGCAGTATCGAGTACTTATACATCTGTTAGCCTTTATTTATCTATTTATCTTAGTTTCACCAGATCCCTATCACCAAGATGACATCCTTATTCGGTCAAATTCGTCTGAATCCTCTTTCCCGCTAAATACATTAACACCTACCTTAGCCATTAAGGTTATTAAACTTAATTCAGACTGAACTCAACTGAGCATGAAAATTCAACTGTTCATAACACTAAAATGCTGGAAAATAATGACGGTTTCTTGCTTTTAAGCATTCAGATGCTGTATTTATTCTGCTGATTAATGTTAAAATGCCAACAATTGTTGGCATTTAACATTTATGAGCAGGATAAATTGTATGCTCATTTGGGTTTAGCAAGAAAAAATGTTTTATATTTTAACCTAGAATTGGGACAAGATTCATTATTTCCTCAAAGACATTATATTTGAGTTTCGGTCACTGAATCTTGTTGAAATTAGAGTACACAAGACTCTGGACTTGTTCTGTACAGAATTGAAAACGAACATGCCAATGCTATTAAAAGATGTAATAAACCAAAAATCAGAAGCAGTATAATTTGGAATCACCCCATCTGATATCATTTCAATGTATCATACATTACTTCAACTTAAAGCATGCACTTCGAGTTATCATAATTCAAGTTATGGAGATCCAACTGAAGTTTCAGTCAACTCTATTAGGTTTCCGATGGTGATTGTTGATATGGGTACAGAAATGTATGATGCTTCCGATTTTAACATGAGGATGTACCATGCAAGTCTAGCCTTTAACCCTTTTCATTCTGGATACCTGCAAACAGGTGGTATACTTTGGCAAACAGTGAAGACCCAGATGAAATGCAACATTTTCATCAGGATCTGGACTGTTTGCTAAGATAAAATAGTCTTCAGAGACAGAAATATATCAAAATTTAGAAATTTAGACCTGTGACCCCTGAAAATAGAAAATGGACAATCAATGTTTACTGTATCAATATGATGGGAAATCCACCAGAATTAAGGATTAAATGAAACAAAGACAAACTAGTACTGCTATCAAACGAGAACACTGGGTAAAACTATATTCATGTCTATTCAAACATATTACTGACTGTTTACACATTATCATAAGCACATCTTGCTAGCGTTTAGCCAGTCATATACCTCAACCGCAGTGGCGGGTTCAGAGGGGGTTCAGGGGTTCACTGGAACCCCCTCAACTGCCCCCGTTTTACATATCCAATGAAAATGAAAAAAGTGGTGTCAGCGAGACCAAATTATTTCATATTCATGAGATATTTATGAAAAATGAGACAAAATCAGCAAAGCGAACCTCCCACACTTTTATACATATGAACCCCCTTTCCAGAAATCCTGGAATCGCCCCTGAAATGTCCATTTTATCGTCAAACAAACCTGAAGTTCAGATGTGATCCCTTTTCGCAATTAATGTTTAAATTTGTCTTAGAACTGTGAAAGAACTATAACCAATGAGATTGAAAACCCATTGTTTATTGTTCAAAGAGTAGAACCTGCTTTAGTTAACATCTCCTTTAAAATGGGAGATTTTGATTTTCACTCAAAGACAAGTGAAATAGGTTTGCTAAAATCATAGGCCTAAAACAACAACATTATTTTAACATTTTTGTTGCTCGGTATCTTAATTGACTGACTACGCCCGTGGTATCAAGATCTGTAAGCAAGCTTAAGCTTTAATAAATATTTCTCTAAATAGTAATATTGACCAATGAATGTCTTTAACTATTTGCCGGTTGTTTCCTTTTTACTTTGACTGGCAATGCACTAAAATAGAGTTTTACCCATACAGTTCTTCATAACTAATCAAATAATTTGTTTCAACCAAATTATGCCTTGAAATTTGTGACTCCTGCAGGTCTCTGAAATTATATTTAAAAGGTTTGGGAGTGTGGGGCCATGTCTCTCACAATAATTTGAGCTATAACAATGATATCTAGCACCGGTAAAGTAGCTGTATTTGTGTCCAAAAAGTTTTCATCTTTTTGTGTGTATTTGTATGTGTGCTCATATTAACAAATATATGCAACTATATGCCCACAGTCCATGACTTGTAGAGATAAAAAGGGTAAAATCTCTTGACTACCCAAATTAATATTATTAATAAACTGTATAAGTTCTACCCTCCTCGTATCACCAATTACCATTCAATTAACTAGTGGGATTCCTTTTATTAACATTGAATACAGTGTGGATCATCATCAGCTGACTTTTTCTAAAATGCTTGTAGTATGTTACACTGTTAATGCTTTTACCATATTGATCTTTTAAATAATCATTTTAGTGGGGTTATTTTTCTTCAAAATTTCAATTTTTGTTACAGTTGTTGTATATGTATTTACGAAAGCAGCTTGCAAAAGTTCAGTGTCTTCAATTTTAGCTTATAATTTTCATTTTGTACATGTGACTCGACCTTCCTTACTCTGTAACCAAATTCTTACTGCACGTGTTAGAGTTCAGAGGGCAGAGCTAAATAGTTTCGACTGAGTAAAAGTAATTAGCTCATGTTATCTCAGGAGAGATATATATAGGAAGAAAACAAGTATGTATGTTGTGCAATATGCGGATTAGCTTATCTACGTCTAGCGATAACTTTCATCAGAGAGTTCTCTTTATAATTAATTCTGAACTGCAATCGTTCTTTAAATTTAAGCATATTGCATTTAGGGATGTAAAACTCAGTTTGATTCATGCATTACGGATCTTTTTTCACAGTAAGATATTCGTCCATATATACTGCATCAAACCTAACAGAAAATAATCCTTTATTGGCCGATTTAAACCTTATCAAATAAGTAGTCGCCATTTTAAACCATTTATTGCCTAATAGAATTTCCCGCCCTTACCAAATGACGAATCAATCTCGAATTTAAGGGTTGTTGGGTAGCGATTTTACAATTCCGTTCAAAATTTAAAAGTACATTCTCTAAGCAAACAGAGTAGAACCCGATCAGGCGCTGCTAAACGTGGCGTCTGATCTGGTTCAGCACTGTTTTCTTATGCTCAATAAAATGGACGCTAGGCTTATATGGGTTAAACATGAATACGTAGCTATTTTGTGGGGCTAGAGGCCTAAATAAAACGACCTGGGCCTTTCACCTACGTCCTTATTTTGTTTGTGAACGCTCTTAAATGACTGCGCCTTCACTGTTCGCATATGCTATAAGTACCAAAATTCACGTTTTGGCACATTTTGTTTCTTTTCAGGAAACAACTGGAAAAATTTAAGTCACGAGCAGAAGTTACCATTCCAGGAGGAGGCAGAGCGCCTGCGACTCCAACATATGAAAGATTATCCCGACTATAAATATAGACCACGACGGAAGAAGTCTCGAAGAAATAACAGAGTACAAGACACAACCAGCGATACTGATAGTTCATTGAAATACGACAGTGAGTATGGCGCCTCACCTATCCGTTCTGCTTTCTTCAAACCGGAAGCTTTTAAACGAGATCGACTACAACGATCAGGCAGTGCTGATGAAGTTGACAGAAAGCGCTCTGAAGAGCTTCATTCGAACACCCAATATCAAAGAGCGACTGCTAGCGCTCCAACTCCGCTGCTGTCCCATCTACAGAATCCTAGGTCCCTAGAGCTTCCAACATCTACTAACAACCATTTTAGAGTGTCCAGCGGGCACCACAGTTTTGGAGCAGCAACAGAGACCAGATCACTGGGTAAAGGTTGCTACTCATCTACCAACTATCCACTTGAAGGTTACAGAATTCCAACAATACGGTTGCCACCTGAATTTGCTTACAAGCCTTTACAAGGAAGACACAATACCATGCCACATGCTATGGCGCAACCCAATCCATTAGCGTCTTGCATGTGGAGTTCGGTATCAGACAACCAGCCACAGCAAATCGATCGAATAAAACGACACCTCATGAGCAGTGCAAATATCTATACCTCGTCTACCAACATGGGAGGAATCTTTGAGCAAATCCAAAGAGAAGATCTTTATGCTATTGATAGAGATGAATTTGACCAATACATCAATGGACCAACACCACAGCATACCGGTGATACAAGAAATATGAATGGTGACCGAGTAGCAGGTCAGTTGAGACCACCAGAAGACCCTGATAATGACTCAGAAAGTATGCAGAGTGACTTTGAACAAGAGAGTGTTTCTAGCGATACATCAACTGACTTCGTTGAGTATGATGAAACTAGCAATGGACTTGCTAGATCAGTAGAGAGATTTTGTCTTCAAGATAATGTTCGACGTGGCAGCAAGGCTCAGTATCAGTCTAAAGAACAATTCCATTCGCCAAACAGACAAGCGAATATCTATGAAGAATACGAAAACAGCTCACCTATTGTTTCTGCAGTCATGAATTTTTAGATTGTATCAGAAGTGAACACTGTTAGATACATTGGAGATGATTTCCAGACATACAGTAACTGAGGAGTTTTGTCTTCTATTAGAGCTAGTGCACGAGATTTCCAACAATGTGGCATTTTGACATGTGTAGACTCGGACGAGCCTCTGCAGCCTCATTTTAAGCTTAGAAACTCCAAATGGTATTCAGTCAGTAGCTTAATAATCACAAACTACTCAAGCGACTAGCAAAGGTTCTGATCAGACTGCGCGTATGCGCAGGTTGATCTGAGGGTTTGCTGGTCACACATAACACATTGTTGGAAATCTCATGCAATGGATCATTTAGTTTCGACGTTGGTAAATTTTCATTAGCTCGAATTCCATCAGGGAGGGTGGGAAATCACATGTTTTTTGGGTTGATACACAGCATGGACTATTGTTTTCTTCCCATAAGTAAATAACACTTTCTCTCTCTTTTGGTAATTGTATCCATTGATTCTTATACCAGTTTCCAACTTAATTTATTCCGCATCATTCGATACCATATTGATCTAAAATGTTGAAACATTGAATAAACACTCTGTCACAGAAATTTTCAGGGAGATCGTCCTTGCAATGTGCCCAACCATTTGTTACTTCAAGTTTTGTGACAGAGAGTTTGCCCAAAGCAGGCATTTTAAGAGAATAATATGGTATCATTAGATCAGGCCTAAACTGGACTGGGATGTAGTGCATGGATTGAAAAAAAAATGCTAACTAGAACAAAGAGAAAACTCCTTTCTGTTACGTAAAAATAAGAGTGTGCCATTTTATCCATGATGTGTATCATAACAAACAATACGTGATTCCCCATCCGGTCCTTGGAATCAGTGTATTCAGGTTTTGAATGAACAGGAATTTAACCCTTAAAGCGCCAATCACAAATGCAGCAGACGACAAATTTTGTGAGTTTTTCCCAATTTTCTAAAAAAAATAAGGTATTATATTTTATGATAATCGTCTGCAAGCAGACGATTCTCATGATATATCATGCCTTATTCGTTTTTTTTTGAAAAGCGGCAAATTTTGGTGGCGTTTTAAGGGTTAACTGTAAATAAGTAAGGAGAAAACCCTTTACTAAGTACTGTATATAAAAGTGGTCCACTGTCAGCCCCCAAGCAAAACGCCTTTTATTTTTTTCATTGGTGGGCTGATAGTGGCAGGAGACTGTACGCTGGCTGGGTAGTCATGGGCGGGATCCAGAAAATTTCGTCAGTGGGGTTCCTGACAATTTTTTTATATGTTTTGTTTGTTTTGGCAACCAATGTATTTCATAAAGGGCTGTACAAACCTCCCTTGGGAAGCTTCTCGAGGGGGTCCGTACCAGTATTTCTATGGGAACCTTAAGCCACTTGTGATTTTACAGGTGTGTTTAGGACCCCATGTCTCCTTTGGGATCCGCCCATGTTAGTAAGCTTGCAACATCAAAAACTTCAAGTTTCCAGCTAGAATTTTGGGGTTATTTTGTGGATAGTTGATTCTTACCCCTTCGCATACCCGAAATACAGGATTTAGCATGGCAATGCAATGACCTCAGGCAAATATGGGACCTTCTCTGAATCCTGTGATTTTTCTTTGTTTTGAACCAGCATAAGAATGTTATTCAAATCTCTTGTTTGATTTGTTTGTTTTTGTTTGTTTGATTTGATTCTTTACGTCCACTCAACAATCTTTCAGTTATGCGGGACGGTTCTTCCTGGGTTTAACCAGTACTAAGCTAGGATAAATGTGTCTTGCTCAAGGACCACAACGCAGTGACGCCGGTGAGGCTCGAACCCGCTACCTTTCGGTCTCGAGTCAAGCACTCTACCACTGAGCCACTGCGCTCCATAAAAAAACAATCTCTTGTAACTCCAGTTTAAGTAGATTAATGTGGAGTCGAATCAGACAAACCTGTTTACAAGGTAAGGTTACCAACTGCATAGGGACCAAGTGTCTTTAATCTGAAATTTGATCAAACAGTTTCAAAACAGTTTTCAATGGCGCAGCCAGAACGATGAAAAAGTTACGCACATCAAAGGGAGACTACTGGATCAAGCAATGATTCTCTTCAATTGCGTCCCTTTTCAAAATGGGAACTTCTCTTAAAGGAAAGAATTTGCTCCCAGAGGGAGCTAGTTCTTTCCTTTATGATCAGTTCCTTATAATATGAAAAATCACTTTTATTACATTAAGTGACCTCTCTTGAATGCTTCTAATTTATGACGCACGTGCGTAACTTACGTAATGCGTGCTACGCCAATGGTTTTTATTGCAGCTCAAACAACAATATACCTTTATTGTATCTCGTTCGGTTGGAGTTCATTAAGAATTGTCATCGGTTTTATACCACAAATGTCTAACATTTTACACCACATATGTTTAATACTTTGTAATCATCTTTTTCATGGTTAGTCTATACTAGTACGCAGGTCGTCTAGTACGCTGGACGTATTTTTGTTCATTATTTTTATAAATCTAGTCTATTTGTATATGTAACTAATAATTCCATACACATTATTTCTTGGACCTCTGGCAATCTTAGTGCACACGGCGACCCCTTAGATTAGAAAATGAATAATCAATCAAAAAGTTTTTCTTATGCACCTATTATTTTTTGTCGACTGGGATACTCTGAAGATTGAACAGCCAATAAATCCCAAACTTTGGGAATAAAATAGAACACTTAGGCCCCAAAAATATATTATGGTTCCTCAAACTTAAGTGTATCAAACTGGTCAGCCAAACACGAATAAAGCACTAGAAAAAGTCAGAGGTCTCCTTTGGCATCAGTTGTCATTTCATTGTAAATTGTATGTTGAGATGCTTGGTAAAGAAAGCTTGAATTATGAAAAGTTGGATCTGAGAAGACGCAAATCATATGGTACTTTTGTATCAGAAAAGATGGAGTTACTTCATGACAATACTATTGAATTCATGCAAGATTATATTATTTTTCAATGAAGGATGCGTTTATTTTTTATTTCTATGATTAGAGTATTGGCACGGCGCGTATACACACAGTCTTGTGTGGATTTGTCAATGATGTAGCTCTGTATGTAAATGCTCCACATGGGGGAAGTATGCAAAAAGTTAAAAGCAGCCATTGTGCATTACACATTCAATTGATTATTCATGCTGTTGAAAAAAAAACTTCAATTAGGCCACCGTTTATGTAATAATGGAAAACAGATTCAGCACTCATTCCTTCTGGGGGTTTTTTTGCATTAAAAAGGTAGCATCATACATAGAGGATACTAAGTGAGTGTATTTTGATATCTAGTTTACCAGGCTAGTCTTAGAGAGCACTTGATAAATCATGAAGCCCTGTCGAGCAATTAAACCCACGTTCTCGAAGCCAAGCTTGGTAAACTTGATATCAAAAGATACGAACCTGGTATCAAGTTTCCAACTGGTTCGCCCTTCAAACTGGCGATTATTACCTAGTTATAGATTTTTGCGTCGATTTAACGTCATCGACATTATTCATAAAGTGTAGTGTCGTGTTGACCTGATAAACGTTGTCTATCTCACTACAGTTATCTTTATCAGTTCATGATCTGATAAAGATAACTGTAGTGAGATAGACAACGTTTATCAGGTCAAAGTATAAAAATGCAGTTAATATGAGTGGTAACTGTTTATTTAGATATGAGCCATGGCATGATATCCAATAATGTGGCAGTTTGACAATACTTGTAGACTCAGACGAGCCCGTGCAGCCTCCTTTTAAGCTTAGAAACTCCAAATGCTGTTCCGCCAGTAGCTTAACATTCATAGAATATTTAACCGACTAGCAAAGGCTCTGATCAGTCTGTGCATATGCGCAGGATGGTCTGAGCCTTTGCTGGTCGCACATACCACATTGTTGAAATCTCGTGTGGCGGCTCATATAGCACCGTTTTTTTTTCAAATCTTTAAATTTAGAAATTGTAAAATCTGAACGAATGCACGTCGATGTTGTGTATATAATGATTAGTTGGTCTTTCAACAAAGGCTAGTTGATCAGGATCCACACTGTTTGAATTCAGCCAGTACACCTATTGATAATTTTGACTGATCTGAGGCTTCAGACACTCTTTTAAAATGATATTAATGGAAACCAGATCTATGATGCCATGTTGGTTTTAATTACTATGATCGTAGTTTGTTTTGTTTTATATTTTCACAAATGTTTATGTCATTTTATCATGTTGTTGATGATGTTTTACATTTGATAACGTTATGTCATTGAAATAAAGTAAGTAAGGGTGCAAAGATCAGGAATCGATACAATCAAGTACCACACCTGACCCAGGATACCAATGGGAAAGTGACAAACTCACAGCAGACACCACAAACGAGAGCCAAGAGGTCAGCCCTTTCCCAGCAGGTGACCACAAAGCACATATAAACAGACGCGCACAGACATAGCAAACACAAGACAGAACAAAAACATAAAATATCCACAAAAGAAGTACCGCCTTGGAACGGTCAGTAAAATATTTTACTGGAGGGCTTAAACCGGTTTAACGGCGCCAACCTCACCCTTAATTCAGATGTGGATCAAGACACATAGATATTTGGTTTGCATGAAAGACCCCTAACTAATCAATGCATCTTCTCCTAAAACATATAAATCAAGATATAACAAGAAAGCTACATAGCCACATGTTTGATCAATATATACTCCTCAAAATAATTGAAGGACCAATACTATCAATTATAACATTGATGCATTTTGTGTAGAACGTATTTCGAAAACCGATTTTACGATCTAGCCTAACTTTTTCAGACATCTTTGACGCCTTATTGCCAAGTGAAACAGCAAAAAGAATATGGTAGAAAATGTTACTAACAAGGATTTTTTGTCATTTTAAAGCTTGCACTGAATGTATGGGAATGTCATTTTTTGTGTGTGATCCATGGGCCACAGAACTGCATGAAATGAATGAAAAGTGCTTTTAGATGCTGAAATCTCTGTTTTCGCATGATTTTATGGTGTTTTAACCCTGTTGCTACCATCCACCTCTTCCTGTGAGAGAAAATTGCCCCGTTTGGCTGTGGCCTAATGGCCAGACTATAGATTCAGACAACTGGTTTTGGCGTTTGTCTGTGACAATCTTTAAATGATTCGTCGGGACATCTTTCTAACACTCAATGGCATGGAATGACGATTGAAAATCTGATTCTTGATGGCCAAGTACACACATTGTTTACAGAAAACCAAACAATGTCAAAACTCCATTGCCAGAGATGAAAATGCTTGCTTTCCAGTATATTGAAACAGTTTGAAGATTTTTTTGCATGTAAGCTGAACTGTTTAAAACAAAGTTTAATTTGGTATCACTTTCATTCTACTAGAACGACCACAGAAGAATTTCTTTACCCCTCCCACTGCCTTTTGAAAGTGTGTTTTTGAGGGTATATGCATTTGAGACACAGTTATGGCAGAATTAGGCATGGGAATCATTCATAATGATTATTTATTTATGGGCATAAAGCATAGAAATATTTGGGCCAAGTTTTACAGAATTTTAATGTTTGAGATAATTATACTTGCATTCTAAAATTTTGGTCCTTTAATTATTTTGAGGAGTATATTTTCTAGCAAATGTAACACCATAGCGACGCCTGTTTCGTGGTATGTTTTCTAATAAAACTATCTTCTAATCCCATTTTAAACAGTCATAATCATGGTAAATAAAATGTAACATACATTTTCCTTTCGTAAAAATGCATGAAACTATCTAAAACTCGTGTAATACATGAAAATCCCTAATTTCTTGCTGCATCATCATCTAGTACATACAAATCAAGATACAAAAATGAGATAAAACAAAAACAAAACGTGTGCGTACATTTTTAGATTGTGTAACTATACATGTATGTTCACACTTGGTTCACGTCTGTATAATGTTAACAAAATTCGGACTTAAATATGATGCGCATGATTCACATTTGTATTTCCATGTTATTTCCATTATATATGGTAAAGTGTGGAGTATTAGCTTCAGTTTGTAGAAGATCTTGTTGAGTTGCTGCAATGTTATGATTTTGTGCTTATTTAAATGTTTATAATTCGATGTTCAAATAAATTATGAATTACAATTTTGTCATTTGCGATTCTAAACTTCGTAGGGAAGTGGCAGTTCTGATTGCTTGGTAAACATGTCATTATAATTTACTGTTTTTATAATTGGTCCCAGGATTTACAGAACAATAGAACACATAAACTGAACTGTTCCCCGTATTTGCACAACAGCAGGTTCACGTTATTTTATATCAAGTTTACCAGGCAATGCTTGTTGAATTGCGAGGCTTGGGAGTGATTTAACATGCGTTCTTGAAGCTGAGCCTATTAAACTTAATGTCAAAGACGCAAACCTAGCATTCTATTTAGCAGTGTACAAGTTGGTTACTCTTAGAGCTAGTGATTATGACGTAATCATCGATTTTCGTGACGATTGAAAGTCATTGATGATGTTATTCAAAAACTACAACGTCACGATGATCTGATAAAGACACATGCTGTGAAATAGGCAACGTCTATCAGGTCAACGTGCAACAATGAGAGTTAACTGATAAATAAATTTAACCCATCTGTTCCCAGTATTTGCAAACACACAAAAAACATTGCAATAGTCATTTGCAACATATATGAAGAGCTAAATAACATACTGAAACGATCTGCTCCCAGTATTTTAGATCCATCAAAGACATGATAACTATATGCTCTAAGCATTTGCTGAACCATAAAATACATTATACTCACCTGTTCATAGTAGTTGCTGAACCATAAGATGAGCAGTGACATGTGATTTCCAACAATGTGACATTTTGACATGTGTAGACTCAGACGAGACATTTGCAGCTTCCTTTTAAGCTTAGAAACTCCAAATTATGTTCAGTCAGTAGCTTAACTGTCATAAAATATTCAAGCAACTAGCAAAGGCTCTGATCAGTCTGCGCATATGCGCAGGCTGATCTGAGGTTTTGCTGGTCGCACATACCACATTGTTGGAAATCCCATGCCATAGCTAAAATATATTGAAACCATACGCTCGCGATATTTAAAGAACCATTTTATATATTAAGAATATCTGTTTACAGTATTTGCATAACCATAAAAAACATCAATTTCATCTGTTCGCAGTATTTTCAGGCAGAGCCATAATATTAATGGAAACCATCTACCCACAATATATGCAGAGTGATACAATATTTGAAACAATTATTTCATAGTTCTTGCGTTAGCACAAAATTAATAAAACCATCTGCTTATAGAATTAGCAGATCTATAAGATACATTAAACCACAAATATATTGAAATAAGATGTTCCAAGTATTTGCAGAACTGTTGCATGCTTTGAAATAAACTGCTTCGTCGTATTTGAGAGACCATAAAATACACTGTTCAGCCCTCAGCTCAAAGTATTTTAGAAACCATAAAATACACTGAAGACCTCTGCTCACAGTATTTGAGAAACCATAAAATACATTGAAACCATCTGCTCACAGTGTTTGAAAAGCCATAAATGACATTGAAACCAACTAACTGCTCACATAATTTGAAGAACCATAAAATACATTGAAACCATCTGATCACTGTTTCACCATATTTGAGAAACCATACCATACATTGAAACCCTCTGCTTGCAGTATTTGAGAAACCATAAAATACATTGAAACCCTCTGCTCGAAGTATTTTAGAAACCAGTAAATATACTGAAGACCTCCTTCAACTTCAATGGGTGTACTCGACAACATCCACTTGTAGACATTTACGTCGAGGAGTACTGCTCACAGTATGTGAGAAACCATAAAATACATTGAAACCATCTGATCACTGTTTCACCGTATTTGAGAAACCATACCATACATTGAAACCCTCTGCTTGCAGTATTTGAGAAACCATAAAATACATCGAAACCCTCTGCTCAAAGTATTTTAGAAACCATAAAATATACTGAAGACCTCTGCTCACAGTATTTGAGAAACCATAAAATACATTGTAACCATCTGCTCACAGTATTTGAAAAGCCATAAATGACATTGAAACCAACTAACTGCTCACATAATTTGAGGAACCAGAAAAAAACATTTAAACCATCTGATCACTGTATTTGCAGAATCATAAAAACACTGAAACCTTCTGCTCTCAGTATTTGAAGAGTTATAAAATACATTGAAATCATCTGCTCACAGTTTGTAAAAAAAACATTAAACACAATGTAACTCTCCGCTCATAATATTAGCAAAGCATAAAACATACAAAGCCATCTATTGGTAGTATTAAGGAACCATAAGAGACGCTGAAACCATCAGCTCACAGTATTTGAAGAACCATAAAATACGTTTAACCATCTGCTCAAAGTATTTGCAGAATTTTCAAATACATTGAAACCATCTGCTCTCAGTATTTGAAGGACCATAAAATACATTGAAACCATCTACTCACAGTATTTGCAGAACCATAAAACACATTAACTCACCTATTCACAGTATTTTCAGAACCATATAATACATTGAAATCATACGCGCGCAATATTTAAAGTACCATTTTATATATTATGCATATCGTTTTACAGTATTTGCAGAACCATTCAAACTACCAATTTCATCTGTTCGCAGTATTTTCAGGCAGAGCCATGAAATTGATTGAAATTATCTACTCACAGTATATGCAGAGTGTTACTATATTTGAAACCATTATTTCATAGTTTTGGCACTGACATAATGTAAATAAATTCTTCTGCTCATAGAATTAGTAGATCTATAAGATTCGTACATTTAACCATAAATATGTAGAATAATATGTTCCCAGTATTTACAGACCTGTTGCATATATTAAAATCAACTGCCTCGTTGTATTTGAGAAACCATAAGATACACTGAAGCCCTCAGCTTATAGTATTTGAAAAACCATAAAATACATTAAAACAATCTGCTCAAAGTATGTTACGAGGGGCGTTCAATATGTAATGAAAACAGCCCAGTATATACCAAAGTTTTATATTTACACACTTCATAATTACTTTCATTAAAAGGTCTGTTTCTTGGCTAAATGAATGTAAAATTCCTTATCTAATTTACACAAGCCGCTTTCCAGATAGGGTACTGAAGTACACTGCGACATGAAATAAAACAATGTTTTCAATAGCAGAAAACTACATGAACGAGGGATGTATTCAGCCTGCTTCTTCGTTTGGTAATTATCCATATATTGGTGATTTATACCTGCAAAATATTTTGATATTGCTTTATATTCTATGAAATACTGAGGCTGCCATTTTGGTTAAAATCCTCCTTGATGCTACATTTTCTGGCATTCCATTGAAGAGAGTCGTTTTGCGTGAACAAATACATAGGAAAATATATACAAAAACCATTTGTAACATTTTTTTCTGGTCGCTTTGATGTTCATTCGCAAGTAATACAGCCGACTTTGAAATTTCCATATTTAATCTCCCTCATAAAGTACCCCCAAAAACAGTAAGTGAGTATGATCAGGAAATACCACAATCACAAACCGCAGACAACCTCATGGCACTGCGAGGAAGAGCTGCTCAACCATCACGAGACACCAGGAAGACAAATTAAGCAAAGCAACCACTTCTCTCTTCCCAATCAAGATGATTGCAATACTAGAATGGACATAAAGTACAGAACAGAACAGAACAGAACAGAACTTTATTGAAAATTTGGGGCTTTGAAAATAGCCAAATTATTGAACATTTACATAATGATTTCCTTAGACAGATTATTAACCTGAGAAAAAGTACCCCTATATATATGTTACATGCAGAATTGGGACGACATCCAATACAAATTAATATAAAGTCAAGAATGATAGGTTTCTGGTTATCAATTGTCAATGGAAAAGAATCCAAATTATCAAAATTACTGTACTCAATAATGCTTAAAGAACACGTACAACTAAACATAGAACAATTACATGAGGGTCTGGATGGGGGGTCTGGTATTTACTATTCGTTAAAAATTTAGCCCATTATTAATCTCATTAAAATTTTGGGTTATTCATTAAAATAAGAACAATTATTCATTTACAGTAGAAAAGGTGGCAAAGAAATCTGATTATTCACTTTTCATTAACTTTTTCTTCTATTCATTAAAAAAATTGGATTATTCATTATTTTTAGGCCCTCAATATTCATTATTCATTATTTTTTTTGCTCATTATTCACTTTTCATCATAAAAAAGCCATTATTCACTAATCATTATACCCCATCTAGACCCTCTAACATACTCCCACAATGGGAGTAACAATAAACAAAACGTCAACAACAACAGAACCACCGCCTTAGAACGGACAGCAGCCTAAGCCACCGGGAGGGGGGGCTTAAATGCATTCTACTGGCACCAAATCTTCGCCCTAGATTCTGCTGTCGTTGAAGTACAAGAAATGTTCAGCTCGCATGGAGGCCATCTAACTAATGCAATGTATCATCATGGAGAAACACTCTAATATAATCCAAGTACGTCATTTGAAATAAGAAAATCACTAAAAAGAATGCCATCTCTGGCTTACACTGAAATGGATCAGACAAAATACCGCGTTTCGTCGATGTTTGCATTCGGATTCATTATTTGGACATTGTTACACGTATTTACATTGTTACGCCCAGGTATGCTTTGCAAGCCTAGGTGCAACAAGAAAGTAATACAATTCAAAAGAGCTCAACTTAAATGAGCCCAAATGAGCTATAAATGATTTTTCCCAATTAAGACAGAGCTATCTGCTCCAAACAATGATTGAGTCACCTACTTGGTGTTTAATAATAAGACCATTCAAAGTGGTCAACAACAAATTATGAGCTAAGCCAAAGTTGACAATAATTATAATCAAAGCAATCCAAGTAGTAAAAATGTTAACCCTTGATCAACTTTATATATAGTTAGTGAGCCACAGTGAGCATAAAAGTACTATCAGAGCAATATTTGAGCAGCTCAAACTGACCTATTTAAAACAACCTTAACAACCTTGTTATTTGAGCCCAAAGACTACAAAAGTACAACACTATGACAAATACTGCAAGAGCAGTCAAAATCCTATAGAGGAAAACAAGTATCAATACGCTGTCAAAGCAGCTAGCCGTTGGAATAACCAAAGCTAAATATGTATTATACTGTGTTGTACAACAATTACCGGAGTGACAACACTGCCGGAGCAACCACAAGGTTAAATATATAAAACAGGCTGTCACAATGTGAGCAGCCACAAAGTTGTCTTGTAAACTAATGAGCTTCAGTGAGCCAGGTCTCCCAATCGCCTTATACAGGATTCATGAGAGGCCTAGCCACTAAATATATTAGCTCTTGTCTGTCAAATTGACAATGAGCTGAAATGAGCCAGATGTCTGAGGCTCCACTATATACTGTGATAAAATATACTACAAAGCTCGGTAGACATGTTTCAGTCAACTCCTCACTTTGTAGATAAATTACCAGTAAATATCTTCTTAGCTGTCCATAGCCTTTTTAGCCTTCCAGTTGATCTTATTCAGACCTTTCGGTTAAGCAGTCATAAGCCAACTGACCCAATGCACTCCTTTCAATGCTTTATATATGGACAAGTTCATTTGAAGGGTTATTCCATTAAACAAATATCTGATTGGCTGATAATTAACTCTCCTGTCTGTTGATTGGATAAAAATGGTAATCATTGATTGGTCAACACCTGGCTTCTGATTGGATGAAAAAGGTAATCACTGATTGGTCTAACAAGGGGTAATTTCAATCCTATTTTATGATCAAAGCTTGAACATCAATATATATATAAATACACCAAACAATTAGTGTGTCTAGACATGACAAAAAGCATAACAAATGCCAGGGGAGAAAATATATATGTATATAATGGGTGTACATAACACCTCCCCCCTTAAAGAAAAAGAAATATTTTATAAAAAGATTTCTTTTACAAATGTACCATAGTGCAGTGATGAACTATGTCATCCTTGAAAGAGTGTCAGCCACAACATTTTCTCTGCCTTTGATGTGTCTGACGTCCAGGTTATACTCCTGTAATAGGAGAGTCCAGCGTAACAATCTCTGATTTTTGTTCTTCATTTTCCGTAGAAATGTGAGTGGATTATGATCAGTATAAACTGTCACAAGAGAAGATGAAGAAGAGATGTACACTTCAAAATGTTGAATAGATAAAATCAACGCGAGACACTCTTTTTCTATAGTGGAGTAGTTCTTCTGACACTTGCTGAATTTCTTAGAGAAATAACAAACAGGGTGGTCTACCCCACTTTCATCTTCTTGTAAGAGAACGCCTCCTGCTCCCACATCACTAGCATCAACAGCTAGTTTAAAAGGCTTCTGAAAGTCTGGAGCAGCGAGCACTGGTTCACTCTTTAGAATGGCCTTTAATTTATCAAAAGCCTCTTGACAACTTTGTGTCCAGACAAATTTAATATTCTTTTTCAAAAGGTTTGTAAGAGGAGCAGATATAGTAGAAAAGTTACGGCAGAATTTTCTGTAGTACTCTGCCATGCCTAAGAAACGCATGAGCTCCTTTTTACATGTAGGTATAGGGAAATCAGAAATGGTTTGAACCTTAGCTGATACAGGTTTAACTTGTCCTTGTCCAACTACATGGCCAAGAAATGTCAATGTACCATGACAAAATTCACTTTTGACTAAGTTAACTGTTAACCTGTACGCTGTGAGTCTATCAAAGAATTCTTTTATTAGTCCGGCAGTATTCGGGCGAATTAGGAGGACCTGGAACTTGATTTTAAACTTTTTTTCTTTGTTGATTCTGGTAGTACATACATTGTCCTTGAAAAATCCGAGTGATGCCACTCTGGCATCATTGAGCATTTCGATATATCCAAGATGGCGTCCAAAAAGGAGGCCAGTTATAAGAGAAAAGTATGTGGTACGAAAAAAATGTCTCAAACCCTTTTTCTTTCTTAAATTGTTGCTATGAAGTTGGAATCTAACTGAACACACTTAGTTGTAACCAAATAAAATAAGAATGCTGCCAAGAATGCCACCAAGATGGCAGTTTATCACAAATAATATAAGAAAATCTCTGAGACAGACAAAGTCCAGGGATTTGCATGCAAAATGCTTATGAAACTAGTTCTTGAATTACAGACATCATCCTTGTGATCCCAGTGCATCCCTCAGCATTTGATATATTCAAGATGGCGTCCAAGATCGTAGCCAACAAATTTTAAAAACCATGGAAACGGTATCCTGCCTATAGGCATTATATTATTATGATGTGTTTGCAACAGTACACTGCTTTTACAAACATACATATATAAAACAGGAACCCGGCATGCATGTAAAATAGAGTTGCACTGTACATGCAGGCATATCTGAGACTGGCACTAGGGCCCATAATTATAATGCTTCCTTAAAGTTAAGGAAGACTTAAGTATTGATTAAAATAATGTTTCGAACTTATTAAAATCAAAATGGTTTCGTTTTTCTATATATCACAATAGTATCTTTGATCATAGGTACTGCATCGATCCTGGTAATTTAGTAAACATTTAATGAAACATGTTGAAATATCAATAATTTACTTAGGTCGTACTTAACTTTAAGGAAGCATTGTAACTGTGGGCCCAGATCAGCAAACGTGTCTGATGTGATGACACCTCTGTACAAGTAATACCAGATTTGTATCCACCCTTCTATCTACACCCAACTAGTAAAAATGTCGGTTGCAGTGGCAACGGACCAGCAGAAATGGCCTTTAGTGAGGCACCACTCCAAAGGGCATGGCCTATGATGAGGCAACACACCAAAAGCCATGTCTGATAATGTGGCATCACATCAGAAGACATGGCCTATAGTGAGGCACCTCACCAGCAGGCACGGCTGATAGTGAGACACCGTACAAGCTGGTATGGCAGATAGAGAAGCACAACACCAGCAAGCATGCAGGATTGAGAAGTAAAAGGTCGGCAGGCATACTGATTGAGTAGTAGCGGTCCAACCAGCAGGCATGTTTGAAACAGCAGTGGTGTTTGTGGAAGTTAAACTAGGCCAGAATACATATTTGTTGCAGCTGCAGCAGCAGTGACATAGCCATGGAGTCTCACTGGACCAGCAGGCATGTATGTTGCATCGACAACGTAGTAATAGTCTTACCAACTAAAATTTCACAATTTAAGTTGGCATGTCTGATGAAGGGGCATCGATCGAGTAGCTGTTCTCTTTGATTTTCAACTGACCAGGAGGCATATCTGATTGAATGGTACCAAGTCCTCAGGTATATCTGTTAATATTTCACCTGAACAGAAGCCATGTATTGCCACCAGGCCATCACACCAGACACCTTTACCATCACGTATGCTAATTATGTGGTAATGAAACAGTACACATGTATGCCTGTTGCCAAGACGCAGGGCATGTAGGCATGTGTGTTTGTTACATCGCACCAGCACCCGACTAACAGGTCAAGCGTTGGATTAGTATGCATGTATGTTATACTTGTACCACACCAGCAGCCCAGCCCAAGGCCCAGCCATTATTGTCAAAGGGTTAGTTAACATCTTTACCATAACGCATGTTTGATTATGTGGAATAGAACCAGCATACATGTCAGAAAGGAAGACTCCAGGCCAGCAGTTATGTCTGTAACAGCTTCACGAGACTATCAGGACTGTTGCAGTACCCATGTTTTTAAAACTTTGCTCTGAAACAGCAGGCATGTTTGTGACATACATTTCTGTAAGAGGTGCAAGCGCATTTGTAGTTGTGAAGCTGAGCCAGCAAGTATATCTGTTACACTTGCCTCAGACCCGCAGTCATGTCTCCTATGATTGTACCTGACCAATGGGCTGGTAAGCACAATTGCACCAGACCATCATACATGTATGTTACAGTGGTACCTGACCAGCAGTCATGTCTTTATATATTGCATACTATCAACATGCGTGCCTCTTACAGTTTCATCTTATTAGCATCCATGAATGTTATATTTACACCCAGCCATCAGCCATGTCTGTAACAATTGCATCCAACCATTTGTCATGTATTTAACAGTTGCACCTAACCAGCAGTCATGTCTGTTAAACTTGCACCTACAAGCATTCATGTCTGATACACTTGCACCAGACCAGTACTAGTATTCATATTTGTTTTAGCAATATCCAATCATCTGTGCTGTATGTTGCGCTTGCGCCAGACCAGTACAGTAGCAATGGTTGTTACAACTGCACCGGACCAACAAGCCTGTTTATTACAGTTTATCCCTAGCAGCAGCAATGTTTCTAATGGTTACAACCAACCAGCAGTCATGATGGTAATGGATATCTGCAGCATGCAGATAAATCTCTTACTCATTTTTGCTGATACACTGCACTCCATATGTAAATATTATTTTCCCTCTTTTTTTGGTAGTTTTAATTTTTAGCAATTCATCCATAAACCACTTGCATGCGCATTTTCCCGCATATTAATTCAAAAAAGGTGTGTACTTTGAGCAATCACTCTGTCACAGAGTGTTTGATGATATCGTTCAGTCAGCATACACTGGCATCACGGATGTATACATCCGTGCTGGCATTTATCACTTCATTATTTTTTGACTTAATGTTTGCAAAAAGTAGGATCTTTTATGAGAATAATATGATATTAAGGTTCATATCATCAGATCCAGCCAAAAGTGGTCTTGGAAGTGGTGCATGGGTTAATGGATACGATGACCAGAACAAAGACACACAAAAACATTACCATTACGAAAAAATAAGTCTTTTATTTTTCAGTGCAGTATATCAGAACAAAAGCCATGTAATTCCATATCCTGCTATTTCTGCCATCTTGGACGCCATCTTGAATATTTTACAAGGCTTAAACATAACAACAACAACAACAACAAGTCAGTCAAATTCTCCGAATGCAACTGCTGTTGGAAACTATCAGAAAAAGGTTATTAACTGTGATTCTGATTTCAAGTTGAATTTAGCTTTAAAACAGCGGCTATCTTAGACACCATTGTAAATATTTCAACCTTCTGAATAAAACTAATGTTCCATTTTAATAATTTGTATCATTTAGACTCTAAAAAACCATAAAAGGTCAACATTAAAATGCTTTATATTGTGCGTTTTGGTCAGATAGGTCTTTGGAGACCAAATTACGGCCATCTTGGGCGACATCTTTGATATTTCAACCTTCTGAATCAAAACAATGCTCAATTTTAATTGTCAGTATCATTTAGCCTCTAAACTCCCATAAAAAGTCAAAATAAAGCGCTTTTTTTATTGAACCTGGTGGTCAGATAGGTGTTAGGAGCATTACTGACGGCAATCTGGGACGCCAGTTTTAATTTTTCAAAACGCTCAATGATGCCAGAGTGGCATCAGTTGGATTCATAATGTACAGTGTCCGAACAACAAGAATCCATGAAGAAAAAAACTTTAAAATCAAGTTCCAGGTCATTCTTGTTTTCTACCAGACTATATGGTTCCAATGTGATTTTCCCAAAAGTCACTGTAGATGACCACATCATCTATGTAAGCTCCAATCCCATCCATTCCAGCAATCAAACTATTTATCAACCTCTGGAAGGTTTTTCATACCAATTGGCATAACCTTGTATCTGAATAGCCCATCTGGTGTCACAAAGGCTGATGCTTCTTTGGCATTATCTGTCAAGGGAATTTGCCAGAATCCCTTTAATAAATCAAACTTTGTGACGTATTTGGCTTTCCCAATCTTGTCAATACAGTCATCTATTCTTGGAATGGGAAAGGAGTCTGTTTTTGTTACACCATTTACTTTTCTGTAATCAGTGCACAATCTATATGTACCATCAGGTTTCGGTACAAGAATACATGGTGATGACCAGTCACTGTTGCTGGGTTCAATGAAGTCATTCTCCAGCAAATATTGAATTTCTTCCTTTAAGCACTCTTTCTTGACTGGACTCATGAGTTAAGGTTATTGTTTTATTGGCATTGAGTCGCCAATGTCAACATCATGAAATATTTTGTCTGTCTTAGAAGGGACATCAGGAAACAAGTGTTTGTAATCAACAATGAGCTGTGCCAATTGGTCACGCTCTTCAGGATTTAAATGACCCAACTTTGAATCCAAGTTATTCAAGATATCTGAATTATTCAGTCTTGGTGAGCTGAGCAATTTGCTATTTATTGAATGTCAGGGTCATTTAGATTCTTTATGGAATCATCAGAAATAGGTTGCTCATTTTCAGCATCTGGGTTTGAAACAGGTGTTATCAAACCCACAGAACATTCCAGAGAGCTATCTCTATTAACATATTTCTTCAGCATGTTAATATGACACAGCTGCTTGCTTTTCTGCCTCTCTGGAGTGTGTACAATATAATTCACATCACTTATCTTTCTAGCCACAGTGTATGGACCAAAATATCTGGCCTGTAAAGGCCTGCCAGGAATAGGCAGAAGAGCTAGGACCTGGTCTCCTTCTTCAAACTTTCTATCAACAGTATGTTGGTCGTATCTAGCCTTCATCTTGTCCTGGGAAGAGCGAAGGTTCTTTTGAGCAAGCTAACAAGCAGTGGAAAGTTTGAGCTTGAAGTCTGATACATATCTAAGAAGATTTGTTGGAACTTGTTCATTAGACAGAAGCTTCTCTTTCATAAGTTTGAGCGGACCTCTAACTGAGTGTCCAAAAACGAGCTCAACAAGGGCTGAATCCCAGAGATTCTTGCACAGATTCTCTAGATGCAAAGAGCAATAGATGGATTCCCTCATCCCAGTGTTTTTCTGTTTGAAAACAGTATGTCCTTATCATATTTTTGAGCGTCTGGTGAAACCTCTGTAAAGCACCTTGGCTTTCAAGGTGGTACGCAGACGATTTGTACTGCTCAATGTTTAGCTCTCTCATAACTTGTTGAAAGAGGCCAGACATGATGTTTGAGCCTTGGTCAGATTGAATGGATTTTGGTAATCCTACTAAAGTAAAGAACTTTATTAGAGCTCTTACAATGGTCTTGGCCTTAATGTTTCTTAAAGGAATTACCTCTGGAAACCTAGTAGAGGCACACATTATAGTGAGCAGAAACTCATTTCCAGACTTAGCTTTTGGTAATGGGCCTACACAATCGATTATGACCCTACTAAAAGGTTCTTCAAATGCTGGTATTGGGTGCAAAGGAGCACGAGGAATCTTCTGATTTGGCTTCCCTACCATTTGACAGGTATGACATGACCTGCAAAAGTTTGAAACATCTGTTTTTATGAGGGGCCAAAAGAAATGATTCAATATCTTGTTGTAAGTTTTGCTAACACCAAGATGACCAGCTAGAGGAGTCTCGTGAGCCATAGAAAGAACTCCATTGCGATATGATTTTGGCAATACAACTTGGTGTTTAACAGCCCACTCTGCATCTGAAGGAACATCAGGTGGTCTCCATTTGCGCATGAGCACACCATTCTTTTTGTAATAGCAACAGGGGACAGAAGATATCTCATCTTCTGACACCATGTTTTGGAACAAGGACGAAAGAGTAGAGTCCTTTTGCTGCTCCAAGATTAAAGTCTTTGTTGAAAGATCTTGTTTATTTGAAACATGAATGCTTGGCTCAATTAAGTCCTTTTCTTGAGTCAAAGGAGCATTTTGAATGTCCTGTTTTTCAGGAAGACAAACTTTGGATGTCTGTTGATCACTCTCATTATACATACTTGATAAGAAAGTGTCATTGAAATCATATGTGTAGTCAGAGTTTGTGCTCTTTCCTACCTGAGCATTTTCTACGTTTGCTTTTTGAGCCATTGCTCCTGTTACTGTACAGGAAGGGTACAAGTCAGGTATTTCTTCCTCAATTGGGTCAATTGTATTAGTATCCTCAGGCATTTCTGTCATAACTGGATTTACTACTACTTTATCACCCGCCAAGTCATTGCCTTATATTAAGTGCACGCCTTCTATTGGCAATGAAGGTCAAGCACCCACAGTTACAGTACCAGAGACTAGATCTGACTTGAGGTTAACCTGGTGGAGTGGCACAGTGACCAAACCACATTCTACACCTTGTATCAGCACACTCTTACCAGAATGCGACTTCTCTGACAAAGGAATGGCCTCGGCCAATATCAAAGATTGAGAAGCGCCAGTGTCCCTTAGGATCCTAATTGGCTTTGTAATAGATTTGTCATGTAAGAGCGAAACAGTCCCCTCAGAGAGGAAAGGCTCGTAAACCTCTTGTACAAAGTCATAATTACATTTGTCTTTTGAGACTTCACTCTTAGGTATGAAAGACTTGGGCTCAGTCTTCAATGTTGTAAGAGCATTTGGGAAGGCCTCTTTGCCTTTAGCCTTTTGGTCTCTTTGTCGAGTAATACACTCTGAAATAACATGACCCTTTTTCCTACAATAGAAACAAGTTGGACGGTGATCTTGACTTGAGTTCCATTGAGACTTCTGAAATGTGGATTTTGCATCAGAAGGTTTTAAATCAGTAGTCTTATTGGAATATGAGCTACCTTCAAACCTATTCTTATTTGAGTGAAAGGTTCTCTGAAATGTTTGTTGAGGAGAACTTTTCTGGAGCAAATGTTTATGGGAGAGAAAATATTTATCTGCCAACTCTGCTGCTTTGCTTAATGTGCTTGCTTTTTGCTCAGTAATATAGTTTTTGATGGCAGGGTGTACACAATTTTTGAATTCCTCCAACAAAAACATCTGCCTTAATCGCTCATATTTTTTCTTAATCTCTTCACTATCACTCCATCTATCTAATAATCTTTCTTTCTCTCTACCAAATTCCACTTGCGTTTTGTCATTTTCTTTCTTGTAATTCCTGAACTTTTGTCTGTAAGCCTCAGGAATAAGTTGGTAAGCCTTTAGGATGCTTTCCTTAACAAACTGATAATCCGATGTCTGCTCTGGAGATAGAGCAGTGTATGTCTCACTGGCTTTACCTTTGAGAGCACTTTGGAGAAGAATAGTATACTTGTCCAAAGGCCAGTTCAAATCTTTTAAAAACTTTCTCAAAAAGAAGAAAGTACTTGTCAACATCTTTCTCTATGAAAGGTGGGACAAACTTCACATATTTGGAAGCATCAAAATGTTCCAATTTTGATCGTTCCAGCTTTACTTTCATTACCCTATCTTTTTCTTTCTCAGCTGCCATTATTTCCAGCTCCCTAAGTTTGAGCTCTTTTTCATGCTCTCGTTTTCTCTCTCTTGCTCTCTTTCATACTCTAATTCTCTCAATCTAATTTCTCTTTGATGCTCTAGCTCCATTTCTTTTATCATCAGTGCTTCAGACTTTTCTTCTTTGGAGATATACTACAGAACATCATCATTCAAAATATCATTCTTAACCATATGGAAGATTAATACATCCCTGATCTGAGCCTTTCGCTTTGACTTATCGACCACTAGGCCATAGTGGCTCATCAAAGAGATCAGGTGTTCCCTTTTCCCTTTTCAATTTCAACAACTTCTCAATAGTTGGCTCACTAACAAAGTCTTCAACTTGTGGATCCATTTTAATACAAAATGTCCTACTAAGCAAAAATATGAGGGTTTACTACTTGGAAAAAAATTCACTTATCGTTATCAATGGGAATGTATCCCGGACGAGCCCCCAATTGTTACGCCCAGGTATGCTTTGCAAGCCTAGGTGCAACAAGAAAGTAATACTATTCAAAAGAGCTCAACCTAAATGAGCCCAAATGAGCTATAAATGATTTTTCCCAATTAAGACAGAGCTATCTGCTCCAAACAATGATTGAGTCACCTACTTGGTGTTTGATAATAAGACCATTCAAAGTGGTCAACAACAAATTATTATAATCAAAGCAATCCAAGTAGTAAAAATGTTAACCCTTGATCAACTTTATATATAGTTAGTGAGCCACAGTGAGCATAAAAGTACTATCAGAGCAATATTTGAGCAGCTCAAACTGACCTATTCAAAACAACCTTAACAACCTTGTTATTTGAGCACAAAGACTACAAAAGTACAACACTATGACAAATACTGCAAGAGCAGTCAAAATCCTACAGAGGAAAACAAGTATCAATACGCTGTCAAAGCAGCTAGCCGTTGGAATAACCAAAGCTAAATATGTATTATACTGTGTTGTACAACAATTACCGGAGTGACAACACTGCCGGAGCAACCACAAGGTTAAATATATAAAACAGGCTGTCACAATGTGAGCAGCCACAAAGTTGTCTTGTAAACTAATGAGCTTCAGTGAGCCAGGTCTCCCAATCGCCTCATACAGGATTCATGAGAGGCCTAGCCACTAAATATATTTGCTCTTGTCTGTCAAATTGACAATGAGCTGAAATGAGCCAGATGTCTGAGGCTCCACTATATACTGTGATAAAATATACTACAAAGCTCGGTAGACATGTTTCAGTCAACTCCTCACTTTGTAGATAAATTACCAGTAAATATCTTCTTAGCTGTCCAATAGCCTTTTTAGCCTTCCAATTGATCTAATTCAGACCTTTCGGTTCAGCAGTCATAAGCCAACTGACCCAATGCACTCCTTTCAATGCTTTATATATGGACAAGTTCATTTCAAGGGTTATTCCATTAAACAAATACCTGATTGGCTGATAATTAACTCTCCTGTCTGCTGATTGGATAAAAATGGTAATCATTGATTGGTCAACACCTGGCTTCTGATTGGATGAAAAAGGTAATCACTGATTGGTCTAACAAGGGGTAATTTCAATCCTATTTTATGATCAAAGCTTGAACATCAATATATATATATAAATACACCAAACAATTAGTGTGTCTAGACATGACAAAAAGCATAACTAATGCCAGGGGAGAAAATATATTTGTATATTATGGGTGTACATAACAACATGTACATAATCTGGCTGGCTAAGTTCAGACAATAAGATTATAGGAAACGAAAATGGTATACCACTCAGATGAGATACCCTTAGATATTATTTTAAGTTTAACTGGTCTGCTGCCTATGCATTGTGTGTATTGTAACTTCGATACAATCAAAATTATCCTTTCCAGTTACAAAGCCACATTTTTTAATTTTCAATAACCATGCGTATTTTAGTTTTTTGTCCATTGCTTTAAACGACGTCAACGTAAGAGGGGGTGACGTAATAAAACCGTTTGCACAAGGAATCTGTACAGATCTAAAGTTTGTACCGTTGTAGCAGATAAAGGGGAAATGAGTCAAAAAACTATTGATATGTGATTCATGCATGTTAAATGTTTGTTTTAGAAAATACAGCATGCCTTTCTACCTTTGCTAAAATGAGTCTTTACAATTCGGAGGAAAATATGTGCAGTGTATATAAATGTGATTTTTAAAAAGTCTGTAACTTATTAAATTTGGAAATATAAAATAATGTTTCATGCACCATTATAACGGCGACGCTTTGATATTTCGTTTAGCATATGGCATAAATTCCCTAACGCGTTTGTGGGTGGAGTTGTGAATGGGTTTTCATTACATATTAAACCCCCTCATAGAAACCATAAAATACACTGAATATCTCTGCTCACAGTATTTGAGAAACTATAACCCCATTGAAACCATCTGTTCACAGTATGTGAAGAGCATTCAATGACATTGATACCAACTGCTCATAGATTTTGAAGAACCATAAAATACATTGAAACCATCTGATCACTGTATTTACCAAATCATAAACTACATTGAAACCATCCTCTCATTATTTGAAGAGCCATAAAATGCAATGAAAGCATTTGTTCACAGTATGTAAAGAACCATTAAACACAATGTAATTCTCTGAAAAACCCAACAAAAAAAGATTGTTGAATTAATCTTGCTTAGTATACATACCCAATCAAAAAAAGGAAACGCATAGAGTACTATTGGTAAAACTCTAACAAATTAAGTATTGTCAATAAAATGTTCATAACTCAATAAAATCGATCGTATTTTTGCATATTTGAGCTTACATAAGTAAAAGTAAGGAAGACTGCAAAGATCAAGAAACGATATAATCCAGTACCACACCTGACCCAGGATACCACACGGGAAAGTAACAAAAATACAATAAACATCACCAACAAGAGCCAAGTCCTTTCCCAGCAGGTGACCACAACGCAGCAATGTACAGACACGAAAGCATGAGAAACACAAGACACAAAAAACACAAATGATCCACAAAAGAAGTACCACCTTGGAACGGTCAGTAAAATATTTTACTGGAGGGCTTAAACCTGTTTCATGGCGCCAACCTCATCCTTAGTGCAGATATGGATTAAAACACATAGATTTTCGGTTTGCATGAAAAACACCTAGCATCTCCAAAAACATATAAATCAAGATATAAAAAGGAGATAAAGCAAAGATTAGGACTCAACAGTACATAAAACTGAATACCGGAGCAAAAGAAATTAAACAGGTAAACCCCGGGTGGGCCTAACGAGAGTCAAAGCATCAGGCCACTACCATCTCATCAATAGATAAGTCTTTAAGCCGGAACCATAATAGAGTCCGAAGTCCTACCAACCAGTGTGCAATTAAAGAGGAAAGCAAAGTTGCCAACCGTGGTTGGGTTGACCACCAAGCATGCAGTCTGTTGCAATACATTAATGTTATAGCCAATCTTTTTATAATGGGAAATTATTTTAATGAACTGCGCTGAAAAATTATTAGAGCCAATAATCTTCTTCAACTTATACACCAAGTCGCCATAGAATATAGGTTCCTAAAGTCCTTGGCACAAGAAAGATTTACAAATAGTAAGTGAGTATGAAGTCCAACTTGGAATTTAGATATCAAATCGTAGTATCGTCGAGTTAACAATTTATTGCGAGTGTTGAAGTCATCAACATTGCTAGATGCTTTAGCGAAAAACGAATGAGTTGTAAAAATAAAAAGATAAAAAAGATAAAGATAAAAGTAAAAATGCGTTTCTGTCGTTACATCCAAGGTAAGGAGAGCCTTCTCTATTGAAGGTTCTTTCAATAAGTTTATATTTAATTAAATTATGAGGTAAAGTAGTGTAAAGAGTAGAAAATCATAGGTAGACAAACTGGTCGCATTGAAATCTCTAGCTTTAAGTTTATCTAAAATTTCACCTGAATTTTTAATAGACCAAATCGATTTTTACCAGATCTCTCATATACCTTATCACAGTACTTGATAACATGTTTTAATAGCTGTAAGACATGAGGTTAACAATTAAGAAAGTTCTGTTGTCGTACAAGAACTAGAATTAGCCATAAATCTCGCTTTATAGGTTTTGTGGGAGTCTGTAATTGTTCTATGTTTTGTTGTATGTTACCTTATGTGCAATCTAGTATTGCAACCATCTTGATGGGGGAGAGAGCTGGTTGCTTTACTTAATTTGTCTTCCTGGTGTATCGTGATTGTTGAGCAGCTCTTCCTCGCGGTGCCACGGGGTTGTCTGCAGTTTGTGGTTGTGGTATTTCCTGGTCATACTCACTTACTATTTTTATGGAGTTTAGGTAATCAGTACAACGTAAGAACTCTGTCTTGGTTTTCTTTAGCTTTGACACCAAAATGTAGGGCTGTATGACAACCATGCCCATCGACACCCACACTCTCACTCAAAGAAGGCTGCAGTTTATAGGCATTTGTGCCAACAAGCTCACGTTTAAGAGTATCACTATAATACAATTGTCAAACAACTACAACATTGTTAGCAGCTTTATCTGTTGGAACCAAAACAAAGTTCATATGAAAATCCTGGATACCTCATTTAAGATGACGATAAGAAGATTTAGGTTTTGGGGGTAAAAGATGTGTATTGCGAGAGTAAAATGAAATACGAGTATCAATAATTTTAAAAATGTTAATCTTTCAAGGCATCAGGTTCCACATATTCTCGTTTACATCAACGATTACCGAAGTCATTTAAAGAAGCGGCGTGCTCTCTACGACATTTAGGGAAATCAATACTAGAGGGGAATCTATATTGAGGGCCTAAAAACATATTGCGAACTCTAGCGTCAGGAATGCACTTTAGATTACCTGTAATCAAATGCCCTGCAGGGGGAATTAAATCATTAGAATTTCGACAATGTCAGGAGTCAGGAATATTGGAATCTATATTTATATCAGTAACAACTTTATTCAAGTTAAATATAGAGACCTTATTGGTTTGTTATATTTATAACAAATGATTGGAGTCTCAGAATCATTAAAGTAATTTGGAATAGATATAATCACTGAATTATACAATGAAAATCAATAAACTCCATACCTTTGTTAAAGAGACTAAGTCTGCAACTTTGAACATTTTTCGAAGTTTTTGGTTTTGAGTTTAAATCATTTGTAAAATTAGAATTAAGTTATGTTTTCACAATAAATCTGTTCTTTATAGCTGAAAACTGCACGGAAAAGTGAATTATCTTATAAAACAGGTGTGTTTTTCTCTTGTTGGTAACTATTTGCGTCCCTCCAATAATTATAGACTGTTAATTTTAACATAAATGCTGTTGTTTGGATACTGATAATTTGTTAAGATTTACGAAATTGGTAAAATGTATACCTGAATTTTAGTTTTTTTACTGTGTTCTTGAAAAATAGAAACATTAGCTCTAAAATTAAAAGATCAAAAGTTACAGACTATGCAGCTTTAATGAATGAAATTTTGATAAAATTTCGTTTATGTTTGCCCGCCCTAAGAATCGATATAAGGACTAAGGAAGTGTTGTAAGAAGTGCTGCTTTATATAATTTATTAGCTCTATCGTAAAGTTTATTAGCCTCTAAGTAAGAAAGAGGGCAAAGATCAGGAATCGATACAATCAAGCACCACATCTGACCCAGGATACTAATGGGAAAGTGACAACGTCAAAATTAGACAACACAAACGAGAGCCAAGAGGTCAGTCCTTTCCCAGCAGATGACCACGAGGCATCAACAAACACTAAAATACGTAAAACTGAGATAGGCTATTTAGAAAAGTATTTAGAAAAGTATTTAGAGAAGTATTTATGCGTTTTAGTACAAATTTTGCGGGGTTTTTTTTGGTTGCCATGAGATCTACTTTTACGTTTTTTACATTCCAAAAGAGAAAAAAAGAAAGATTACCTTCATGGTATATATTATCATTTAAAGTTAAGTAAAGTAAAGTAAAGTAAAGTAAGTTCAGTTTCATGTCTCTTTATATTTCTTTAATCTAGATGATGAGTTTGGATCATATATAACTTTTTCAACTGGTTGAATTAAAATTTTATTAGGTTAATGACCATTATTTTTGAAATGCCAATAAAGAAACGTCTAAATTTTTTAGGCTTTTTCAGTTTACGAAAGTGCTCACGAAACCTAGTCTTAAGGGATCAGCCAGAAAATAAATACATTCCGCGTCATTTGAATGCATAAGGCGGTTTATTGTACTTCCTAATAATAGATGACCCATTAGGGGATATCCAGGGAAAGGAATAATGGAAGATGATTGTACACGCCATCCTGAGGATTGGAATAATAAGAGCATTAAATGAAAGTGCGGGGAGACTTTTAGGGCCGCCACTCAGCACTGACAAAACAACTCTGATTATGCATGAAAAGTTTGTTCTTTTCAATATATAATCAACTTTATCCAAGCTCTTATCATAAATGCCATATTTAATGAAAGAATCTGTGACACACATGTATCAGCATAATAAAAGTATGTTATTTGTGTACTCGGAAGGTATGGCAATTAAAATGAATTTGGCCATTTTAGTTTATTAACAGTTCATAAGGTTTCTTTCTAGTGTGTAATCAACTCAATCGGAACTGCATCGGCCAATTCCGCGAAATTCCGTGGAATCAGACCACGGATGTACATCGAGGATCTACTTTGATAACGCGGGTGATAACGTGACGCTGACGTTATATAACGTGACGCTGACATCATGGAACACATGTTTTCAAAATAACAAGTGTGATTGCAGCAAAATAAATGGCTTATATGAAGTTTATGTTTTTTTCAATAAAATATCGCTATAGCGATATTTTATCGAGAAAACATAACCTTTATTTATTCTTCTGGTTAATCAAAATAATCGATTTTAATAGAGCTGAACCCACATGCTACAGAACTAATTTTCCATACGCCAGTTCCGGCTAAAAATGGAGCCTTTTTGGTACATAGTACTACGCATAATGTGCCTTACATTCGATGATGTGGCGGACTTTCCCGAATGTAATCAACTGTGTTAGAAGAGTCCACAACAGGGCCTACTTAAAAGCCGAGGCAAGCATGATTATTTGATAAGCTTTAGCTCCATAGGTCTTGGTCTCATTGCTTCGTTTTATGCTGAAAGAAAGCGGTATAATAACAGACACTATTTTGTGATTTTGCAAATTGACTCCCATCTGGCTTGAAGATTTTATTGAGGTCAGTACTAAAAAAATTTTTAGAATGAAACGCCCGCTGAAATGCTAACAAAATGATGCAAATTTGGCCCGCTAAGAATATTGGTACGGCACCTCTCCCCTCTGTAATTATGATGACTATTAGAAACAAAGAAGAATATAATTTTTTTGGACCCCCCACCCATGCTCTAACAAAACTATCTAGACTCGCGCCTGCTCTACAAGCGGTCATACACAACTTTCTTGTGGGATTGGATACCTAACTTTTACTCGAGCATTCCTCTACGTCTCTTATTCAGGCGTGCGAGCAACGAAGGCTCTGGCAAATCTGCGTCTGGGCCTTCATTGTTCGCGTATATATATGCGGTAAGTATCAACATCACAAGAACTGGTCAAAATTGTGTTTTATGTCGTAGTATACTATAAATGCATGTTTGTTTACTGATAACCTACAACCATGGCACGCGACATTACTTATGATTACGAGAGATTATAAACTGATTACAGATAAAACAGTCATGAATTTGATTTGTTTTCAAATAAATATCAAGGTGCTAAAATTATAATCAACCACAGTTTTTAGGTTAGTGAAAAGGGTAAGGGTAGCTGTTCTTGAATGCAGAGCCCAAACATCGCAATATCATATCCCTCAGTACATGTTTAACATCCAGCATACAAGTTAAAGTGTGCCTACAGAGAGACGCACCAGCGTCTTAGTTTCCCGCTTGAAGAAACATTGAACCATCCATCGAATAATCTGATCAGACTGTGTGCATGCACGGGCTGATCTGAGTGTTTGGCTGGTGTACATGCCAACTTATGTATGGAAATGACATGGACAGGATATGGCCGATGCTGGAATATATAAATTAATAATGATTCTAGAGGACCACTTTTTAGCTAAAAGTGTAAACCTCTTTAAACATTGTATAAATAAATACATACATACATAAATAAATAAATAAATATGCCCTGGTAGTTCAGTATTTTAATATAGCATATCCTTAAATGTTGAAACCTCTTTCCTTATATACATGTAGTGGGCCAACACTTTTATATTTTGAAAAAGAAAAAAAGAAATATATTTGCATGAAGGCTGTCATACATGATCTCGTTCACGGTCGACAAAATGCATCTTGAAATCATGTTTGTATCATGTGTGAGAAGTTTTATATGACACTCAATTATCAGTAGCCTTTTGCTTAATAATGTTTTGAAAGCTCAACTATTTATATATCATGATTTAATGGGATGGTACCATTCACCCCTTAGAATTACAATAATTCACACTACAGTCAATATAATTGATTGCATACTAACGGCTAAGAACCCTAGGAGTCTTGGATTATCCCAGATTCTTGCCTTTCCTGAGCCCCTACCCACCCTGGTATGCAATATGCAGATGACATCTGAAAACCGTCTGCTGGGTTTTGCTCTCTGTAAAAGAAAATAAAAGGTCACAATGTTTAAATTAATGATGTGTGGTGGCTCTGTGTTTGTTTTACTAAGTGTCCTTTCTAGTTTTGCAATCATCTCACCAAGGAAGAGAGGGTTGGTTGCTTTACTTTACTCGTATGGCTATTTGTGTTGTGGCTCTTCCTCGTAATGCCGTGAATTGGACTGCGATCTGTGATTTTGGCATTCACTGGCACTGCTCACTTACTTTTTCATGAAAAAAGGTACAGCATACCGCGCAGCCTTTAAATTCTTTTTCAGGGTAACTTGATTACTAGCAATTTAGCTGATTTACATGTTACTACAATATAAAACTGATAAAACATCAAAATACATGGTGACAAGTGACAAAATCATATGTCAGAATTAATACATGCAGTATATACATATAGTAGCGACTGACAACCCAAATGCTGGGTTTTGACATTGCTGTATGGAAACAACAATTGCACAGACCAGCATATGTCTTTGTTATTGGTCTTATGGAAATTAATATGATATCACTTTAATACTACACGTAACATTTCAATAAAATAGCTATTTTCTGTAGCTATACAGACTGGTTTGAGTATTATTTTGTAGAAAACCCAAAAAACATGATTTCACACTAGTAATGATTACGAGACACATAAATTATGATTCTTGTCGTTGAAACAACAAACTTCATTATACCCGTGAATAAATGCATCCATGTTGATGTTCATCGAAAATTCATGAGCAAAGTCATTGTAGCTATGCAGGTATGTTTGAACCTTTATTGGTCACTGTATCTAAAGAGTGATTTTCTCCACTTACAGCTTCTGTCAGATGGTAACCTGTATTTGGGGTATGCGACCAGATAAGGCTCAAACCTGCCTGCTCAGCTATATAGACTAGCTAGAATATTTAACTTTTAAACTATTAAACATTCCATAGAGCGAATAACAAAGACACTGACCAGACTGTGCGGAAGCGCAGACTGGTCTGCGTTTTTGGTTTACGCTAGCAACAAAGGCAGGGGGGTTTCTCGCGGTTGATTTCTCGCGGTTGGGCCCTGATAAGACAAAAACTACCATGTCATCGGGTGGGCACAATGTTAGGTCAGCTGGTTGTGTTAGAAATAAAACTGTTGTAAAACAAGTCTGATGACATGGTTATTAATGTTTGATAAACTTGGTAACCTATATGGCCTTGGGACCCGACCACGCTCGGAAAACCAACTCACCAGCTACATGCAATTTTACATGTGTATTTTTTTAAGCTGTACATAAAATGTGCTAAGCAGTCTGTAAGGATATGCAGGCTGATCTGCGTGTTTGGTGTACGCAGGTCCTCGCATTAGGATGCTCATAAAATCAAATTACGTAGTTTTAATTAGAAATGTTTGAGATGAGTCATGAAGATAATAACCTTGAAAAATATTGTGACAACTCATGGTTCAATTTTTGAACTCGAACATAGTTTTTAAAGTTTAAGGTCGAATACAGCAATAATATATGTGCCAGTGTACGATATACGCCAACGTGGGCGTTTATTTATTAGAGGCTTGTGCGCTTGTGACAAGAACTACAATCTCATGTGCCCATAAAGGGAGCAACATGCGCGGATCCAGAAAGTTTTGTCAGAGGGGGTCCACTTCTGTCTTTTTTTTAGTTGGTGAAGGAAAGATGGATTCAAAATACCACTAAAAGCGGGTCATCATCGACCCACAAGCGAAACGCCATTAAATGGCGTTTCGCTGGCGTGCCGATGATGGCCCATCATTGATTACTGGCTTGGTAGTTTTGTGATTTTTTAGAGGATCTGGACCAGAATTGCTAAGAAAATTCTATATTTTTTGTGATTTTTGTCCGGACCCCCTGTCCCCCCTCTGGATCCGCCCATGAGCAAATGCACTGAAAAAGCCAACGCAATGACACAGACGAGTTGGATTTGCCTAGATGCCAAACAAATCAGAGCAATGTTTTCTCTTTGCACTCAATGGTTAGCGGAAGAAACATGTTTTCTTCATGCCGACATAGTCAGGCAGGGCAGATTTCTGGGTAGCTGACGATCAAACAAAAATGTTGGCCATCTTCCAGCACTTTTAAAACTAAAGTGGGTTGTTGTCTACTGACTGAAAGTATATACTATGACCATATAATCACTTTTCCAAAAGAAAGTGATTAAATTATGAAATGACACAACCATCACATCGCAAGCGGAGATGGCAATGACCTGGGCGTGTCATTTTAATGTGACACCATGAGACAATACATACAGGTAATTTTCACCGTTCACAGAAAAATGCTATCTCATGCTCAATCACTTAGCCGGTGCCACTATACAGATTGCAAATACGAGGGATGATCTTAAAGTTCTGATCGTTGCCTTGTAGCTTTGTCCAGAGACAGTTTTGAGAGGCATACTATGCACCATTCAAAAGATCTAGTTTTTACCCTTATAATGATGCTAATATTTTCTCGCAGTACTGTTTTGATTAATAATCACAGCACATTATATATGGTCCACTCCATACCACTGGCCTTTTTTCATATTATAGAATAATGATAATATTTGAATCTGAATCTTTCAAACCCAACATCTTCAAAACTACAAAGTAAAACTGCCTTGTCTTTTTACTTTTTGTTACTTGTAATGTCCATTCAAATGTTAGAATGGCGACTGGTTATGTTGATTCAATATTCAAAGCTCAACGCGGAATTCTTATGACGTCATTGAAATTGACAACTACGTCATTTTGAATACATTGCAGAATTTTCATTTCCCAGAATATTCTTTTTTTGTCTATCAATTTGGACTAAAAACATGCCGAACCAAATTTCAGCAAAAAATAAGACCAATACTTTTTTTATTACAAAATATCTCAATTTTAATTGGAATATTGTAAAAAGTTATACTTTTTACCGAAAGTTATACTTTGTACCGATAAAATGACTGATTTTAAATAAATATTTTTTAAAATTTATATTGGTTTCAGATGGATGCTTTGTGCTCAATTTAATCCCATATTGCATCATTTTACGATACAGTGCACTTTTGGACAATTAATTGGGTTTTATTTTTAGATATACACATACAATATTGACCTAATTTGTGGACTCATTTTAATTTTCTTATGTGGGTTACTATCAGTCTCCGACGATACCTATAATTCATAATTGCTTAGGACAAAAGTCAGTTCATCTTCGTTTATCTAAAACAATTTTTACCTTTAATACAGCTGTTGTTACGGCAGTAAGGGTCGGTCAAAACTTAAAGTAGTCCAAAATTTGATTATAGCTGACAGTTGCATAGCCATACGTTCAAGGGCCTAGAAAACCCAAATCATATAGAAAGTTCGCCATATCTTCAGAACATATTGGCTTATAGATGATCATTGAGCAGTCATAAGAACGAAATGCTGAGACTGCATTTGTCAAAATTGTGGTGTCTCTAACATGCACAGTCTGCTTGATAGGTAAGTGCATTGAGGGCATGACTGTTTTGGGATATATTTCCGGCCGCTCCTTCAAGTTACAAAAAACATGTCAGAGCAGTGTTTAGACAAAAATATATTATTATGTGGTACAATTTTCAGGCATGTTGCATGGCAGGTTACAGAGATATCACACTAGGATCAGAACTTTAAGATAATCCCTTGTATGACATATTTCTTCAAAGATGGCAATAACTGCTAATTGCGACTAAATGCCGTCCGCTGTATGTGCCGTCTGATTGTCCTTTAAAAAACGCCTGTAACAAACAGTGTGGAGCAGGAGTGTAGGATAAAAGCCCACTAGGACAAAAGCCCACTAGGACAAAAGCCCACTGGGACAAAAGTCCACTAGGACAAAAGCCCACTAGGACAAAAGCCCACTAAGACAAAAGCCCACTAGGACAAAAGCCCACTAGGACAAAAGCCCACTGGACAAAAGCCCACTAGGACAAAAGCCCACTGGGACAAAAGTCCACTTATATGCATTTAACAGGAATAGGTTTAAACTGATGGACAAATGGACAGACAGACCTAAGATGAAGAATCTCCCTTCTTCTCAAATCTGAAATTCAAGTTGGCACCTCTCATAAAAGTGCATGCTAACTGTTACTACCAGATCAAACGTCATTTGGATTAATTAGACGTATGTTTCCCAATTATAATAGATTGTATGACCCAAACTGTAAATTGATTTTCTTCTTATATCAATGGCTTTTAACACCAAAATTAAGTTGTTTGTCACAACATACAGGAGAAATAATAATGTCAGTGAAAACACACTGCAGGTGTGGCTACCCTGAAGGAGCAGTCTGATCAGGGTTTTGAAAAAGACATAAACCTATATTTTTTAAAAGTGGGCTTTTGTCCATTCTGCCAAATTAAGCAGTGGGCTTTTGTCCAGTGGGATATTGTCCAGTGGGCTTTTGTCCAAGTGGGCATTTGTCCAAGTGGGCTTTTGTCCGTTCCCCATGGAGCAGATCACACTGCTTCTCAGGGTCCACACTGTTTGCCTGTATGCCGGAATGAGTCTTAGGTATAGCAACTGACATTCGTTATCAGATGTATTGTTTCTGTAGCAAAAGAGCTTAACTGTCTTCAGTTGTTCCATTGCTGTTTTATTTGACACGGGCATTTCTTTATGTCTGCGTGTGGTGGATACTCTGGGGAGGCTGTATGCGTGCGCTGACTCATCTACACATTCGCAACATCAAAATCTCACCCAGAACACTGTTTACCCTTATCGCGCCAAGAAAGAATGCATCTGAAAATGTCGTCTGCTGAAGTCGTCTGCTGCAAATAATTGCCTAACATTTCTGACTAATTAAGTATAAGTAGCAATGGGGGCCACTATGGGGTCATTTTTTTAAGCCTGAAAAGAACTTAGAATTTTTCAGGCTAAAAAATGACCCCCATAGATGGCTCCCCAGGTAAGCTTGAGTGACTAGCTGTTATTTTAGGGGAAATTCTGGTTGGGCCTATGATTGTGATAGTTTTCTGGGCTATTGGGGAATAACTTAGTTTATTTTTGGGATTATTCTGGCTGGGTCTATGATTGTGATAGTTTCCTGTGCTGTTGAGAATAACTTAGGTTATTTGAGGGCTTTTCTGGTTGGGCTTATGATTATGATTGTATCCTGGGCTATTGAGAATAACTTGGTTAATTTGCGAGATTGAGTATAACTTAGTTTATTTGTGGGGTATTTTGGTTAGGTCTATGGTTGTGATAGTTTCCTATGCTGTTGCGAATGTAATTGTGGTAGTTTCTGGGTTGTTGAGAATTACTTAGTCTATTTGAGATATATTCTGGTTGGCTTGTGATTGTAATAGTTTCCTGGTCATATCAACTGTAGTGAGAATAACTTAGTCTATTTGAGGCGCTATTCTGGTTGGGCTTATGGTTATGATAGTATCCTGTGCTATTGAGAATAACTTAGTTTGTTTGAGATCTATTCTGGTTGGGACTGTAATTGTGGTAGTTTCTGGGTTGTTGAGAATAACTTAGTCTATTTAAGATATATTCTGGTTGGCTTGTGATTGTAATAGTTTCCTGTGCTATTGAGAATATTTGAGGCGCTATTTTGGTCTATGATTCTGATAGTATCCTGTGCTATTGAGAATAACTTAGTTTGTTTGAGATCTATTCTGGTTGGGCTTATGATTATGATAGTATCCTGGGCTATTGAGAATAACTTAGTTAATTTGCGAGGTTGAGTATAACTTAGTTAATTTGTAGGGTATTTTGGTTAGGCCTATGATTATGATATGATTATGATAGTATCCGGGGCTATTGAGAATATTTAAGGTCTACTTTGGTCTATGATTCTGATCGTTTCCTGGTCATATTCACTGTCGAGAATAACTTAGTTTATTTGAGAGATAGTCTGGTTGGGCTAATGATTATGATAGTATCCTGGGCTATTGAGAATAACTTAGTTAATTTGCGAGGTTGAGTATAACTTAGTTAAGTTGTGGGGTATTTTGGTTAGGTCTATGATTGTGATAGTTTCCTGGGCTATTGAGTATAACTTTAGTCTTTTTGAGGTGCTATTCTGGTTGGGCCTATGATTCTGAGTGTTTCTTTGGCTATTGAGAATAACTTGGTTAATTTTTGATTGCTCTGTAATAGTTTCCTAGGCTATTAAGAATAATTTAGCTTATATTTTGGGATTTTGGTCTATGATTGTGATAGTTTCCTATGCTGTTGCGAATAACTTAGTTTATTTGAGGGCTATTCTGGTTGGGTCTGGGTTGTTGAGAATAACTTAGTCTATTTGAGATCTATTCTGGTTGGGCTTACGATTATGATAGTATCTTGGGCTATTGAGAATAACTTAGTTAATTTGCGAGGTTGAGAATAACTTAGTTTATTTGTGTGGTATTTTGGTTAGGTCTATTATTGTGATAGTTTCCTGGGCGGGCTATTAAGAATAACTTTCTGACTGGGTCTGTCATTGTGATAATTTCTGGGCTATTGAGAATATTTGAGGTCTAGTTTGGTCTATGATTGTGGTCGTCTCTTGGGCTATTGAGAACAACATAGTTTATTTTTGGGGATATTCTAGTTGGTCATTGATTGTGATTGTTTTCTGGTCATATTCACTGGTTGGCTTGTGATTGTAATAGTTTCCTGGTCATATCCACTGTAGTGAGAATAACTAAGTCTATTTGAGGTGCTATTCTGGTTGGGTCTGTGATTGTGATAGGTTTCTGGTCATATTCACTTTTGAGAATAACTTAGTCTATTTGAGATCTATTCTGGTTGGGTTTATGATTATGATAGTATCCTGGGCTATTGAGAATAACTTAGTTAATTTGCGAGGTTGAGTATAACTTAGTTAATTTGTGGGTTTTTTTGGTTAGGTCTATGATTGTGATAGTTTCCTGAGCTATCGAGAATAACTTAGTCTATTTGAGGACTATTTTGGTCAGGTCTATAATTGTGATAGTTTCCTGGGCTATTAAGAATAATTTAGTTTATTAGAGGACTATTCTGGTTGGACCTGTGAAAGTGATAGCTTCTGGGCTATTGAGAATACCTTAGTTTAATTGAGGTGCTATTCTGGTTGGGTCAATGATTGTTTCTTGGGCTATTGGGAATAATTTAGTCTACGAGGGGCGTTCAATATATAATGAAAACAGCTCAGTATATCCCAAAGTTTTACATTTACACACTTCATAATTACTTTCATTAAAAGGCCTGTTTCTTGGCTAAATAATTGTAATATTGCAGTTGTTTAGCTTCTTATCTAATTTACACAAGCCACTTTCAAAATAGGGTGCTGAAGTACACTGCGATATGAAATAAAACAATGTTTTCAAAAGCAGATAACTACATGAACGAGGGATGTTTTCAGTCTGCTTCTTCGTGTGGTAAATATCCATATACTGGTAATTTTAACTGCAAAAATCTTTGATATTGCTTTATATTCTATGAAATAATGCGGCTGCCATTTTGGTTGAAAATCCTCCTTGATGCTACATTCACTGGCATTCCAATGACAGAGTCGTTTTTGCGTGAACGATTACACAGGGAAAATGTATACGAAAATAAGTTTTTACATTTCTTCTGGTCACTTTAACGTTCATTTGCAACTAATACAGCCGATTTTGAAATTTCCATACCTAATCTCACTCATAAAGTACCCCCAAATACGTCATTTGAAATAAGAAATTAACTTGAAAGAATGCCATCTCTGGCTTACACTGAAATGGATCAGACAAATAACCTCGTTTCATCGATGTTTGAATTCAGAATCATTATTTGGACATTGTTACACGTATTTACATGTACATAATCTGGCTGGTTAATTTCTGACGATAAAATTATATGAAACGAAAATGGTGTACCACTCAGATGAGATACCCCTAGACATTGGTTTCAGTTTAACTGGTCTGCTGCCTATGCACTGTGTGTATGGAAACTGCGATGCAATCAAAATTGTCCTTTTCTGGTACAAAGCCATATTTCTGATTTTCAAACACCGTGCGTACTTTTTTGTTACGTACATTGCTTTAAACGACGTCAACGTCAGAGGGGGTAACGTAGTAAAACCGTTTGCACAAGAAATTGGTACCGGTCAAAAGTTTGTATCATTATAGCAGATAAAGGTGAAATGAGTCAGAAAACTATGGATATGTGATCCATGCACGTTAAATGTTGGTTTTAGAAAATACAGCATGCCTTTATACCTTTGTTAAAATGAATCTTTACAATTTGAAGGAAAATATATGCAGTGTATATTAGTGTGCTTTTTAAAAGTCTGTAACTTATTAAATTTGGAAAGATAAAATAATGTTTCATACACCATTATAAGGGCCACGCTTTGATCTTTCGTTTGGCATATGGCATAAAATCCTAACGCGTTTATGGATGGAGTTATACATGGGTTTTCATTACATATTGAACCCCCCTCGTATTTTGAGATCTATTCTGGCCAGTCTATGATTGTGATAGTTTTCTGGGCTGTTGAGAATAACTTAGTCTATTTGAGGCCTATTATGGTTGGGCATGTGATTCTGATAGTTTCCTGGGCTGTTGAGAATAAATAACTTTGTTTATTTGACGACTAAATCTTCTTTAAACTCAATCATCTTTTTGACAAATTCAGTTTTACACGATCCACTTCGGCAAGAAATAAAAATATTGGAAGGATGATTTAAAAAACAAACTTCCAATATCTTGATTTGAGTCCAACTGGTGTGTAGGAAGTGACATGGTTAACTGTGAAAAAAATAACAAAGACAACTTTATTTATACTCAAATTTTAATGAACATGAACACTAACCAACAGTTTGATACATTATTAAAAACAGTTTAATACATCAAAACACCTGTACAATACATGTTTATCAGACACAGTTCAATTTATGACTATCAGAAATAATACATGATCATCAGAACTACTCTATCTATGCCAAATATCCATAAGGAACAGTATATCCATCTCCAATAATGACACGTTTAGTATAAGTGAACCGATACGTCTTGGATTGCAATTCAGTGGTCACAGTCTTGTCTTTATGTTTTCTGATCCTATGGTAGTTGACAGTTTCTCTGAAGTCTTTAGATTCTCCCTTTACCAAGTTCAGCATCCGATCAAAGTGAATGACTTGAGATGTATTGTAATTTAGAGTGAGTCCTTTCACTTTGCAAGTAGATCTTCGATTTCCATCCTTGTCCACAAATTCATAGCCATAGTTCTTAGGTCCCATGCCTACAAATTTCACAATTCTAGCATTGGGCACTTCATCTGTCCATTCTCCAAGTCTGTTGTTGACAATAGTAGGATTCCATAAATGGGGTTTGTGATGATAAATGATAGAGTCTGTGTCAAAGTAGAGTACACGTTCATTCAGCTTTTCCAAGATTCCATAGAGCTTCAATCTGGCTTGAGCAGTGACGAAGGCTGCAACAATCACATTACTGCAAGCATGAGGCTCCACATTGGGTTCTGAATCTTCCCAGTTGACTAGTAGAAGATTTTCTCTGCAAATGTCCACATTCTTGACAATCTTGTTTGGATTCGTCACCAGATCAAAGAACTTGGCAGGTTCTGAAAAATGGTCATATTATCTCGCTGTGCCAATTTTCCCCAGAGACTGTTTAACATGATCTTTGCAATAGCTCTCATTCCTTTATTCTTCTCCACATTCTCCAATCTGATTCCTTCGGCTTCAAAGTAGTCTTGCTTGAACTTGATCTTACCTTGCTCAGTCTTGCACCAATCAGGATAGCCACTTGATTCTTGCTTGATTCTCAGAAAAGTATCAATATAGCCAGCAAAAATCCCTCCTTCTCCAGATTCTCTGTCATACTGAGTTGTCTCTGAGAAATGCCAGACTTCATACACGTCCAATAACTTGTATCCTCTGTCCAATGCAGCAAACAATTCGATAGTAACCCAGGTCCCTGTAAAACTTCTATATTCTTCTCGTAAATGAGTACATCTCATATGAGGATCTGTCTTTTCTGCACAACTTCTACACAATGGAAACATCAATTTCTGACTGCATTTCTGTGGAAGTACAGGATGGTACAAATTGGTGGGTGGTAGCACTTTACACTTGATCAATCCACAGTACTGTCTGATGTTGTCTTTATCAATGTTCTCTTGAGAATAGATGGTAGGATGTCCAAGTGGAAACTGTCCGTACTTGCAAATAGTTGGATAGAGTGAACACACATCTATGTACTTGATTTCTTCATTGGAGGATTCATCGATTTCCTGATAGAGTTTGGTTGAGTTAGTCCTTCCACCGAATAAAGCATCTCTTGGCCTAAGTTTGTAAATTCTGAGTCCACCAAAGATCTAAAGTCTGGATCTTCCTTGTATCTCTTGTCATAGTCACATTCCCAAAGTTCCACCACCTGATATCCAGCTCTTTTTAACTCTTCTTTCTTGCCAATAGTCAGTATATACAACTGATGCATGCTCAAACACTGATGATGTTGAATTCTGTTTCTGTCTGGAAAATGTGTAAGACATCCATGCCAGTAACATCCATAGAATTCAAATACGGTTCGAGATTTTTCATGGTAGCCAGCCACATAATGTCCATTGATTCTTTGTTCACCACCATTCAATGCATGTTTGATTTCAATACCACGTTCCTTAGCTTCACTTTGAATCCATCTTACAGCTTTGATAGAGTAGTTCTTTTGATTAGGATGACCTTCAGGTGGGATGATGGCAATACTGTTTTCAGGCATATGATTCTTTCTCCATACTTTTGAACAAGCTTGAGCGATAGTGCAAGCTTCAGACAAAGGATCGAGTCCACTAATGTTGATCAATTCTCGTCTGAAACAAGCACATCCTCGTCTTAGAATATCTACATTACTACGACAGTATTCTTCCATCTCCCATTTGAAGTTAAATATAGCACCACTTTCACTTTTCTCTTTATGCCAAGCTAAAAATATCTCAAGATCCTTGACAGACATCTGACCAGGATTGTACATGTCCACAGGAAAGTAAGGTCCCACATACTTTTGGTTTGCCAGTGTATTTGCAAGATGAGGAAAGTAACCTTTCTTCAACTCTGTCTAGCCAAATGTATCTGAGAAATTAGCCAGTCTCATATGCAAAAACTGATAAGAATCAAGGAATGTGACACGTCCTACTTTCATTCTAAGTATAGTATTTCCATTCATGATCACATCAGGTTTCACTGTACCATATTCTAAGATATAGTGTAAGATGAACTGACCATCGTATCCTCCAAAATTATGTGCAATACATGTCACTCCTTTATTCTCATCTCCTAAAATCCAATTGCAAAATTGTGGTAAAGTGTCTATGCCTTCAAAGATAAATTCTCTCAGACCTGTTTGTGTCCAACAAGTTGGACAAAATGTATCTATGGGCAATTCCATGCAATCATCACACGCTTTATGAGCAACACAGAAATTCACTTGATGTGTACCAGTTTCTTGATTTGACTTGAAATCAAAGAAGATGAAACGAGATTTCTTAGGTTGAGAAATCTCTTCTTCTCCTTCATTTTCAGTCATCTCAGATTTACATTCATAGCTTTGAATATAGCATTGATGATTAGGTCCTACAATTTCTTTACAATTTCTACATTTTCTCTGTCCTGGACACACATGATTTTTCTTTGCACCCACAATCCTAAAATTACATTTACCACAATTATACACAAGTTGACAAATAGATTTTTGCTGCTTAGATTTTATTGCCTTATGCTTTGCAAAACAGTCTCTACTACGAAATGTTCTTTTACAGTCCATACAACGCGTTTTTTGTCCAGGAATTCAAGGAATGTCACTATAGCAACCATCACATCCATCAGCACATCTATGGGCTCCTCTCTGTTTATATCCTACATCACAATACTCGCAGTAGTATATACATCCAAGAAATCCTGTCACCTTCGTAATCGCATCATAGTGATCTACTCCATTGAAGTAAATATGAATCACCTTCGTCTCAGGCTTCTTCTTGAATTGTAGTGGAAATATTAGTCCATCTTTAGGATACTGAGAATGGACTTTAATCTAGTACTTGGGAGCAAGTACAGATTGGATCTTCTTGTATTCCTCAATACCACAAGACTTAGTATGAGGAATTTTCGCTCAGTCCAATAACTTCATCGCTTCTCTAGTCTGCATAGATTTGTCAGATCTTCTCATATGATTCCAATTCTTCTTCCAATACTCTGAGTCCTCTTTATCTACATTGCATTTTGCCACCACCACAGCTCTGGCCATACACATTACACCTTTGGTATTATTGATCTGTACAATACTTCTTTTGTTGATACTCATATTTTCTGACTCAAAGTAGAGACCAGCATGTAATGGTTTCCGTCCACTGCCCACTGGAAGTCTCACCACTGTGACTTGAATAGTCATCTGCCCATCATTGATTCGAAAATTCTCATTGGACTGAAGAACTTTCATGATCTCTTCTAGCACAGTTTCCCCTGTCATGGCTGAGACATCTCTCCAAGGCACAAAGTAATAAGGTTGCAAAGATCAGGAATCGATACAATCAAGTACCACACCTGACCCAGGATACCAATGGGAAAGTGACAAACTCACAGAAGACACCACAAACGAGAGCCAAGAGGTCAGCCCTTTCCCAGCAGGTGACCACAAAGCACATATAAACAGACGCGCACAAAACATAGCAAACACAAGACAGAACAAAAACATAAAAGATCCACAAAAGAAGTACCGCCTTGGAACGGTCAGTAAAATATTTTACTGGAGGGCTTAAACCGGTTTAACGGCGCCAACCTCACCCTTAATTCAGATGTGGATCAAAGACCCCAAGTTTCAATCCAGGATGAAGAATAGTCATTCTCATCTTATCATTGGATTCCATCTGGCATCGTTCTTTAATGTCTTCTACCAGCCGATCAAATAATCTTGATATGAACTGTAGGTGCGGAACATTGTCAGGGAAAGTCTTGATGTTGATTTGAAATTCTTTCCCTTGAGTTCGAAAAATTCTAGACTTCTTCTCATTGACTGATTTAATAGTGTAATAAGAAGTCAAATCTTTATCATCTTCATCATCTGAACTCTCTGTGTCCTAATAAATCACCAAAGGTCTTCTTTTTCTTGGTGGTGGTCTAATATTATCTTCATCATCTGAGCTCTCTGTATCTGAATAATCTACCAATCTACGTTGAGGCTCTTCATCATCAGAAGTGGGTGGGGTAATATCTCTCTGTCGCTTAAACATGTTGACTCTTCGAAGTTCTCTACTGAATTGATGCTGCAATAGAAATCTGAGCTCCTTTTTATACTGGAAAAACCCAGATTTGGAAAAACTCAGATTTTCTGAAATCAACAGTTGAAAATTCTCAAAATTGCTTCATCAAGCGTAATCACTATTTGATTTTTTCATGCGATCGAATATTTTCCATAAGTTCAGAAAAATTCTCAGTCAAGAATACTAGTTCTCAAATTATTTTGATATGCAAATCTACTTGAATTTTTTTCATCAGATCAAATCTTTTCTATAAGCCAACCTACTGAAAGTTTCACAATGTGGCAATAGAAATCACTAGCAAAAAATTTGGCAAGCAGATCTATATGAATTTTTTCACAAAGTGTCAGGCGAGACTACAATTTTTTGCTAGGCCTAAAGTGCAGGCGAGACTACATTTTTTGAAAAATTAGCAAGAAGTATCAGGCACTGTATAAACAGCACCATTACTCCCCCAGTACTATCCTAACCTCGGAATCCCTGGCGATTGAAACTGTCTTAAATACAAGTCAAATTCCTGCATGTCTCTATGGACCAGAGAATTTGAGGCGGAGCCACTCCAACCCGAAGGCTGGCGCCCTTAAACAGCCGAAGCTGCTCTACCTTTTTAAATGCATATTCAACAGTTTCTGAAGCACAAAGCTTCTCTACGGGCCTCGGCGGATGTATAGAGTACCAGTGGTCAGTTATTTTTGTTCAAACTATATCTCTACTGACTTAATAACCAAATATTTGCGATTCATATATATAGTTATCCTATCACAGAATAAGTTTGAAACGGTGTCTCAATGTTACTCTATCCCATAAAAGTTATCATGTCTTATAGTATGTAAAATCAATAACTTGAATATAAGAGCTATCTTATGGTAAAAATTTGAAGTAAATCGGATAAAAGATACCCGAGATATTACAAATTTCGCATATTTTTTACCGTGAAATTTTTTATTCAAGGGAGATAATTTATTGGCATGAAAAAGCAAGAACCGGATTTCTAAAAAGTAAAAAATCATATTTTCGCAATAACTTGAGGTTGCCTCGACCGATTTTCAAAATTTTTTCACCCTATAAAAGCTGAGAACAATTGCTATCTTATCACATACATTATATTTATTTTATCTGCAAGTGTAATATCATGGACGAAGCAAGAGAGAAGAAATATTTGAAAATTCCACTTTCCAAGATTTTGAAGTTCAGACCGTATAGAAGATTATTGTTCTGCATTTACATCTTATTTTCTCATGATGAGATTACAATAGAAGAGATTCAACAGAAACTCAATAGTCCTGAAACTTTTGAAGATTTCAAGAAACTTTGGTGGATCAGTATCAGTCATTTGATGGAAAAAGAGACACTGATTACATTTGAGAATTGGAAAAGATGTGTCGCTGACAATCCTAGTGTGATTGAATTTCTCTACAATCATAGAAGAGACAGAATTTTTCCAGGACTATAAATAGTTGGACACCAGTGAGAGAGAATTATTTCACTTCTGACTTTCGAAGAGTAAAGATGGCAATAGTAGAGATCCAAGGATGGCTTAAGTCTATGATAAGAAGAGCATCTACTATCATTATGTATCATTGAAGAAACTTTTAACTCAAGAAGAACAAGCTTTGATGCAGCCATTAGAAGATACTTTGAGACAACAAGACAAGTTGAGACCTCCTTATGGAGAATGTCACCATTGTCATGATAGGGGACATTGGATTGGAGATTGTCCTGAGGCTCAGAAATTAAGAGAACAACAGATGTCTACTTATAAGAAGCCTACATATGGACAATGCTATATTTGCGGACTTGAAAATCATTGGGCTCAAAATTGTCGCGGGAGAGAAGAAGATTTGATGAATGGTGAAGAATCTCAACCTAAGTTGGTGGATTATTCAGACTCAGAGAGCTCAGATGATGAAGATAATATTAGACCACCACAAAGGAAAAGAAGAGCTATGGTGATTTATTCAGACGATGAAGATGAGGAAGAGCAACAGTCTTCAGTATCTACAGAGAAGCAACAGTCTTCAGTATCTACAGAGAAGACTTCAAGAAAACGAAAGGCTTCAGACGTCTCTGATATCAGTCCTAAGAAAAGACGTTTGGATACTCGTAAAATGAAGACAGTAAAACGTACAAAGACAGGGAAGAAGACTTATTGTTTCATTTGTAAATCAACCTCTCACTCGCCTCGATCCTGTACAGTGATGGTGACGGAGAACTGGGATAAACCGATTTCTTTTGATGAACCAGACTCTATAGTGCATATTCATTAAAGACTTAAATAGACTCTAGAGACATAAGACATAGGGATTCTAGTAGTTTTTGGATTTAATTAAAATTATGTTGTTGAAATTGTGTTTGTTTTTATTTTGAGGTTATTCTTTAACGAAACTAATTGAGTAGCCCTGAAAAGGACTGTTTGTTTAAAAAGTCTCCTAAGTAACAAAATATTTCTTACTTAGAAGATTTTGAAATAGGTCGCACAATGGCTACAGGTTTTCTGGATCCAATCCCTCTGCGAGCAAGAAATTGCTCCAATCCCAATTTATTTTGTTGTTTCTCTACATCTTTCCAATCTTTTTGCTGCAAAGCAGCACACAACTTAGTCAAACTGAATTTTTCAAAGAACTTCATTTTTTGAGAGAGACACAAAGTACATTGGGTTATATAGTTGGATAAGTGGATTGACCTATATTCTACTCCTACGCTAGAGAGAGCAACTAAAATCTGATTGGTCCATTAAAAGATCACGCCATAATCACCCCATTACTGTAAGCATGATTAGGAAATACTACAATCACACATATATTAGGCATAGCCTTACATACAAAACTAAGTGCAACATATTTAGTTATTCTTTCTTGAAGAAATAGGTGGCCCTGAAAAGGGCAGTTTTGGTGGTTATATTACCACAGAGACATTTCTTTAGGAGCAGGGACATCTACTGGGGCGGCCACCACATGCAGGACACCGCACGCCCCACTGTTCAACCGTAATTGTCCTTCTCACTGGTATGTAGAAGGGCATATCATCTGCTTCCGCATCCCAATCCTCAGAAGGACGAGGTGTGGGGGGAGAATTTTCCCTCCAATCTTCCTCCTCGTCACTGATAGTCTCCACCTTCACTTCTGTCTTTACATAATTTATCAAAGTTTCTACCCTCCGACTCATCTCCAACATCTTCTGATGATTCTCAATCATCTGTAATAGAAGTTCACCCATATCTTTCACAGCATTCACCGTCTCCAGTAACCTCCTAGTAGCATCAGCCATAGTCTTGCCCTGCTCCTCCAATTGCTCCAAACGCGAATCCAAATTGCTTGCCATGTTGTTGTTGTTGTGTAACACAAGAACAGAATAAAGAATTTGAGATTTGAAACGAGCTTTTATAGTTTTCAAAGGGATTGACCTACATTGAACTCCTCCGCTAGAGAGAGCAACAATACACTGATTGGTCAGTTTATTTATTTTTTGTCCAATCAGAGTTGACTTGATTTCTTTAAGCGCTGGAACTTTAAACTAGGTCAATCCGCTTGAAAAGTATAAAAGGCTCAAACACACTACATTTTTCAACATTCATAATCATGGAGCCATCACTAACACTGGACGATATGATTAACAATCCTGATATTCTACTATCAGCAGTGAATGAGACGTTTGCTAACGTTATGACACAACAGTATTATACGCCGCAAACACCCTCAACGTATATACCTCAACCTGTTCAGCAGATGCCACAGAAACAACAGTCAAAGACTCAAGTCATAGAAGTCTTTCTCAAGGAAGTCAATGAGTTAAGGTCTAGAGTGAAGAAGTTAGAAGAATTATCTCAACAGCGATCGCAGCAGCAAACGTTTGAGATACAATCCATCCAGATACCAATAAGACTTGAAATTATGACCAATGACCAAGAGACTAGTCAAAACGTAGGAGTTGGAAAAGCAACTAAGAAAATGAAAATGACCAAGAAGAAGTGCTAGAAATAGCTAGACAATCAACAAACAGCCCTTTTCAGGGCTACCACTTCCCTAGAAAGAATACCACTAAACTTGCTAAACAATATACACAAGTTAACGCTACAGAGTGATACCTCTAGGAGTTGAGGTCTTGATTGACCAAGAGACTCTAAAGACGCTTAGAACTTAGTAGCCTTGACACACACCATATATCACCACATACTATACCCCCTAAAATGACTAAAAGAAGTAAGTAAGGTTGCAAAGTTATCTTCAAAGCTGAATTTAACTAAGTTATTTTATATATCACCACAGAAGAGCATTCATCCCCCTTAAAATGACTAAGTTATTTCCCAATAGCCCAGGAAACTATTATAATCACACACTAACCAGTGGATATGACCAGAAAACTATCACAATCATTGATCAGCCAGAATATACCTCAAAAATAAACTAAGTTATTCCCCAAAAGCCCAGGAAATTATTACAAAACTGTCAAAAATAAACTAAGTTATTCTCAATGGCCCTAGAAACTATCAAAATCACAAACCCACCAGTGGATATGATCAGGAGCTTATCATATATCACAATCATAGACCTGACCAGAAAAGGCCTCAAATAAACTAAGTTATTTCTCAACAGCCCAGGAAACTATCATAATCATAGGCCCAAGCAGAATAATCCTCAAAAATAGGCTAAGTTATTCCCCAATAGCCCAGGAAACTATCACAATTATAGGCCCAACCAGAATACCCCAAAAATAAACTAAGTTATTCACAGCTAGTCACTCAAGCCTACCAGGGGAGTCATCTATGGGTACCGGGACTTTTTAGCCTGAAAAATTCTAAGTTCTTTTCAGGCTTAAAAGTCCCGGTACCCATAGTGACCCCATTACTACTAGTATATAAGCAAACAGCGTGGACCCAGATCAGACTGCTCCGATAGGAGCAGTCTGAACTGGGTACACACTGTTTGCCATAGAGGCGTCTTAAACATTTCAGCAGACGAGAAAAACAGACGACTTTCGTTGCGATTGGCGCATTAAGGGTTTCGGCAATGTTGAAAAAGCCATTCTACACCGGAGCAACAATATACATGGCTAGTTGCGCAAGCATGCTTTGCATCTTGGACTACACACAGGCTGCTTTTGTCGGGCAAAGACCGTGTTTTCTAGCGAATACTGCCACGCATGAGAGTACCACTTCTGTAGAAAAATTAAGCTGTAGAGCTTTAGCTTTTTGCTTTGTTTAAGAGTCATTCGTTAACATGTATAGAAAATACCAAAATACTGTTGCATACGTTTTTTCTCTAGAAGTAGACGAACAAAGCAGATACAAATTTTTTTCACAGCTACTTGCGCTCAAAAAAAGTGCACCACCCCACGGCCACCAGCCCTGTCAAAGTTGCATTATCTTTACCGATAGTGGTTGTGTATATTTTTTTCTAAAAATATCGTTTAAAAGCATTAAGTCTAATTACTATGTCAGTCAAGTTTCCTGGTTACTTATACCATGAAAAGGGATACTTTGCTGCAAAAAATATTGAAGATGATACTTTTTCGGACAGTGTCGCATTCACGCAGTAAGGATGTATACTTGAGAATACTAAAAACACTGTCACACTAAGACTTTAAGCACCAACATATACTGACGTATGAGAAATTCAACAAGTACGTCGGTGTACGCTGAATAAGTTAGAGATAAGCTTTAAATTCGTTACGAACACGCTACAGTACGATGGTATACGTTTTCATACGCGAAGAGGTATCAAAATTTTGTGCTTGCATAAAACTTTCAGCCTAAGCCGACATGTTGTTTATTCGTTAGACATAAGTTAGATGTACGTAACATGTACGTTTTGCACACGTTAAGAACGTTTGAGGACGTATGAGAAATTCAGCAAGTACGTCGGTGTACGCTTCAAATGAGCCAGAGATAAGTTTTAAACACGTTACGACTACGCTACAGTACGGTGGTTTATTATATACCTATAAATGATACAAAGTTTAAACTGTCTGCTTTCTGGCCATCTGATACAGAAAGTCGGATCAACGAACTGAGGTTTTCTGATTCCATATCACTATCCTTTAAAACTAACCCGTTTTTCGGTGACGTTACATAAAGTAAATTTCAAGCATGGAACCAGAGACGGAAAATATGATGACGTGACGTCAAGAAACGTAACGTTATTGCAAACGTTCCCGCATTTTTCGGGATTACACACCAAACAGGTTTTAAAATTAGAAAGAATGTCAGAAAAAGGCATATAATAAACGTATTATCATAATAGTAACTTGATCTGGCGTACAGTATCACGTCTCGTGGATGAGGCTATACCATTTGATCACCCTCGACGCTACGCGTCTCGTGTGATCCGATGGTATGACCTCATCCACTCGACGTGATACAGTACGCCAGATCAAGTTACTATTATGATAATGTGTATATACGTTGACATACGTCGAAGAGGTCCCAAAATTTTAAGTGAGCATGCATATAAATTTTCAGCTATGCCGACGTACTGCTTTTAAGTAAGACATAAGTTAGATGTACGCAAAATGTAATGCTACGTTTACACTATGTCCCCGGCGACCACGGCAGTCACGATTTCGGCCACCGTGGACGAAACGGGGTGACCGTAACACAACGTAGGGGAACGGGGTCGACAAACGTAGCTCGCCGTGGTTGCCGTGATCGCCGGGACAGATTTTTAAACAGTCAAAAAAATTTCCACGGCAGCCACAGCGGGATTGACCTACTTAAATGTGCCGTAGTAGAACGGGGAGAACGCAACAAAACGTGACGGAACGTAACAGACCTTAACACAACTTGAGTATGTCAGTAGCTGGACGGCTTGTTACGAGACGGCAAGGCAAGGTCTGTCAAGGTCTATCAAGTTCTGTTGCGGTCTGCCACGTTGTCCTAACCCGACCCCACAGCTCGAACCTGAACATGGAATCTAAGAATCTCAGATAGATGCATCTGAGGAGGAAAGAAGTGGCAAGGGTAGAAATAATAATTACTGAATGGACTTGGGTAGTTTCATTGTATTTTAGAGGTGTCATAAATTATAATTTCCCGTGGCAGAATATTGCATTTATTTCTCTGAAGATCAGTCAGTGTAGACATTGATAAAATGCTGGATTGTGCGCTATTTCATTAGAATCTTCTGTGTTTTTAAAAAAATACTCATAAATGAGTCACTAGAGTACAAAGGTTAATGCTGATACCAATGGCTGGTGTTATTGTTTCAATACTCTCATCGAACAGTTTTGAAGAGCTTTGGAGGCCTGAAATGCGTTAACATCTTCGATGCAAAGCTCTCTTGTTGCTATAAAAAGTGAGAAATATCCCAATTGTTGCTTTCGTTCTTCCGAAAACCATGCCCGCACTTTGCATCCGTCTTTAACCTTCCTGCCAGACGATCATTCTTCTATACAGCTGCTGGTGGCCTCCTTGCTGCCACAAAGGCTAGATGTACACTCCTAGCAATTATATAAATACGAATCCGGCTTCTTTATTGCCATTACATGTAATGATGTTTTTGATCAAGGGTGCATAATATAACGATTGCGGCAGCTTTGTGGACCTCCTCTTTATACCGTGGGCATAGTGGGCATATTGGGGCTCAAACACCAATCATTGCCCACGTTTTATCGTAGAAAACCTTGACAGAACTTGATAGACGCAGCAGAACTTGATCGCAACGTAACAAAACGTGAGAGGTCCCAACAGAACGTAGCAGGCCGGGATGAAACGTAGAACCATCCGTGACAGACCGTAGCGCGCCGGCGAGCCTCTGTCACGGCAGACCTTGACAGACCGTGAGAAAACGTAGCGAGACTTAACAGAACTAGGACACAAAGACAAAAATGACTAAAGCACCACGGCGAGCTACGTTTCTGGCTACCGTGACTGCCGTGGTTGCCGGGAACATAGTGTAAACCTAGCATAAGTTATGCATGCGTTAAGTACGTATAGCACGTGTGAGAAATTCAGCAAGTACGTCTTGTCGGTGTACGCTGAATAAGTTAGATATAAGTTTAAATACGTTACTAACACGCTACAGTACGGAGGTGTAGGTTGACATACGGCGAAGGGGTCCCAAATTTTTATACATATAATTTTCAGCGCATGTCGAGGTATTGCTTATTCATGTTCAGCATAAGGTAGACGATCGTTGCATAAGATTCTTATAAGTAAAGAATGCTAATGATACGCTGGGCATACGGTGTTATACGCTTGTACAAGTTTGAATTATGTCACACTACGACGTATAGCACCAACGTATGCCGACGTATGAAAAAAAACAGCAAGTACGTTGGTATACGCTGAGTACGTTAGAAATAAGTTTTAAACACGTTACGAATACGCTATAGTACGGTTATATGCGTTGACATACGGCCAAGAGGTCCAACATTTTGTGCATCCATAAAAAAATTACAGCGTATGCGAACGTACTGCTTCTTTACGTTAGGCATACGCTAGATGTACGCAGCAGGTAAGCTATGCATACGTTAAGGTACGTTAGCGCCAACGTATGCGGACGTATGAGAAATTAAGCAAGTACGTTGGTGTACGCTGAATACGTAAGATATAAGTTTTAAACACGTTACGAACACGCTACTGTACGTTGGTATACGTTGTCATACGGCCAATAGATCCCAAAATTTTGTACTTGCATAAAAAATCTTCAGCGTATGCCGACGTATTGCTTATACGTTAGGCATAAGTTAGCTGTACGCAACGGATAAGTTATGCATACGTTAAGGTACGTTAGCACCAACGTATGAAAATTCAACAAGTACGTTGGTGTACGCGGAATAAGTTAAAGATACGTTCTCAATACGTTACGAACACGCTACAGTACGTTGGTATACGTTGTCATATGAAAAAGTAGGCCCAAAATTTTGTACTGTTTTATACGTTTGACATAAGTTGGAAGTACGCTACATGTAATTAAGGATTGAAATGCAGATTTTTAGCTTGCACTGGATGATGCAAAACATTAGGCTTTTTAATGTCTGTGGAGCCCGAAGGGCTTCTCGGAGACATTAAAACGCTAATGTTTTGCATCATCCAGTGCAAGCTAAAAATCTGAATTTCAATCCTTATATTTACATTTTATATTATTTATCAAACATTCTTAATTATCTTCCACCCAAATTCGCTGGTAATCCTTGAAAAATGAAATATTTTAATTGTAACGGGGGTGTTGGAACAGCCAGCGAACCAAAGTCCTGTACATAACGTCGTGGCGATACGTGAATGACGTCACGCAAATGTTGATAAACAAAGAAAGCTATTGGTTGACGTTGACGTTACTCCACCTAGAGGCGCGACCTAGACCACGTGACTGCTAAATGTTTTGTATCGAGAAATGCAAGCACCTAGGAATTATGGTTTCATCTAAGGCAGCTACATGGAGAATGTAAATATTAAGTTATGCATGCGTTAACGTACGTTATAAGTACAATTCAGCATACGTTAGACGTTCGTTGTGCATACGTTTCAAGAACGCTAGTGATACGCTGGGCATACGCTTTTATACGCTGATACAAGTATAAGATATGTTAAGGCCCTGTCACACTATAACGTTTTAGCCAACGTATGCCGACGTATGAAATATACATCTAGTACGCTGGCATACGCTGAAATCTAATAAAAAAATCAGAGGAAGCCTCTCTCTGAACTTATGCAAAGCGTACGCGAAACGAGCATAGAACGTATGTCTAACTTATTCATAACTTATTCCCGACGTAACATAACTTATACTTGTATCAGCGTATAAAAGTGTATGTTCAGCGTATCACTAGCGTTCTTGAAACTTATGCACAACGAACGCCTAACGTATGCTGAATTGTACATATAACGTACGTTAACGTATGCATAACTTACATGTAGCGTACTTCTAACTTATGTCAAACGTATAAAACAGTACAACATTTTGGGACCATTTTGTCACATGGCAACGTATACCAACGTACTGTAGCGCGTTCGTAACGTATTGATAACGTATCTCTAACTTATTCAGCGTACACCAACGTACTTGGTGAATTTTCATACGTTGGTGCTAACGTATCTTAACGTATGCATAACTTACCCGTTGCGTACATCTAACTTATGCCTAACGTATAAGCAATTCGTCGGCATACGCTGAAGATTTTTTATGCAAGCACAAAATTTTGGGATCTATTTGCCGTATGACAGCGTATGCCAACGTACAGTAGCGTGTTCGTAACGTGTTTAAAATTTATCTCTAACGTATTTAGCGTACACCAACGTATTTGCTAAATTTCTCATACGTCCGCATACGTTGATGCTAACGTACCTTAACGTATGCATAACTTACCTGCTGCGTACATCTAGCGTATGCCTAGCGTATAGAAACAGTACGTTCGCATACGCTGTCATTTTTTATGGATGCACAAAATGTTGGACCTCTTGGCCGTATGTCAACGTATACCACCGTACTATAGCGTATTAGTAACGTGTTTAAAACTTATTTCTAACGTACTCAGCGTATACCAACGTACTTGCTGAATTTTTCATACGTCGGCATACGTTGGTGCTATACGTCGTAGTGTGACAGGGCCTTTACGTCGGGAATAAGTTATGAATAAACTACTCATAAGCTAGACATACGTTCTATGTTCGTTTCGCGTACGCTTTGCATAAGTTCAGAGAGAGGCTTCCTCTGATTTTTTTTTATTAGATTTCAGCGTATGCCAGCGTGCTAGATATATATTTCATACGTCGGCATACGTTGGCTAAAACGTTATAGTGTGACATGGCCTTTACGCAAGGAATAAGTTATGAATAAGTTATTAGACCCCAGGGGGTGTACTCTGATATTTTCATACATACGTAGGCTCGGGCCACCATTTTTGGGGTTCAAATCTTTGAATAACAATATTTTTGGGGGTTTTCAGAAAAATGAATATTTGGGGGGGGGGGGGGGGGGGGTATGAAGATTTTGTGGATATATTTTGGGGATCATCTCAGATTGGACTATATTTAGGGGTCATTTCTATGCATTTTAGGATTTTTTTAAGGTCAAGGTACAGAATGGGGAATTTTTTGGGGGGTTGCTAAAATTTCAAATATTTTTGGTGGTGCTTGAACTTGATTCCTGATATCTTTTTGGTGTGAACGGTAATTGCTGGGCCCGAGCTTTCCTATGAAAAAAAAATGAGAGTACCACCCCCGTCCCCCCCCCCCCCACCGGGCGTAAGACACACGTTCTATGTTCGTCGTTTAGCATACGCCAAATGTATAAGTTCAGAGAGAGGCTTTCTCTAATACTTTTTAAAATCGATTTCAGCGTATGTCAGCGGACTGGATATATTTTTGTTGCATACATAAAACTGTCAGCGTTTGCCGACGTATTGCTTAAACATAAGATGTATGCAACATGTAAGTTTGCATAAGTCAATGTACTTAAGATGTAAGTTACACGTTTACATACGTTGTTATATATCACAGCCCGTTGAACGCTTATGTAGCGTTTGTGTAGCGTATTTAACCTACATTCTTGCATGGGAGTTCGTTACGCGAAGCTGTTTGAAGCCGCAAAATCCATGTTCAAATCATGAGATTTGCGTGCTGTTTGAACATGACTCTTACTTGAAAAAGCCTAAACTGGGCCCTGATTTGCATGCATGACGTTACACTGGAAAGCGTTGCGGCCTCGACTGATCATTTCGCCGATGCTTTCGTTCGCGAAAACGTTGCACGCGTATATATGACGTTGTGTCGACGTAATGACGTTCGAAAGTTTGACGCTGACGCCATTTTGTCTTGAGAAATCAAGTGTAAGAAAAGGTATATTAAATGTTCAAGCGACGTTTTCAGTGCGGTTTATGCTGAAATCAGGTAAAATATGCAAGAATAACGATTCATTGCATTAACACTTGCAGGGTCCCTCGGAAGATGTTTTAACACTCGGCCTAACGGCCTCGTGGTCAAACAGCTTCCTCGGGACCCGGCAAATGTTAATGCATGAAAAACATGTGTGATCCCTATAGTAAACGTACTTCTAACTAATATGTAACGTATATCAAATCTTTTATGGCGTATTAAACGTTTGTCTGACGCTCTTATACAGAACGCACTGAACATATTTATAACTTACTGGTCGCGTATCTGCCAGTGTTCGATATGAAGTGGGTACATATAAGCACAGCATCAATCTTGATGGTGAGATGCAGAGGTACACAACCATCATGGAAAACTTTTTATTGACATTTTATTCACGGATCCACATCCACTTTCACGATGAGAGCTTCCGCGTCTCGTTGTATCCGACGTCAAGTAAGAAGCGAGCCTTACCTTCAAAAACTTCGTCATCAGTTAGACGATCGTTGTGCATTAAAGAGCTGGGCATACTTTGTTATCATCTTCACAAGCCAAGGGTACTAAGTCCACTTCGTTCCTTGCATAAGGAGCGAAGTGGACTTAGTCCCCTTTGCTTGCGAAGATGACTTTGTTATACGCTTGTATAAGTTTTGTTACGACAGAAATAAGTTATGAATAAGCTACCCATACGTTAGGCATACGTTATACACTGAAGGACTTTAAAAACGCAAAAAAATGAAAATTATTATTTTTTGAACCCAAAACATTTTTAGTCTTCTTTAACAAGTTAAATGGGCTGGAAACGATACTCTGCCTCTATCTATACCTAAATCCGGTGTTTTTATAGACAATGGCCGCCACCAGCTACGCATCCGTGATTTACTATTTTTTGCACGTGGCGTCCCCACGATTCAATGAAGCAAATATTTTATCATTCCACATATAGCTTGTAGGTATACATGTATAAAAACACAGTAACTTTAGTTTTATAGCTGTATTATTCGTGCCACATTTGTCTGAACATGAACGACCTGGAGCAAATGGAATGTTAAAAGCTGGGGTGCGTGTTTCTGACGTCACGTGATGTTATAATTGCCTTCCATCAACTGTACAGCGCCTCAGAGATCGGTATCAGGCTACAATGATCAGACGCAGGTCTGGTTAACCGAAATGATGACCCGACATCAAGACGACAACTTACGTCGAGTATATCGACGATATTTACATCGACGATATCCGTTCAAGCTGGAGCCAAAAAGTGGGGCTCCGAGGGTAATTTGTATTCAGATTTTTAATAAAAATGTTTTAATACAATTACTTAAAATCACGTCCGATTTCTAGACAAATTACAACTTGCAGCTTTAGAATCTAAGACTATTGTTTTTTGAAAGACCGATGCTCTACAATTATTTATCATTATGGTATAAAATTTAAGTCATGTTTTTTTTTGACATACTGATGTTTTTTTTTGCCAAATCTCAATAAAATTGATACATTAAAAAATTGTTAATCAGTTTATGAATTTCGAATTTTTGCATTTTTAAAGTCCTTCAGTGTATATTCAATCATCTCGTTTAGTATACGCTTTGTACATGTTAAGAGAAAAAGTTCTCTCGATTTTTTTAAAATTCTATTTCCGCGTAAAATACTGGATAAAAATCCATACGTCGGCATAAGTTGGCTTTTGTAACGTTGTAGTGTGACAGGGCCTGTACAAATGGAACATAACCAAACTTATTGGTTAGCGAAAGTGTCTCGAGGGCCTTTCAAAATGGTACGATTCATATTGCAGTTGGTTTCTGTTCGTGATTTTTATGAATGAAAGTTAAGAGACAATTTCCCTGTTATGAAGTAGCCACTGACACAGAAACCAGACTTGATACTACGTACAATGATAATGTCGCAGTACTTGACTCCTGTTTGTCTGTAGTTTTAACTTTCCATGTTCGAGGCATATATTTAGATTGGATGAACTAAATTCCTGGCCAGTGCTACTATCGCCAAACGTATCAACTCATGCACTCAATTTTGGCTGCTTTGCACTATCGGCGTGTAAGCAGTGTCAAAGGGGCGTTTGGAATAGTTTCCATTTATTTTCTTACGAAATGATAGCCGTAACAAATTAAAGCATAGCTGAAAATATTCCCGCGCACTGGCTGGGAATTGAACCCGTGTCGCCACGGTACAAATCACTAAGCCAACGACTTTGTCCATGTTAGAGTAGTTTTCATTAGCTAAATGTGTTTTACCCTCATTAGATAATGCATTTAAATACATTTAAAAATAACAATGTTCATAGCAGTATTGTGTATAGTTTGGGTCCAACTTGACTTCACTGTCTTGTGTAGTATTTACACTATGCTCAAATTGTTTTGCGTTTTGTAAGGTTTATCTCCAGTACGGGGTCTCTATTCGAAGGCTAGTCAAACAGCAAGGGCTACAAAGCGGCCTGTAACCACGTATGATAATACAGATAGGATTCGCAAAGAAGTGTCTGAGTGACACGAGGTCTGCTAAGACGATTCCTATCGCAGAGAAGGGGACTGGAGGTCCGGATCGCCCTGAAAAATCAAGTCTTCATCGGCCGCCTCCGACAAAACGCCATTTCAATTGTACCGTGGCGAGCTGGCTCAGCTAGGTCATCGAAAACAGGGGTGTGTAGCTCTTAACAAATTGGTAGCAATTCATTGATGTTCATGAAAAAAGGCAGACCTCGCAAGATTTCTATGGCGTTTCGTTGTCTTCATGGCATAGGTTTTCATAGAGATTTCGGTACGACCCCCCCCCCCCACCCCCCTCTCAGTTGATGAATTTAAGAACAGCGAAAAAACGTCAAAACTATGGACCCCCCTCCTCGATGAACTTTTCTGGATCAGTGCATGGCGCTTGAGCTGATACAGCAGATTGAAATGTAACAACTTTTATTTGTATGTGACAACGATTTGATTCACATCTGGTTATGGCCAATTTTAATTCCTTGAACTTAGTTTTGATCCCTGGTTGTAAAAGATGTGCAATGCAGCAGTAACTAACATGGCTTTGAATCGATGTTTCCTTTCTGAATATTGGTCATTTGAATTGTGTGAATTTCTTAATTTGCTTGGTATGTATACATGTAAACTTAGGTTGAAGTTTTCGAAAATTCAATCGATCAAACATTATATTTCAATGCATTAAAGTTCGCCAGGTCCCTCGATACATGGTGAAATCCCCCGACTTCGCCTTCGGGTATAACATCTGCCTCGGAATTGTATGAAAATCCATGTTTAATCCCTTTCAATTCCATGTATATATGTACAGTAAACCCTGTGTTAAACGACCACTCTCAAAAAGACCGAAAATTGATTTTCAGGACCAATTATCGCTTAATGCAGGTCAAAAGTATTACAGAAGGCTCCGGGGGGAGCATACTGCAATAGGTTCGACCTACATTAAGCTAACATTTGTCATTAAGACCTTTGTTTTGTCTATTTTGAGTGGCCGTTTTACACAGCTTTTTCCGTACTACGCGACGCTACTTTGAGTGCTCAATTAAGGTAACATGAGGCAATGGTACTCAGCTTATATGCCAGAAGCTATTCATAAATGTGTATAGCCAACTATCCAGTGGGGTAGGTGTCTAATTTTGGCATGAACCCTTATCTATCTGCCATACATTAAGGTTGTGAAGAGACTGCAGGTATGAACAGTCGTTGGTCATCTATGAAAAAAATATAAAAATCTCATGAGCTGGCATAAGTACAATTTCTAAGTATTATAGAATATAAACTCTTCTGCATGGTGGTTAATTTTGCATGATTTTTAATTGTCATCTCCTAACTGTTTTTCAAGAAAAATTTTTTGGAAAATTTCACTCAGGAATACCATCAGATTATCAAACATTTTGGATCAAGATCGGGCCTGACAATGTGTCGGGCTTGATATGAGTCCAAACTGTTTGCAAAGATTATCATCAGACGACAAAGGTGTTCGTCACCTGCAGGGAAAGAGTTAAACTACTTAGGTGCTTCTGGATGGACCGGAAAAGAGTCCTCGTTTCTATTATCATCGCCAAGGACATGTGAAGAGCTTTGAGTCTCTCGGAAACAAACGGACAACGTCATAAGATGAGTGCAATTCTATTAACCGTAAGGTCGTTTTTGTAATGTATATAACTGCCAATTTACTCGTTTCATGCTGAGTTGTTTTGCATGTTTTATATCATCTACAGACCATTTCCCCTTTTTCCAAAAATAGTGTCAAACAATTTGGATCCAGATCTGGCCCAACATGATAGCTGACCTAATCTGGGACCAGACTGTTTGCAAATGTTATCATCGTCACCGGCAGCTGAGAAGTTTATGGGGTTACCTTTGAGATGCGATCAGAAGATTGCTATGGAGAGATCATTTGAGCATTCTCCGCTTGATATTCTCTGGTCGCCTATGTGGCGCGTGCCATTTTATGATGGGAACAGGCTGCATTAGAGACGGGAATAAACACGAGTCCTGGGTACCATTTTCTTTAACCATAAATTAATGTAAAATTTAAGCTATTGCAAGCGCGGTTAGGGGGTCTTGAATAGAATTTTGACTTGACTTGACTCGAATCCACTGTCAGAATATTTATATGCAGATCAGCTAGCACTTTTTAATAAATGACTAAACTCTATGTATTTTATTATTTATAAGCCGCGATTTGATAGAAGAGACTTTTGTTTTTCATCTAAATAAGCTTTACAATGAATATGTAATATTTTTTGTACGTGCAGATACTGCAGACCCGCTCGACAGCCGTATGTGGTTGCATAGCCCTTTGGTTGATTATTTCGAACTTGTCACCCGGAGCGGCGTATGCTCCTATGTTATTATATTATTAATTTCTATTATTAACCATATAACTAGAAATGTATGATTCACAGAAAATTTATCATTATCGGAATCACAAAAGGACAAGAGTACTTTCGGTTACTATAGTGAAATCGTTCAGTATTGTTCGTTAAATTGAACCTCAGAAATTTGAATATTGCATGTTCAAAGTAAAAGATACATGTATAATAACTGGGCCTCAATACATGAGAAACTCTGACTTTGTTGCATGCGAACAACAAAAGTACAGACCAGTCTGCATCAGCGCCACTGTTATTCGCTACCGTCAAACATGCTTCACGCTAAATTTCAATATTTCAGCTATTATCTGTAGCTGAGCAGGCTAGTTTCAACCTTACTCGGCCAGAAACACGAATACAGATTTTCTCCATCGAGGCTTTCTTGTCAAACATCTTTCTATGGCATCATTTTTATGCCCGCTTTTTTCTTTAGTACCAAAGCCGGTCCGTCGTCCGTCAGTCTATCCGTCCGTACGTACGTCCGTTCGTCCGTCCGTCCGTCACGTTTCTTGTAAATGTATCTCCTCCTAAACTGTTAGAGGTATCAACTTCAAACTTTGTAGCCGAATAGGTCACATAATGTAGAGGGTACTTGGCAACATTTCGTGTGACCTTAACCCCAACGTCAAGGTCAAAAGTCAAACATTGATTTTTCTTGTAAATGCATCTCCTCCTTGACATTTTGACGTAGCAACTTAAAACTTTGTAACTGAATAGGTCACATGATGTAGAGGGTACTGGGCACCATTTCATGTGACCTTGTCCTCAAGGTCAAGGTCAAAGATCAAATAACATAGTTTCTTGTAAATGTATCTCCTCCTAAACTGTTAGACATAGCAACTTCAAACTTTGTAGCTGAATAGGTCACATGATGTAGAGGGTACTGGGCAACATTTCGTGTGACCATGACCCCAAGGTCGAAGGTTAAATATTGAATTTTCTTGTAAATGCTTCTCCTCATTAACCTTTCGATGTAGTAACTTCAAACTCTGTAGGTGACATGATGTAGAGGACACTGGGCAACATTTTGTGTGACCTTGATCAAAGGTTAAGGTCAAATAATGTATTTTCTTGTAAATACATCTTCTCCTTAACCATGGGATGTAGCAGCATCAAACTTTGCTGGTGCATAGGTCACATGAAGTTGAGGGTACAGGGCAACATTTTGTGTGACCTTGACCCCCTTGACCTTGAGGTTAATGTCAAATAATGTATTTTCTTGGTTATGCATCTCCTTAACCACTTGCTGTAGCAACTTCAACTTTGCAGGTACATAGGTCACATGATGTAAAGGGCAATGCTTCATGTGACTGTGACCTTGATCCTGGTCAATTTCAAATCAAATATTTCTTGTAAATGCATTTCCTCCTAATTTGTTGGACATAGCAGTTTCAAACTTTGCAGGCGCATAGGCCATATGATGTAGAGGATACTGGGCAACGTTTCGTGTTTGTCCTTGAACTAAGGTCAAGGTTAAAATTTAAACACTGTACTTTCTTGTAAATGCATCTCCTCTTTAATGGTTGGATGTAGCAGTTTCAAACTGTGCTGATGCTTTGGTTAGCTCAAAAGCGGGTATTTGCGATGGTGTACCATCGACTGAAGTCTAGTTATTTATCTATGTTACTGTTATACATTTTTATTTACTCATTTATTTATTATTATTATAGCCAGTTTCTAATCAGCTATGGTTTTTCTTTGGGAACTTCTCAAAACTTTACACGTTTGGAGCTTTACTCTTCAAGAGCCTTCCTAACGGGTCTGGAACAAGTGTGCCCCTTGAACTGTCTGGAAAACTCTCGACATCGTTTCGACCAAAATGTAGATTCTTTCGCATTGAGAATTAACACGATTTCTGCTCGACGTAGCTGATGCTTATACGTTCGATATTTCGCATCAGTTTAGGCATTTAACTTTGATTGCTTTTCTGAGCAAGTCCCTGGGATATGCCAAAGTAAGTAAGGGTGCAAAGATCAGAAATCGATACAATCAAGTACCATACCTGACCCAGGATACCAATTGGAAAGTGACAAACTCACAGTAAGACACCACAAACGAGAGCCAAGAGGTCAGCCCTTTCCAAGCAGGTGACCGCAAGGCACAAATAAACAGACGCACACAAAGGCATAACAAACGCAAGACAGAAAAGAACATAAAAGATACACAAAAGAAGTACCGCTTTAGAACGGTCAGTAAAATATTTTACTGGAGGGCTTAAACCGGTTTTACGGCGCGCCAACCTCAGCCTTAATTCAGATGTTGATCAAGACACATAGATATTTTATTTATATGAAAGACCCTTAACTTATCAATGCATCATCTCCTAGAACATATACATCAAGATATAACAAGGAGATAAAGCAAAGATAAGGACTCAACAGTAAATAAAACTGAATATCGGAGCAAAAGAAATCCAACAGGTAAACCCTGGTGGGCCCAACAAACAGCTAAAGCATCAGACACCTACCATCTCATCAATAGATAAGTCTTTAAGTGGGAACTGTCATAGGGTCTGAAGTCCGACCCAACGGCGTGCAATTAAAGAGAAAAGCAAAGTTTATGGAGTCTATATCTCTCAACTCATTCGTTTTGCTAGAGCATCTAGCTATGTTACTGACTTCAACACTCGCAATAAATTGTTAACTCAGAAACTTCTTAAACAGGGCTATCGGTATCATAAACTTCGTAAAACATTTTCAAAATTTTATAGACGATACTTTGATTTGATTTCTAAATTCCAAGTTGGACTTAAATCTATCTTGCGCCAAGGACTTTCGGAACCTGATTTCTATGGTGACTTGGTGTATAAGTTGAAGAAGATTGTTGGCTCTAATAATTTTTCAGCGCAGTTCATTAAAATAATTTCCCATTATAAAAAGATTGGCTATAACATTAATGTATTGCAACAGACTGCATGCTTGGTAGTCAACCCAATCACAGTTGGCAACTTTGCTTTCCTCTTTAATTGCACGCCGGTGGGTCGGACTTCAGACTCTATGATGGTTCCGACTTAAAGACTTATCTATTGATGAGATGGTAGGGGCCTGATGCTTTGGCTGTTTGTCGGGCCCACCAGGGTTTACCTGTTGGATTTCTTTTGCTCCGGTATTCAGTTTAATTTACTGTTGAGTCCTTATCCTTGCTTTATCTCCTTGTTATATCTTGATTTATATGTTTTAGGAGATGATGCATTGATAAGTTAGGGGTCTTTCATGCAAACCAAATATCTATGTGTCTTGATCCACATCTGAATTAAGGGTGAGGTTGGCGCCGTTAAACCGGTTTAAGCCCTCCAGTAAAATATTTTACTGACCGTTCCAAGGCGGTACTTCTTTTGTGGATCTTTTATGTTTTTGTTCTGTCTTGTGTTTGCTATGTTTTGTGCGCGTCTGTTTATATGTGCTTCGTGGTCACCTGCTGGGAAAGGGCTGACCTCTTGGCTCTCGTTTGTGGTGTCTTCTGTGAGTTTGTCACTTTCCCATTGGTATCCTGGATCAGGTGTGGTACTTGATTGTATCGATTCCTGATCTTTGCAACCTTACTTACTTTAATTCATAATTATATTAATATTTATCAATGTATTACTTGTCATTCAATAAGTACTACTTTAATAGCCCTAATTATATATTGTTGTTTTTCATTTTGATACATGGTGACCTACTTCTTAGCGGTTTCACTTGCAACCGGACCACATGAGAATTCTACACCATGTCTCATTTGACTCTAGAGACAATTAAGTTAGAAATAGGACAAAGATCAGGAATTGATACAATCAAGTACCACACCTGACCAAGGAGATAACACTTGGAAAGTGACAAAAACAAAATTAAACATCACAAACAAGAGCCAAGAGGTCAGCCCTTTCCCAGCAGGTGACCAATAGGCAGCAATGCATGAAAAACACAAGGCATAAATAACACAAATGAGCCACAAAAGAAGTACCGCCTTGGAACGGTCAGTAGAAATATTTTACTGGAGGGCTTACACCGGTTTCATGGCGCCAACCTCTACCTTATTTCAGATCTGGATCAAGACACATGTATGTTTGGTTTGCATGAAAGACCCCTAACTTATCATTGCGTCATCTCTTAGAACAATAAATCAAGATATAAAAAAAGAGATAAAGCAAAGATAAGGACTCAATGTAAACTAAATACAGAGCAAAAGAAATCCAACATATGGTGGGCCTGACAACATCCAATGCACCAGGCCCCTACCATCTCATCAATAGATAAGTCTTTAAGCTTTACTATGGTATATAACAACCTAATTCGTATTGGGGTGCATTAAACTCAAAATTAAGAGGGGTTTTAGTTGTTCTGCCAATCGCCTATACAGACTTTAATTATCTGATATTCATCCTGTTTAGCCGTTACTCTTTTTTCATGTAGTTAAAGTATGTCTTCTTTTGCCAAAATGAATGTACTTTAAGATTAATCATAATATATCAAGATTAGTTACAGCATTCGTTTCCGCTCGGCTAAATAACTGCAGTAGACTCTGGCAAATATTATCTAACACTCATAGTTCTATCATAATGATCGAATACTTGTTGTCCATGTTCTGCGAGTCGTTAGGCCCACCAATTCAAAGTAGTAGCAAAGGGATATTGGGTATATCATATGGAACAGCTGTGAGATAAATAAGTTCAAATATCCTCGTCATGGAGAGAATAAATGCTTATGTATTGTTGAAACGTTTAGTGTTCTTCATATAATCATGTATTGCTCTAAATAATGGTGTATTTAGTGCACTGCTCAGCGTTACATTTCCATATAATAGTAAGTTTATGTTAGGTTTGCTATTTCGAAAAATACACGACGCTCGTTTCTGTATTTGTTGCAATCAAAGTAGTATTCATCCAGAAAAATTATTCTTGGGCATAAAAGTAAGAAGGCAAAGATCAGGAATCGATACAATCAAGCACCATATCTGACTCAGGGCACCGTATGGGAAAGTGACAAAAACACAAAAAACATCACTTACAAGAGAGCCAAGAGGTCAACCCCACAAGGCTGTAAGAAACAGACATGATAGTATGGCCAAGACAAACACAAATAACAAAAAAATATCCGCAAAATATTTAAGCCCCCATGCTTAGTCATGAAAACCACAACAGCGATAAAGCATAGCTGACAAAGGTCCCACTTTGGTTGATAATTAAACGTGAAACGTACCAGTACAATATAGTAAGTGATTTTATCAGAAAATACCACAATCACAAAATGCAGACCAACCCACAGCGTCGTGAGGAAGAGCCACAGATCGATAGCAGTCACGAGACATCAGGAAGACAATTAGAGTAAAGTCCAAATGTCTAACCAGCAAGACAAAGAGTCAACCCTCTTATGCAATTGTTAGTTTCATCTATTTGGTGTAGGGGTGATTATCCCCATCAACAGCATAGCGCAAAAATTGATACACAAAAGCCAAACATGGAAATGTAATGTTTTTAATATGAAAACAAAAACATTGAGATCAACTCTAAAACAGAAACAAAACAAAATTGGTTGCTTCAGTGGAAAGTTTAACTAAAAGTGATAACAATAATGTATATAAACTGTCTATAACGCACTTGCGATTCTCCACAAACAGGAAGAGCATGAAACATCGAATAAAAACGTTTCTCAGTACTTTATATTATATAATGATGCACGTGTAGTCTGTTGTATTTTCTGACTAGTATTACATGTGTATTGCGTGTTTTTATACGTTTAACACTTCGTGTAAATACTAAAAACAAGTAATCTGACCAGGATCATATTCTGATCATTTTCAATTGAGTTTTTTTCAGTTTTGGTTTATTTTATTGAGATATTCTATATTCATACACTATTAACATTGTAAAAGGTTACAGACCAACTAGTAGCCCATTGGGTTGTTTGGAATCATTGTTCAATAAAAAAGCATCAAATTTAATTAAAAATGTTACAGGATCTGACAGTAAGAGTAATCTATAAGCGCATAAGAAAGTAATTTCCTGCTTTTTCAGTCATCTTGCATCACATATATTTTAAACAAATTTTATAGATAATTTAAGTGAATGAAAATATCAAAGATAGTCTATACGTCTGTTTTTGGTCGCATACAGTAAAATCAAACCAAACATATACGTGCTATAGAAAAATCAACGTGATGACAACAAAAACAATATTAAAATACTATGTGCACTCTGTTTCAGGAAGACATATTTCTTCTAACATCTTGGACCTTCCTTTCTGTTGTTTCTGTTTATTTTCACAAAGATTATTCTCCTTAACACTATCTGTTCATTGATATCTCTATACATGTTTTTAGTCTTTGTTTTATAAACAAATGACTTTGAAGCACGCACTGATCATCTATGGAGTTGTATAACAGCTTTAAGTCGATCTAAAGAATCTTCATATAGTTCAGCCACCTGAAACAGATTGCAATTAGCTATGCTGTAAACCACATATTATTTGCAGCATCAAAATATGGCGATTTTAAAAGACTGATATGTTGACGTAGTTTTATCTGGTTTTGGCGGTTTCTCAATTAAATGCCCTTTAAAGTTATTTCCTATTCTTATTCTGCGGTTCCTATTCTTATAGGGGCTACGACTAAAGAAAGGAATATGCTCCCCATGGGGCTACTTTAAAAGAAAAGAACATTATGCTTTCTAGGATGAGATTTCTGTACAGGCCTTAGTTTTTGACTTGGCACAACTTACCTGCCAGAAAAGGTTTGACTGCAGAAATGCAATCCTGGGGTCTTCTGCAATACTTCTAGGTACGTCGTACAGTTAAATTGTGGTAGCAGTTTTGCTGTAGGACGTCATATTTGAACGTACCCTACGCTAAATGAGGCTTATTTCCCTTTAAATTTATACATTACACGTATTCAATGGCATACGACAGTAAAGCAATATAATTTTTTTGTATATATGGTATATTAGACGTGAAAACGTCCAACAGAAGGGGTGATTTACCCCACCCACTGAATATAATGTATCCAAATTCAAAAAGAAATGAAATCTTCCCCATTTCTTAATTTATCAAGTAAAATAGCATATTTATTATCATATTTAAACATTAATCTTATAGTATGTTAGCCATGTTTCACATTTGTTACAAATCAAAGAAAGAAAATACCACCTGAAATGGCAATTCAGGAATGTGTGTATTACACAATTTTCAGTGTACATTCTCTGCTGCAATATATTGTATCTGTGCTTATACTAAATTCTTATATATGGACATGACGATAGCCTTAAAATCATTAAATGAAATACAGCAAACAGCCAGTATGCATTTAAAACTTATACAACATGATATTAAAGATATATACGTTACTTACTTTCAATGTATTACTATTTAATGCAGTAATATCATTAGATTATAGGCTACCAAACGACCTCCACAAAATGAAGTTTGTAGACTGTGAATTTATAAAGCCAAATTATATTATCCACATAATGAAGTGCGTTAGCTCTTCAGCGGATAAGGGGTATAGACAAATTCACTACGTTACCATAAAAATAATAGAAATTCCTATAGTGTTAATAGCCAGTTATTTCTTATTCGTACGTATCAATATATAGAGGATGTTTACTTTTTTGAGGTGAATACCAAATATATTTCATCGAGTGCGGTGAAAAAAAAAAATATTTTTCACGAGTGCGTAGCACGAGTGAAAATGCTGATATTTTCACCGCACGAGATGAAATATATTTGGTATTTGCCGAGAAAAAGTAAATTTTCTTTTTATTTTATACTCAACGGAAATACAGAAATCACAACCTTACTTTTTACTTGGTCGTTTCTCGTTCGATTTGACTTTTGCAGCGTGTTTATTGGGTATAACATTGGGTGTAAACATAGTTTGCACCTAGAAAATGGCTTAGAATCATATTTTAACGATTGAAACGCAAGAAATCAGCATTCAAAGAAAGTCTATTGAGTGTGCCTTAGGGTAGGCGTCACGTGCAAACTGGCGCTACGTCAGGTCAAACAGTGACGTCATTATGTTTGATGTTGACGTCACAACATGCGTAGCGTTATTTTTGACAAATATACTTCACTTAAAACCTTTTGTTAAAAAATCCCAGTCACAAAATTGCCAAGAAAGCCTTGTTTTGCTACAGTTCTATTCTATTCTACAGTGAAAATATAATCGTATCAGTCACTAGTGAAAAAATACGATATTTTTTCACTGTAGAAAAATACCAATTTTACTCACATTTGATATGCATTGAATTCACTGCTTGTGATAAAATAATAACTTTTATTTGAAAGAAAATTACTAGCAATATGATTTTAAACTAACTTTGGCACCAGTTATAACAGTTATATATGTTACTTTCTGCTAAATACAATATTTATGAAATGACAGCACTATATCACCAATTGTGTAAGCCACCAAAATACATGCAATTATAGCTTGTCAGCTATTGACTACAATAACTATATTGATAGCTATGATTTGGGAAAAAAACTTACACTTAATTCCTGAAATTACCTTTTTATTTACAATATCGGTTTAAATCGAGAAATGAAACATTAAAGCAAACGCTAATCCTTGCCATAGCGAAAAAACTGTTTTAATCGTAATAGCTTCTGTCCTACATATGGCAAACGCCATGCTGATTCATATGGTTAAAACCGCTATATATCCAATCATTATCCAGTTCGATGAAGAAACAATACAGCTGATGTGAGTAACATGTACAACAAAAGTATTTAACCTATATTAGACTAGTATTTTTGTGGGACACAGACAAATAGTACAGGCCAAGATCAGACGCCACAGACTGCAATGTCTGATCAGGTTCTCTACTGTTTGCTGACAGGTTGTTCTATTAAAATTTGAATAAGAATGAAAAACAACACCCAACAACCATGAAGACGAAAATGGACTGGTCCATTTGATAAAAGTGGGAAGTTTCCTACGACTTAAAACTGGTTAAGAAGATTGTGACATTTATCATACGCTTTGCCTGGTTCTGCAATGTCATAGATCATAGAAACAAGATATTTTTTCCAAGGTTCCTTATGGTTATACCGTTTAGAGGTCAAGGCTTATTACTAAGAACAAATCTCTTGCATTGTAAAGATTATATTGCAGCTGTTGCAAAATGCAAGGACTCATATTTATTTGAAATTTTGTTTGGCATTATTTCTCTTAATTAGGCTTAGTTTAAATGTGGAATTTGTTCACAAAAATCATTACGATATTCAGCATGTCAAATGAGGACATAATCATTCATGTAAGAATGGCATCCCATTAATCCTTGTATGTTCCAAATCAAACTAAATTGATGATAAAAAGTAACGTTAATAATATATCAAATTAGTAAGCACATTTGATTTCAGCTCAGCAATGAAGGCTCATGCAAGCCTGTAAAAATGATATCATTAGACACATCAGAGCATTTGTTGCTTGTATATGTAGATGAAGACAAACACTAGCTCCACTGCATCAGCATGGGGGATTAAACGGTGCATTTGCCCATTTGAGGTTTGTTAAACCGGTTTAAGCCCTCCAGTAAAATATTTTACTGACCGTTCCAAGGCGGTACTTCTTTTGTGGATCTTTTATGTTTTTGTTCTGTCTTGTGTTTGCTATGTTTTGTGCGCGTCTGTTTGTGTGTGCTTTGTGGTCACCTGCTGGGAAAGGGCTGACCTCTTGGCTCTCGTGTGTGGTGTCTTCTGTGAGTTTGTCACTTTCCCATTGATATCCTGGGTCAGGTGTGGTACTTGATTGTATCGATTCCTGATCTTTGCAACCTTATTACTTTGTACCAAAATCACATATGGTGGTTTGAATCTTCAATTAAGCATGTATAAATTACATCAGAGAGGTCAGCAATTGTTTTTTTTTATTTTATGGCGACGAAATTCACACTTGCGCTACTGTCAAAGATTATATAGAAGATAAGATATTAAAATCTTGTATATTATATCACATAACATATACAACAATAGAGGCACTGCTTTATCATCCTCTAAGATTTATACTTACATTTAAAAGTAATAGAAGTATGATTTCTTTTGGAAAGACGCATTGCAAATATGACATGCATAATATATACTTTCATGCATCCTTTCTAGGCATTGCATTTAAGTTTTTAATTGATTGCAAAGACTACTACACAAAGTGTTTGTAAGAACAATTGACTCTTTGCATGTCTCTAAAAATCACTACCCTCAACATGTTTTGTGCTTTTATATAATTTCCTATTTATGTGTAAAGCATTTGTTATCTGTCTGAAGAAGCAAGATATTTTGTAGAAAAAGCAGTATTGATTTTAATTTTATATCACTTTTTCATTCTTATGTTTATATACATATGGCGCTTTGTTATCAAGAATTATATTTACAAGACTCCTGTAAAAATTTGGCCATGCCACATTCTGTATAGTGAAATTATCTACACTTTTCTAAGCATTGATTGCTAAACGTGAGAAAGATCTCATGACTGCATGCTCTTAAACGTTTTATTTTTCCATCCAATATCTTAAAGAACATTTTAAAGTATATTTTACATTACCTGAGTGTAACAATGTCTTATTCCGCCTCACATACCTCTTGACTGATAATGGCATATGTGTCTAAAAAGTTTCTTAAGCAGCAAATAACAGGCGTTCTTTGGATATGGTCATATCACATGAGATCATTGTCATCCAGTATAACTGATTTTACCCATTTTCAGGGAAATGTTTCTTCCATATAAAACCTCTGCTTATAAAGTGATATAAGTTTAGCAAATGATCAAAGGTACTAACAGTTTCATTAAATAAATATAAAAGGTATGCCGAAAATAAACTAAATTTTTTTTAAAAGCTGAAACAAGTAATATGTCATCATCTGCATATGCATATACATGTCAGTATACAATTTGATTTTTAGAGATTATCTTTAAAAATAACTGATTACAGACACGTATAATGCATAACCTCTATTGTAATATATATAAAATTTATCCAACCAACTCTTAGGTAATTGATTTTGTCTGGAATGTAAGCAAAGAAAAATAGTATAATTTTATTACCATCTCTCTAAACATTTTGTAATTTGTATTTTTTCTATGGAAAATTAACCTAGGTATTATACAATGAGCTAATTTATATTTTGTTGCTGACTTTGTAAGCATAATGTGTGCAATAGTACACTGGGTACATAAAAATATTTTCGAATGACAAATGAGACTTCATTCAATAAACCTTAGTTGTGTTGTTTTTCTAATGCGATAAATATTACAAAATTCTACATCTTTAATATTTTAACTTTTCAGGGCGCAATCCTATACTGTCTTTTATAACATTTAGGATAAAGATAGGACCTTATGATATTTGATATGGTTATATATGTTACTTTGATAAATTTGACAGAAATGGAATGTATTCTACTACTACAGAAGAGCTGTCTATTTCTTTGTTTATGTGTTTTAGATTCTTTAACTTTGGACAAATCAAAATGATATTTCGTGGAGATGAAACTTTAAAAAATTCTTTATTGCAAATGTAAATGTTTATAGATATAGTTACTTAATAAAAACTGATAAATATTTTAGAACAAACTGTTGTCTAGTTATAAACTTAAAACAAAACAAGTTTGACATTAAATAAAATACCATATGACATATAATATTAGGTATTTAGCAGTATATATGGGAAGTCTTAAAGTTTGTAATGTACGTTACATGTTGCCATACAAGCATTAAAATATGGAACTTTATACCAGAAACGCAGTCAAGCATAGCTTTTTACCATCGTGTATCGTTAGAATGGTCAATTATGGTTTAAATGTCAGCAGATAGTATTGCATGCTAACTTGCGAAGTGAAATGGTTCTAACCATATTCACCATTTTTGGGGGGTAATCATATTCAACAGCTTATAATTCTTAAAATAACTATGATAGAAACAATTTGTTTGCAGTTTTGAAACAGCAAGGTAATTATCTTTTCCAAACAAGGTATGTAAAACGTAAATACCCATTATAGAACTTATAAAATTAAAATTTGACCTAAATTAATTGATCTTATAAGGTATAATTGAAGATATAAATAACGTAAATGACAGTTATAGCATAAAAGTTGTGCTTCTGGATGCAAAAAAATTATTTTAGTAATTGTTTAGGTCCTTATCGAGGTTTTGGCAGTAAATAACGACCGTACGCACCATCTGGATACAACCTAGATACCATTTCTTATTCAAATGTCGCCATTTTGTTTTTTATAGTAAAAATGGGGTAGGTGTACAAAACGACTCCTCCTGGAAAACTGCTACCACAATTTGACTATACGACGTGCCTAGAAATGTTGTAGAAGGGTAGTTCTAACTATTTCTGAAGTCAAACCTTTTCTGGCTGGACAATTGTGCCAAGTCAATTTTCAAAAACCTAGCTCCTTTACTATAAGGCGATGCTTCTTTTGTGGATCATTTATGTTATTTCTGTATTGTTTTTATGATTTCGTGCGCGTCTGTTTATTGATGCGTTGTGGCCACCTGCTGGGAAAGGGCTGACCTCTTGGCTCTCGTTTGTAATGTCAAATTGTGAAATTGTCACTTTCTCATCGGTATCCTGGATCAGGTGTGCTGCTTGATTGTATTGATTCCTGATCTTTGCCCTCTTTCTTATTTTGACGATACGGATACCAACATACAAAGCGCATGTGTCCATTTAGTGTAACTGAATTTGCGGTCTCATATTTTCGCGATTTTAAATTTTGCTTTTACCGCTAATTGCACCAAATAAAAAAAATCGCGAAATATAATTGTTTCTTTAGTAATTGGGATACAATATTACATCATACAGATATACAATAATTATTTATCCCCACGTTTTTTTTTTTTTTTTTTTTTTTTTTTTGTTGTTTTTTTAAAGCGAAGGGGATATTGTAATCGCCTCCTATATCCGTCCATTATGCGATCTCCTCCTAAAACATTGAACGAAATCCAACCAAATTTGATGTGTGAGTGATTCACATAAATGGGGAAGGGTCAAAAGGTCAAATATCATTAAATTACGATAACAAAGTAAATTTCAAAGATTTTATGCCAAAATTTGTGTATGTTCTTACAAATAAAAGATATAAAAAATCAATTGGGATTTTTATCCTGATGCCTGGGTAATAACCCCGGGATGGGACTTGGGGGTACAGGGGGTGCCCAGGGAGTCAAAAGAAATATTTTCGAACATGGTCATGTGGCATATCAAATTGACGAGGATGTACAGTTGAACAGTATGCAAGTAAAATTTTACCCTAGGGTCAAACTGGTGACCTTGGAGTGAGGTCAAAAGGTCAGATATCATTAAATTTCAATAACAAATGCAATTTCAAAGATTTTTATACCAAACTTTGTTTGTGTTCTCACAAACAAAAGATATCAGACATATTGAATGGAATTTTTATTCTGTAGCCTGGGTGGGACTTGGGGCGCAGGGGGGTCAAAAATGAGCGTGGTGATTTGCAATGGCGACCCATCGACTGCGCCATCTAGTTGTAATTGGATTTATAAGGCGATATATTTTGTTTTAAGGTTGACTCGAGCTTGCGAGTAATAATAAGTCCACATACAATATATTTGCATAAAAAACTATCTATCCAATATCATTTAAATATACTTGTGCAACAATTTACTGATTTCAAATAATCGTAAGTATGTTAACGTAATTTCAAATAATCTGAAGTAAGTTTTCGTAAATATAACCATATTGTAACATTTAACATTTTATTTTTATAAATTCAGATTAGATTTTGAGTTGAGTCATAGTCTAAGGATTCAACCAAAATAGGCCCCTAGGGGTTTTGGGGATCTGGGGAGAATGGCCATTTATTGTCAGGGAGCTGGGGAGCACTTGTAATTATTTTCAGGGATTTGGGGAGCAAGCTCATAGTTTTGGGTATTTAGGGAGTCCTGCGGAAAAGTAAAAAAAGAATTCACCTTAAAGGAAAAGCCTTCATTTCGCTTGATTTTTTAAAATATTCTTTGGCTTCTGGGGGAAAGCACTTCAGAACCCCCCCCCCCCCCCCCCCTTGGAAAATCTCAATGTATTGACTTTCATGTTTACATGCATGATTGGTATTGGTGACTGGTAAGGCAAATAATTTTAAACTATTGTGGAAAATTATCCTTAAAAATGTTGATTTTAAGGTTGATAATAACGATTTTTGGAGCACTCAGAATGCGCTACACTGCACCATTTTAATAGAGATAATTCCGGACACCCCCACGTATCTGAATCCACATCGTTACAGGGCTACCTACCCGTCTGCTATGTCAAAAAGGAAAAACCTCCATTTTTACGTTTCCTTAGCTTTGGGGGGCTCTTGCCCCTAGACCCCTCCCCCCTTGTAAGGATGCGACTGTATTTAGATTGATCTTGGAGAAAAATATGGCACAAAATTTGGGTTGTTGATTTGCTGTACTGTACTGTATCCACTGTACTGTTGATTATAACATACTTTGGAACACTCAGAAAGCACCAGATCGCACCATTTTTTTTCATTTTTTTCTGGGGGAGCATGCCCCAGGACCCCCTAGCACAGGTGTGAATCAACATCATAACAGAGTTAACTACACGCCTGGTATGTAATTCTCTATCCAGGTAATTAGATTATTTTTAACTTTCATGAATGTTGATCAGATATACTCTTACTTGTTGAAACTGAAGTAAAATATCGTATAGGGCCTAATAACAATTATAAAAACAGTTTCTATGGTTACAAAAATAAAATATGAAGAAAATCTAGTTTCATCTATTGAAAAAAGCAGCCCCTCCCCAACCAGAAAACCAAATGGTCTAGCTGCCCCTTATTAAAAATCAAATCTAGAGAGCGTTCCGACCCTTCTCTACCAGGTACAGAAATAGAATTTTAAGAAGCGACTCATACTTTGAGCTATATATTATGCATTTCATTAAAATAAATACATCTCGTGTATTTCGTGGCTAAGCCCTACCTTTACGTGTATATTACGTAAAATAATAGGTGAATAATAAGTCATCCGCTCGTGTATAGCTTCATAGTTTTTAAGTATATGAATTTAATCCTATGGAAAGAAAAATACATTTTAGGGAGAATTGGCTTATATTTTGGGGGATTTGGGGAGAAGCTGAATTAATTTTAAGGATCTGGGGAGCAAAGGAAAATAATTTCAGGGAGCTGAGGAATTTTCTTTCATGGATTTTGGGAGATGATCGCATTATTTTCAGGGATCAAGGGAGCAAAGACCCCCCTGGGGGCCTCAAATATGATTACGTCAAACTCTGAGTTGTGGGTACATATGAATGTCCTTTAAATAGTCAGCTCAATTTTTGTTAGGAAATCCTGAAACTATTTCAACAATACGCCATATGAATCCGAAGTATCCCAAATTTACCTTAACTTAAGCGGTTACTTCAAGTTATCAGAAATTGAGAATTCGTATGTTTAACCCATTTATGCCTGATCGAATTCCCATCCTAAGCAATAGGACGAATCAATTCCGAACTTAAGGATTGTTGGGTGAAAATTACAATTTCATCCAAAGGGGGTCTTGCATCTGTGCCCACGCATGGATTTTCTTTAAACTTTGCATAATAATGACTCGTTATATACAAACTATGAAAATGTATGTATTGAATTAGATAGTCAATAATAAGGCTTAGGAAGCAACCCTGACGTACTCCACCTTTGAGGTGGCACCTGTCTCTAAATTTCCATGTCCTAAATCCATAGTTTTGTTTATTTCTATGATTTATCTTCTAGATTAAATCCAAAATACCATAGGCATTATATTAATACCAGGAATCCATATGGATATATTATGGTTTTCGTTTTCTGAAGAAGTGATTATAAAATTTCAATATTTTTTTCAAAAATTTTCAAAACATTCAACATTAAATTCCAAAGATAGATATGGTCTTTGTCAAGATATCATATTATCACAAAAACATGCCATATATATCCTACTGATCTGAGCCAAATTTCATGAAAATCCAAAACCGGTAACTTTGTCATTTCCTACCTCTTATGGGTATAGGTCAGTTTTAGCAAAATTAATTATTTAGTTGAAATGAATCAATAACTCGATAGAAGGCGGTTGATTTATAATCTTCTTCCACTTTTCTTAAAGAAAGACATGTTTAGACAATTTCAAATGATTCAATGGCCGGAAATGCCAAAGGTCATGGCCCCATGATATGGCACTATGGGGCCAAGGCAATGTGTATCACTTCCTCAAGTCCTGCATGATATTGTTTAAGAAACATAATATCCTCTCAATAAATGTGTGAAAACAAGGAGACCAAATATTTCTACACTTCCCAACTGAACTAGAGTAACCACATTATGGTGCCGTGACCAGGATTAAGTGTAACAGAGTCATATCAAAGGTATCATAGAACAGTGTTCTACATGAATATGTGAGGTCAAGAAACGAAACTGTATGCCTGGAATATACAGCCAGCCAAAGAATAAATGTTGCCATTTGATGGAAATCAGCATCAGTTTTACAAAACAGAATAAACAGAGAAGATTTAAGCATTAATTTAGCAATACCTTTGAAGCCAAGAGTTCTCTGTGACCAAAATGGTTAATTTTAACCAATATGTTTGACAGGGGCTTATTCTTGTGAACCAGGTTTATTAATGAGGCTAACAATTATAAAACCATAGATATAAGGTTCTTCTCTTGTATGAACTGACTTGTCATAAGGTTTCTCTTCTGTATGAATTAAAATTCTTAATATTGTTACATATTAAGTGTAACATTGGTTAGATGTAGATTTAACGTTCGAAACTAGATGTGGTAAGTCCAGTGTCACCATATTGTATCATTTTGGGTAATACTGTTGTGTAAGCACTTCATTAAATAAGAATCATGCCACTTAATATCAAAGAATATTGTTTTTATTTCTTTTTCCAATCAGCAATAGGGAAAAACACTGAACATATCAACTTCTACCAATAAACGTACTAGCATGGTGATTCAAACTAAGCAAGCATTCAAGTATGTTTTACACAGAAACATAATTATTGTATTTTTTACATTTTGATGAATTAGGGCCATGTGTTTACATCAAGTTGAAAAAATATGTTACCGGTCCTTAAATTTCATGAAATTTTGTCTACATATTCTTAACATATATGGAAAGTTTATATGTTGAAATGGTATCTTGACAAAGACCGCAACGTGTAAAAGTTTTAATTCCAAATTTGACTGAATACAAAATATACAGTTATATTATAAAAGTCATACCCCCAGACAACTAGTAAACATAATGTTATCAAAAGCCAAGCGTGGGCAGACTCCCATGTTAATTTCCCATACCATGAAAGAGCCCCTTTTAAAAATATATTCTGATAGCAAACAGTGCAGAACCTAATCAAATGCCTCATTCTGCGGTTTCTGGTTTGGTTCTACACTGTTAGGCAACGTCCAATAAAAAGGACACCATGCTTTAATTGGTTAATGTAAATAAAAACAAAAACGATGTGTTACCTTTTGCCCGAACTTGAAGAATTGTACTGTGGGTAGGAAGTCGACTTGACAAGAAGCGCCTGTATCCTGTTATAAAGAAAATGATATATATCACCCATATGCCTCAATAAAACACTTCTGTGAGTAAAATGCCATTTTTTATCCATCAGTTTAAACATTTGTTGTGTGTGCTTAAAGGGGCTGTCTCGATGAGACCGTTCTTTTGAGTACTAACAACAAATGTTTTGTTTGAAAAATAAGAAAATCAAGTTTTAATTACGCAACTCTTGTTGCAAGGCGTGTATCGCCCATTAAATGTTGTAATTCATACATAGCTTCTCTTTCTTTCCATAGGATTTTCTCTCTTTTTTCACAATGTGTTTACTCTTTTCTCACAGCATTGACACGGATGGGAAAATACATAGAGAGAGCCATTGGCTCTGATGTGGAAATCTCATAAACTGGTGTGGCTCTGACTATATTGGCAGAAAAATTACCCAAAAATTCAAATCAATTCATTGCGAATACAGGAGAATGCAGTGCTCTGCTTCGGTCCTTTAAGGTGGTCTTTATTGATAGCCCTGTTCATATGCTAACATATTTGCAAAGTGTTTTGATAATAATCGAATGTGTGGATTGATTATCTGATCCTTTCAAATTTACAAAGGATAAGAACTTGAAAAGTAATGAATGTTGAGACTAAATAAAGATTGCGTTTATCTGCTCACTCTGTTTAATAAGCCCTTTTTCATTTTCATCATTTTAACTGGACGAGGTAAATCACAATTCGAGATTTATCAAGATATCATTTTTTGCCAATCACTTGTTATACGTAACCTAGCAATGTACCTACCCCGTTCTCATCGATGTCCACTTCAAGAAAAATCACCTCTGCGAATTCTGGATTTGACATCAGCTTCTGTAATGATAACCGTGCCAGTTAGCCAGTTAATGAAAAAACAAAATCAGGGTAAAATTGCAATTATCATCTTATACATCCGTTTAAACATGTGTTTTGGGTGCACAAAAGAACCGTCTTATCGAGACGGTTCTTTTGAGTGTTCAAAACATAGGTTTTGTTTGGAAATAAGAAAAATAATGTTCAGTTACGCACTCTTATCGAAAAAAAAACTTTTTGTGGCTTTTCCATGGGAAGTAAACCAGTACTGGACCGGGAGGGTTTATGATTTGTGTGTTTATTATAAGACGGGAACTCCCGAAGGCTCAACCGAAAGTGGTTTTACGCACTCTTATCTGGGAGCATGTATAAGGTAGATCATATAAACGATCAAGTTGCACTTTCTTTTGTTTGATTCTGATGATTCTGTTGTCTTATGCTATTTCTTTTATTATAATTATCCTCGTCGTTCTTTAATTTATTATTAATATCAATTCATATTAGATATCCATTTATAAAGTTGGCTAAAATAAGCATTTTCAATCTGAAATAATTATCAAATAAAATGTGATATTATTAATCTTAAACTATGAAGATTGAAAAGGTGTAAGTTATTGTATAGCTTGTGCGTGTGTCTATGCGGGCGAAGCTCGTGGATTATCTCCACATACAGGCGCACAAACCACGCAATAACTTGCTTATTGCACTAGCATGTATTTGTACTCAGTGCATTGCGAGATATTTAATCAGATGCAGTCAATAGTGATATTGATTGACAAATTATTACTACACTGAGTACACTCCCTATCCCCACATTTATTCTAAAAAAACATATAGTGGAGATTTGAGATACTGGTCTTGTTACTAGATGTATGGTATAAGGCTAATACGCACACATTGCAGGCCTGAAAGAAAACATTTTTACGTAACACTTTAAGCCCTGGTAGGCAAACTACAATCACTTCCGGTGATTTTATACTTTTTTTCTGGATTTGTTATTTTAAATCAGAGCTGCCTGGTATCAAAGCACTTAAAGCACTGTATAATTGCATCTTCCAGGGGAATATTATATGGAAGATTGAAGACATGCTTAATATGAAATTCATAGCTTCATATTAATACAGATTACAACCATATCAGAAGACCTGTACGATTCATTGACATCCAAACCTCCTATTCATTCAATTACTGACTTCGATCTAAGATTGAAGGAGCAGGTGGACAAAACATACCATATATTGGATGTATAAAATGCTGTAAAGCATGTCATTCTTTGATAACAAGGAAATAACAATTCCTGCATTAGTAGTTCCAACAACACAATATAGTTTAAAAGTACCTGTTATAGTTGAAACAAATGCAATAAGAGTGCAAAGTGTTTTGCAATGAAAGCTCCCAGGTGCCAAATAAATGAATTTTGCCTTCAATTAGATGCAGAAAAGTAGTGTAGAGGTTGTCAAGTCGATAAATAAATTTGATATACAGGTCCAGCCAAGGAAATGATAACCCTTTCTGAGTTAATCAGAAAGAAAGAAGGCATGGAAACAGCTGTTACAGAGGGCACAGAGGCCGCATCAAGCAGAATTGGCGTTTGTCTTTAGATTGTGTCTCTAGATTCTCCAGGTAAAGACCAAAGAATTCCTTTAAGACTGTTTAATATGTCTGCTAAGATACTGATAATACAAAAAAGCAGAGCCTTATGCGAACTTCAGGAGGTTTAGGTTTTAAGGAATCCAGACATTGACTGCACATTAGTCCCGAAGTGCTTCTGGCAGTGCTATTTTCAGTGTCTGCAGGGTGTGCCCACAAAGTTTACTTATTTTGCAAAACCCTACTCATTTGTTTAACTGGATTTCAGACTAAAAACTGTGTTTCTGTCAAGGAAGAACACACCAACCCGTTGAAATGAGTGACATATGGATAAGTCCTATAATGCGCCTTGTAGAACCTCGTTGCCACAGTTAAATGAACTCCCCTCGTATGTACCAACATGAATAGAAAGTTTATGTAATGAATTATTCATAGTGGGTGGAGATTAGCATGAATATTCATAAAAGAAATGGTTAAAATTGATCCTATAAATTTAATATGAGTGCATAATTACAAAATTATTGGGGGGTATTTATCAACCAAAACATATGTTGTGGGTACTCATGAGAACCGCCTTAACTAGATGGTTCTCTTGAGCACTGAAAACAAGATTTAAGCTGATGGTTGAGAAAATATTCATACACCAACAATGGTTGTCTTTTTCATCCTATAATTATAAAAGTGCTTTTAGATTTATTATTGCGTTTGTAATCTGGCCAGCTATTCTTTATTAAGCCTGTATAGCATTCACACCAACCAATATAAACATGCTATGTAGGTAATGGGTCAATACACTTGCGAAAAACGTAATTTTTGGCAGTTCTCAAAATATGTGGATTTCTCTTGCACACATGAGCAAGATATGTTGGGAAATTTTGAATTCAAGAGATTTTGCAGTGATTTTACTGCTTTAAGTGAGAAAACATGACTTAAGCGTTTTTGTTTCTGCAACAAGGGACCTAAAATCTAAATTTCATAAAACTTAAACAATACAAACAGAAGTTTCTGACAGTACACCAATACTAGAAAAATGCACGATACTGTGTGAAAAGCTTTTTCTTACGCGAACAACAGCGAAAACTTGGATACAACACATGATTTGCGTAAATTTCATAGATAAGTGTAGATTTCAATGACACAAAGGTCTTAACTCCATCGTCAAAATTTAATGCTGTATAAAATTAGTTAAGCAACTCCATTTGACTGGAAATAATGTCTTTCAAGCGAAATGTTGCTATTTGAGGCTCAAAGTGTGAAAATTATGATTATAAGGCAATAAAGCTTTAAAATAAAACCGAAAATAAAATTACTGGAGTTAGGCCGTTTGCTGCATAAACATCCAATTTTGGAGTAAGGACCTTTGTGTAAAATGGTATGATCCTATTTAGTCCAACTTTTTGTAGTTATTCTGTGGTCAAAGGGAGTAAATACATTGCGTAAATGGTTTTTATGCATGATAAAGTAGCTCAAAAGTGGACTCAAGTACCATGTTGCACTAACCCCTTCAACTGTCAGATGGGACTAGAAACCTACATTTGGTCTAGGCCTTCATCTCTCTATACTTTGTATATCAACGCAGTCAATGCTCTGTAAATATCGTGCAGTCTCCCCAGACCATCAGCTGCTTACCAGTGCAATAGGTACCAGAATTTCATGAGTTGACCTAGATATGAAATAAAACCTTTCCGACTATAGTACCTAGTTCAGTTTCTGGCCTTGCTAAAATTAATAAAACTAGCATTTGCCAAATATATTGATAACCATATACCTGTAGCCTAAAGTTGACGTCATCATGTTTTGGACACCAGAGGGCAGTAAATTCAACAACGACCAATCTATCACCAGCGTCATCTAACTCTTCTAGGAACTCAGCCTACAGATACGAGTGACAAAAAGTGTCATGGCAGGTCTATTTAACTACACTGACCCAAAATGAAAACTTTACATAGTATTCAAAAGTATATATTTTGATCATAAATTAAGTTTCGGGGTTAATTCTTTCAATCATGGAATCTTCAATGCCTTATCAATGTCTCTGAAAAAAATATTGGATGAAAATCATAAATTGCATATTTTTTATGAATAATTCAGTTCAGAGGGGTCAAAATGAAAATTTCTAAAAACAATTAAACCAATCACACAGATTTTGGAAGCAAGAAGTTATTGACTGCGTGCTTTAAGTGGTGTTAAAAAGATCATCAGTAACCAGTGTGACCTTCATTTTTACGAATGCTTAGCAGAATACGTCGCCTCATTGAATTTACGTAACGCTGAATGAGTACGTTAGGGATACGTATGTAATGCTAACAGAGCTGCATATTGGAGTCATTTAACGCATCCATTTGATAATTAGACCAGACCCTCCGACCCAATTAATCCTATACATATTCTATGGGGTTCATGACCGGGGGTGAAGCAGGCCAAGGCAAGAAATTGACGTTATTTTAGTATGGAATTGTGTGATTATTTACGTGTTGTGTAAGGCCTTGCATTGTCATGCTGGAAAATGCCAGGTCCGTTATTTTGCACGAAATGACTAATTATCATTTGTGAATGAGCCCCGTAAAGACGAGTAATACTTTTTGCCGTTTAAAACGATTGCGTGAGTGAGTTAACGTGTTAACGCGATAAGGACGTAACGTCGTCACACGTGCGCGACCAGGTCTTCCACGAACTCTGACATACCCAGTTCTGTTGTACAGGTTCATAAGATAATGAATAGTCTGTCTAGAGCAGCCAAAATGATGCGCGATATCATTTACCGTAGACCCCGCCTTGAGCACGCCAATAACTTGGTTTCTTTGATCTTTTGAAAGACGTACCATCACTAAATGGAAGCGTTTTGTAACAATAAATTATTTTTTTATTACCAGTACTCAGCTGCAAATGTTTTCTTGTCGGTTTTAAAGCTGTTATTGGACCACCTGTACCGCAGCACGTGCAACGTAAGAAACACGTTTTTCAGGCGTCGACGCTTGAATAGACCTGGGATTTGAATAAAAATTGCATAATCGTTATCTGCGACGAAGTCTCAATAAGCATGCGTAAATCTTACAACGACATGTATACTAACGAAACAGTTATTCAAAGAAATAAAGTGTAAAGTTTTCATTTTGGGTCAGTGTATTTTCACTTTGGCAAACAGTGAAGACCCAGATGAAATGCCGCGGCATTTCATCAGGGTCTTTGCTATTCTCTAAGAAAAATATAATAATCTTCAGGGACTGACATTCATCATTTTATAGAAATTTCGACTTTCAACCCATTAAAATACAAAATGGATAATCTCTTTCTGATTGTATCAATATGTATGGGAACCAATCAGAATGAAAACAGCAAAACCATACTGCGCGATTCGAAATAGAATGCGCATTCTTAGGTAGCAGTGTAAACTCTACTGTTTTTTGTTCAAAATCATTGTTTTCTGTTTTTGAAAACTTCTTACAGGGATATCATTAGAGCGTGTCAAACAATTTGGACCCATATCAGGCCCCGACGTTCTGTTAGACCTGATCTGGGTCCAAACTGTTTGCAAAAGTCCATCTCGGGGGGGGGGGGTGGTAACTCCCTATATATGACATAGTCGAATAGCCCCCTTTTCAGCGCCGCCACCCCCTTTTTAAGAAAGAATCGTCAAGCCTTTGTTTCACATCTACATAAAGCAGGTTTTCTCATGACGAGAGTCATTTGCAAGCTTGTTTACAAATTACAGAGGATATGAAAGGGTATATATTTTCAAAGAACGGTATATGAATGGGTCAACTTTCTGTGAAATCAAGACTATGAATAGGCTGTGTTTTTTCAAAAGGCCAGGTATATGATTGGGGTTGGTTTCAAAATACTGGCTCGCACACCCTTACCACAATCAATTAACGCCAAGTTAACCCACCCCAGCATACCACACTAGTAGGCACAGAGTTAATTAGGGTTTGTATGAGAACGATGAACTCCCTTCATGGATCCAGTGTCTAGCTAGTTTTGGTGTAACCCTTCCAAAACAGCACAGTAAAAACTCCAGCAGGTAAATTATGTTTTTGTTTAAGAACCGTCTCTTACAGGAAGTTTTAACGTGCCGGATCCCGAACTTCGCAACAACAGGATCTCACAAAAGTCATTTTGATAACTATAGCACTAAACAAACTCTAATGCTTATCAGTGGCTCAAATATTTGTACATCTTTCACTATAAATGCCAGCCCATATCGCATATGACGTAAAGCATTTTTTTAATTTCTTTAATAACCCCTTAATGTACTAATGGATTCTTCCTTTGTGGTTTAATACAAAAAGCTTGGGATAGTTCATTGCATATATCGAAGGGTCATATGATATGATTTCCAAACAAAACATGTATTTCTATTTCTCTAGAGATTGTTTTCGTCTTAGCGACCAGTGTAGACCCCGATGAAATGCCGCATAATCATCTGGATCTTCAGTGTTTGTCAAAATGTGCATTTACGAGTCACTAATTAAACGCGCTTATGGCAGTTGGCCCTTTTATTTAGATTTTGGTAAAACTATCACCATACGTTCTGTAATCTGAGCGGGGAAGGCTCTGGCGAGACCGCGCGTAAGCACAGGTTCGCCCGAGCATTGAGACAAGTACTAAAATATTTCAGTACTGGCGCATTTATTGCACTTCAACTTCGCACCTGTTGTACAGATTGCTACACAGTGGCTTATTTTATTCATAACAATGAAATTTTAAATACTATTACAAAAGTGTAGGGTAACTGAATAGGCTATGTGTAATTTGAGTTTAAATAAATGTTAATGAATTGTTAAATAACAATAAAGACAAATTACACAGCCCATTTCATTAATTTTGTATTTTTCACATTTCAATTCAATTTCATTTTTCATTTGCGATTTAGCTTCAAATTTACAATTTGTATTATTTTATCTTTAAATTTACAATTTGTATTTCGTTTGACCTCCTGGGTGAGCTGGACTTTGTAATAAACGTTTTTCTCTAGTTTGTTCCACACTGAAGCCATGTCTAATGTATTGATGGACAAAATATTTTGGATTAAGTTTCCAGATAAGGGGGTTATTTTAAAATAATTTTCTTATTTTTAAACTCTGAAACAATACATATGCTGTGTGAACCGCCTGGATGCTTTTGAGCAGCAAAATCATATCCAACTTTGTACTCAAAATATTTTCTTCTTTTTAACCTATTTTCGGACCCCTCTATCCCCTCCAGGTTTCAGAACCCATTTATGCCTAGTCTCATGCCACATAAATACCATTCTTAAATGATAAAACATCCAATACCTTGACGATGACTGTAACAGATTACAGGAACTGGTGTCTTTGTGCAAGAATCATGACAGCGTATATCCACCAGCCACATCCAATAATAATACTTGTTCCCAAATACAGTTTTGATGAACTCAAACCTCAAAAACCAACATTATCTTTGTAATACGAGGGTCATTTTTATGTTCGTAGAATCGGGCTGTATCTCTACAAATATAGAATTTATGGTACCATAACTGTATATATTTTGAAAGGACTAGCTCTTGTCTATCACTTGATATAAATTTTACATCATTAGCGCTTAGTTCGGTCAAGATATATAGCTTTGAATAGGGCGTAAAAAGGACACTGGCCGAAATTCGTGTCATTTTAACCACGCAGCCATTAGGAAATTAGACGCTGTTAAGTTCCATTCGCTATGGTGATATACGCATTTTTTAAGCCGATTTTTTCTTTGCACCATCAAAATTATTTATTCAAACGCTAATCGTAGACAAGTGCAGCAAAACTATAAGCATGATGTTTGCTCTTCTATAACAATTTTAAAACACCCATCAATATACCAAAATAATCACAGTCAAGTGCTAGTTATTATATCTGTTAAAATTACGAATGTGAACAAATTTTAAAATTTCTTCTGGTTTTGCATAGCACATGATATACTCAATCATTCGTCAGCAGTTATATCAATGTATCGGTTTAAGCGTGTAACTTGCAACTTCCGGAACTTGCATACCCCCATGTTATAAAAAGTGGGTGGGGTAAATCAACCCTGCGTAGAAAACACAATAACAATCGGATCTGCATAATTTTCTTAATGCAGTTAATTCGAAACCTGTTAAGAGGCACAAAAACAGTTTTAGTACATTTTCTAAATATAGTAACGCTCCATGACGTCATTTATATACAAAATAAGGAATTTTAGCACCTCCTAGGCTATTTATTTTGCAGTTAATTTCTAATAAAACAAGAGTATTATCCTTGTTTTGGAATGAATGTTACCATAACACTTTCATCTACCATATAAACAAGAAAAATTATAATACTACTTTACAGCTAATATATTAAGCCACATTCAAAAGTCCGTATCCAACTTCCACTTGTGTCAACTTTTTACAATAAAAGTTTATGTGCCTACTGTTAAATTTGCTGAGGTTCGAAACAAATCTTCCATATCAAATAATTGCTGCGCATTTGCTATAATGTTTAAATAATATTGTAGCACTAGGTGTCCTTGATCTGCAGCCATATTTTCAGAAGCTGTGTATGGCTATGGACCCATTTTCATGCAATTGTTTCTAACGTTCTGTCAGAGACTAAGTCCATAAATGTCATATTTCTACCATATTTCCAGTGTGCGATATATAGGTATGTCGTTGCCTCTTAGAAGTCATTAAAGTAATGCATTTTGAAATAATTTTAGGTTGCATGGATAGATAAAAGCCCAATATTTCCAAATACATGCTTAATGTATGCATTTACTTTCGCCGTTTTCATGAAATATACCTTTCTACGAACATAAAAAACGTCCTTCGTACGTCGTAAGACTGAATGTATACATATACTTGGTGCTTTAAGCTGCTGCAAACTTGCATTAGCTCGATCGATCTACAATATTTTGATCAGTATTTGCTGACTTTTTTCCTAGCGAATTTTCATGGAAACGTAAAAAAATAATTCTTTGCCTACAGTTTGGACCAAGATCAGGTCCGACTAAACGTCGGGCCTAATCTGGTTCCTCTGGTGGTATTTCTGAAGTAACTTTTCGAAAACGATGATTTTGAATAATAAAAAAGGCGTGCAAAATTTACCCAGTATACAAAGGCTTGTAATGATAATCATGAAGTCAATGTTGGCATAATTTGAAGCGTTCTGATCGCGCATTCAACTACTTCACAGTAAAAGATCTGCAAAAACGGCCACTCAAAAACACAAAAAACACAGATCTTAATGACAAATGATAGCTTAATGAAGGTCAAAAGTACTGCAGAATGCTTCCCTTGGAGCATTCTGCAAAATTTTTGACCTGCATTAAGCAATAATTAGTCTTGAAAAACAATTTTGGTCTTTTTGAGAGTGGCCGTTTTTCACAGGTTTTACTGTATAAAGCTGATACCAATAAAAATAAATATGAAACCGAAATAATTGCAATATTATTTTTGCATACTTTTCAGTACTGTGCAGATAGATAGTGAGGAAATAAAGATGATACAAAGCTTGGACTTAAAAAAATGAAACAATGCTAATAAAAATTGTCCTTAAAAATTGAAACAATGCTTATAAAAATTGTTATACCTGTGTATATATCCTTTTCATCTTGCTAATCCGACAAACTTAACCGTCTTAAAAGCACGGTTATGAATGGGCTACGACGGCAATGCATAGACATACTCATTAACACCCGAGTTTGTGCCCTAAGCCTGAATAATATGCAATTATGCTGCCGCGTATACTATATTTGGGTCTTGTCGGTATGAAGCCTGGCTTTGTTGCATGTGAACAACAAAGGCACAGATCAGCTTGCGCATCTGCGCCGTCTAATCAGCGCCTTTATTGTTTTCTTATACCGGTTCCTAAATTTTCTTCTTGCAAAATTGCTCTATTCTAGCTAGACTCTGTATATGCGCAGGTCTAGTAGTTTGAGTTTTAATAAGTAGGAGACCACGAAGGCAGGTTTTCGACGAGGGCTTCAAATTAACATTATTGTGTCTAGCCTTTATCACAATTGGCGTTGATCTATCTGTACTTGAAGATTAGCATTGCCAAAATTTTACCACATTCCCTGTCTCCTAGGGCGAAGTCAATTGCCATACATTTGAGTAGTGCAATAACAGAATCAGTTTTAATATATTCGATCAAAATGTTGTACGAAGACAGAGGAAACTAAAGGGTATAAGATAGGTTATAGATCATATATTACAATTATAAAGGAATTGAGTGGGAACGAGCACAGCGAGTGAACCACTTAATTTCTTTATAATTGTAATATATGACCTATGACCAACTAATGGTGTTCTCCTCCGCAACCTGTAAAAAAGACCACAAGAACCCACAGTCATGTTGCGAGGGCAGTAGGATAGGTTCAGTGCCCAAAACAGCAGTTTTTTCTTTATAAATTGTTCTTTTTGCATATAAGATTAGAGAGATTTGAAGATTAGAACACTTAGCCTTTGCATATACGCTTTACCCAATGTTTTATCGTTTACTCCGCCATTTCCCATGTTTCACAACCAATCGGTTTGCACATAAAGGGGTACGTGCATTAAGGGGCTATTTTGGCCCCCTTTAGAGCCAAAAACTGAAAGTTGCTTTTCACCAATTTCATCTTATTGGTTTATTAGAAGAATAGCCCAAATGTAAAATTCTGGCATTTATTTTACTTTTCCGGTTGCTTTGGTAACCAAAATGGCCGACGAAGTAGGCTTAAAATAGAGAAATTGCCATTTTAGGCCAAATTTGAGGCTTTTGAAGACCAATTTTTTAAGAATTAGATATCAGCACAAGCAAATACCAAAAAAACCTATTAATATATTGTGTGCTATGATAATTCTCATCATCTGTTAAATATTTTTTTGGTATTTGCTTGTGCTCTATATTAATTCCTCTGTTATATGTCTTAAATTTGCTCCAGAATGGTCATTTTCCTATTTTCAGCCTATTTTGGCGGCCATTTTTGTTACGATAGCAACTGTTAAAGTCGAGTCAATACCAGACCTTTACACTTTGGCTATTCTTCTAATAAAATAATAAGAAGAAACTTGTGAAGTGCAACTTTTATTTTTTGACCTCATAGGGTGGCCAAAATAGCCTCTTAATGCACGTACCCCTTTTTGGCCAACTTAATCACAAATTTTGTCAATATTTGTAATATCTAGTGAGTGAAATCATGAAGTGGTCAATGTGGCTATTTGCAATGGGAGGGGGGGGGGGAGAAAATTATAAGCGAGATGGTTCGTGCTAAAGTTGGTAAGGGTGATATACATGTTATTTAAAAAAATTCTCTGAGGTTCGACTTTATCTCAGCAAAAGCGACCCGGCTGCGGCGGTCCAAATATACAGTCAGACGTAAGTCAAGCATCGCCTCAATAGTTTTCTAGAAAACTACGGAAGCCTATATGTGACATTGTGTTTTGTGTTATGTCCTTTTTAACTTTTTACTTTTGCATGTTGAGTTTTCTGTTTAGTATACAATGTTGCACATTTTAAACGGCGCAAATCACGAGGTAGAGCCAAGATGGAGAACAATAGAGGATGAAAGACGATAGTATAAATATTTTAATTCATCCGTCGTAATGTTAGTTTTTATATATTTGTAATTAATGCAGCCGGTAACTATCACGATCAAAAAGATCTACCGGAGGCTTTGGGTTTGATTATGCTACATACTGGGTTGTCACTATGAAAGAAGTCACATAGATCCATTACTATTCAATATAGTACAGTTCGACTGACTATAATAGTTCGATCCATTTATATCGACCCATTTAAATTGTTACAGAAATGAATTCTGAGATTTTATTCTGTAGGTCTAGATCTGATAAAGTGCAATAGAAAATAAGATGTCATTAAAGGCAAAACGTATCTATCTATCTATCTATCTATCTATCTATCTATCTATCTATCTATCTATCTATCTATCTATCTATCTATCTATCTATCTATCTATCTATCTATCTATCTATCTTGAGGTTATCTGTCTGTCAGTCAGTTTAAATGCTGTTTCCAAACGTCACACCCACTGCCATACAAATTTCTTGGGTTATCTACCTTTCTTTTTTACTACATGCATTTTACTACCGTCTACCTCATATCCACAACCCTCCGCCCCTCCCCCCGCCTACAAAAATACTTGAGATTATTCACCTGTCAGTCTGTTTGTCTTTCTTTCCGCCTGTCAGTCTGTCTTTTTTCTGTCTGTATAAAAAAACAAGTAAGTATTACATGGAAATTCCATAATCACTATGATTACGAGACACAGTACACAGACAGTCACACGACAGCAAGAAAGCATTGAAAGTAAATCAGTCAGTTTTCTGGCCCTTTTCCTAAGCAAAATGACTGCAAAACTACATGTATAAAATCACTACGAACTTCACCACAGAATTAGAAGACAATACAATAACCCCACACACAATGAGAGCAACAAGGAATAATGAATTAACAACAACATAATCAATGCCTTAGAACGGACAGTGGTCGAGATCACCAGGGAGGGGCTCTTCACCCTAGATTCTGCTATTGTACATTAAGCTGTTTTCCATTGCCTACCCTATACCCACCCACCACCCTATAAGTTTCTTTGGGTTATCTACATGTCTCTCTGTTTGTTTGTGTCTGTCTGTCTGTCTACCTGCCTGCCTGTCTGTCTGTCTGTCTGTCTGTCTAACGTGGTGGCGTGAACAGACAATCGTTTATGTGCAAGGCTATATGTGTTGTGTACTTATATACTTTTTTTTATTCATTTGACTTTTATCTTTGGCCCTTTTACTTCATATTTTGTGTTTTGCCTTTTGTGTTTTAAATTTTGTCTTCAGAAAGGTTTCTTTCCTTTAATGTATTTTGCCTTTTGCGTTTTTACTTTCAGCTTTGTACTTTTGTCTTTTGTGTTTAAACTTTTGTATAATGTATTTTGGCTTTGGGTTTTCGCATGCTAGTTCTATGATAGAAGGCATCCCAGTACCCATTCAAATTTTGGCAGCAGAAAAACATACATACAGACTGACAATTGATAGCGTATCGGATATGGGAAGGCGGTGGAAATAGATTGATAGATAGATACGTTTTGCATTTAATGCCATCTAATTTTCGATCGCGCTTTATTCGACCTACAGAATAAATAAATTGTGACTATTAAAATTAGTCAAACTGTCGTGTACAGAATTGTCATAAATCTATTTGAATACTTTCACAGATAGCATGGTTGACCGGAAAACCTACAGTAGACTTTTTGGACTGAGAAATTTATCAGTTGCAACGATTACTAATGTAAAAAAACGTTACACTGGATGCATTAAAATACTTGTACTTTTGTATTTCTTACCTTTTATTTCCATCTTGGTTCAACCCCTATGAATTGTGTTGTTTAAAGTGATGTACAACATCATACACAAAACATACATATGTATGCAAATTCATATATGAGCCACGTCATAAGAAAACCTGCATTTTGAAATGTGAGAACAAAAAGGCACTGATTAGATGTGTCCTAACATGCTGGTCAACACAATGTTTAAAGTTTAATATCTTATTTCAAGATTCTAACACACCTCGCCTATAGAGCCAATGTTAAAAACCCCGTGATAAAATGCAATTCAGCTTGTATTGGACATCTCTTTGATCAGTTCATTTTTCTATATAAACATTTATTTGTCTATCGCTACACAGCCAAGTTTGTGTTGGACCTTTAAGAAATCCGCAAAGCCAGGTTTTCTCATGATGAGGCTCATATGTCAAAGATTATACAATGCAACTACTTATATTTGGCGTGAAAACTACTGGTCCCAATTTACACAATTTACTTTTATTTTACAAGAAAAACAAAATTAATGCAGGTACACTGAACGACTAACGAAACCTGGCACTAACAACTGAGGAAACCTGGCACTTTTCGTTTGTCTCTAACTTGTAAAGAACAAGTCCTAAGGCAAAAAGTAAAAGTTTATTTTGATAAAAGAGCATTAAATGTGATTTTTATTTTAATGCATACCACCATCAAACTGCCGTAAAAGTATCTGATCCACATGCTGAACTGGCTAGCACATTAAACCAGTGACCTTGACTTATATTCTACAACAAACAAAGCGTGCATAAGGCATCTCCTCAAAATCCTGTGTTGGTTCAGAGACATTGACCTAAACTGAAACCAAGTTCTAATTGGTCAACACCTTGACCCATGACCTATATCTTATGCTTTATTGATAAAGGCCCAATGACTTTGTCTCTCTTCCCCCAGCGGATGCAACACCAACTTCCATGGAATTCTTGTTATTTGTCAAAACACCCCCGTTTCATGTATGCTAATTACTATATTGTGGCTGTGTAGCCAAAGTACATCGCGTCAAAAACATTTCTGCCAATCCATCTATGTTTTTCTTAATTTAAATTGAAATCGCACGTTTATCTCATCGAAGTTACAAGTAATGTAGATTGAATCTTGAAGAAATCTGTATTAACTTAATTCAGAATGAAGATTTAATACATCTAAATAAACCAACTTTTTATTTACTTGGAAATTAAGCAAAGCAATGTCAGGAATGAATACAATTAGTTTCTAAACCCTGCCTATAACACCACAAGGTAAAAGAGTCATAACGCGATTGATGGGAGTAAACAAAGGACATATGATGAACCAAGTAAGCAGATATTTTCCAAACAGGCGGTGACTCTTAGTTCGAACGTAACGGAATAAAAATTACAGCTTGAGTAGGACAATAAAATGATAACACAGAACAGCAAGTAACCACAACAAAGCATCAACTTGGAACAGTCAGTAATGCGTTACTAGTGGATTTAAGTTAACTTTACGAGATTCAGTCCTAATCCTCACTTTCGATGTGGTTCTAAAACATGCATTTGAATGGCCCACGTAGAGGTTTCCAGCTTATCAATAAATCAACACAGACAATAAATGATTCATAGGTGGTTCAAGGATGAAGAGTTAACAGAAACAACGCTTACTCTGACATTTCACATCGCCACTGGAACCCTGGAGGGAATGAAAGCCAAAAGTTGAATCCTGGTGAGCCAACACACAGACTGCGTGCGTAACGGTTAAATTGTGCGACAACTGTTGCTAATTTCATATGTTAAGTAAAGTAAGTAAGGGTGCAAAGATCATGAATCGATACAATCAAGTACCACACCTGACCCAGGATACCAATGGGAAAGTGACAAACTCACAGTTAGACACCACAAAAGAGAGCCAAGAGGTCAGCCCTTTCCCAGCAGGTGACCACAAAGCACATAAACAGACGCGCACAAAGACATAGCAAACACAAGACAGAACAAAAACATAAAAGATCCACAAAAGAAGTACCGCCTTGGAACAGTCAGTAAAATATTTTACTGGAGGGCTTAAACCGGTTTAACGGCGCCAACCTCACCCTTAGTTCAGATGTGGATCAAGACACATTGATATTTGGTTTGCATGAAAGACCCCTAACTTATCAATGCACCATCTCCTAAAACACATAAATCAAGATATAACAAGGAGATAAAGCAAAGATAAGGACTCAACAGTAAATGAAACTGAATATAGGAGCAAAAGAAATCCAACAGGTTAACGCCAGTAGGCTCGACAAACAGCCAAAGCATCAGGCCCCTACCATCTGATCAATAGATAAACCAGAATCATCATAGAGTCTGAAGTCCGACCCACCGACGTGCAATTAAAGAGGAAAGCAAAGTTGCCAATACAAGTTTTTAAAAGTCTGAAGTCCGACCCACCGGCGTGCAATTAAAGAGGAAAGCAAAGTTGCCAATACAAGTTTTTAAAAATAAAATTAATTAGGATTACATTTCGTTGCTCTTCTATGGATGATGTAAAAGCTTTAATGCTTCATATGTCTGACATGTGTATGTAATGCAAAGTAGGGAAGGAGGCAAAGTTCTGGATTCGATACAATCAATTACCACAGCTGACCCTGGATACCATATGGGAAAGTTACAAATACACTATAAACATTAAATGCAGGAGAGCCAAGAAGTCAGCCCTTTCCTAGCAGGTGACCACAAGGCTGCATGGCACAGACATATTGTAGGCCCCTGTGTCGAAATTTGAGCTCCCGTGTGCATTTTTTGGTAAAAGTGATTCTTATCGATTTCAAACTAGAGAAATATATGCAGTGTAAGGAAAAAGATGTTTACATTTTTTTTCTTGCAGTATTAACGTCACAGTGACGTCACAAAATAGGGTACCGTCTTTTCACTTGCATCAAAGAGCTTATATGTAAAGGGGTTATTTACACACCTAAAATAATCATATTTTTCATGTTTGTTGCATTGAAATGGTTGAAAACGTCTATTGAAACACTAAAATGAAAGTTTGATTCAATGTGGACTTCAATTTTACGTGAAATTGACGTCGATTTTTCATCAATGTGCTGGTAAAAACACATTGTGTACAAAATTAAATTCTGGAAATTCGCGTGTGCCTTGCGACTAAAATAAGATTTTAGCATAACTGTATGTTCCTGGCTAAGCTTTTTGAAAGTAAGTAAGGTTGCAAAGATCAGGAATCGATACAATCAAGTACCACACCTGACCCAGGATACCAATGGGAAAGTGACAAACTCACAGAAGACACCACAAACGAGAGCCAAGAGGTCAGCCCTTTCCCAGCAGGTGACCACGAAGCACATATAAACAGACGCGCACAAAACATAGCAAACACAAGACAGAACAAAAACATAAAAGATCCACAAAAGAAGTACCGCCTTGGTCAAGTTAGCTCTCTGATGGATGAGGCGTTTAGCTGCTACATTGTGTTAAATACGTTACTCTCCATTTTTTAAACAAATAAATGTAATCAAGGTTGTTAAGGTAATACTTGAATTATTCAAATTGGACCATTATTCATGTAATATACAAAAACATTTCATTCCCTATATATATATATTTATGTTTATAATAGTTATATGGGCCATATTGTAATGTCCTTATGTTACATTTTAAGCTACTCCCTTAAAATCACTGAAATTATGTTAAATAATTTTCTTTGATAAGCTTCCCAGTTAACATTCAGATTTTAAATACATCTTTCAAAGGACAAATAATGGACCATTATATAGCTCCAAACAGTTTGTTTGTATCACAAATACTATAATAGTTATAAACTGTTAAATATGATCACCCTGAACAAAAAGTTCATTCTTTAATTCAGCATGATATTCAATTTGAACACCTCCAAACACCAAATATGAGCATTCTGTTGATAAGCAAGAGTAAAAAGCCATGATTAACTTCGTTTCTGGTGTAAAATATTAGTTTTGTTTTTGTTTGTACATCATCATGTAACGTATATTACAACTTTCAAGACTGCATATACATTGCTTTATTCCGTATATTATATGTCATAGCACATTTTATTTCATCTCAAAACTGACTGTGCATGTTAAATAGATATCAAGATGCCAGTCTGTCTGAAAAAAGAATTTATCAGGATTTGTTAAGTTCCTTCTAATTATCCATGCACATTTACATTTGCAAAATAGTATATATTTGAACTACAAAGAAATGATTTGCCCATAAGTATAGATTTTAAAATTCATAAACAAAGGAAAGAATAGCACTCAAGTAACAACACTTAGAAGGATACATTTCAATTTTCTATCAAATTAGTTTAAATAACATAATATTACTGTACAAAATATATTATATTACCATATGTTTATCCAAAATGTTAACAAAGACGATATTTAATTGAGCCAGACAAGCTAATATATTTTGTTAAGTTAAGAGTTTTGTAAAAACAATTCTGAAGAATTTTAAGTTTAATTGAGCTACTTCTATTCAGTTATTTTAAGTGTCTTTAATTAGTTAATGTTTAAAGTGACTGTCTCGAAATCAATTTATATCCTTACTTTTAGCTGTGTATGCATATGGTGACGCACTACAGAAGCTTTGAAATTAATTTCATTTATAATACAGCATAGCTTTTGTTGTGCAATCAGCAAAACTGTCCATTTCATTAAGTAAGTACCTTGGATCACTTGCTCAGCCAATAGTATCTAAAGAACTGCTTTGTGGATGAAAAACATTTCCCTGGAAATGGAGAAAGTTCGTTATAGTGGTGAGTTTTACTTTAAGGCCACATTAGATATGGGCATATACAAGGAAATAGGTCAGCTGTAACTACAATACCAATTTAAATAAAGACTTATCAGCTAAAATTGTATCCGGCTAAATTTTAACAGATGACATTCAAGTTATTGTATAGTAGATTTTACAATGTTTTTTAGAATGCTGGATAGAAATACGAAGTAGTAAAAAATGCAGTCAAGAGATTGGATCTGATTTAGTTTTAGCAATAATGTTTAAATACCTGATGTTAATTTCCACTAAACAGAACGTTGGCAAAATATTACAGGAACCTCGCAAACATAATAAATGTAATCATTTATAACAATGTTTAACATGTATATGTGTACTTAAGATTAGAATGAGTTATACGCACAATGCTAACTGTTCATCATTAAGATGACACTCTTCTCAGTATCAACATTGTCACCAATGATAGTCGCACATGCAAAGTTTAAAAAAATGTGCATGAACTTATGCATTTCTAATTTGGCATGCATACTTTTATTCAATTATCTCTTAAAGAAATCATTTCATTTAAATGCACATGATATCATTGTAAATCTCAGAGGTTGATTTATCAGTGCATCATTGTCAATTGTGTAATATGTGTGTAGGTCATAGTTTAGGAAATGTTGTATGCTTTATATCAGATATGTTCTTTGACAGTAGCGCAAGTATAAATCACGTTGCTTTTAGATGAAAAATATTTTAGACTCTTTTACTGTAATTCATAAATAACTATTTGGACTAGCAAATGCATTGTTTAATCACTCATGACGATGCAGAGGGGCTGGCGTTCTAAAATGTAGTCTTCAGCCAACATACTTCTTTGTGTATACGAGCAGCGAAGGCTCTGGCAAGTCTACCTACACATATACACAGGCTCGCCCGAGCCTTCATTGCTCAACACTGCGACAAGTAACAAAATCTAATGGGCTTATTCCTTGGATCTGTTCTGTCGTTACTAGTAAATCTATTTCTGTTTGATTCGAACTATGCAAAGGGTTATTAGGCTGCAATTTTATATCAACGATAATGTTCACATTTGACATGCTAAATATCAATTTGATAGTATCTGCAACAAAATTCCACTGTAAGACCAATGGGTCTAATTGATAGAATGATGCAAAACAAATAATTTATTAAAAGCAATAATTTATTGTGAGTCAGCTGTTAGCAAGGGCTACAATATACATGTCATACTAACAATGCCTGGGGGCTTTTCTAAGTGATAAACATATCTTTTTCAACTGTATGACTAAACTGAGCCATTAGAACAAATGATGTTCTGTTTGAATGCTTCACAATAGTTTAGAACCAAACACAATAAGTTAACATGTTAATGTAGTGAAACAACAACGATAATTTTCCTGAGGAAAAAGCATTTCTTCTGATATGTTTGATGACTTAATATGCGTATTTTATATATCATTTTACGTATAAAAGAGGCAAATATATCAGTGTCAGTGAGATAAAAGATACCATTTAATAAGCATTTAAGAAAAAAATGCTGTTTACATATTTGATAAAACGCACAGACTTAAAAAATTCGTTGTATGTGAATAAGGCTCATATTTTATTTTTTTATTCATCCATGCGTTGTTGGTAGTTACCTTTAATGACAATTAATGGCAGTTAAATGGCAATAAATAGCCCACTAGCAGTGTAAACTTAAATAGTGTTCCTTTGTAATTGAAAAATGCTTTTAAAAGAAAGTAATGTATATCACAATATTAAGAGATCCTTCTACTTTGATAACATCATATTGCTAGCAATTTGCTTACAATTAAAAGGTTATATTGGCATGTAAGAATAAGGAGTATTTAGATAAGCTTTCCAATTATTTTACAGTAACGTAAAAAATTTGCTATTGCGTGGTATCACCCAAACCGCTAAAGAATTAACGTATATTATTGTGTGGCTTGTAGAATGTGGTTTAAGAAAATTAAAGTGTACAAAACTCCCCTATGAGGTATTTTGGTAGTCCAATATCTAGTGACAGTAATGCATTAAATAGTTATATATTTAAAGTAACATATATAACTGTAACATCATAGTGGAGATTTGTTTAAACGCATACCGGTTGTTCCCTTCCTTTAAAAATGTTTTAAGGCAAACAGCATGTGGATAAATAATAATTAGGTATAACTTGGTATTTGCAAAATAGGATTTAAAACTATAATAGGGTAACGTAGTTAACATGCCTGTCTAAATATAGGTCAGAGAGCTAACGTATGTCATTTCGCATCTTATATAATGTAGTTTCAGAAAATTATAGTGAACAATATTTTCCCTGCTGTGTGGAGAGGAGGCTCTTACTATTTGAGTTTTCACTATCACAGAATTTTCATTTTGGTACTGACGTCACTTTTCCATGAACAGACATCATTTTGAAGAAAATGTAACCTCTTTAAAATCCAGAGTCAGGGTATATGCTTCAAAAATAACATGTCGCCAGTAAAATCACCACAACTGATCAAACAGTTCATGTTTATGCCTGCTGGAATTCATAACACTCCACTTTCAAGCCTTAAATAAGCTAAAAATGGGTACGTCACTTTGTGACGGCACAGTGACGTTAAAACGCCAAGGAAAAATTGTAAATATCTTTCTTCTTCACCAGGATATATTTGTCTACAAGAAAATATATGTTTGACACTTTTACCAAAAAATGCACACGGAATTACACAGCGGCCTACACTGACAAGACAATATAGCAAATACAAACACATAAAAAGATCCACAAAAGAAATACCACCTTGGAATGGTCAGTAAGAAAATTACTGGAGGGCTTAAACTAGTTTCAAGGTACCAACCTCACCCTTTATTCTGATGTGGATCAAGACACATATATATTTGGTTCGCATGAAAGATCCCTAACTTATCCATAACTCGTCTCCAAGTACATATAAATCAAGATACAAAAAGGAGATTAAACAAAGATAAGGACTCAACAGAACATACAACTAAATACCGTAGCAAAAGAAATCAAACAATTAAATCCTGGCGGGCCTGACAGCAGACACAGCATCAGGCCCAAACCCTCTCATTTATAGATTAGTCTTTAATTTCGAACCGTCAAAGCAAACCTCTTAATTTCCTACCACCACTGTCATCATATTAAGCAAATCTACTGCAGGTGACATTAGTTGATAGAACTTATGTTCACTGGTACATGTATATAAAGCAAAACGTTAGTGTTTCAGAGTTTTTTCAGTAGGTCTTTAAGTCCAATGAACAAATTAACTGACGTTTCAAAATCATTTGTTTGGTTTTATAAGGCTCAGTATCGCCAGAAATTCATTTAAACACGTCTTCTTATTATACATTTCTTAACATGTTGTTACATCAACTTTATCAACCAGTGTTCCAAACTCTATGTGACCATTGAGTATAGTACCTTGTATATCAACATTTTCTCTGCGCTCTTATTGAATGGAGGTTCCAGTTTTACACAAGCTAAGAAGCCACCACTAAGAGCTAAACACTCTTTGTGTTTTAACAACGGCAGCGACTAGGGCACATATATAACTAGGTAAGAGTGACGGCAAAGATCAGGAAACGATACAATCAAGTATCACACCTGACCCAGGAATCCACATGGGAAAGTGACAAAAACATAATTAAACATCACAAACAAGATCCATGCGGTCAGCCCTTTCCCAGCAGGTGACCACACTGCAGCAATAAACAGACGCGAAAGCATGACAAACACAGGCCATAAATAACACAAATGATCCACAATAGAAGTACCGCTTTGGAAACGTCAGTAAAATATTTTACTCGAGCACTTAAACCAGTTTCACAGCGCCAACCTCACCCTTAGGTCAGATGTGGATCAAGACACATAGATGTTTTCAGCCCCATTGGCCTCAGCTGCTGTCTGTTCTGGGGTGGTGATTCTGTTGTTGATGATTTATTGTTTGTTGTTGCTCCCATTGTGTTGGGTCTTTGTTTTATAGTTTACTTCTTATTGTGCTTTCTAGTTTGTTGTCATCTTGCTGAGGTATAGAAAGCTTGTTGCTTTACTTAATTATGTTGTCGTGTGGCTGTCAGTGCTCTTTGTATCTTCCCCTCTGGTGTCATGGGTTAGTCTGTAGTCTATGCTTGTGGCATTTCTTGGCCATACTCATCTGTTTTGGGCGCTTTTATCTAGTTCTGCTTTATGAGATCAATAAAACAGTGTCGGACGCATTCAACATCAAATGGGATAAGTGTCTTGAAATTATCCTGTATCGTCAGGTCTTAAAAAAGGCGTATCAAGCAATGTAATCTCTGGCACCTCAGCGTTTCCCGCCATGGTCCTATTCGCTAATTGGAAACACAGTTTCCATACATGAAGATGTCAAATCCAACAACTGAGTCTGCAGCTGTGTGTCTAAAAGGGTTGTTTGTTTTGTTTGATTTGATTCTTTACGTCCCATCAACAATCTTTCAGTTATAAAGGGACGGGTCTTCCTGGGTTAAACCAGTACTAAGCTAGGATTAATGTTCTTGCTCAAGGACACAGCGCAGTGACGCCGGTGAGGCTCGAACCCGCTGCCCTTCCGTCTCGAGTCAAGCACTCTACCACTGAGCCACTGCGCTCCCATCAAATAAAAAAAAAAGGTTGCAGAAGCACAATTCTTTGTGTCTAGGTCACAACGTAGATCATCTGGTGCTATCTAGAATAGTTCAAAACATTTAATTCATTGGAGGGAGGTATGATGGAACAAAATTAACAACTCCACACTGTGTAGCAAGATGACCATATTAATCTTTCAGAGACATGATTTAACCTGAAAATGATAAATTATGAATATTATTAATTATTAATAGTAAAACATCTTCAGGTGCACAAATATATGGTTTTCTGCGTTGTGTTTTGTTGACTGGTTTCACATAATATACATGCATTTAAACAACTATTTAAGTTTTTTTTAGAAAAGAACAACTGATTTGATATCAGTGAAACTACCACATTTAAGATACGTTTTGCCTTTCATGTCGTGTAATTTTCGAGTGCACTGCATCAGACCTACAAAATAAAATCTTAGAATAATTTTCCGTAACAATTTGAATTGGTCAAACTATTATAAGGGACCAAATCGTGTCGTATTGAATTGTCCTGGGTCTATTTGAATGCTTTCACAGAGAGAGAGAGAACACACTTTGTAGCATGACCTGTATATTTTTGACTTTTTGATAGTTCCCCACTGCATGGGTTTCAAATGTTAAATATCCCACTAACGTTACATGTACAATGAATGCATTAAAATACTTACATCTTCGCTTTTCGCCCGTCTTTTCGTCTATATCTTGTCTCTAACTCGTGAATTTCGCCATTTAAAATGAACAACATCGTACATAGAACGCATAAACAAGAAACTCAAAACACGAAAGTAAAAAGTCAAAACACCGAAATAAAAACGACATAACACAAAACACAATGTCACATATAGGCTTCCGTAAGAAAACGAAGGAAACTTTCCAGTCATGAATATTTTCTTGTTTTATTTATAAAAATAGATAAAATGGTGACAATTTACAGCAAATTTCGATTCGATTATCACAAAGGCAAACTAACAGGCATGGTAAATGCATACTTACCCCTAAATATGTCCATATTCTCTAACCCATTATGGTATTTTCAAAACGCTAAGACATGTAAAGTGTTAGCGTCATATTGTTAAATATCAAAGACAATTTCTGTCTGAAAACTTCAGATTCATATCTCAAACAAAATTAAAGCTATGGATGTGTATAGAATGACGTGTTATATAGCGATCATGCAAAATTATAAACACGCGATTAACTATCTCTATGATCCTCTATAACTGACATGAAACTTTGAGTTCGACAGAATCAGTTTGGCACTAGTTTGAAAACATATACTTAAACCAACTGCTAATTGGTCACCTTTTATTTTTACGCTAGTTCAGAAAGTGAAACATAGAGTATACAAAATTCATGTTTTTGAAGTGAAGCAATACTTTGCTGAGACTCTGCAAGTTATTTCATTTAAAAATGACGCGTACTTCTTGCACGGACGAAGCTAGAGAGAAGGTACCCTCATTTCAAAAAGTCACACTTTTTCTACGATATAAACCATAACACAAATTAACGTTTTTGTTTGTTTGAAGATGTTACTGGCTAGCGTGATATAAGATGAATAAACCTCAAAGGTTTGGATTACATCGGACTCGTCGTTTTTGCTACACAACAACATAAGACAAACACTTTTAGCAGGTTAATCATTGAAATTCAGCTTTACGCTTGCAATTTACATAGAGACTTTGCACTGCTCTGTACGCCTTATTATCAGCGACACGGCATTGAAATTTTCAGCGATTATTTATAATCACCAGACGTCACCGTCATTCTTTAAGAAATTGAAAAATATATATATATATATAGTATTAAAAAAGTCCAATAGAATGCACAAATTTTTATTTTATATGGCTAACCGGTTTCATGTTAAAAAACAATTTTCAAAGCCTTTAAACGTTGCGTTTCTTTGTTGAAAGTAAAATGGCGCTACGTTGTCAAGAGCGACGACGTAACGTAACGTCATTTACTTCCTTCCGCTTTGTACTAAAGAGCGTGATGAATAATAGCTTTGAAAACGTCATAAATACAATGTACGCACTTGGCAGCATACAGAATTAATTAATATAAAGAGTTAAGTTTAGGCAAAAATGTTCGAATGAAATACTTCTCCTTTTCTTTTCGTTTCATTATGCTTTCTGTTTTCATTAGATAGAAAGGGAAAACAAAGTATTTTGGGTCCTGATCAGAGCAGTCTGCAATGTGTCCACTTACTGGTATTTTTCGTAATTCCGCATGCCTTATATGTTGATTATGGAGTGTTATGCGATTTCTCAAATTTACTGTTTCGCCAATGTATTGTTCATCGCAGCCTCTGCACTGTATCATATAGATTACATATTTTGACTTACATGACATATCATCTTTCACTTTAAATAATTTTCCCTTAAAATTCGCTAAGGACCCTTCTGTTATGTATTTGCATAGGCCACATCGGGGCTCATTACATTTTGAAACTTTGTAATCCTCCTTTGGTTTATTGGTAAACCTGGCTTTGGTTAACAAGCGTTTTAAGTTCGGAGGCTGTCTTTTACTTTTGAGGAAAACCTTTCCTCTAAAGATTTCATGCAGTTCATGATTTCTCTGCAAAATTGATTTAAATTGTTTAATGTTGGGATAAATTTCTGGATTATTAGGGTTAAACGTGGTTACATATGGTATCATATCTGACTCCTCTGATTTTTTATGGTTGCTTAACAATGTACGCCTATCTAGAAAATGTACTTTTGCAATAGCATCTTCGATAAGTTTTAACGGGTATTTACGTTTTGTTAAATATATTTTCAATTCGTTTAAACGGCTATTTAATGTTGTTTCCTCAGATACAATCATTTTGAGCCTTCTGGCTAAATTATAGGGGATACTGTTTCGAGTGTGTTTTGGGTGGCAGGATGTATATAAGAGGTATTGTTTTGAGTCTGTGGGTTTGTAGAAGATATCTGTTTGTATTTTTCCCCTATTATTTATAATCAATGTATCTAAAAACGGAAGTTGTGACTTATTTTGTTCCATAGTATATTTTAAGCTCGGATGTAGTTCATTCAAGCACTTATGTAGCTTTTTCAGATCATCATCTGAGTGTGTAAAAAGAATGAAACAATCGTCCAGAAATCTCTTAAAATTGTCTATAATATATTGCTTAAACTGGCAGCCAAATTCTTTCTCAAGATTAGCATATAGTTTTTCTTCAAGATAGCCCAGTACAAGTGTCGAAAAAATAGGCGCAAATTTGGTTCCCATTGCTGTGCCCTTCTTCTGTAAAAAATGCTTTTCATTAAAGCAGAAATAGTTATTTTCAAGAATAAATTTAATTCCTTCTAGAATAAAGTTTTTATCTATTCTTGCAGGTAGTTCTTGTGGGTATTTTTCTAACCAAAACTGTATAGCTTCTATTCCTAATTTGTGTGGAATATTTGTATATAAATTTTCTACGTCAAAAGATACCAAAATTGCATTAGAATCTGTCGATTGTGGTAGTTTTGACAAAAAGTCTGTTGTATCTTTGATATAACTTTTCACGTGTTTCGAATATGGTTGTAGTAGTATGTCAATAAAATTACTCAATCTGTGAGTTTCACATATAGGGCCTGCGACTATGGGTCTGAAGTTAAGGTTTTCTGGCGCGTCTATTTCGACATAATTGTCCTGCGAAATAGTGCATGCCTCATTTATTTCCTTAGATTTATGAATTTTGGGTAAGCCATAAAAAATATATATATATATATATATATATATATATATATATATATATATATATATATATATATATATATATATATATATATATATATATATATATATATATAATGCTACCAAATCGATTTTTAAACTCTCACATTGAAACCAGAAGTGTACAGTAGTCGTAAATAAATAATCGCAAAAAATGGACTAATCAAGTTCTACTGTGTTTGGCCTACAGTGTTCAAATAAAATTAAGTGCATTTAATAATTTAACCAGGAAATACTGGTGAATTTCAAAAATCTCGAAAAAAAATTGAAATATGCAACATTTTAAAAATGCGTAAAAAATCCACCATAAGCAAAACTTCAATTCTTTGGTGTTTTTCAAGGCGGACAGACCAGTTTGTAACCACCTAAACGCCAATTTTATAAAAACTATTCTCAAAACCATTTTTTCTTTTAAAAAAGTCGATTTTTGCATTTTTAACCAAAAAACTTTGAAGTAAAAGAAAACTGTTCAAAAACACTGCTAAACGTTTGCCCATTGAAATGCACATATATAGGCAAAAAAAACATTTCAATTTCATTAGCGTTTGATCAGAAATAATGAGTTTTAAAAGTGACCAATTAGATTTTTTTTTTAGTATATGTCTAAATTATTTCTGCGTTTATTTGAATTCAAAGTAAGCACTTTGGTTTAAGCTGTGACACTTTTTAAGGGTACACCCAAAATAGGGGTTGGCGTATACAGGACACCGTAGAAATTCAGCAAAATAACCAAAGGGCATTCTGATATGTTCAGCAGACCAAAGGAAGACTAGGGTAACACAATATTACAAACTGCTTGTTCTTCTGAACAAATTTGTACACGAAAAATGTCTCTGAAATAATGTTTGGGTGATGCTTAACTTATGTCTGACTGTATATTTAACTGGCAAAAGCTTCGCCCTAGATTCTGTTGTTGAGGAAATTCAAAATACAGGAAACAGTCTTATCTGTTTGACACACCCAGATATAAGACAGAGTAATTTAAAAATGTATTTTTCTTATTTGGTTTAAACTTTACTTCTTTGTATAAATACATAATAGCATTTCAAGCACTTGTTACATAAACACAAAATGTATACAAAATTGATTCAGAATGAAAAATAGTAAGTGAGTATGATCAGGAAATACCACAATCACAAACTGCAGACAACCCTGTGGCACCGCGAGGAAGAGCCGCTCAACCATCACGAGACACCAGGAAGACAAATTAAGCAAAGCAATCCGCTCTCTCTTCCCCATCAAGATGATTGCAATACTAGAATGGACATAAAGTAACGTACAACAAAACATAGAACAATTACAGACTCCCACAATGGGAGTAACAATAAACAGAAAGTCAACAACAACAGAACCACCGCCTTAGAACGGACAGCAGCCTAAGCCACCGGGGGGCTTAAATGCATTTTACTGGTACCAAATCTTCGCCCTAGATTCTGCTGTTGTTGAAGTACAAGAAATGTTCAAAATGAAGTCTATTTTCTTATTTCTCAACCAATACATGTTTTTGAAGCCTAAAGAACCGTCTTAATGAGACGTTTTTTTTTTTGTTTTATTGTTTTTTTTTGGGGGGGGGGGGGGGCTGTAAAACATTTTTTGGCTGATGGGAAAAAGGGAAAATCAAAATATATTGCAAAAAGCGTTGTTTCTCTGGATCTCTGTAACGCGGCTCATTTACAAATGAACTCCATTTTTGTTTTTCAGTCAGTTCTGTGAGAGTACCGTCAGCTGTTACGTATTTTTCAAGACGGAAGCAGGACATCTAATCATTTTTAGAATAACCTTATCTATGAAAACTTCTATTTCGTTATATATAGGCTCTCGCTTGCCGTGACGTTCATATTTTGCTGTCAGTCAGTGTTCTAATCATGAACTTCTGTCTCGGTCTGTTGTTTTGTGCTGTCTTTGTCGGTAAGTTGAAACATGTTTCATTAAATATATTTTTGTGTGTCATTTGTTTGAGCTAAAATGCATGCGCGAATCCAGAAAATTCCGTCAGGGTGGTCCTGTTGAAGAAAAGGACTAACAAACACTCGAGACGGCAGCAAAATCAGAGAACCTCAGTTACCCTCCAAAAGCCTTATACATTTTGTGGGTTTTGTGTGTGTTTTTGTATGTGTTTTTTGAACGCTTTCATAAGATACCTGTACCATTGAACTTTCCGATGATGATTTGGACTTACCTTTATCAAGGAGGCCAATCACGTGGTCTGCCTGATTGGGTTCACGGACATTACGAACCAGTAATCGGACATCACAGGTAAGAAAAATGGTTCATAACTTTCGTTACACGTAGTCAAATTTGATGCGGTAAAGTGCAAAAACCTCCTCATATTTTTCTGCATAAGTCTGTGTTAAAGGTACTCCTTGTTTTGCTGCAGTTTTCCAGATTACCTCGACCAACTGAAGAAAAAACAGAAAATTCTCCGCGATATGATACACACCAAAGTAATAAAAAAAAGTAACAAAACACGTTTTGTGAATACAGTGAACGTTTTTCAATGACATGAACTTGCATTTTTGCCATATGGACAAGACTTTCAGTCGAATTTGTGCAAGATAAGCCATCTAGAATCGAGTTACTATTTTAAATTGAAACACAATATGGTGCACATGACGGAAGGGTTCACACCTGGAACGAACGTTCTAAGTTGTAAGTAATTTTTAATTCTTTTATATACAGCACACCTTGTATATATCATGTAACAGATTCATATATATTATGAAAAAACATGTACCATTTTGCTAAGAACTTCTAAATTGTTTTAAATAGGCTAAATGTTTATAATAAGTCTATTGATATAAACTTACTGAACTAATATTTATTATGAGGGTCTGGATGGGGGTCTGGTATTCACTATTCATTTAAAAATTTAGCCCATTATTCATCTCATTGAAATTTTGGGTTTATTCATTAAAATAAGACCAATTATTCATTAAAAGTAAGAAAGGTGGCAAAGAAATCTGATTATTCACTATTCATTATTTTTTTCTTCAATTCATTAAAAAATAGGATTATTCATTATTTTTTCGGCTCTCATTATTCACAATTCATTATTTTTGGCTCATTATTCACTATTCATTATAAAAAAGGGCCATTATTCACTAATCATTATACCCCATCTAGACCCTCTATTATGGCAGAGATACAAAGGTCGACTGTTCGATTGTGTTACATGTTGATACAAATCCTTGAAATACAATAAGATAAAGCTTGTTAGTGCCTATACCCATTGGCTTTATAATCAAGAGATTACACTAGGCATTTGATACAGTAGGAATACTGGGTTAATATAAAAACTGGCCAGGAAATGCCACAATTACATACTGTAGACCAACCCATGGCACTCTTTTAAATTAGTCTTACATAGAATAAATTGTGTGTAGTATATGTAATCAAATTGTGGAGAGCAGACCCACATTTTATCTGAGCTTAACAATTTAATATGTTTATCCATTTTTGTAAGGCTCCTTTTTTGTTACTTACGTTACCGTATTAATATATGTGCAGCAGGGACCTCTGACGGTGGTTATGGGAGTCACAGTGTATCGCTGCCTATAAATTTGATAAAAATTAAAGTCAAACAAAAGCTTCCATCTTCATATATAAGCCCCCTTTTGGTCTCTATTTCATGATTTTACATTTGATTTCCTGTTTCCATGAATGTCCGGCTTTATATTGGGGCTAAAATGGTCACTTTTTCTATTATACATAAAAAAAAGATTTTTTTAAGCATCAGCCCCCCCCCCCCCCCGAGTCTCAGCTTATCCTTTTGCACGTAAGTGTGTTCTCATATTTAACATAGTATATGTGAATGGCTAAGATGGGACTCGGGGATGGGGGAGATATCTCACAGCCCAAATTGTGGCTTCTGGGTGAGCCCAAACATTAGCTTTTTGATTTTTGGTGTGCTCTTTACAATTTTTTTTCCCCAGTATAATGAAATAATTAGTACAAGAAAACTTTTTTTTCATAACCCATTAGTCATGAAATATTACAACGTTTTCAGCATATCTTCTTAAGATTATAAAAATTGCCCTTTTACTAAATTCATTTGGTAGATTATTTTGCACATATGCTGTATCTATCCAATACACATTAACTACATGGCCCTTGACTAGATGTACTTTACACATGTGTGAATTTTATAGTACATTTTTGCATTATATTGCACCAGGTTAATACGTTGTCATCAAGAATGTATATGGACTACAGTTGCACTTCAAAACAATTCTTAACAATCAGATAAGAAACAACAACAACAAAATCATTAAAATGCTTATGATTTGGACTTAAAAATACTTTCACTGTGATTTGTAATCGAGTATTGATGATATAATACCCTTACATGTGAAATAATTGATTTCTAAATGTTTTAGTGAAGTCAAAGTTTGCAACCCCTGCCCCATTTGATAGCATCTCCTGTTTTGTCGTAGGGGTCTCTCTGGCTAATTATAACCTTAATTCGTTCCAAATACATCAAGCGTCCTATTCAAAAGGATACAAGTGATATCTTAGGCATAGGGAAGTTTTGGGAAGCATCTGAAAAATAGGCAGATATCCTATCAAAGTGTAAGAGGTCTTTTCAGATCCATTATTGTTAACATAATTATAAGTTGATTTCATTATGAAAGAGATTTTACCAATACCAATGCAAGGTAAATAAAAAGAAAACGAATCTGTAAGCAGTTATGCATTACATGCTAAAGCCAGCATAAATTACATGCTACTTAGCATATTGAAATATCTACCACTACACTTTATTGCCAGTTAAAAGTTAGAAAAACTTCAATTATTGGAAAATGGACATTTTCATTTAGAATATAGATTTACATCACACATATTTTAGGTCAGGGAGCATGGTTTATTCTAATAAATGTATGTAAACTGTAAACTTTCATTATCTGCAATTTAGTATAAAATGTAACATAAGCATTGCTGACGAGCAGAAATACATATCACAGATGTCTGCAATTGATATTTATGTCTAGTTTAAACATTGAATGCTTAAACTGTTTCACTTATAAAAATAAATCAACATTAGCCTTTTATTTTGTGTACTGCTTTTTTCAATGTTAGTAGTGTAACGTTCATTTACAGAAGAATGACCACAAAAAAACTTAATAAAATATGGATTTCTAAGGGGAAGAGAGAGCTGGTTGCTTTGCTTATTTTGTCTTCCTGGTGTCTCGTGATAGTTTAAGCCTTCTGAAAGAATTCTACCCTTTTTGGAGTTTAGAACAATTTTCTGTAAATGACCTGTAATTAACGCTAACCAACTGACATTGAAAATAGCAGTACACAAAATACAAGGCTAATGTTGATTTATAATTATAAGTGAAACAGTTTAAGCATTCAGGGTTTAAACTAGACACGGACATTACGAAAGATTTTCAAGAGAGCACACCAAAAATCTAAATGCTAATGTTTGGGCTCACCCAGAAGCCACATTTTGGGCTATGAGATATCCCCCCCCCCCCCCAAGTCCCATCTAGCCTTTCACAAATGTGAGAACAAACTTACGTGCAAAATGATAAGTTGGGACTTGGGAGGATGATGTTTTAAAAATATTTTTCTTTTTCCTATGTGTACAATACTAAAAGTGACAATTTTAGCCCCTAAATAAAGCCGGACATTCATGGAAATAGGAAATCAAATAATCATGAAATAGAGACCAAAAGCGAGCTAATATATTAAGTTGGAAGCATTATGTATGACTTTCGCTTTTATCAAATTTATAGGCAGCGATATACTGTGACTCCCATAACCACCATCAGAGGTCCCTGCTGCACATATATTAATAAGGTAACGTAAGTAACAAAAAAGGAGCCTTACAATAATGGATAAACATAGTAGATTGTTAGACTCAGATAAAATTTGGGTCTGCTCTCCACAATTTGATTACATATACTACACACAATTTATTCTATGTAAGACTTATTTAAAAGAGTGCCATGGGTTGGTCTGCCGTATGTGATTGTGGCATTTCCTGGCCAGTTTTTAAATGAACCCTGTTATCTTACTGTATCAAATGCCTAGTATAATCTCTTGATTATAAAGCCAATGGGTGAAGGCACTAACAAGCTTTATTTTATTGTATTTCAAAGATTTGTATAAGCATGTAACACAATCGAACAGTTGACCTTTGTATCTCTGCCATAACAAATATTGGTTCAGTAAGTTTATATCGGTAGGCTAATTATAAACATTTTAGCCTATTTAAAACAATTAGAAGTTGTTAGCAAAATGGTACATGTTTTGTCATAATATATATGAATCTGTAACAAGATATATACAAAGTTACTGTATATAAAACAATGAAAATTTGTTTACAGCTTAGAACGTTTGCTCCAGGTGTGAACCCTTCTGTCATATGCACCATATCGTGTTTCAATTTCAACTAGTAGCTCGATTGTAGATGGCTTATCTTGCACAAATTAGACTGAAAGTCTTGTCTATATGCAAAATAAAGCTTGTCCACGTCATTGAAAAACGTTCACTGTATTCACAAAACTTGTTTTGCTCCTTTTTTATTAGTTTGGTGTGTACCATATCGCGGAGAAGTTTCCGTTTTTTAGTTGGTCGAGGTAATCTGGAAAGCTGCAGCGAACCTCAAAAATTTTACACAGTCTTGTGCAGGAAAATATGAGGGGGTTTTTTGCACTTTACCGCATGAAATTTGACTTAGTGTAACGAAAGTTATGAACCAATTTTCTTACCTGTGATGTCCGATTACTGGTTCGTAATGTCCGTGAACCCAATCAGGCAGACCACGTGATTGGCCACCTTGTTAATCTCACCATTATTTGTCCTGAAAATTATCGTCTTTATTTTACGCCTGCTGTATATATTAAACGGCACTTCAGAATAGATTTTATCATAGAAGCAACCAGTATTAACAGTAAAACAGTAAAATCTCAATTTCAAACTCCCTCGATCATGAATCCTTAGAAAGTTGTTTCAAAAGCTCCAGATAGCCATATATTTATGATTTAGGCAGCTTCGTCTTGTTGCATCTTCAAAGGGTATTGTGTGTGTAATCATTAGACTCGCCTCTTATTTCATGAGAGACTAGCATATTATCCTTATTTTATCTCAAGGTCCGGTGCTTATAATAAACTCTCACTGGCTCAAACTATCCCTATCTCAAACACATTTTCGTTGTCCCGAAGGCGCTGCAGGCATTGAAGTAAGAAAGAAGGAAAAGGTCAGAAATCGATACAATCAAGTACCACACCTGATCCAGGACACCACATGGGAAAGGGACAAAACACAAGAAAACATCACACATATGAAAGCCAAGAGGCCAGCCATTTCCCAGCAGGTGACCACAAGGCTGCAAAAACAGACAAGAAAGCATGACAGATACGAAACATATGAAGTTCAGTTACAAAATTACTTTTTGTTTATCTTGTTTTCAGCCAGTGTACAGGGTGTTTGTGTGGTACATAACTCAACTGACTGTCAGTCTGCAGCCCATAGCCTGCACTGTGGGATTACTGGATGGCATGTTGGATGTGTGGGTGGGGCGCACTGCGTCTGCCTTCATAGTAAGTACATGTACTTGCACTCGTGATAACATCTGAACTTTTATTTGTGTTGCATACTTCTTACATGTGTGAAAAGGTGGATTAAGCATAATACAGTTAATGAAATTTGGTACATGTCGCATACGTATAAAAATCTTCTTTAAATGCCTATTCTGAATAATCCAGCTGGGTTTTGGTCTGAGTCCTATTAACGAGGGTTGTTCGGTATGCAATGTGTATTGTGTAATCTAATTTTTGAAGACTAAATGGGCAGGAGATTATGACTTACTGACAAAACTGCTTAAATGTGATTTGATATATGTTGAAAGAATGCATGGACTTATGTCACAATTTGCTGGCTTTTCTTTTAAAAATACTATGATAAATGAATAATAAAAAAGAAACGACTATTCTAGTATTGGTTTTATTTGGCCATGGCGGCCATTGTAAAACAATTGCTAATATTGTCGTTTCTATGTTAAAAGATGTTCTATTAATCAACGCAATTTGTATCAAATTAACAAGATTCATACGGTATTTCAATGTTCAATGTTATGAAATAGATGTTCTATTTATCAACACAATATGTATCCTATTCACAAAATTCACACATATTTAATGTTCAATCACCAAAAACAATACACTCGAAGAACATCAATTTTCAAGTTATAAAGTAATATCACTTTACCTATACTTAATAATATGGAGGGGTTCCAACCATAAATAGTAAGTGAGTTTTGATTCAGACGGTCGCATGCTAAACCTAGCATACAACATGTAACAATATTCGAAAAATAAGGATCAATTTAAGCATTCTCGCCAATGAGCAATGTACAACTGTTGATTCGCTCACCGCCACAATAGTAAAGGAACTGACTCGTTAACATCCCTTCAAAGTGTTTTCGTAGTTGGAGAAACATAATTTCATTGTCAGAATCCACTTCCGAAATCGTCAAGGTTGGCTGATTTGTACATACCTCTGAGACACCTGCTGACGGCTGAGCAAAGGGCTTGTCTGGAGGTATGTCGCCGACCACATGAGAACTTATTCAGTTTTGGAAAAGGGGAAAAATACAGGGGGTAGATCTGGAGAGTACGGTGGGTATGACAAGACAGTTACCTTCTCTGTCAAATTACTTTACAATTTCTGGTGTATGTCCTGGGGCATTGTCATACAATAGACAAATATATTGAAATCCTGCCACTTTGAGTCATTTCTGGTAATATTGTTTAAGCTTTTTCAGTACCTCATCAAGTGGCACTTTTAGCTTTTGGGAATTTAGGGCTAATCAATTTGTTTACTTGCCAACCAACTAAAGTTGCAACTGTATCCATTCGGTTGTAAACGTGCGCGTGCATCTATTACTTCAGAGCTATAGTTCGATTTGAAATGGACCTTTATCGTTGAAATCTTGCACACACTTCTCATGGTGTTGTATATTACACCGGCAATGCACATCGAACTCAATCGGAAAATCTCAGCCCAATTCGACAATCAAGCCTCGGATATATGTAAGGCGTAGTATTATAGCCGGAACTGGCATAAGGATAATGAGTTCTGGCGTTTTGTTGGCAGGTCGATAATGGGGGCCTGCTTTTAGAGGTATTCAGATCCTCTCTCCCATCATCAGCAAAAAACAAAATTGTCAGAGTTGGACCCACTCTGACAAAACTTTCTGGATCAGCGCATGCTTCTACTTATGTACTGTGGTGGCATTTATTGCAAACACTTTGGACTAAGAACAGACTGTTACCCCGGCATCCAATTTAGGCTACCTTGCACCCCTCCAGGACAATTTGGTTTGGGCTATGTGAAATTTCATGGTTTCTATGGCAACCCATAGCGAATTTGAGAAGGGGGGTCTGCCTACAAAATGACTCATATCTCAGCTGTTACTTATCCTAGACTACTAAACTTAATACCAAATTAAAGCTTAGACATAAGCCTATTATCCCCTTGTTGCATATGCAAATTATCTATTTTGCATATTCATTAATATTTATGAAAACATTAAAAATGTGGTTCATGAATGGGGGTATACGTACAAGATCAATAATATCTCAGCTGCTTTTAGTCGTAGATTATTAAAATTTGTACTAAAATAAAGCTTAGACATAAAATAAAGCTTAGACATAAACCTTTCATTCCATTGGCAAATATGCAGCGTATCGTATTTGCATAATTTGCATATTCATGAATATTGATAAAAACGCTAAAAAATAAGGGAAAATCATTACAAACATAAATAGGCTGATTTCATACTAATATTGTCATTGTTGCATGTTTTAATATAATTAATGTTACAATTTGACAGGTCCATTCATCAAGTTGTCCTATATGAATATTATCTCACTTGAATATTCATGAAAATGCACGAAAACTTTAAAAAAAAAAATGAGGGAAAATCACATAAAAACTATAAACCTAGGGGAGGGGTTAAGTTACGATCTATCCTGCACTCCTAGGGCCTTTTAAATTCATGCCAAATTGTTCAGTGGGACCCTCAGAATGTGAAACGAAGTTCTCCTCAAAAGAAATTTGGTATGGGCTACGTGAAAATGCATGTTTTCCATGGCAACCTCTTATATGATTCTCAAGATTGGGGGTAGGCCTACAAATTCAATCATATCTAGTGTTCTACTTATCCTAGAGCACTAAAATTGGTGTCAAATTAAAGCTTAGGCACATGTCTTTCTTCCTGTGGTCAGATTTGTAAATCATCTAATTTGCATATTTATGAATATTAATGAAAACCTACAAAATGAAGTAAAATCATAAAAAGCAACATAAATGAACATATTTCAGCACAAAACATCATCAAACCACCATTGCTGCCAGTTTTTATATCCTCAGTGATTCAATTTGATAAGTTCTTTCATCCAGTGGTCCTATATGAAATTATCTCATTTGCATATTCATGTATATTAATGAAATCTTAAAAATGAGGGGAAAAACATGGATAAACTATAGTATGCAAAGGGGTAATCAGACCTAAATTGAACACATAGGACATTTCATTATGGGCGTAAATTTGTCAAATAGGACCACTTAAATACAAAAAAATTTTGTCCTCAAAAACAATTGCTCTTTGGTTTTTGAAATTTCATGGTTTCCATGGCAACCCATAATGTAAAGAATTGAGGTGTACGTACAAAAATACTCATATCTTAACAACATTTCATACTAGATTACTAAACATGGTACCAAACTAATTCCTGGACATAGCAGTTTAATTTGGAAGTTAGATATGCAAATTATCTAATATCCATATTCATTAATACTAATGAAAACTTTAGAAATGAGAGATAAAATCTCAGAAAAATTGAGGGGTGTACGTATAAAATTACCAATATCTCAGCTGCTATGCGCCCGAGTGTACCAAACTAGGTGCCAAATCAATGCTTAGACACAATACTTTTACAATAAGGTCAGCTTTGAAAAATAGTTAACATAAATAATTATGAATTTTAATTCAAACAGAAGAAATAAATGAAAAATCGCGGAAAAATCAAGGGGGGGGGGGGTTACTTACAAATCCAATAATATCTCAATTGCTAAGTGCCCTTGAGTACCAAATTTGGGTTTAATCTAATGCTAAGAAAATAGTATGTTTAACAAATCATCAAATTTTAAAATGGTCATATTATAATATTCATGAATATTGATGAAACCATGAGCATTTTGAGAAAAATACTTGAAAATTAAGGGATATACCTACAAAATTACTCATATCTCAGCAGCTTATAGCCCTTATGTAGCAAACAAGGTGCCAACTTATTGCTATGACACAGCCCTTTATCTCAATGGAAATATTTACCAGTTGTCTCATTTATACTTTTTTCTTTTACTAAAAACACTAAGGATTATGTTGTTTGAAATGGTACCAAACTTGCTACTATTGGGCAATAAGAAGTTAGGATATGAATCACTTTGTAGGTATACCCCCTTAATTTTCCTGTATTTTTCTCTAATTTCTCATGTTTTCTTCAATATTCATGAGAATTTAAATTTGATGTATTATGAATTGAATCATTTTGGTAAGCATGTTGTGTCTATGCATTGACTTAAAAATAGTAAATGAGTATGATCAGGAAATACCACAATCACAAACTGCAGACAACCCCGTGACTTAAAATCCGGTTTGGCACTATTGGGCACTTACCTACTGAGATACAAGTTATTTTGGAAGTGCACCCCCTTCATTTTTCCACAATTTTTCATTCATTTCTTCTGTTTTCATTAAAATTCATGAACATTCATGATAATTATTTTTCATATTATACCTTATGGTAAAAGTACATTTGTCATTTTATATGTACATCCCTTAATTTTTCTAATTTTTTCTTTAATTACAAAGTTTTCATTAACATTCATGAATATGCAAATTTTCATATAGTACTACTGGATGAAAGAACTTATCAAATTGAATCACAGAGGATATAAAAACTGCCAGCAATGGTGGTTTGATGATGTTTTGTTCTGAAATGTGTTCATTTATGTTGCTTTTTATGATTTTACTTCATTTTGTAGGTTTTCATTAATTTTCATAAATATGCAAATTAGATGATTTACAAATGACCACAGGAAGAAAGACATGTGCCTAAGCTTTAATTTGACACCAATTTTATTGCTCTAGGATATGTAGAACACTAGATATGATTGAATTTGTAGGCTTCCCCCAATCTCGAGAATCATAAAGAAGTTGCCATGGAAACCATGCATTTTCACGTAGCCAATACCAAATTTCTTTTGAGAAGAACTTCGTTTCACATTCTGAGGGTCCCACTGAACAATTTGGCATGAATTTAAAAGGCCCTAGGAGTGCAGGATAGATCGTACCTTAACCCCTCCCCTAGGTTTATAGTTTTTATGTGATTTTTCCCTCATTTTTTTAAGTTTTCGTGCATTTTCATGAATATTCAAATGAGATAATATTCATATAGGACAACTGGATGAATGTACCTGTCAAATTGTAACATTGATTATATTAAAACATGCAACAATGACAATATTGGTATGAAATCAGCCTTTTAATATTTGTAATGATTTTCCCTTATTTTTTGCGTTTTTATTTATATTCATGAATATGCAAATTATGCAAATACGAAACGTTGCATATTTGACCATTGAATGAAAGGCCTATGCCTAAGCTTTATTTAAGTACAAATTTTAGTAATCTACGAGTAAAAGCAGCGGAGATATTATTGATTTTATACGTATACACCATTCAGTAACTACATTTTCAATGTTTTAATAAATACTTATGAATATGCAAAATAGATAATTTGCATATGCAACAAGGGGATAATAGGCATATGTCTAAGCTTTAATTTGGTATTAAGTTTAGTAGTCTAGATTAAGTAACAGCTGAGATGTGAGTCATTTTGTAGGAAAACCCCCTTCTCAAATTCGCTTTGGGTTGCCATAGAAACCATGCAATTTCACATAGCCCAAACCAAATTTGTTTTAGGACACCTTCGTTTCGCATCCAGGGGGTCCCAATGAACAATTTGGCACCCATGAAAAATTGTCCTGGGGGGTACAAGGTAACCTAAATTGGATGCCGGGGTATGTCCCGCTCTGCAGTTTGTTCAGAGTTTATAGTCTTTGCTTTCATAATAAAATATAATAATCCGTAGTGCATTTGGATATATGTAGTAGACGTAATAAAGAGATAATGGTTAACAATTACCGCGATAGTAATTTAACCAGACATATTTTCTTTGTTCAGGTAAATCTTGCTCATCAACTACTGATTGTGGTCGTTTAGCAATAACAGGACCAGATGGATCTACAGTAGGCTATGGTTGTCCTTCATCTGGAACATGGGGATGTCACCACGCATCAGGGAGTAGTGGACATTGTGGTTGTCTATACCGAGAAACAGCTGTTGGACGTTAAACTAGAAAAAAAACAATTAGCGGATTAATTTGTCTTTTTTTTAATAGTATATGCGTGTACTCTTTTTGCATAAATAAACCTGACACAGCACAAAATATCGTTGAATCGCTAAATTTATAAGACAGACTTGGTTTCTGAGGTAATTATAGACTTTACTCGTATATTTATTTCTCTGTGTATTCTCAGGTAATATCTCCTGGAAAATTATTTCTGACAATATCTATAGTATAACTTTAATCGTACTGTCGTGCCAACCAAGAGTGACAGTGACGCATGTTTTGTTTACTATTGTTAAGTAAAACATTTACTTGTACACATCATTTGAGCTAACGCGAATCGATAGATCACTCGTGTATTAATCCTATCCGCAGGATAGGATTAATACACAAGTGGCCTATCGATTATAAGTCCCTGATAACTTTGTAAACAAAACATGACCTGACTGTTACTCTTGGCTGGCAGGATAGTAGGCACAGTTACATATAAACCCTAGCTGTCTGGATGATGAAGTCACCTAGCGCGTGCAGGGCAAATGTTCACTTTACGTGTCTAAAATCAGCTTTCGTACAGCAGAGTTTAAATTCACATCGAATGTCTGATGTGTCATTTGTATTACTGTGTCCTTAGTCCCTCTCTTTGTTGAAATATTTCTCACAAAGTAACAGATAATATATAATTTCAAAAACAAAATATAGATCTCGATCTATTGTTTTTTCTTTCTCTGAGGTTCGACTTTAGCTCAGCAAACATTGCATACCGATAAGTGACCCGGCTGCGGTGGTCCAAATATATTTAACTGGCCAAAGCTTCGCCCTAGATTCTGTTGTTGTCGAAATTCAAAATACAGGATACAGCCCTATCTGTTTGACACCACAAGATATAAGACAGAGTAATTAAAAAATCTTATTTTTGGTTTAAACTTCATTTCTTTATATAAATACATAATAGCAAAATTACAAGCACTTAAATAAATAGTTACAAATTTTATACAAAGGGGATTCAGAAGGAAGTCCAAAAGAACCGTCTCAATCCATCTCATTGAGACGGTTTTTTTGCACCAAAACATATTTTGTCTGATGTGGAAAAAGGAAAATCAGCAAGATATATTGCAAAAAGCGTTGCTTATCTGGACCTCTGTAACGCGGCTCATTTACCATTGAACTCTCTTTTTTGTTTGTCAGTTTTGTTCTGTGAGAGTACCGTCAGCTGTTACGTATTTCTCAAGACGGAAGCAGGACATCTTATCATTTTTAGAATAACTCTTATCTATGAAAACTTCTATTTCGTTATATATAGGCTACCGCGTGCCGCGACGTTCATATTTTATTGTCAGTCCAGTGTTCCTAATCATGAACTGCTGTCTCGGTCTGTTGTTTTCTGCTGTGTTTGTTGGTAAGTATAACCATCTTCCATATCTCGGAACATTTTGAATATCTTCTTTTGTTGCAGTCTTATTAACAAACTTAAATGTATCTATGCGTATGCGCGTACATGTACGCATCTACGTATGTGTTTAAAGAGGGAAAAATAAGATTTACATTTTTCTATCCCCGTTTCAGTCGCTTAGTATTTTTTTTAAAAAAAAATGTCCATAGGAAGATTACATGTATATTTGCGCACAAACTGCATTTGATAGTGTAAATTATTGTACTGTCAACGGCTTCTCATACCCTCTAGATAAGAGTGCGTAATGGAAAATTACTTTTGTTATCATATTTTGTTTGCACTTAAATGGACCTTTTAAATGAGGTGATTCTTTTGAAGACCACAAAAACACGCTTTAAAAACTTATTGATAAGGGGAAAAATCACAAGTTCTACTCTAACTTGACCTATGCGGCATACAATTTTTTCCGCGGATTGCAATTCTGGGCGCATTGCTATGCAGTGCCTTAGTTTAGACTATCAGTATACAAAATACAGTCTTAGAACAACAAAATTGTGTTTTTGCACGATGACACATTCCAGTTCCCAAAGCAGCGGCGGATCCAGGATTTCTGGAAAGGGGGTTCATATGTATAACGGTGTGTGTGTGTGGGGGGGGTGTTCGTTCTGCTGATTTTATCTATTTTTTCTTAAATATCCCATGAGACCAAATTATTTAATTTTCATAGGATATTTAAAATGAGGGGCCTGGGAGGGGGTACAAGCGAAACCCTGACTTCCTCTGGATCCGCCACTGCAAAGGTAATAAGGAGAACTTTTAACTTTATTTTTACACAGGCCCAGGGAAACATAAATATAGAGAATAAAAATGTGAATATCTTAAAATTATTAACCGATCAGTTTTAACATTTGTTTGGTTACTCAAAAGGATCTTACGACGGTTATTTTGAGTAGACATAACATATGTTTTGGTCATGAAATAAGTTTCAATTTTATCTAAAGGCATACGTATCCCGATTGAAACAAGCCAAACAACATTTTCCGTGCGGAACCTATTTCAGAATGGCTATCCGTCCACCTTGATAGGCTCCCCGAACATTGTTTTCAATTTAGAAACCTAGAGTTTCACTCTAATTAGCAAACATTCAACGTGGGTCGTGCATAATGCATATTCACTGTCAGTTGATGCCTCCAGATCTGGTGCTACTAGTATCTATCAATTACTCAAACTATAACTCTATCTCGAATACATTTCAATGGTTGCAAAGACGTTCGAGTCATTGAAAATCGTTTATACTACATTAAAACCTGTCTTAATCGGCCCCTCAAAAAAAGACAAAACAAAGGTCTTAAAGATAAATGGTAGCTTAATGAAGGTCGAAAGTATTGCAGAATGCTCTCTTGGAGCATTCTGCAATACTTTTGACCTGCATAAAGCGATAATAGGTCTTGAATTTTGGTCTTCTTTTTTGAGTGGCCGCTTAAGACAGGTTTTACTTTTGTTTGTCATGTTTTCAGCCAGTGTACAGAGTAGTTGTGTAGTACACAACTCAACTGACTGTCAGTCTGCAGCCCATAAACTACACTGCGGTTTACCTGGCTGGCATGTTGGATGTGTTCTCGGCACGCACTGCGTGTGCCTTCATAGTAAGTACTGGCAATCATAACATCTGAACTAGTCTAGCTCCTAGACCTTGATATTTTTTTAATTTTACTCTACTCTTCATTCAGTTAATTTAATTTCATAAAGCTAGTCCCATCTCTTCTCTCTTTGATATCATATCCATTTTTTGACAATACATTTATTATACACAATAAATATATTTTAGTCCCTAAATATTTTTAACACAACAAATATTTTTTTACAAAAAATATTTTTATAGACCATAATTTTTTTTTACACAATAGATATATTTTTTAGTCCATAAATATATTTTTAGACCATAAATATTTCGATATAGAACAAATATATTTTCAGCCTGACATGCCATAGTTAAAAAACTAAAACAACTTAACAGTATTTTCTTTGTCTTTATTAGATAAAATCTGCACAACAAGTACCGATTGTGGTCGTTTAAATATAATAAACGAACATAATGTTACGGTAGGCTATGGCTGCCCTTCATCTGGGACATGGGGGTGCCACCACACACCAGGACATGGTGGAAACTGTGGTTGTCTATACAGAGAAACATCAATTGGAGTTGGTCGTTAAAGAGAAGAAAACAATTTGGATTATGTTGTCATTGTCAATAGTGTATGATTGTACTTTTTTGCTTAAATAAACCTAACACAGCACAAAATATCATTGAATTCGTAGTTCTATCCATGCCCCGAGATATGAGTGCGTAACTAAAAATTATTTTTCTTATTTCTCAACCAAAAGATATGTTGTGGGTACTCAAAAGAATCGTCTCAATGAGACGATTCTTTTGAGCACCCAAACACGTGTTCAAACTGATGGATAAGAAAATAATCGCAATTTTATGCTGATTTTTTTTTTTGCTTAACTGGCTCTATGTAAGACTATGTCTTTACCACAAGCTTGGTTTCATCGGAACTGCCTATCTTGCTGATTTACTATGTTGAAAAGATAACCTAGGCAAACTGTTACAACTTCTTAAACCCTTTCAGGGGCGTAGCTACATATACGCAAAAACGCAAGTGCGTACACATTTTAACCAAAAATATGGGAAGATTTTATCATAGCTCTGAAGGATTCTTGATGTTATGAGATATAAAACGTGCGCTTAGAACCAATATTAATCTCTCTAAATCCAATTTTGACAGAACTTCTGATGATGTTCGTATCATCACCTCATAGGTACCCTTTGATGATTTATCACCAATTAACGCAAAGTGAATACGGATTTTATATTTTACCATTATCAAAAGATTGTTTATCTTGGCAAACAGTGCAGACCCTGATGAAAAGTCATCTCATCTGGGTCTATGCTGTTTGTATATATTCCCCTCTTTAATTCCTTCAGCCTGTACCACAAATGCGTACTTTGAATTTTTGCCTAGGCGCGCCCCTGCCTTTTTGTATTAATGGATTCTTTCTTCTGTTTAAGAAGTTGTATAGGCATAAATCACAATGAAAAATAGTAAGTGAGTATGATCAGGAAATATCACAATCACAAACTGCAGACAAACCCGTGGAACCACAAGGAAGAGCCACACAACCATCACCAGACACAAGGAAGACAAACGAAGCAACTCAACCAGGTCTCTCTTCCCCATCAAGATGATTGCAAACCTAGAATGGACACAAAGTTTTGCACAACAGAACAAAGAAAAAATACAGAATCCCATAATCTTAAATTTTGATAATCAAATTCATATCTGTCTGTTTCTGAGGAACAGACACATGTAAATTTAAAATTTTGTACACACAAATACGACAACAAAGAATGTGAAGACTCCGCTTGTCTTAACAGTATGAAATTTCAATAAGTGGATCAACCTTTTCACTGCCAAGCCTGAGCAATCTCACCTGCAATTGGAATTGGACTCCTAAATTGCAAGAGGTACCCCATAACCCGAACTGTAACCACTGAAACAGTTGAATAAGGTTCCAATTTGTTTGTCCATAATATGAGGTTTTTTATTGGTAAACTGGCTAGATCCCCGCGTGTTACTTGAAATTGGTAGCACTTTATTTGAAAGCTGATTGATATCGTCGAGCAAAATATATTTTCATAATAGGACCCCAGCACCTTTCTCTTCACTTGCTAAATATTTCAAACAAACTTTAAAATTCAATTATAAAAACATACTGCATACTCGAAGACAAAGCAAATCATAAACAGTAGACATATAATTCAGAGCTTTCTAATATAAAATTATTGTACATAGATAGAGTCTTCCTATCAAGGTGACATATAGGTCCATTGGGCCGGGTGCTTAATAATTGTATAATTTAATATTGTATTATATCATGTATGCACATGTCACTATAATAAACTCATTACTTACTTACTTACTTACTTATAATTATACCATTAAGATATAATTAAATAAGACAGGACAAAATGTGATATTTCAAAATAGCTTTAATTGTATGTACGTAGTTATGAAATCTTTACAAAGTTTCAACTTTCATAAAGAAAATTTTCTGATAAACTAGTTTTACAACACAGATAAAGGAATCTAATGGAAGTGTTTGTTTTTTTTTCTAAAATTTAATGTAATGAGTGTAAGAGTCTTTTACCAGTTTACACATAGTTTTCTTGTTTTCTTAGATGATGTTTTTGTGGGGTGTTTTTGTTGTTTGTCATTCGCTGCATGGTTACTAAAAGATTGTTCAGCAACAACATTTGCAGGTAAAATGATGTTTGACCTGGTGCATATGCAGAATCTGTTCAAGTCTCTCACTCATTTTAAGAAATCATTTAATTTTACTTAATATTAAGTTTACTTAGAATATTTAGTGAAAACTTTCTCTTTATCTGTCATCTTCATTTTCAAATGTTAAAATATTTTATTATAAATAAATACCCCCTTTTTCACTTTGATCTTTATGCACTATTACTGTACTAGCGTTTAACAAAACAATTGACTGCATTCATTTACGGATGTAATATGTTAGATCACATGATTTAGATCACATCCTGGGATGGAGAGATGCCATTACCAACCATTTAAAGGGTGTTAAGAAAGTTCGTTCCGCTGTTCATCATATAATTTCGAATCAATTAAAAAGGAAATGATGCTGAAAAATTGCATTTTCCATGAGCCTGTTATTCCTTGTGATACTCTATAGCATTTGGCATCGTATCTGACATCGAGTGTCGTCACAAAATTATATACACTTTGGGTAGTGTCTTTCAATCGTTCTGGAAAAATCTTATATTTTCCAAAAAAATGTGACATTTTTTTATTTTGGATGGTTGTTTACAGCCTTGCAGTTTCGTAAATGTATAAGATTAATAAAAACTCCATTAAGGGTTTCTTAACCAATTAGGACATATTCTTATCACTATGGCCATTGCATGACAATGGTTCTTTGTCATGTACCCCCATTTTGCTCCTCGAGCCCAAAAATTTCAGAGGGGTACTTAATTTTGAAGATCATTTTTTCCATGACAAAATATTTGATTAAACATCCCGTTGTTTATTTCTTATCAAGTGTGTCGACTTTAAAGAATTCCAGTGAAATTTATGTCATAAGGACATGTTATAACTAAAATAATAGGAACATAATTTTATTGCGGAACGAACTTTCTTAACACCCTTAACGTTGTATACATGCCACTATGACTAACCATCAAAATCTGAGTCTATGATACTATCACGTAAACATAATAAACCTTTTCACCCACCACTCAGCATGAACCAGAACCTGATTAACAACGTTAATTCCCATAAACATTTAGGACTAACATTCTCACAGGACTGCTCCTGGCACGATCATTTAGAACTTGTGAAAACTAAAGCATGGCTTCGTATAAATATTATGCGCAGATTAAAATTTCAGCTTGACAGGAAGTCTCTCCAAACCATATACATATCTTTCATAAGGCCTCTTCTTGAATATGCCGATGTTGTATGGGACAATTGTACCCAACAAGAGGCTAACGAGTTAGAAAAAAATCAAAATGAAGCTGCATGCATTGTTACAGGAGCAACCAAACTTGCATCAATTCAATCTTTATTGTCTGACACAGGGCGGGAAAGTCTCACATCGAGAAGAGAAAAACACAAATTCGTCCTCTTCTATAAGATGAACAATTCTTTGGTACCTGAGTACCTCTCCTCACTTGTACCACCAACTGTTGGTAATATAAGTCAATATAACTTGCGTAACGAAACGAACCTTCAGACAGTCCCTGCAAGATCCCAACAATACTACAACACATTTCTCCCTTCAACCACGCGTATTTGGAACAGCCTTCCAGACGATACTAAGAACTCTCCATCGGTTGAATCCTTTAAACATAAACTCAACAGCAACATTACCAAACCACCACCTTACTACTTTTCTGGTTTACGATTAGGACAAATATACCATGCCCGCATACGATTGAACTGCTCACTGAGGTATCATCTTTTCCAGAAAAACATCATTGATAATCCTGTATGTGAGTGCGGTGAGATTGAAAATACTTCACACTTTTTCTTACACTGCAATCTCTACGGACAATTAAGGCATGCTTTGCTAGACAGAGTCTCGACCTACTGTCAACCAACGGTCAATGTTTTCTTATATGGTAATACTGATCTGACGGATGTTGAAAATGCAGAACTCTTTTCAGCTGTGCAAGATTATATATTAAAAACAAAACGTTCCTGCTAAAAACAAAGGTACGCATTTGAAAGTTCTTACAATAGTTGCACACACAATTAATCAAAACTAAGGAAAAACCTAATATGACTCTAATTTGCGGATACTAACTTGCGGGTACGCATACGCCCAATAGTAGTTCATTCAGAAATCTAATAGTTATGAATGAATCTAGTCCAACAACAGGCCACTGAAATTATGACTTTACATTCCATTCCCCGTGGAGCCCTCAACAGCCAACTAGTACCCCTTTCGCTAAACAGCTACAAAGTGCGACCATTATTCTCTACATAAATGACAATTACGACATGATAGTACATATATTAGTAATGTGAACTCTTGGGATACAGATTCAAATAAGTCATTTGACTTTCTTCTGAATCCCATTTGTATAGTGATTGTATTGTAATCGTATACTGTGTTGTTTGTATACTTGTCATATATTATACAAATAAAATAAAGTTTAAATCAATAAAAACGCTATATGTTTGCATCATCTAGTACAAGTATTCAATCTAAATTTCAATTAATTTTAAAAAATGGAGTATTTTGGTATACTGACAGCATACATTCTCAAACATTTAGTATTTCGTTTCAAAGCACTGGATAAAATATTTCAGTATTATCGTGTTGTACTATGCACTATATTAAAATGTCTAGCTCATCGTACCTTATACTCCTATTCCACACAGATCCCGAATCCCACGAATTGCCATGAATTGACAAATATTTGGATTCGTATCTGAATCGTACTCAGTTCGAGAATAACTGATTGGCACAGTCCGTAGTCAGTTCTTGCAATTCCTAGGTCTATCGGGAATTCGGCTCAAAAGTTTTGAACTGTTCAAAACTTTGGCCACGAATTCCCCAATTCGAAAATTGTGTGTGATTCGTACCAAATTCCTAAGTCATTCTTGGAAATCGTAACTGAATCGGAATCGATTCGGAGGCGTTTTGGGGCAATAGTAGCTACTCTGAGCTCATTCGAGGGGAATCCGGTGATTAAGCCAAGCAATAAAACCAAAGAAGAGATAGAAGAAGGATTTTCCCTAAGATTAATTACCCCACCACGCGCATGTGAGCCAGTCCTAGAAGTTGAAACAGATTTGGCAGATTCTGGAGTACAATCAGGATCAATCAGTAGCTCCTCGCTGGTAATTTTGCCAATGGCGAACTGCCATATTTTTCCAAGTCAAAGAGTCTGGGCCAGGGCCCTTCGACTTTAACATAGTTGTTTTCTTCTAGCTATATAAGAAGCCGTTTTCAACACTCAAGTTGCAAGATCAATTCTACTGCTGCTTTACGAGGAACATTCATTTTGGAACTGATGCCCCCGAAGCATAGATCTTTTTTATAACTATTGTGAGAGAAAATCTCGCGAATCGTGGCGATTCGTCGCGGATTTCTGTTAATTAGTGCTAAATTCGTGCTGCATTCGGCATATTCTTAACTGATTCGTAATTGATTCCTTAACTTTCGTGCAGCATTATCTAATGTTATTTTACTAATCGTAATGAATTCTTGCGCGATTCCAGCCGAATTGAGCCGATTCTCCGGAATATTCGTAACGAAATCGTATCTGAATCGGGACTGACTCGTAGAACATCACAATTGGAGAAAAAAATAATGAAACCTCACGAATCCCCCAAATAGATAAAAAATCAATTCGTGGCGATTCCGGCGATTCGTGGCCTGTGTGGAATAGGGGTATAGCTCCTCATCGAGCTACGAAAATAGTAAGTGAGTATGATCAGGAAATTCCACAATCACAAACTGCAGACAACCCTGTGGCACCGCAAGGAAGAGCCGCTCAACCATCACGAGACACCAGGAAGACAAATTGAGCAAAGCAACCAGCTCTCTATTCCCCATCAAGATGATTGCAATACTAGATTGGACATAAAGTAACGTACAACAAAACATAGAACAATTACAGACTCCCACAATGGGAGTAACAATAAACAAAAAGTCAACAACACAGAACCACCGCCTTAGAACGGACAGCAGCCTAAGCCACTGGGGGGCTTAAATGCATTTTACTGGTACCAAATCTTCGCCCTAGATTCTGCTGTTGTTGCAGTACAAGAAATGTTCAGCTCGCATGGAGGCCATCTAACTAATGCGATGTATCATCATGAAGAAACACTCTAATCAAATTAACGCACCATGATGAAACAAAGAAAAGGGCTCATGACTCACAGATAGTCAGAGCTTAAGAAAACCTCATGTTGAGCCATGGTGGGTCCAGCTACAGATAAGCATCAGGCACCAACCCACCGATTAAAGCTTTACGTCAGAGCCGTCATAGAGTCTGAGGCCTGACCCACCGTCGTGCAAATAAAGAGGAAACCGTAGCTATAAACAGTGATTGGGTTTAAAACTAGGCATGCAGACTGTCGCATGATATCCAAGTTATATCCAAACCTTATATACTCGTAACGTTTTACTATCTTTTTGAACTGATCACTAAAATTAGGTTTTCCAACAATTCGTTTGAATTTATAAACTAAATCACCATAAATTATAGGTTCTGATATGCCTTGCTGCAGAAGAGTTTTTAATCCAATGTTGTATTTAACAATTAACCCTGAGTACCTGTGGTAGAATTTAGAAAATGCTTTTCGAATTTTATGATATCTATAACCTTGTTTTAATAACTTAGCAGTTAAAATAAGTTTCTGTTGTTGAAGTCATCAACATTAGAGCACATTCTAGCAAAACGAATAAGCTGAGAAATATATACAACATAGGAAGGAGAGCGAGGAAAATCTCCATCAAGAAAGGGGAAATTTGCTATTACAAAATTAAAATCATCCCGTTTATCATAAATTTTAGAAGAAACTATGCCATTTGTTATTGACAAGTTCAAGTCCAAAAACGGAGCTTCAGTATCAGAAGAATTCGCCTTATTTAACTGAAGTTCAGTGGGATATACGGGATATACAAAATCTCTGGTGAGACTGCGCATATTCACAGACTTGCCAGAGCCTTCACTGCTCAAATACACGTTCCAAGGCGTACTTCTTTTGTGGAAATTTTATGGGGGTTTTTCTGTATTGTGTTTGATATGCCTTTGTACGCGTCTGTTTATATGTGCCGTGTGGTCACCTGCTGGGAAAGGATTGACCTCTTGACTCTCGTTTGTGGTGTCTAACTGTGAGTTTGTCACTTTCCAATTGTTATCCTGGGTCGGGTATGGTACTTGATTGTATCGATTCCTGAACTGTGCGCTCTTACTTACTCAAATGCACATCGTATAGATGTAGATAAATAAAGAGATATAATTTATACTTCTTACCCAGCTGTGTACTTCAGCATAGGCAGTTTTAAAGTTTTTGCACATATAAATTCAACTGCGACTTGTGATTTCCAACAATATGTTATTTTGACATGCATTGACTAATACAAGCCTGTGAGGCCTCCTTAAAAGCTTAGAAACTCTAAATGATGTTCGGTTAGTAGCTCAATTCAAGTGACAAGCAAAGGCTCTGACCAGACTGCGCATATGCGCAGGCTGGTCTGAGCCTTTGCTGGACGCACATACCACATTGTTGGAAATCTCATCTTGCGGCTCATAAATACCATCCTAAATATAATGTAGTTACATTAACCCCCCTTATTTTAAGCAAAATGGAATTTCCCACCCTTTATCAATTGGACCAGTCCATTCCCATTTTAAGGGGTGACTGGTGGATTTTTTTAAACTTTAAGAGAGCATTTTGTAAGCAAGCAGTGGAGACCATGATCAGTCGATGGGCTCTGTCTCATCTGATCTGGGTCTCCACTATTTACCTATGTCCCACAAAAAGGACCCTAGGCTTATAAGGGTTAAAAGTTTTACATTATTCATTGTGAAAAACAAAACATGAATGCCCTACTGCAACCTGTTATCATAATGCCTATGTTATTCTTTAAACAACAAATATCATAATTTATTATATAACCTATAAATAGACATCTTTTGATTGGCCCAGATGCCTATCCACTCGAGTCCATAAAACTACATATCTACTGGGCTGCCGGTTTTTCCCATTCAATATTAGTTACTAAAAATAGACTTCATAGAAACTTTCCATACAGGTGTGCTTTCAGCATGAAATTTGCATGATTTGCTGTAAATACAATTCAGTGAGTGACAGCAGCACGAAATTCACAAGATTTGGTGTTTCATAATCTACATGTGATTCAGACTTTGCTGTTGAATATAGTAATTAGCAGAACTCTTAAATGAACTAACGAATTCTTCCTTCTGGATTGATGCAATAAACTTGGAATGGTCCATTGTATAATTCAAGAGGTCACAGGTTTTAATTTCTAAACAAAATTGCAGTTTTTTCCCCTGAAGATCATTTTTGTCTTAGCAAAACAGTGTTGACCCTGATGAAATGCCACATTGTGCGGCATTTAATCTGATCTTCTCTGTCTGCAGTTTTAATGACAAATAAGATATGCATTCATTCCTCTTTTAACTGAATGAAATCAATTAGTCAACATGTAAAAAAAGAGAAATTCAAGGCTGTCCAAGACCTAGTCCATAGCCACAATTTTGTTGTTGTTGTTGTTTTTTTGTTTAGAGAAATTATATAATAAAACAATTGTTGACTATTGAGGCATTGGACATGATATGATATCGACCTGAGAATACCAATATTGACCTCGGCTCCGCCTCGGTCAATATTGGTACTCTCAGGTCGATATCATATCATGTCCAATGCCTCAATAGTCAATAATTGTATAATATTATTCCTGTATAATTAGGTAGATAAGCACAAGCCTTTATTGATGGTACATAGTTCTGTACACAATTGCATACCGCATGTGCAAGGGCAACGGGACAAATACAAGAGTAAAAAAAACAACCTGCATGTACAAATAACGCTTTGTATACTAGAAACTCCTACACGGGTACTTTGGCAGTTAAGACCCAGGGTCTGCACTGTTTGCTAAGATTAAAACTACCTTCAGGGACAGAAATACATCATAATTTAGAAACTTCTACCTGTGACAAATTAGAATCCAAAATGGGCAAAACACTACTTATTGTATCAATATATATGGGGAAATCCATGAAAATATAAAGCATTAACAGGAAAATTAATAAAGCCGACAAATACACTTTATTTTCCACTGTGAATCATTAGCAAACAAAACATGACACAGAGGTTGCTACATTGCGTTTTTCATAATACTTATGAAAGTAAGTAAAGGTGCAAGATCAAGAATCGATACAATCAAGTACCACATCTGACCCAGGACACCAATGGGAAAATGACAAACTCACAGTTGGAAACCACAAACGAGAGCCAAGAGGTCAGCCCTTTCCCAGCAGGTGACCACACGGCAAATATAAACAAACGCTCACAAAGGCATAGCAAACACAAGACAGAAAAAACATAAAAGATCCAATCTTTAAACCCATACTTTTTAATACATGTAACTTAAAGGTTTGTCAGTTTAAAATATTCTACCCCAAGCTGAGAGCAGTCCCTGTAATAGCCACGTAGATGATTATTTCCCACATGCTTCTTTCAATACCAGGGAGGGGTAATTATCTTGCTAAAAGCACAAGAATCCATCCACTCCATATTTCAGATTTTCCGCTGTTTGGCCTTTGTCAAGAAACAAATATATAACTTTAAGCAATAAACTTCATCTGCTTGTGTTTGTTAACAAACAAATGTAGCTGACCTTATCTACCTGAATACAAGTATTTAGTTTAGTATATGTATTAAATGTATATTTGTGACTTAAACCAGTTTAAGCCATCCAGTAAAATATTTTACTGACCGTTCCAAGGTGGTACTTCTTTTGTTGATCTTTTATGTTTTTTTCTGTCTTGTGTTTGCTATGCCTTTGTTCACCTCTATTTATATGTGCCTTGTGGTCACCTGCTGGGAAAGGGCTGACCTCTTGGCTCTTGTTTGTGGTGTCTAACTGTGAGTTTGTTACTTTCCCATTGGTATCATGGGTCAGGTGTTGTACTTGATTGTATTGATTCCTGATCTTTGCACCCTTACCCACTTTGGAATGCTCATTGAAATATAAGTATCTTGCTCTAGCTGTATGTAAAATAAGCTCTGAAAAAAACTTTATTTTTAAACAAGAAAGCTGACGCGAAAATATATGGGCCACAGCACAAGAAAACCTGTATTCTGGGCTTGCAAACAAACAAAGGCACAAACTAGCCAGTGCATCCGCACAGTCAGGTCGGCCCCTTTGTTATAAGCTTTTTGGAACATTTCATATCTAAATTTGCTACAGGTGAAGTTTCAATTTTCTAACTAGTCTGTGTAGCTGAAGAAACAGGTTTGAAGACAAGTTTTGTTGTGTTGAGGCCCATGCGTGATGGAAAAGGGCAAAATGTAGAGAGGCCATGAGAAAATATATTTTCTTTTTTAACAGTAAAGGCCCTGTCACATTACGACGTATAGCACCAACGTATGCCGACGTATGAAAAAATCAGCAAGTACGTTGGTATACGCTGAGTACGTTAGAAATAAGTTTTAAACACGTTACGAATACGCTATAGTACGTTGGTATGCGTTGACATACGGCCAAGAGGTCAAACATTTTGTGCATGCATAAAAAATTACAGCGTATGCGAACGTACTGCTTCTATACGTTAGGCATACGCTAGATGTACGCAGCAAGTAAGTTATGCATACGTTAAAGTACGTTAGCACCAACGTATGCGGACGTATGAGAAGTTAAGCAAGTACATTGGTGTACGCTTAATACGTTAGAGATAAGTTTTAAACACGTTACGAACACGCTACTGTACGTTGGTATACGTTGTCATACGGCGAATAGATCCCAAAATTTTGTACTTGCATAAAAAATCTTCAGCGTGTGCCGACGTATTGCTTATACGTTAGGCATAAGTTAGATGTACGCAACGGGTAAGTTATGCATACGTTAAGGTACGTTAGCACCAACGTATGAAAATTCACCAAGTACGTTGGTGTACGCTGAATAAGTCAGAGATACGTTCTCAATACGTTACGAACACGTTACAGTACGTTGGTTAACGTTGTCATATGAAAAAGTGGCCCCAAAATTTGAACTGTTTTATACGTTTGGCATAAGTTAGAAGTACGCTATATGTAAGTTGTGCATACGTTAACGTACGTTATATGTACAATTCAGCACACGTTAGACGTTCGTTGTGCATACGTTTCAAGAGCGCTAGTGATACGCTGGGCATACGCTTTTATACGCTGATACAAGTATAAGGTGTGTTACGTCGGGAATAAGTTATGAATAAGCTACTCATAAGTTAGACATACGTTCTATGTTCGTTTCGCGTACGCTTTGCATAAGTTCAGAGAGAGGCTTCCTCTGATTTTTTTTATTAGATTTCAGCGTATGCCAGCGTACTAGATTAATATTTCATACGTCGGCATACGTTGGCCAAAACGTTATAGTGTGACAGGGCCTTAAAATGACAAAAAGTAATCGTATCTGCTACATACATTTCTTTTTTGTCTTTTTCCTATCAATGGTTAAAGTTGTAAGACATGATGTGATAACATCTGACATTGTTGGCATTTAACATTCATGAGCATCATAAATGTAACGCTCAGTGAAGTTGGGCATGTTAAAAGTTTATAACCTTGGGGCCTGTCATTTCGTTTTCCAATATACAATGACACAATCCTCTCTATTGAACTACCGAGAATGGCTGGAAGCGTAATGATTTTGAGCTTTTGTGTAATGCAATGTAAGGAGCAAACAACAGTAACGCTAACATTAATGTTGATTGTATTATAAACTGATGCAAGCTGATCTAAGGCATGTTCTGTCTGACGACAACAAAAATAGTTTATTAGTTTTGGCCCATATGTAGCTTTTAATAATTCAGATAATCAATAGAGGATCTTGCATGAGTGCTCCTGTATCAGTGAGATTTTTAAACAAGCTGGCAAAATGAGACAGTGGGTTTGATAAATTAAATAACATAGGAACATACATTTTTGACTCTATTTAACTTATGACACTAAAACTTACTACTTTGATGTCACGTTTTTTGGCATGACAATGCTTACTTTTTGCCATATATACACAATGTCGTCATTGATATCATCACATATTAATGTTGCTTAAAATGTTAACCAACTATGGTTATCAATTTTAATGCATGGCGTTATATCACTCCCAGACGCGACGTCATATGATAAAACTGCCATATATCACAGAATAAGGCCCAGAATTCCCTTCACTGGCCATAGCTGTTCAAATTCGTTGACTTCAACAGCACGTTCATGATAGATTTAGTGACCATCCAGAGCTTTGAGGTACTTCGGTTCAATCACTTTTGGTACTAATTTATGTCTGCAAATAAACAAAAAATGAAAATGGGTAGGCACACGACATAATGTTTCATAAGGTTTGTTAAAAGTATTTTTTTTAAACATGCATATACCGGTATCTAGTTAGGCCAGAAGTCTGCATTTCGGTCTGAGTGGATATTAATTGCCAATATAATATGTATGTTGGCAACAAGGACTTTCGTGAAACTGAACATAAGCATAGACTTGCTTGAGTTTTCTTTTGCTTGCATATGCAATAAGTACTGACACTTTATGAACTAACTCAAACAATATCAGAAAAGAAAACAACAAAATTGAACAAGTAGTATAGCCTTGCAATATCGACATAAGACAAATTAATTCTTAATCCTCGCTAAAATATTGTCAAGTCATTACTACAGGAAATTAACATGTTGTATCATCATTCAGGAGGAATATCTTTGAATAGAAATGTTTCCATGATACGAGGGGCATTTGGAAAGTACGTAGCATGGTCCTTTTTGTCAGTAACCTATCAACAAACCCATTCATGTTTGGTATCATTTTAAACGGCTATCTTTCCTTTTTGTTACGACACAAATTCCATGCAGATACTGTGATACATGCACAAAATATATTACTGTTCGTATACTGAAAAAGCAAAATGTCCATTAAATACATAATTGTCTACCTGAAAATGTGCAGAACATTAACATTATTCTATGAAATTGGATAGCTTTGTACCATTTAGTAGGCCATCATACGACAAAGCATTATGCAAGTAATGACCAAGTTTGTCAATTATGATAGCTTAAAACTGAGACAGAAATACCAAAACCGTTTACAATGTGATTATTTTTATGACTAAAAATCGCATGTCATTATGCATATGTTTTGAAAACGTATAACCAACAGTAGTTTAAACTTGTTCTGTGTATGTATTTTTATTAATTACAGTTTGGGGTTTTTCTAATGAAATCAAAAGAAAGTTTGTGATCAGAATAAAGGACAGATAACTCTTTAAATCTTACCATGGGGTAGAAAGAGTCTAGCTATGAGTTTCCGTTTATTTTAATTGAAAACAATAGCAAACAAAATAGTAATACTGCTTTGAGAGTAGAAATTAATCCATTTGTGGTAGTTAGTGTGATATTCTATGATTTTATTTACCTGACACAGGTGCATAATTTCATGGTAAATGCACAAGTTTATTTTTACCTTCGGTCGACTTCGTTATTTACCATAAATTTTACATAAATTGCAGGTAAAGAAATCTTTGCCCACTTTATTACTTTGTACTGTCCTACTGACTAGTCAAGTGGTTATGGTACAGACTTTACAACCAAAATCATTTTTTCTATCAAACATAAGTTTTGGGTGCTTAAAAGAAACGTATCAACGAGACGTTTCTTTTACACACCCAAAACAGTTGTTATTATAGACAGTAATTAAAATAGATCATGAATAGGTCCTATTTCTCTGAATCCAGTGTGTCCCCCAAATGTATTTCGAATTATCGAGTATTTCTGAAAATAGAAGATCTAATTTTCGAGGTTTTTGTGTAATAGCATTTGTTTACCTACCTTATAGGCATGAGGAACATGATGAGAATAGGAAACACCATCTTCATATATGGTATAGGAGAGAAACCGAATATACAAAGCACTAGTAGTTGAACCAGTTGTATGACTGTAAATACATGCACTTTTCTTTGAGGAACTCGCCGAATATAATGGTTTGGTGGATATGCAGACTGAAATTTGAAAGAAAAGCATTATGTTTTCAACAAGTATTTTATTACTGATTCTATGTACACAGATTGTCTGTCACTATCATACGGAAGCCCTGGAGGGACATTTTAACTTATTACTTATCACTTATTACTTACTACTTATTAGTTATCACTTATTACTTATTACTTACTACTTATCACTTATTACTTACTACTTATTACTTATCATATCACCAGGCCGCGTAGCGCAGTCAGTAACGTGTCTGGCAACAGATGCGAGTCTGATTGCAGATCCAGGGGTCGCAAGTTCCATCCTGGCCCGGTTCCATACTTTCGTGGAGATTGATCATGGAATAATTTCTACGGTCATCCTCCTCCCTTCCGCTGAATCATTCAAGAAGGGTTGTTGTCAGTTACAAGTGAAAGTATGTGCACGAAGTACTGGTTAACTGCTTGTTCGAGCTTGCCCAGGAAAATATGTGGTTAAGTGAACTGACCATCCCGCAATGACAATAGCTGTTGACTTGGGACGTAAAGCAACAAAACAAACAAACAAGCAAACAAAACTTATCATATCATTATATCACCCATATAATGGCGGGAAACTCCATTGTACATTCCATGTAATAGCGGTAAGCTGTAGCAGTAGCAGCAGCAGCAGCAGCAGCAGCAGCAGCAGTAGTAGTAGTAGTAGTAGTAGAGGTAGTAGTAGTAGTAGTAGTAGTAGTAGCAGCAGTAAAAGTAGTAGTAGTAGTTAAATATTAGTGGTGGTAATGATTGTAGTAGTAGTAGTAGTAGTAGTAGTAGTAGAAGTAGAAGTAGTAGCAGTAGTAGTAGTAGTAATAGTAGCAGTAGTTGTTGCAGTAGTAGTAGAAGTAGTAGTAGTACTTAGCAGTAGTAGAAGTTGTTGTTGTTGCAGTAGTAGTAGTAGTATTAATATTAGTGGTGGTAATGATTGTACTAGTAGTAGAAGTAGTTTGTTTGTTTGTTTGATTTGATTCTTTATGTCCCATCAACAATCTTTCAGTTAAAATGGGACGGGTCTTCCTGGGTTGAACCAGTACTAAGCTAGGATAAATGTGTCTTGCTCATGGACAGTGACGCCAGTGAGGCTCGAACCCGTGGCCCCTCGGTAACGAGTCAAGCAATCTACCAATGAGCCACTGCGCTCCCTAGTAGTAGGAGTAGTAGTAGTAGTAGTAGTAGTAGTAGAAGTGGTGGTACTACTACTACTAGAACTACTACTACTACTACTACTACTACTACTACTACTACTACTACTACCAAAAAAGTAGTAAGTAGTAACAAATAAGTAGTAAGTAATAACTAATAAGTAGTAAGTAATAACAAATAAGTAGTAAGTAATAACAAATAAGTAGTAAGTAATAACAAATAAGTAGTAAGTAGTAAGTAATAACAAATAAGTAGTAAATAATAACAAATAAGTAGTAATAGTAGCTGTAGTACTACTTCTACTACTACTACTACTACTACTACTACTACTACTACTACAACAACTACTTCAATCAATACCACCACTTATATTACTACCCTGGAGCGCAATGGCTCAGTGGTAGAGTGCTCGCCTTGAGACCGAGAAGCCACGGGTTTGAGCCTCACAGGCGTCACTACATTGTGGTCCTTGAGCAAGACACATTTATCCTAGCTTAGTACAGGTTCAACCCAGGAATACCCGTCCCAATATAACTGAAAGATTGTTGATGGGACATTAAGAATCAAATCAAACAAATATATTACTACTACTACTACTACAACAACAACAATAATCACTACCACCACTAATACTACTGCTGCTACTACTATAACTACTAGTACTACTACACTACTACTGCTGATGCTACTACTACTACTACTACTACTTCTACTACTACTACGACTACTACTTCTACAGCAAAACCAGCAACACCAACTACACATATACTACTACTACAACTACTACTACTACTACTACTACTACTATGACAGCAAAAACAGCAACATCCACTACAAAAATACTGCTACAACAACTACTACTACTACTACAGCTACGGCTGTTACAGGGAATGTATATTTGGAGTTTCCCGCCGTTATAGGGGTGATAAATGATATGATAAGTAATAAGTAGTAAGTAATAAGTGATAAGTAGTAAGTAATAAGTAATAAGTAATAAGTGATAAGTAATAAGTAGTAAGTAATAAGTGATAAGTAATAAGTAAAAATGTCCCTCCAGGGCTTCCGTACTATCAATAGCACTTAAAGAAATTATTTACTAAATTATGATCATTAAGGGATTGTTTTAAATATTATTCTTAGGTCGTTTTCCTTTTATTGTATTATGTTGATTCTAAATGATTTGAATAATTCCTAGAAATTGTAGATTTGACAGAGAACGGTTTGATATGTCTGGTCATATTTTAAAAGCCCTTAAAACCCTGATAATATGAATCTGCAAAATATTGACTGCTGAAGTTGGTTACTTAAAACGCTGATAATATGAATGCAACTATTTGCTAACATTATTGACAAATTAAAGTACAAAGACAAACAATGTGGAGTAAACATTGTTTAAACTTGAGGCTTCTAAAACATTTAGGCAAACTAGAAAAGCAAACGGCATTTGTTGTGATTGGCAATTTAACTTAAGTATGTTTCTTTAATGCGTTTGCTGTTATTTAAACAATTACCTTATTTGTGTATAACAGTACTTTTTATTCACATTTTGATTGCAAACAAGAGCATAGTCATAAGTCAGATCAGTTTTAGATTTTCAAAATAAGTGTTATATGATTGGGTCCCTAACTTGTAAGCCACTGGTTGCAAAGAAATCAAATTCAAAATAATGTTTTTACCTGCTCTGTGAAAAACAGCAGCACTCTGTCAAACATCTGGTTACCATAGAGCGCAGTGAAAGCTACATAGAGAAACAAACCATCTAATACTGGCGCTGGGATATACGACAGTGGATAAGGTAACAGCAGCATAGATAGACCAATCATGATATGTGATATGATGCCTGTCAAGCGTGTCTCCCTCACATGAACTACACTGTGAATAGAACAAAACATGCTGAAAAATACCTCCTACCAAGTTAAAGCATTTTGAGCTGATGTTTAAAACATTTAAGTTCAATCATGACATCAGAAGATTGGTTGGTGAAATAATATACTGTAAATTCAGAAATTTTGGAGATGTTTTAATTTTTGCGAAACTTTGCATCCATGAAAATAAAGCCCTCGTGAAATGGCAGAATCACTCTGTAGTTTACTGATGCCCTAGTACCGAATTTTTAACCCCCCATTTATTCTTTTAATGCTATTCACTAAAATAAAAGTTCTTGTAAAAATTTCTGAATTTACAGCTTTATAGATTTTAGCAGGCGATTCACATATGAATAAAACATAAACAAAACCCAAATCGACTAAAATCTTTAATGGTACTTGAATATTTATGATGATTTAAGCATACAGTCTTTAAAGTCAGCAAACATTCATAACAACTTACTGCATTTTAAGTTTAGATGGTGCATTCTATTTTAACTTCAAATATGGTAAAGGTCATAAAATTTCAAACAAATAAATACAAACAGTGATGATTCTGGTAAAAGTGTTCCTGGACTTGTAGGGTCACTGTTTTGCAAGGCCTACTTTCCAAATTTGCATCCAAAGGATACCCTTTTAAGTACATATTTGAAAGTCAAGAGTATCATATATTATTGGAGAGTGTGTCTCTTACATAAGTGGTCATTTGATATAAATATATAAAAGCATATAAAAGAATATTTTGAATGACTGGCAAGAAAAAATATGTTGAATATATTAATGTTAAAATGTGATTCTGTCGGCTTTGAAGATAAAAAAAAAGTTTAGATATTGTTTATTTTAAATAGTTTTATGTATGACAGATGACATTACTTTCTTCAGTGGATACGTCATGTAGTAAAACTTCACATAGTTAACAAATATAATGAATGAAAAGACTTACATTTGATGAACATGACCTTGATCCACTCTTTCTTCCATGTCAGCTAAAGCTTTCACATGAAGTGGTGAGTGTGGAAGGGCAGCATGGACCCAGGGAAAGGTAAATATAGATAAGAAACCATTGATAACTGCAACTGTGAACAAATCCCAATGGTAAGCTGCTCCTTTCTTTAGTCTGTGTAAAAACATAGAAAAACGAGTAAGTATGACAGGAAATACTACAATTACACTCACCAAACTGTTTTTGTCATCTTTGCAAGCCAATGGTACTAAGCCCACTTTGTTCCTTACGCGTGCGTAAGGAACGAAGTGGGCTTAGTACCCTTGGTTTGTGAAGCGTGTTTTTGCTTATTTAAAGTACCTATTCATTGATTCTATATGTGTGTTTAAGAAAGCTTACTATAAACCACTTAATACTTTCCTCATCAAAATTTGACGACATTATGGAATATTTTAATTTTGGCGGTTCCTCAATCTAATGCCCTTTAAAGTTCATTTCTATCAACATAGGGGCTACTTTAAAAAAAGAATATGCTACCCATCTTTATTTTAATAGTAGCCCATTTTAAGATGTTGTTTCTTCTAGGTTGAAACATACTCTACTGTTCAAACGTTGGTTTTGACGATACAGATACCAGCATAATAAGGGTGCATGTCCATTTATTTCTTATCATATTAATGAATTCGAGGCTGTATTTCTCGGACTCATTTTTTTGGCAATACTTGTTTTTAGCACCATAGCGCCTGGTAGGAAGAGTTTCGAGTTACTTTAAAATCCTATGTTTTATAAACCGTATGGACCCAGATGAAATGCCACATTTTGTGCAGTCTCATCCGAGTCTATATTGTTTGTAGCTTATAATTAACCTGTGGAAAAGTATTTCATAATATTGCATTATGGGGCGCTATATTTATCTTCGACGTAACGTAACGCCGCGTTGACGTTACGTTAACGTCGGTTGCTAAGCTAGTTGAAAAAAGTAAATGGAACATGGTGGAGATGAGTTTACCTTATGGGCCCGTAAACGTGATCTTACAGTTGAAATAAATCGTATATTGTACCAACTCATCATCGGAGTTAGTTTCTTTTGGTGGCTATTCCATAATCGGGAATATCGTCCGACCAAAAACTGGTAGCAGAGCGAGGTTAGAGACATTTAATCAAAGTAAATACGGTATTTACAGAAAAATGGCGTCGTCGGAGAACGGCATCAACGTAGATGATCAACGGGAGCATGGCGCTCCAACAGGGACCATTGGCGCTTTCATAGACTTGGAAGCGGAATTGAATAGGGAAAAGTTTCGCGCCAAATCAAGCTTTACACGGATTAAAAACAAGGTATTGTTTTTGATTGATCAACCGGAAAACCCAGGCTATCGGGAGATTCAGGAGGCATGCATTAAAATGGACAGCGCTATGGAAAGCGCTTTGGACGTGATGACAAGACTGTCCGAATTTTTCGGGAAAAATAAGGAAAAACAGCTAAACAATAAAGTGATGCTCGAGATGGAGAAGCTGGATGATGAATATTCGACAACATATGCAGCGGCACAGCATTATATTCACACACAAAAGGAACAATCAAGTGAACCTTCGGAAATACTTTCAATTGACTTGCTGAGCCGGATGAACATTTCTGACCAGTCGGAAACCTACCGAAAAGAAGGGTACAGCGTTCCTCAAGAGGTAAAAATTGTTGATTCTGACATTAATGTCTGCGATTCGGTGCCATTAAAAAGCAGTGAAAACCAAACAAACGGTACCACCGGTAACCAGAAAATTACCACGGTTAAAGGAGCACAACCACAGCAATCACTTGATAAGGACATGTCACTACAAAATGAACAGGCTCAAGAGCTTCATCGCCCCGTAGTGAGAAAAACCAGCATGAACGCTGCGGCAACACCGTTTGAACCAACTGCTACATGTAGTAACAACACTCCTCCCACGATTGGGCAAGATTTATGGAAGCAATTAAAGCGTGTGCAGATACCTGTATTCACCGGCGAAAAGAAAAACTACCAAAGTTGGAAGGCATCTTTCCTTGCCTGCATCGATTCTGAACCGGCAACCGCCGAATACAAGTTACTGCAACTTCGGCAGTACGTCTCCCGGGAGGCTCTGAAGGTAATTGACAGCCTGGGACACTCCGCTGCTGCCTACGAAGCAGCCAAGGGTCGCTTAGATAGAAAGTACGGTGGAAAGCGTAGGCAGATAGCATTATACCTGGAAGAGTTTGAGGAGTTTCCGCAGATACGACAGGGTCACGCGAAGGATATAGAAGAATTTGCTGATCTTCTAGACATAGCAATGATCAACCTACAAGAGCCCGGACAACATCAGGAGCTTGGTTTTGGGTCGCTCTACGCGAAGCTACAGCGCAAAATACCCAAGGCAATGCTAGCTAGGTACCATTGCTGGGTGTTCGAGTGCAACAAAGAAAAATAAGTGCTCTCACTACGGGAATGGATACTACAGGAATCAGAATTCCAGACGATAGCCACAGAGGCGGTTCGCGGGGTGTCAGGAAAGGCTACAAAACCACCATATCGCTCAACACCTAGACAGGGGAACCAGAGAACATTTTTCGGTGAAGCAGATTATGTCCGTAATTCGAAGAAAATGCCATGCCTCGATTGTGGAAAGAATCATGGCATATGGAACTGTCCAGAATTCAATCGAAGAAAAGTGGCAGATAGATGGAATTTCGCTAAACACAATCAGTTATGCTTTGGGTGTTTAGCTCAAGGGCACCAGGGAAAAGCGTGTCCTAGAAGTCGACAGTGCGGCCAAGACGGGTGTACGGATTTACATCACAGGCTGTTGCATAAAAATGGATCCACCAGACTGGCTCCCGTCAATTTTCAAAAATCGTCAAAAGTAGCTATCGGCACTTTAGAGCCACAGGATTGGGACAGTAGCCTTACGGAGGGGAAAGAGCAGACAACAATGGTCACCCAAAGCAACATCAGGGCAAACTTTGTAGGGCTTCGTACAGTGCCAGTCATTCTTAAAAATGGTGAACGGTCTTTGAAAATTAATGCCTTGTTAGAAGACGCCAGTACAAAATCCTACATCAATGCCGACGTGGCAGCTGAGCTAGGTCTACAAGGAAGAACCAAAAAAATGACCGTAAATGTACTGAACGGACAGGTGGAGACCTTTGAGACGAAGCCAATCAACGTTGAACTCACAAGTATAACGGGCAATGTAAGCACAATGGTTAGCGCTTGCACGGTAGACAGAGTGACGGGTAACATGCCGGTTGTAGAATGGAATAAGTTAAAGCAGCAGTGGCCTCACCTAAAAAAACATCAAATTCCCAACTTCAGCCACGAGACCACTTGTCGACATGCTGTTGGGATTGGACTGCGCCGATCTGCTCTATGCCATTCAAGAAGTTAGAGGGAAACCAGGAGAGCCTATCGCCAGGCTCACACCACTAGGATGGACATGTATTGGGAATACCGGACCAACTTCTCAAGAGGTATGTCATACAAACTTTGCTTACACATATTTTGTTAAAAATCAGGCTGAAATTGAGCAGATAAACTCGACCTTGAAACACTTTTGGGAGATCGAAAATGTCCAGTCACCGCATGATGCACCAATAGTTCGCATTGAAGAGCAATTGGCTATAAAAAAGGTTGAAAGCACGCTTTCGTTCGAGAACCAAATGTACAGAGTTGGTATACCGTGGAAGTCTGATACACTTGCATTGCCAGATAATTATGAGATGGCTCTTAGAAGACTGGAAAACACAGAGAAACGGCTGAAAAAGTCCCCGGATGTTGCACAGGCATACAACAACTGCCTTGAGCAGTATGTCCAGAAGGGTTATGTTACAAAAGTTCAAGAGCCAAAGAGGTCAACGTCAAGGTGGTACCTTCCACACTTCCCTGTACTAAGACCAGATAAAGACACTACCAAAGTGAGAATTGTCTTTGACACATCGGCAAGATACGAAGGTCATTCGCTCAATGACCTGATTCACCAAGGTCCGAAGCTACAGCGGGAATTATTTGATGTTCTACTGCGATTTAGACGACAACCAGTTGCACTAGTATGTGATATTGCGGAAATGTACCTGCTAATTGGTATAGCTCATGAAGACAAGCCTTTCATCGATTCCTATGGAGGGGAATAGATCAGGATCGTCAGCCAGATACTTACCAGTTTGATCAGGTCGTGTTTGGGGTAAACTCCTCTCCGTTCCAGGCACAGTTTGTCCTACAACACCACGCAAAGAAATTCAAAGACACATTTCCACTGGCAGCTGAGACGGTGCTACGGTCTACCTACATGGATGATTCTATGGATTCGGTAGCAAACGAAGATCAAGGGATAGAACTGCACAAGCAACTCTCGCAACTGTTGAGACAGGCCGGAATGCATGCAAGAAAATGGTTGTCTAACTCGCCTCAGGTGTTGAGGGACATCCCACTACAGGATCGCAAGGCTGAAGTAGACCTGGACGCAGACTATTTACCAAGTACAAAGACACTAGGAGTGTGGTGGCTGTCTGACCAAGATGTTTTCACATTCAGAGAGAACGCACCCAGTAGTGATGTAAAGTATACAAAACGAAATTTTCTGAAACAGATAGCAACACTCTTTGATCCCATCGGGTTTTTGGCTCCATTCACCATTAGAGCCAAAATGTTGCTGCAGCAAATGTGGATGGCAGGATTGGACTGGGATGAGGAGCTGACTGAACCGTTAACCAACGCAGCACGGGCCTGCTTCAGTGAACTACCAGAGCTAACGCTGTTACAAATACCACGATGTCTGCTTGTAGGAGGAAAGCAGATAGACAACGTTTCCTTGCACACATTCGTTGACGCCTCTGAAGATGCATTTGGAGCCGTTGCTTATGTAAGGTACAGCTACCAAGATGGGACTATCTCCACCAACATAGTAGCTGCTAAGACACGAGTCGCACCTACCATAGCGACAAGTATCCCACGTCTAGAGCTAATGGGTGCAGTTATTGGGGTCCGACTATCAACGAGGATAGCGAGTGTTCTGGAGCTTCATATGAGTCAAGCAGTTTTTTGGTCGGACAGTCAGAACGTTCTATGGTGGATACATGGGCACAGTCGAGACTTTAAACCTTTTGTTGCTAATCGGGTTGGGGAGATTCAGACAAGTACAGATCCGGAGCAGTGGAGATATATACCAACTAGTTTAAACCCAGCAGATATACTCAGCAGGGGAATGAGGGCAGCTGATCTTGCAAAATGCAACGATGGTGGAAAGGACCAGAGTTCTTCAGAAAGCCAGAAGAAGCTTGGCCAACAAAAGTTATCAAGGATAACCACACAGGATACGACAGAATGAAGCGATGCACTAGACCAACACTACTCACCAGAATGGAAAATAGCTCGGAATCAGTATGCATGGTTGTCACTGGTAATGAAGACAACTTTCCGTTGAAACCACGTGACTACTCTAGCTTCCTACGTCTGAAGAGGGTGTTAGCATGGATAAACCGCTTCGTTGACAACGGTAGAAAGCAAAAGGAAAACAGGACATCCGGTGAACTTCTGAGTGAAGAACTGAAACGTGCCGAAGTCCAGATTATTCATCATACACAGGTTATAGAGTTCACTGACGAATGGAAGGCTCTGTCTTGCGGGAAAACTTTGCCATCAAGCAGCAAGTTGTTGGGGTTTCAGCCAAAACTTGACGAAGATGGGTTGATTCGGTCTGATGGTCGATTGAAACATGCAGAGTTTCTACCATATGATATGTGGTACCCAATCATTCTGCCAAGAAGAAACTGGGTGACTAAGCTCATCGTGAAGGAGTTTCATGAACGAGGAAATCATGCCACTGGAACCAACCAGACACTCGCAGCATTATCCACTCGATACTGGTTACTTGCAGGACGAGAAGAGATTCGAGAATGGGAAAAGGAATGCTTGGTGTGTCACCGACGGAAATCGAAGCCATGCTCGCAAATAATGGCACCATTGCCAACATCTAGACTGAAACCATCTTTGCGAGCATTTGTTAGGTCAGCAGTTGATTTCGCTGGCCCATTCATTACAGTTCAAGGACGAGGAAAACGACGAGAGAAGAGATACCTCTGCCTGTTTACCTGTCTCGCCACAAGAGCTGTTCACCTAGAGATGGCATATGGACTGGACACAGATTCATTCCTAAACGCCTTTTACAGGATGGCCAGTCGTAGAGGTTTACCAGAAGAAATGTACTCAGACAATGGCACTAACTTCAAAGGCGCGGACGCAGAACTAAAGTCGCTGGTAAGAGAACTAGATGAGAACAAGATTTACCAGTCCATAGCAAACAAAGGAGTCACCTGGCACTTTAACCCACCACTTGCACCACATTTCGGTGGTGTCCACGAGACTATGATTAAGTCGGCGAAGAAAGCAATAAAAGCGATACTGGGTAAAGCGGACATCAACGACGAAGAACTCACAACAGCAATGATCGGAGCTGAGGGCCTGATAAATTCGAGGCCTCTGACATATCAATCGGCGAATCCAGCAGACAACGTACCATTGACCCCTAATCATTTTCTCCACGGACAAATCGGGGGTCATTTTGCACCAACCTCCTGTGATGAGACGGACTTCAACCTGAGAAAGAGATGTCGCCGTATCCAAGAACTCATGCGCCACTTTTGGAGCAGATGGATGCGTGAATGGTTACCAGGGCTCAACGCACAACAAAAGTGGTTTCAGACGCAACGTGACGTCCAGATCGGTGACGTCATGTTGGTCATCTCACCGGACACATCGAGAGGGAACTGGCCCCTCAGACGGGTACTGGAAGTCTATCCGGGACAAGACGGGCACGTGCGGGTTGTGAAGATCCAAGTCGGAGATGGAACTTTAATTAGACCAGTGAACAAGCTGTGTCCACTCGAGTTGGAACTTTAACTATGACAAATAGACTAATACCTGCTTAATTAAGTCTTTGATAATTTTATTGTTAGTTATATTTAAGTTTTGTTGTTTAAATAGCTTTCAAAATTGCATAATGAATTAATAACATATGAAGCAGGTGCGCGTTATAATTAACAACTGTATGGATACAGGTTAACATTTATTTAACCCAGCTCATCTTCAAAATGCATGTCATTTCGAGGAGGGGAAAATGGTAGGAAGAGTTTCGAGTTACTTTAAAATCCTATGTTTTATAAACCGTATGGACCCAGATGAAATGCCACATTTTGTGCAGTCTCATCCGAGTCTATATTGTTTGTAGCTTATAATTAACCTGTGGAAAAGTATTTCATAATATTGCATTATGGGGCACTATATTTATCTTCGACTTAACGTAACACCGCGTTGACGTTACGTTAACGTCGGTTGCTAAGCTAGTTGAAAAAAGTAAATGGAACATGGTGGAGACGCGTTTACCTTATGGGCCCGTAAACGTGATCTTACAGTTGAAATAAATCGTATATTGTACCAACTCATCATCGGAGTTAGTTTCTTTTGGTGGCTATTCCATAATCGGGAATATCGTCCGACCAGCGCCAATTAAAGTACCTGTCCAATATGAGTGTTGTACAGTACTCAGCTCTTTTCTATGATAACAGGAGCATACTTATTCATTATATGTGCATTCGTAGCTACCAAGAGGCATAAGAGGTCTAGTGAATTTGTGCTGTATTTTAACTGCTTTTTTGTGCTCAAAAAGAGTGAATGCTTCATAATAATTCGTGAAAATAAAGTCTCCCCAGAGTTGCACAAGTTTCTTATGAAGTTCGTTTTTTTAAATTTGATCAATTATGCAACATGTATTGCGAGACCGTATCCATGCGACTAAATAATGTAGCTAATAGCAATCTAGTCACCCAAAGCCCACGAGAAAATTGAGCTGTTTGCATATGCATCAATCTATACTTAGAAACAGTAAAACCTGTCTTTAGGGACACTCAAAAAGAAGACCAGAACATGGTTTTTAACACCGATTATCGCTTAATGCAGGTCAAAAGTATTGCAGAATGCACCAAAGGGAGCATTCTTCAATACTTTCGACCTCCATTAAGCTACCATTAAATTTTGTCATTAAGTTCGTTTTTTCTGTCTATTTTTAGTGGCGGCTTAAGTCAGGTTTTACTGTATTTATATGTGCATGTTCTAAGATAATTGGGGACTAATTTGTCTGATACCTTCACCTGTTTGCATGCTATATGTTTGCAAGCTCTGACATGACCTGGCCTTAAGGTTATAAAAAAATATGCTCAACTCAGTTACAGTTGAGCATGAAATTTCAATTATTCATAACTTCATGACCAGAACCGTTGGCTCTGATAAGAAAATATTGGTTCTGTTTATAGAGGCTGAAAACCCGTATGATTCCATTCAGTGCTTTTTATGGTGTAAAAAGCATGTAGTGCTCTGCTAGGGTATTTTAACCCTTAAAGCGCCAAGAAAAAATGCATCAAAAAATGTCGTCTGCTGAAGTCGTCTGCTGCAAATAATTGCCTAGCATTACTGACGAATTAAGTATAGAAGCATACAGTGTGAACCCAGAACAGACTGCTCCTATAGGAACAGTCTGGTCTGGGTCCACGCTGTTTGCCATAGAGGCTTCTTAAACATTTCAGCAGACGAGAAAAGCAGACGACTTTTGTTGCGATTGGCGCATTAAGGGTTAATGTATGGGACAGTCCTTCAGAATACAAAGGGTTAAATATAGAAACTCTTACTTGTTCGCTGGGTTGTTGACTAAGGCACTTGATATGTTTTGATCCATAAAGAACAGAAGGGAAAGACTGAAACCGAGACCAGCTGCTGCAAGTATAGCAGGCCATGGTAGCAAGTGAAGAGGAGCTATCACAAACATCTCTGCGTCTGGGTTATACTTGAATGGTTTAACTAAAATGAAGCAAACGTTTATGAAAACTATAATATCGATTTGTCAGTAAAATTTAAGTGAATACATACATATACACATACATACATACATACATACATACATACATACATACACAAATGGCATATTTACAGCCTTATTACGCTCATGAAACGGGTATACTCTTTTCAATTGTTTTTGTTCTGTAAGTTTCAGAATGACCATCACATATGCACTAAATGATGCTTTAAATATACATGTACAACTACTTAGTGGAGTTTTAGGCCTACATTCGGCTTCGGCTGTAATCTATGTCCATACGTGTTTGAATGATCAGTGAAGACTCTGGCTCCACTGTGTAGATGCACAGCCATGTCCTTTGAGATCATGCATTCCATTGTGGAGCCTTGAAACCATAAGATGGTTACTAATGAGGCCTAATTGGCTACAACTAGCAAGTCTGGCACAGAAACCTATACACTCTATACTTTCAGTTCCTTGTATAATTTGCTTCCGAAAGATAACCCTTTTCTAAGAATATATTTATCTGAGCCTTCACTGCTTGAATTTGGGATACAATATAATAAATAAAGTAGGCTGGTATAAAAATGACTCATGCTGTATAATAGAAATATTCAAATACTTTGGAAATCTAGGTACTCCTATAAACGTGAACATTAATCTTTTTAATCATATAAAGTTAAATTAAACTCATATCATAAAAACATGTTTATTCTGTTATAGTGATATACCTTAACACATGTTTGAAGCTAAATGCCTGGCATGGACTTGAAGACAAACCATGTGGTGATTATACCATATACCTTTTTTACCTATTTAATTGCAAAGATTATATCATTTTGATATAGTAATCTGCAAGCTTTAGAACTGTCCAAAATTATTAAATTCGAACATACTGAAAATGAGCTGCTTGGTGTTTTGGACCAAGCAGAGTTATCACTAGGATTTTGAAAACATGACTCCTAGAGCCCTCTTTGCCAAAAAGTGGGAGTCCCACCATACAAAAGAATATAGCCTACCCCAAAAATTAGTAGTCCCAGCACCAAAAATGGGAGTATAGGACTGCAAATCAGCAGTTAGTGAGAGCTCTGCCAAGTAAAACTCAAACAAAGTAAGTAAGGCAAGTCTACTCAGCTACAAAGACTAGCCTGGATGTTGAAATTATGCATGTATCAAACTTTATCATTATACTTTCCAGACAATGAATAATAAAGGTGCTGATAAGACTGCGCAGAAATGCAAGCTGTTCTATGCCTTATTATTCACATGCAAATAAGTCATGGTTTCTCGTGCTGAGGTCCAAATATTAGTAGAACAAACATAGCATACATAGAGGATCCTACATAAGTTCTCAAGTGTTAATGAATTTATTAAAAGAGTTGGGGAAAAGATATAAAATGCAAGGCTTGCCGAGCATTTTATCTCTTTTTCGCTGCGAGTTTAATAAATTCAATAATACAACAGCAGGAATGTTAGATTCTATTTATCATATGACAATTAAGATTACTTTGAAATCTCATTTCTGGCGTAAAAACCTATAATTTTGTCATTATGTACACAACGCTGTTATGGACGTCATAACGTTTCCCGCCAATCTGTAAATCACTAGTGGTTTATCCATTTAATTGCATGGCGTTACTTCACTCCTAGATGCGACGTCATATGATAAATGATTTTTTAATATTTACATATAATCAACTGTTTAATGTATGCCTTCGCATTTAATGAATTATCGTACGTTTTACCTCCCTGAAGACATATGAGCCAAAGAATGACATAATAAGAACAGCTGCAGGTAATGCATAATCTGCCAGAAGTTCACGCTTTCCTGTCGTTAGAAATGGTCTGAAAAAGATATTTGGGAAAACTGAATCACATACATATATGCCCAATGGTTACACTGAACATTTACTTAACAAATAGCTTCATCATCATTTAAATGTCATTGCTCTAAACACAAACACAGACGTATTAAGAATAAAGAAGTAGAACATTTCCCAACTAATTGATATAAATATTTTTACAATGCATTGCCTTAAGATTAAAGTCCAAATAATTTCATCAATTATGTAAGCACACAAATACAAAAATATTCAGTAGCCAAATTAGCAAGAAAATATGCGCGGATATAGAGGGGTGGGGACAGTGGGGGATTCTGCCCCCCCCCCCCCCCTGATAAACCACAACTGGCTATAGGTTTCCTTAGAAATACTGGTACGGATCCCCTTGAGAGGCAATAGAACCAGGTTCAATTCATTCTCAACAGAGGTCCCGTCAGCCATCTTTAAAATACGTTAATGACAAAAAAATGTTGTCAGAACCCAACTGAATGAATTTCCTGGATCCGCCCATTGATTATACAATTTCCATTCCTTATTTTAGAAATAGAGGATCTAACATGAGCGCTCATGTTTTATTGATTTTATTAAACGAGTTAGGGAAAAGAGATAAAATGGGAGGCTTGCCAAGCATTTAATCTCTTTTTCGCAACGAGTTTAATAAATTCAATAATACAAGCGCACGAATTTTAAATTCTATATCATATGAGTAGTAATGGGCGTCACTATGGGTACCGGGACTTTTAAGCCTGAAAAGAACTTAGAATTTTTCAGGCTAAAAAAGTCCCGGTACCCATAGATGACCACCCTGGTAAGCTTGAGTGACTAGCTGTGAATAACTTTATTTTTGGGGTATTCTGGTTGGGTCTATAATTGTGATAGTTTCCTGGGCTTTTGGGGAATAACTTAGTTTATTTTTGGGATTATTCTGGCTGGATCTATGATTGTGATAGTTTTCTGGTCATATCCACTGGTTGGGTCTATGATTATGATAGTTTCTTAGGGTATTAAGAAATAACTTAGTTTATTTTTCAGGTCTATTTTGGTCTATGATTGTGATTCTAAGTTCTATGCGTCTTTAGAGTCTCTTGGTCAATCAAGACCTCAACTCCTAGAGGCATACTCTGTAGCGTTAACTTGTGTATATTGTTTAGCAAGTTTAGTGGTATTCTTTCTAGGGAAGTGGTAGCCCTGAAAAGGGCTGTTTGTTGATTGTCTAGTTATTTCTAGCACTTCTTCTTGGTCATTTTAATTTTCTTAGTTGCTTTTCCAACTCCTACGTTTTGACTAGTCTCTTGGTCATTGGTCATAATGTCAAGTCTTATTGGTATCTGGATGGGCTGTATCTCAAACGTTTGCTGCTGCGCTCGCTGTTGAGATAATTCTTCTAACTTCTTCACTCTAGACCTTAACTCATTGACTTCCTTGAGAAAGACTTCTATGACTTGAGTCTTTGACTGTTGCTTTTGTGGCATCTGCTGAACAGGTTGAGGTATATACGTTGAGGGTGTTTGCGGCGTATAATACTGTTGTGTCATATCGTTGGCAAACGTCTCATTCACAGCGGATAGTAGAATATCAGGATCGTTAGTCATATCATCCAGTGTTAGTGATGGCTCCATGATTATGAAAGTTGAAAAATGTAGTGTGTTTGAGCCTTTTATACTTGTCAAGCGGATTGACCTAGTTTAAAGTTCCCGCGCTTTAAGAAATCAAGTAACTCTGATTGGGTGAAAATAAATGAACTGACCAATCAGTGTATTGTTGCTCTCTCTAGCGGAGGAGTTCAATGTAGGTCAATCCCTTTGAAAACTATAAAAGCTCGTTTCAAATCTCAAATTCTTCATTCTGTTCTTGTATTACACAATAACAACAACATGGCAAGCAATATGGATTCGCGTTTGGAGCAATTGGAGGAGCAGGGCAAGACTATGGCTGATGCTACTAGGAGGTTACTGGAGACTGTGAATGCTGTGAAAGATACGGGTGAACTTCTATTACAGATGATTGAGAATCATCAGAAGATGTTGGAGATGAGTCGGAGGGTAGAAAATTTGATAAACGATGTAAAGACAGAAGTGAAGGTGGAGACTATCAGTGACGAGGAGGAAGATTGGGGGATAATTCTCCCCCCACACCTCATCTTTCTGAGGATTGGAATGCGGAAGCAGATGATATGCCCTTCTACATACCAGTGAGAAGGACAATTACGTTTGAACAGTGGGGTGTGCGGTGTCCTGCATGTGGTGGCCGCCCCAGTAGATGTCCCTGCTCTGAAAAATAATGTCTCTGTGGTAATATAACCACCAAACCGGCCCTTTTCAGGGCCACCTATTTCTTTAAGAAAGAATAACTAAATATGTTGCATTTTTTAGACCATAGATACCATAAGTTGAGTGTGATTGTAGTATTTCCTAATCATGCTTACAGTAATGGGGTGATTATGGCGTGATCTTTTAATGGACCAATCAGATTTTAGTTGCTCTCTCTAGCGGAGGAGTAGAATGTAGGTCAATCCACCTATCCTACTATATAACCCAATGTACTTTGTGTTTCTCTCAAAAAAATGAAGTTCTTTGAAAAATTCAGTTTGACTAAGTTGTGTGCTGCTTTGCAGCGAAAAGATTGGAAAGAGGTGGAGAAACAACAAAATAAATTGGGATTGGAGCAATTTCTTGCTCGCAGAGGAATTGGATCCAGAAAACCTGTAGCTATTGTGCGAGTTATTTTAAAATCTTCTAAGTAAGAAATATTTTGTTACTTAGGAGACTTTAAAACAAACAGTCCTTTTCAGGGCTACTCAATTAGTTTCGTTAAAGAATAACCTCAAAATAAAAACAAACACAATTTCAACAACATACTTTTAATTAAATCCAAAAACTACTAGAATCCCTATATGTCCCTAGAGTCTATTAAAGTCTTTAATGAATATGCACTAGTGAGTCTGATTCATCACAAGAAATCTGTTTATCCCAGTTCTCCTTCACCATCTCTGTACAGGATCGAGGCGAATGAGAGCCTGATTTACAAATGAAACAATAAGTCTTCTTTCCTGTCTTTGTACGTTTTACTGTCTTCTTTAAACGAGTATCCAAACGTCTTCTCTTAGGACTGATATCAGAGACGTCTGAAGCCTTTCGTTTTCTTGAAGGCTTCTCTGTAGATACTGAAGACTGTTGCTTCTCTGTAGATTCTGAAGACTGTTGCTTCTCTGTAGATACTGAAGACTGTTGCTCTTCCTCATCTTCATCGTCTGAATAAATCACCATAGCTCTTCGTTTCCTTTGTGGTGGTCTAATATTATCTTCATCATCTGAGCTCTCTGAATCTGAATAATCCACCAACTTAGGTTGAGATTCTTCACCATTCATCAAATTTTCTTCTCTCTTATGACAATTTGGAGCCCAATGATCTTCAAGTCCAAAGATATAACATTGTCCATATGTAGGCTTCTTATCAGTAAACATTTGTTGTTCTCTTAATTTCTGAGCCTCAGGACAATCTCCAATCCAATGGCCCATATCATGACAATAGTGACATTCTCCATAAGGTGGCCTCAACTTGTCTTGTTGTCTCAAACTATCTTCTAATGGCTGCATCAAAGCTTGTTCCTTTGAGATAAAAGTTTCTTCAACGGTACACAATGATAGTAGATGCTCTTCTTATCATAGACTTTAGCCATCCTTGGATCTCTACTGTTTGCCATCTTTACTCTTCGAAAGTCAGAAGTGAAATGATTCTCTCACTGGTGTCCAACTATTTATAGTCCTGGAAAAATTCTGTCTCTACTATGATTGTAGAGAAATTCAATCACACTAGGATTGTCAGCGACACATCTTTTCCAATTCTCAAATGTAATCAGTGTCTCTTTTTCCATCAAATATCTGATACTGATCCACCAAAGTCTCTTGAAATCTTCAAAAGTTTCAGGACTATTGAGTTTCTGTTGAATCTCTTCTATTGTAATCTCATTATGAGAAAATAAGATGTAAATGCAGAACAATAATCTTCTATACGGTCTGAACTTCAAAATCTTGGAAAGTGGAATTTCCAAATATTTCTTCTCTCTTGCTTCTTCCATGATATTACACTTGCAGATAAAATAATATAATGAATGTGATAAGATAGCTATTGTTCTCAGCTTTTATAGGGTGAAAAAAATTTGAAAATCGGTCGAGGCAAACTCAAGTTATTGCGAAAATATGATTTTTACTTTTTAGAAATCTGGTTCTTGCTTTTTCATGCCAATAAATCATCTCCCTTGAATAAAAAATTTCATGGTAAAAAATATGCGAAATTTGTAATATCTGGAGTATTTTTTATCCGATTCACTTCAAATTTTTACCAAAAGATAGCTCTTATATTCAAGTTATCGATTTTACATACTATAAGGCATGAAAACTATTATGGGATAGAGTAACATTGAGACACCATTTCAGACTCATTTTGTTTTAGGATAACTATATATATGGATCGCAAATATTTGCTTATTAAGTCAGTAGAGATATAGTTTGAACAAAAATAACTGACCACTGGTACTCTATATGTCCGCCGAGGCCCGTAGAGAAGCTTTGTGCTTCAGAAACTGTTGAATATGCATTTAAAAAGGTAGAGCAGCTTCGGCTGTTTAAGGGCGCCAGCCTTCGGGTTGGAGTGGCTCCGCCTCAAATTCTCTGGTCCATAGAGACATGCAGGAATTTGACTTGTATTTGAGACAGTTTCAATTGCCAGGGATTCCGAGGTTAGGATAGTACTGGGGGAGTAATGGTGCTGTTTATACAGTGCCTGATACTTCTTGCTAATTTTTCAAAAAAATATTGTCTCGCCTGCACTTTAGGCCTAGCAAAAATTGTAGTCTCGCCTGACACTTAGTGAAAAAATTCATATAGATTTGCTTGTCAAATTTTTTTTTGCTAGTGATTTCGCCTAGCACATTGTGAAACTTTCAGTAGTTTGGCTTATAGAAAATATTTGATCGGATGATAAAAATCTAGGAGATTTGCATATCAAAATAATTTGAGAACTAGTCATCTTGACTGAGGATTTTTCTGAACTTATGGAAAATATTCTATCGGATGAAAAAATCAAATAGTGATTACGCTTGATGAAACCATTTTGAGAATTTTCAACTGTTGATTTCAGAAAATCTGAGTTTTTCCAAATCTGGGTTTTTCCAGTATAAAAGGAGCTCAGATTTCTATTGCGGCATCAATTCAGTAGAGAACTTCGAAGAGTCAACATGTTTAAGCGACAGAGAGATATTACCCCACCCACTTCTGATGATGAAGAGCCTCGACATAGATTGGTAGATTATTCAGATACAGAGAGCTCAGATGATGAAGATAATATTAGGCCACCACCAAGAAAAAGAAGATCTATGGTGATTTATTCAGACACAGAGAGTTCAGATGATGAAGATGATGAAAATTTGACTTCTTATTATTCTATCAAGACAGTCAACGAGAAGAAGTCTAGACTATTTCGAGCTCAAGGGAAAGAATTTCAAATCAACATCAAGACTTTCCCTGACAATGTTCCACACCTACAGTTCATCTCAAGATTGTTTGATCGGCTGGTTGAAGACATCAAAGAACGATGCCAGATGGAATCTAATGATAAGATGCGGATGACTATTTTGCATCCTGGATTAAGGCTTGGAGTCTTTGTGCCTTGGAGAGATGTCTCAGCCATGACAGGGGAAGCTATACTTCAAGAAATCATGAAAGTACAACAGTCCAATGAGAAATTCAGGATTCATGATGGACAGATGACTATTCAAATTACAGTGGTGAGACTTCCAGTGGGCAGCGGACGTAAACCATTACATGCTGGTCTCTACTTTGAGTCAGAAAATATGAGTATCAACAAAAGAAGTATTGTACAGATCAACAATACCAAAGATGTAATGTGTATGGCCAGAGCTGTGGTGGTGGCGAAATGCAATGTAGATAAAGAGGACTCAGAGTCTTGGAAGAAGAATTGGAATCATATGAGAAGATCTGACAAATCTATGCAGACCAGAGAAGCCATGAAGTTATTGGATCGAGCGAAGATTCCTCATACTAAGTCTTGTGGTATTGAGGAATACAAGAAGATCCAATCTGTACTTGCACCCAAGTACTTGATCAAAGTCCATTCACAGTATCCTAAAGATGGGCTGATATTTCCACTTCAATTCAAGAAGAAACCTGAGACGAAGGTGATCCATATTTACTTTAATGGAGTAGATCACTATGATGCTATCACGAAGGTGACAGGATTTCGTGGATGTATATACTACTGCGAGTATTGTGATGTTGGATATTCGCACAGAGGAGACCATAGATGTGCTGATGGATGTGATGGTTGCTATAGTGACATTCCTTGTATTCCTGGACAAAAAACGCGTTGTATGGACTGTAAAAGAACATTTCGTAGTAGAGACTGTTTTGCAAAGCATAAGGCAATGAAATCTAAGCAGCATAAATCTATTTGCCAACTTGTGTATAATTGTGGTAAATGTAATTTTAGGATTGTGGGCAATAAGAAAAATCAAGTACGTCCAGGACAGAGAAAATGTAGGAATTGTAAAGAGATTGTTGGGCCCAATCATCAATGCTATATTCAAAGTTATGAATGTAAATCTGAGATGACTGAAAATGAAGGAGAAGAAGAGGTTTCTCAACCTAAGAAATCTCGTTTCATCTTCTTTGATTTCGAGTCAAATCAAGAAACTGGTACACATCAAGTGAATTTCTGTGTTGCTCATAAAGCGTGTGATGATTGCATGGATTTGCCCATAGATACATTTTGTCTGACTTGTTCGACACAAACAGGTCTGAGAGAATTTATCTTTGAAGGCATAGATACTTTACCACAATTTTGCAATTGGATTTTAGGAGATGAGAATAAAGGAGTGACATGTATTGCACATAATTTTGGAGGATACGATGGTCAGTTCATCTTACACTATATCTTAGAATATGGTACAGTGAAACCTGATGTGATCATGAATGGAAATACTATACTTAGAATGAAAGTAGGACGTGTCACATTTCTTGATTCTTATCAGTTTTTGCATATGAGACTGGCTAATTTCCCATATACATTTGGCTTGACAGAGATGAAGAAAGGTTACTTTCCTCATCTTGCAAATACACTGGCAAACCAAAAGTATGTGGGACCTTACTTTCCTGTGGACATGTACAATCCTGGTCAGATGTCTGTCAAGGATCGTGAGACATTTTTAGCTTGGCATAAAGGGAAAATTGAGAGTGGTGCTATATTTAACTTCAAATGGGAGATGGAAGAATACTGTCGTAGTGATGTAGATATTCTAAGACGAGGATGTGCTTGTTTCAGACGAGAATTCATCAACATTAGTGGACTCGATCCTTTGTCTGAAGCTTGCACTATTGCTCAAGCTTGTTCAAAAGTATGGAGAAAGAATCATATGCCTGAAAACAGTATTGCCATCATCCCACCTGAAGGTTATCCTAATCAAAAGAACTACTCTATCAAAGCTGTAAGATGGATTCAAAGTGAAGCTAAGGAACGTGGTATTGAAATCAAACATGCATTGAATGGTGGTGAACAAAGAATCAATGGACATTATGTGGATGGCAACCATGAAGAATCTCGGACAGTATTTGAATTCTATGGATGTTACTGGCATGGATGTCCTACTCATTTTCCAGACAGAAACAGAGTTCAACATCATCAGTGTTTGAACATGCATCAGTTGTATATTTTGACCATTGGCAAGAAAGAAGAGTTACGAAAAGCAGGATATCAGGTGGTGGAACTTTGGGAGTGTAACTATGACAAGAGATACAAGGAAGATCCAGACTTTAGATCTTTGGTGGACTCAGAATTTACAAACTTAGACCCTTTGGGGCCAAGAGATGCTTTATTTGGTGGAAGGACTAACTCAACCAAACTCTATCAGGAAATCGATGAATCCTCCAATGAAGAAATCAAGTACATAGATGTGTGTTCACTCTATCCAACTATTTGCAAGTACGGACAGTTTCCACTTGGACATCCTACCATCTATTCTCAAGAGAATATTGAAAAAGACAACATCAGACAGTACTGTGGATTGATCAAGTGTAAAGTGCTACCACCCACCAATTTGTACCATCCTGTACTTCCTCAGAAATGCAGTCAGAAATTGATGTTTCCATTGTGTAGAAGTTGTGCAGAAAAGACAGATCCTCATATGAGATGTACTCATTTACAAGAAGAAGATAGAAGTTTTACAGGGACTTGGGTTACTATCGAATTGTTTGCTGCATTGGACAGAGGGTACAAGTTATTGGACGTGTATGAAGTCTGGCATTTCTCAGAGACGACTCAGTATGACAGAGAATCTGGAGAAGAAGGGATCTTTGCTGGCTATATTGATACTTTTCTGAGAATCAAACAAGAATCAAGTGGCTATCCCGATTGGTGCAAGACAGAGCAAGATAAGCTCAAGTTCAAGCAAGACTACTTTGAAGCCGAAGGAATCAGATTGGAGAATGTTGAGAAGAATAAAGGAATGAAAGCCATTGCTAAGATCATGTTAAACAGTCTCTGGGGAAAATCGGCACAGCGAGAAAATATGCCCAAGACAGAATATTTTTCAGAACCTGCCAAGTTATTTGATCTGGTGACGAATCCAAACAAGATTGTCAAGAATGTGGACATTTGCAGAGAAAATCTTCTACTGGTCAACTGGGAGGATACAGAACCCAATGTGGAGGCTCATGCTTGCAGTAATGTGATTGTCGCAGCCTTCGTCACTGCTCAAGCCAGATTGAAGCTCTATGGAATCTTGGAAAAGTTGAATGAACGTGTACTCTACTTTGATACAGACTCTATCATTTATCATCACAAACCCCATTTATGGAACCCTACTATTGTCAACAACAGACTTGGAGAATGGACAGATGAAGTGCCCAATGCTAGAATTGTGAAATTTGTTGGAATGGGACCGAAGAACTATGGCTATGAATTTGTGGACAAGGATGGAAATCGAGAATCTACTTGCAAAGTGAAAGGACTCACTCTAGATTACAATACATCTCAAGTCATTCACTTTGATCAGATGCTGAACTTGGTGAAGGGAGAATCTAAAAACTTCAGAGAAACTGTCAACTACCATAGGATCAGAAAACATAAAGACAAGACTGTGACCACTGAATTGCAATCCAAGACGTATCGGTTCACTTATACTAAACGTGTCATTATTGGAGATGGATATACTGTTCCTTATGGATATTTGGCATAGAAAGAGTAGTTCTGATGATTATGCACTGAACTTATTTCTGATAGTCATGAATTGAACTGTGTCTGATGTATTGTACAGGTGTTTTTATGTATTAAACTGTTTCAATTATGTATTAAACTGTTTTTTTAATTATGTATTAAACTGTTGGTTCATGTTCATTAAAATTTGAGTATAAATAAAGTTGTCTTTGTTATTTTTTCACAGTTAACCATGGCACTTTCTACACACCAGTTGGACTCAAATCAAGATATTGGAAGTTTGTTTTTTAAACATCCTTCTAATATTTTTATTTCTGGCCCAAGCGGATCGGGTAAAACTGAATTTGTTAAAAAGATGATTGAGTTTAAAGAAGATTTATTTGATATTTTACCCCAACGAATTGTTTGGTGTTACAAGGAATGGCAAACATCTTATAATATCTTACAAGAACGTGAAGGGTCAAACATCAAATTTATTCAAGGTATTCCCGATGATGAAGATGAAATTGTCACTGATCCCAGTGCAACGCACTTGGTGATTTTTGATGACATGTTAGGAGATAAAGATGAAGAAAAAATTAAGTTATGGTTTACAAGAAAAGGACATCATAGAAACGCAAGTGTGGTGTACATCACTCAAAATTTATTTCAACAAAGTAAATCTTCTCGCACCATCAGTTTGAATGCTCATTATTTAGTTTTATTTCAAAGTCCAAGAGATAAGATGCAAATCAAAGTATTAGCAAATCAACTTCAAGCTCCACATATGATTCATGCGTTTAACGATGCCACATCTATACCTCATGGATACTTATTGGTCGATTTGAAACCAAATACACCTGATTATCTTAGATTCAGAACACATATTTTTCAAAACTGGTTTACAAAATCAGATCAACAAGGACCTGTTGTCTATTTTCCAGGAGTATAAAAAGGTGTGTTTGAGTTCAAATCCATCATTTGTGTCAAAATGGCTCAACGAACATCAGCTAATCTGATACGTGCTCTATATAATTTAAGCAGAGACTCTTAAATGCAGGTTTAATTGAAATGATCAAATGGTTTTCTTTGGCAGCTCGAAAAATTGTCCAGGGTAAGATGAAATTACCTAAACAAACTCAAAAATTTATGGATAGACATCAGGATGATGTTCGAAAATTAGCAAGTGCAATTGTTGATCCTGAAGTAAAACGTAGTATCATTTTAAAACCTGGAGGTGGTGGATTCTTTGGTGGTGTGATCATTCGAAGTCTGATTCGATGGGATGGAAATACATTGATGAGAAAATTTAATAAGAAAACTAAAAAACCTAAGAAAAAATCAATGAAAAAACCCAGAAAACAGAAAAAAAGAAAGGTTGATGATCGTTTTGTAACAAAACGTAAAAGTAAAAGTCCTGCTTCATGGCAAAATTTAGGTCTTGATTCTCCAAACACGAATGCAAGACGATCATCCATAAATTTAGCAAGATTTACTCCTTTGAGAGCACAAGATTTGTTAAAAAGACATGGATTTGGTGCTACCATGCACATGTTAAATCCAAACAAATATCCATCGCCACCTCATTCTGAACGTCGACGACTTCATTTTTAAAAAAACTATAAAAGGATTGTACATTTAAATTATGAACACACTCATAAACATGGCTGTAACAACAACACGTCATAGAAAATTGCAAAATAAAATGAGAAAAAAATCTCTGATTAAAACTTATGGTACATTTTTGGAAGAATTGACTCATTTATCCAATAAATGTCGTAAGAAAATGATTCAAGAATCTCCAAAAGAAGTCATTGATTGTGTAGGGGAATGTTGCATCAATCTTATAAAAGGCAATGTACGTCTGACAAATGCTCAAAAGAATCAGTTACGAGCTAGAAAGCAGCATATACGTTTACTGAGTTCTAAGCAAGTTCCACTTGACACAAAAAAGAAAATTATTAACCAGAAAGGTGGAACCTTGTTAGGATTATTGTTAAAACCATTAATTGCTCCTATCATAGGTTCTGTCTTGGGTGAAATTATCAAAAAATAAAAAATATGGATGGTCGTAAAATGGCTATTGTGCCATTTAAACTTTGGGAAGACATGAAACGCTGGAAAGAGGAACAAATTCAAAAACCCAGACTGCCTCCTGATCCTAATGTATCTGCCACAGCCACTCTTCAAAGAGACTTATCTTCTGTCATGGCCAATGAAGATTTGTCTGAAGCTGAAAAATCTCAATTATATGGCGGGACCTTGCACAAATTTAAAACGGCTCATCAAAAAGCTTTAAAAGAAACATCTCTTTTTCCCCAATCTGACCCTAGTTCTTCCAAAATGAATCAATTGGTCATAGATAGTGTACCCTCCACCATGAAACGTAAAGCTCAGCTTTTAGTTTCACTTCTAAAGACTAACCCAAATGTGTCCTGGGAAGATGATGGTACAGTTAAACTTTATGGCAAATCTATTCCAGGGTCTAATATTATTGATTTGGTCAATGATGTCATTAGACATCGTAAAGGCAGTGAACCTGTAGGTTGGCAAGCTTTTGCAGAAGGTTTAAGAGACATGAATATTCCCCAAGATGTCATTGGAAATAGGGAAAGGTGGGACTGGATGCATCGCGCTCCAGAAACTCCTGAAACGGATTATATCACTCCCAAACAAAAACGCACCATCAGAAAAACAGCAAGTCGTATTCCTGTTTCTGTCAGGTCTGCAAAGAGTTTGAGTGTCAGAAAACGTATCAAAAATAGTAAATGAGTATGATCAGGAAATACCACAATCACAAACTGCAGACAACCCCGTGGCACCGTGAGGAAGAGCCGCTCAACCATCACGAGACACCAGGAAGACAAATTAAGCAAAGCAATCAGCTCTCTCTTCCCCATCAAGATGATTGCAATACTAAACTGGACATAAAGTAACGTACAACAAAACATAGAACAATTACAGACTCCCACAATGGGAGCAACAATTAACAGAAAGTCAACAAAGACCATTTTTCCTCTCCGGCACTTTTATCTGCCACCAAAAAACGTATAAAAGAAGAATTTTCTTCTCCATGGGTCAGTTACAATGAAGCTTGAACAGTTGTATTACAATCCTAAAAGTCCTGCTGCATATGCAGGTGAACAAGCTTTGTACAACTTTGCTAAACAATCATCCAAAAAAGTTAAACTTCAAGATATTAGAGACTGGTTAAGAAAACAACAAACTTATACTTTACATAAACCTATTCGTAAAAAGTTTTTGCGACGCAAAACGGTAGTGGCTGGAATTGATACTCAATGGCAAGCAGATTTGGCAGACTTATCAAAATTATCAAAGTTCAATGACAAACATAGATATTTACTTTGCATCATAGATGTCTTTTCAAAATATGCATGGGTGGTACCTATTAAAGATAAAACTGGAAAAACTTTAGTGATTGCTTTCAAAGCTGTTTTAAAAAGTGGACGATGTCCAAAAAGTTTGCAAACAGATAAAGGAACTGAATTCAAAAATAAAGAATTTCAAAATTTCTTGAAAACTAAGAAGATTCATTTTTTTCACTACTGAAAATCCTGAAACCAAAGCCAGTATTGTGGAACGTTTTCAAAGACCTTTGAAAACTCGCATGTGGAAATATTTTACTCATCATCGCACTTTGCGATATGTAGACATTCTTCCCAAATTAGTATTTGATAAAGGTTATTTACCAAACTGGACACAAGAATTATTTCAAATTTTAGCAGTGGTCAAAACTCAGACTCCTATCACCTATAAAATAAAAGATCTTGAGGGTCAATTAGTCAAAGGCACTTTCTATTCACACGAGTTACAACGTGTAGAGAAAGATCAAATTTACGAAATTGATTCTGTTTTAGATCACAGAAAACGTAAAGTAGGAAAAAAGTGGGTGAAAGAAATTAAAGTTCACTGGAAAGGTTATCCTTCAAAATTTGACAGTTGGATTTTAGAATCTGATCTTGTATAAAAGCATGAAAATGGATCTCAGAGGATCATTTGTACGTGGTGACACTGCTTCAGTACAATCTGCAGAAGGTCGTGATCGAATTGTTAAAAATCGTTTCACTTTTTTTGCTCAGATCATTGTTGTAAACATGATCATAATCACATCATTAGTTCAAATCAGTCTGAGAAGTCCAGATAAAGAATTGTGGTTAATTTTACTCAGTAGTTCTATCGGTTACATACTACCATCCCCAGGTTTAAAATCTAGAAAACAAACTAATCCAATTTCTGCTGACGAAACAGATTCGCCCAAACTCAAACCATGAATAACTTTTATTTGACACTCTTGAGTGATAGTTCACTCAGTACATTTTCAAAAAATACACAATGTGACTTTAAAGTGAAATTAGAGAATTCTATACAAATTGAAAAAGATAATTGGGAAGTGGGTTTGGTAGAAGTCATAAATCCAACTGAAGTAAATAATATCACAAAAGAAAACAATTATGTGATTTTAAGATTTACTGATAGAAAAATGTGTGAAGATTTAGATAATTGTACAACCTATGGAGGTTATGTAGACATGAGAGTCTTTATTCAAAATGGTTATTATGCTTCTCCACGCCATTTAGTTGAAGAAATTCAAAAAAGTATCAATTTTCGATATGGACTGACACTAAAAAATAGCAATGCTACCATTTTAATCACTTATGGTGAAAACAGTGCTCGAGTCAAACTTGATGTTCAAGATCCTACGAAAGTCAAAATTATTTTTCCAAAGGCAATTGCAGAAATATTAGGTGTAGATAGAAATTATTTTGATAAACCATTAGGAAATGAAAAATACATTTTCAGATATGGTGTGGATTTGAATACAAAAATTCATCAACTTTACATTTACTCTGATTTAGCAAGCTATACATTTATTGGTGATGTTACTGCACCTATTTTGAGAGTGTTGCCATTTGAAAGTAAAAGAGAAAACAATTATTTACATCAAGAATTTGTCAATGTACACTACGTTCCAGTGGCAAAATCTTTCATAGATCAGGTGCACATTAGTATAAAAGGTGATACAGGTGAAAATGTGTCATTTATCTCTGGGAAAACGTTAGTGAAACTACATTTTTGACAGAAAGAATAATGTTGAAACAATCAAGAAGTATTATGTCTCTTCAATCTGGGAAAGGAGACTTTCCCGTGTACAGAGGCGTTTCAAGACAATATGGCAATGGTTTAGGATCCATTTTTAAAGCTGCATTGAGAACAGTGATTCCAATTTTAAAACCTGTCGCAAAAGCAAGTTTAAAAAGTGTGAAAAAAGTAGCTAAAGATCAAGGGGTTCAAGCTCTAAAAGATATTGTGGGTGGTGAAAATGTAAAAAAAGTTTTAAAACAAAGAGGAAAAACAGCTTTGAAATCTTTTGGTCAATCTACTATAAATCAGTTGGCTATAAATTCAACTCAAAAACGCAAAAAGCCTCAGTCTCAATCTAGACACCGAACTGTTAAGAGGGGTTTTAAAAGCAGAGCAAAAAAATTTAATCCTATTAAACGTATGGTATTTGAAAAAGATATATTTGACGAAAAATGATGCAACAAGGTTCTTGTGATTGCACTAAAACGGAATTGGATATGGAATCCATTCCACCCACCATGACTACCATGCAAGGCACTCAGTGGAATGATTATCATCCCATCGCTTCTCTCGATAGTCATCATGCACCCATTGAATATCTAATTCCACCTCACACCGAGTTTTACACTGATTTGTCTCAAGCCTATCTGTATATCAAATTCAGAATCTTAAAGCAAACGGGTGAAGATCTTGACACGGGTGCAAAAGTATTTCCAATTAACAACTTTTTTCATAGTATGTTCAGTGGCATAGATTTGTATATCAACAATAAATTGATCACGAATAATTCAGACACATATCCATACAGAGCATACCTTGAAAATTTATTTTCTTATGGTTCTGATGTCAAAGATAATCAACTGAAGGCAGCAGAATTTTGGTCTGAGGATGAAGCTGGAGCTTTTGAAGATATAACAAATACATGTATCACTAATCGTGGCAAACGTGTAGCAAAAAGCAAATCCGTGGAACTTCAGGGTAAATTACATTTGGATCTTGCTATGCAGGAAAAATATTTACCTAATGGTTTAGAATTCAAACTTAGACTTAATCGATCATCTCCTCAGTTTTGTCTGATGAGTGATGATTATCCTGCAAAAATCAAAATTGATACCGCTATCTTGAGAGTACGAAATGTTCAGCTTCTACCTGCCATTAGCAATGAACTGAATCAAACTATTGCTCATCATAATGCTAAATTTCCAATCAGAAGAGTTGAAGTCAAAACTTTTACAATCAGTAGTGGCACAAGATCTAAAATTGAAGATCATCTTCTCACAGGTCAACTTCCAAAACGAGTTTTTATTGGTTTAGTAACAAATGAGGCATTTAATGGGAATTTGGATACTAATCCTTTCTTTTTCCAACATTTCAATCTAAGTAAAATGGATGTCACTTGTGATGGACATAGTGTCTATGGAAAACCATTTGAACCTAGATTTGAAAATGATCAGTATCTCAGATCTTTTCTATCAGTTTACAAAGCATTAGCAAGTCAGAATCAGGTCCAAAATTGTAACATTGATTATGAAGATTACAAAGGAGGTTACTGCTTTTGGGGATATGCTTTGACACCAGATCAAGCAGCCGATCAGTCTCATTTGCACCCTATAAAAACTGGGAACCTCAGATTGGAGCTTCAGTTTGCAACATCACTTGACAAGACGATCAACGTGCTTGTGTATGCAGAGTTTGACAACCTGATAGAAATCAACGGACTTAGAGAAGTTTCCATAGATTACTAAAGATGAATGCAGGATACTTCATTGAACAGGACTTGATGTACCAAACAGATGCATACAGTGCAACAGTCCAGCCATCAGATGAGAAGAGTACCTTACAGAAAGAAGTAGAAGACAATGAGAACATCAATTGTCTTATGAAGACTCTTCTAAAACAAGCCATATTGACTTGTCTAAAGATGGCAGTTGGAGACTGTGCGAAGCATGAATGTCATGGATGCAAAATGAACCACCCAAGTCAGAAATACCACGATATCTGTCTATGGACTTCTCCAAGAGAATGGATTGAAGATTATGGATGTCATGATCCAGCCTTAGAGGGCCTAAACATCTATGATGTGATGGAAGACTTTGACAATAGAATCTGGAACTATCTGTATGGCGATAATTGGCGACACCCTATGGACTTTACAACAGGGATCAATCACCTGACGCCAGAAGAAAATCAAGAAGCCTATAAAAACTGGCAGTACTTCAAGAAAAATCAAAGTGACTTAACAGAACAGTGGAAGACGTACTGGGCCAAGAAACTCATAGAATCCTATGAAGAAAAGGAAACTGAAGAAAACGAGAACCCAGAAACAGAATAAAAAATAAACACTGTTGAACTTATCAAAGTCATAAACAATATACCTGTGAAAGGAGAAGTATGTGCCAAGGATTTACTACCAGAGAAGAAACCACTGGATATGAAGGCTTACATTGTAAATACAGATCTATCCACAGATCCAGGAGAACATTGGGTGGCTATCTACTTCAGAGGAGATCAAGTTATCTACTTCGATTCATATGGAAGACCACCAGAAGAGCAATATGTTCTACCATTTATTGAAAGAAACTCTTCAAGATGGATCCATAACAAAGAATGTTTACAGAGTCCATGGAGCAAAGTATGTGGAATTTGGTGTATCTACATCATTCACCAGCTCAACAAAGGACTAGATCTAAATACAGCCATTCATCAAGAATTTATGGAACTGGAGATGATTTATACCAGAATGACAGAGATATCGAGATGTGGTTCATCTATAACTATGCCAGAGTCATCCTATCCAAGAATGGAATGAGACGCATGGCTCCTCCTGACTTTTTATTCAAACACAGAATACAGACTTGTAAATGTCATAATTATTCACATCACCTTTCAAAGAAGTGTCTTAAGTATAATATGTTGTAAATATGTTAAGGGAAATTATTGTAAACAATGAACAGAGGGACGGCCCTAATCCTCTGTCATTGTAATCAGTTATAGTTAGCGGGGCAATAAAGTTATAGAAATGTTCACCAGTCTTTGTTGTTCTTTTCATTAAAAAATCAGTAGTAGTAAGCTTGAGACGGCTAGCTATACACTAGCTAACGCTACAGAGTGATACCTCTAGGAGATGAGGTCTTGATTGACCAAGAGACTCTAAAGACGCATGGTACTTAGTAGCCTTAACTATTACACACACCATATATCACCACATACTATACCCCTAAAATGACTAAGTTATTTTCAAAGCTGAATTTAACTACGTTTTTTTATATACTCAACAAAAAAAGTTAAGGAAATCTCAGAAAACCATGCAACTTAAGAACATCAAAGCAAACAATTATTTAATTTTTATTTATTTGTTTAGATACATGTCATCGGTTGAGAAAAATGTTTAATTTAGTTTGCTAGCACCAATACCTTTGTTGTGGCACAGTGTCAAGTAACCTAGGGGTCAAAGTCATTTTTCGCAAAAATGACCACAGAGTATTCCCTCATAAACACATGAAGAACATGTAAGTTTTCAAAACTTGAAGTGCAATTCTTTTGAATGTCACATGAAATTAACTTGATAGCCTTAAACATTACATTTCGAAGATGAGAAAGCCTTCATCAGTAACGAGTGTGTCCCCAGTCAGTGGCAAATTAGGACTAGCACCGGTTTCGCATACTCTGAATACTGGTTATTTTGCACTGAGGGAGCCACAACAATATCTCATGCAACGCTGCATCGAAAAGCTTGGGGTTTCTTGATGCCATTATTATGCGTTGGACCCTCTGTCTAAAATTGTCATAGACATGTTCAAATTTTAGACATGTCTGATGAGCGAACTGACCAGTCAATGCGCACAACATTGTTTTTGCTGATTCTAGTGAGGTGTATTCTGGCATTGTCATCCTAGGCCTGGTACTGTCACTGGTTTTTGAACAAAAAGCAGGACAACAGACCTCAACACCTAATCCATGTACACTGGACTGATCAAGTGTCCCTCTATAATAACCTGATCTGTCGTCCTAGGTTTTAAACATCTCCATCTCCCGAGGGACCTGGCGAATGTTAATGTATGAAAACCTATGTTTGCTCCGTATATTGAATTTTTGCGATAAATGGAGTGAAGACCAGTCAACTTTGAAATGAATTTACTAAGCTGTTTTGGGTGCTACAGACCCAGATAAAGCGTCATTATAAAGAAAAGTGGTCACATTATACTATTGTGAAATTCAAATGTCTTTAAATGTTTTAGAACTTTTGTCATAGCCCCTCGAACACAATTTCCTTAACTTTTTTTGTTGAGTATATATCACCACAGAAGAGCCTTCATCACCCTTAAAATGACTAAGTTATTTTCAAAGTTGAAATTAACTAAGTTATTTTATATATCACCACAGAAGAGCATTCATTACCCACAAAAAAAAGACTAAGTTATTTCCCAATAGCCCAGGAAACTATTATAATCACAACCCAACCAGTGGATATGACCAGGAGCTTATCATAATCACAATCATAGCCCCAAGCAGAATAATCCCCAAAATAAACTAAGTTATTCCCCAATAGCCCAGGAAACTATCATTATCATAAGCCAACCAGTGGATATGACCAGGAAACTATCACAATCATAGACCCAACCAGAATAATCCCAAAAATAAACTAAGTTATTCCCCAAAAGCCCAGGAAACTATCACAATTATAGACCCAAACAGAATACCCCAAAAATAAACTAAGTTATTCACAGCTAGTCACTCAAGCTTACCAGGGTAGTCATCTATGGGTACCGGGACTTTTTTAGCCTGAAAAATTCTAAGTTCTTTTCAGGCTTAAAATGCCCGGTACCCATAGTGACGCCCATTACTACTCATATGACATTAAGATGACTTTGCAATCTCATTATTTTGCATAAAAAGGTGATTATTTTGCAATTATGTGTGCAGCGTTGTTATGGACGTCATAACGTTTCAGGAAAATCTGTAAACCACTAGTGGCTTGTCGATTTAATGCATGGCGTTATTTCACTCCCAGAGGCAACGTCATATGATGACTTGCAATGGGGTATTTTGACATGTCTATGTGTGAAAATAGCTGAAACAAAATATGGTATTTTGACTTACGTCTGTGTGAAATTATACAATGTTATTCCAACCCACACTGTTCCAAGCATCAACAAAAGGAATAAAATGCTGTTTTCTTTTAAGCAAGACTCAACATCAGCAGTCATGTCAGCAACAGAAGGTGTTGTAGCATTCAGAGCACTTATATTTTGGGCTGTTACTTCGAGCGTTTGATTTGAACTCAGATGGTTTGATATGTCTCCGTGGCATGCAGGTGTGTAAAAATTATGGTTAAAATCTGAAAAAGAAAAAATCCATTGTTTTTTACACATTCACTGCCAAACGCGACTGTAGTCAAATTTAATGTTCACTGCCAAACGTGGCCATAATCCACAGTTGATAGCTGTCCATTGTTTACTGTTATAAGGGACGCAAATCTTTGTTCTTTATTTCAATATGTTCAGAGGACATAATATTATCGTATGTAATGGTGACTACGCAATTTTCGGTACAAGAATCGACTTTACAAACAAATTTGTAATGTCAGTTGATTTTGCAGACGTCAAAAATAACGAAAACATGTCTAAGGGAAATACTTACAGGATGCATTAAGCCATATACAACTGCTATATTTTGATTAATTTCTGATTTAATAATATATCAGAATAAATCCTGATGTAGCTCTAAGTTTATCTATTTTTGTATAAAATGGCTGTTTATAGGCATTTTTCATATTTTTAATATGGCTTCGAAAATGGCCGTCAAAGGTCATATTACTATTGTTTTATTATTGGTTCAAATAAAAGTTTTATATATTAGCAACTTTCTGTGAAAGTTTCACAACAAAAGGTTGCATGGTTCTGGAGATACTCTGTGTTCAACCCATGTACCCTCTATATTCAGGAGTCATTGAAATACGCTTGGCACTGTGGTTTTGGTTTTTTGAGGTAATCGGCAGTGAAATGTTAACATTTAAAAGACAGGCATACTCAGGTTAATTTTCTGAACATGTGTTAAACTATTTATTTCATAGATTGTGGACATTGGACATGGACATTGGATCATTACATCAAAATGTACATTTTATTTGGTTTGCTTCATCCACAAACTCTGTTGAATTCTGGTGTGCCTCGCAGATAGATTTAATGATATAGGATAAAGTAACACAACGTAACGTATATGGCACAAAACAAAAACATTGAAGCACATACATTCAAGATATCAACTTATGAATTTTACATACATTATAATGCATATTTTGTTTTCCAAAGAAAGACAGACATACAAACACTTTTTTCCTCATGTCAATCACATGACATACGAGTAGTAACGTATTAACTATACAAGGGGCATATAATATGCTTAACTATGTTTCAGTAAATAAAATAATACACCGATAGGTGTGTTGAATGTTGCAAACCTAAGGGTAGAAATGGTTCACGAAGAATGGTAAATGTTTAGATTTAGAGCATCTGGTTTTCTGTAGCATTTTTACATAGGAATACAAGACTATGCATATAACGGAAACCAGCTATTAAGCCACTTTATAAGTGTATTGTAAAATGTAGTTTTGGCAAGAAACCAGGTCACAGTTTGAAATATTTTCAATATTTAGTTCAGCATTTACAATAAGTACTGTTTCTTTTATTGTTATTTGTTTTTAACTAGTTCACCGCCTTCCTAAAAAAATTTTATTGCTATTATATGAGGATTGATATCGCAGTGTTAACACTATTACCCTTGAAACAAAGGACTATGAACCTAACGATAGATGGCAAAACTAATCAGAACAGAATAGAAACATTAAAATACAACAGCAACATAATAACTGACCTTTTATGGCATCTTTAATGGCATCAGCAGTAAATGCAAATGTTATAAACATGGAAAATATCTCTTCTGTTGATCTGAAATGGTAATGTTTTCAATAGATGATAACCTATTCTTTACTAGAATTAGGCAAACATTGAAGACCACAGAATGCATCATTTCACTAGGTTTAACATTGTCTTTTAGGTCAAAGGAAAACTTTATGGTTAGAAATATGATGATTTAAGAATTATAGACTATGGCCCCTACATACCTAAAATGGACCACCCAAAGTTAATGCATGATATCTAATTTGAAAGATAATTCCATTGGACAAAAGGGGATAAATCAGATACATTTGCTTATCAAAGTCTGGGAGTACTGGGTACTGACAGAAAGCATAATGCCACTTAAACCAAGGCTAAGGGTGTGAGAGTAGCTGCACTTTTCCTTATGTCTTATGAATATATACTCGAATGAAACTGGTTCTGCTGTTTTCAGATTTTGAAAGAGTTCCTGTATTTATGAGGGGAACATTTTAGCATATAGTATGGTCCTTAATATTTAATTTGGGCTATTCCATCATAACCACTTGGCCTAGAAATATAGCTCGGACTCAATGACAACTTTTATGGGCGTATCAGTGCCTGGTGATTAACTTTGGCCGGGCCCACCGTGACTCAACTGAGGGTTTTCCTGAACTCTGACTGTCTGTGAGTTAAGAGCCAATGTCTTTGGTGCATCACTGTATGCCATTCCAGTTTGATTATTTCCCTGTGATGATACATGCTTTTGGAAACCTCGAGTGATACAACAATGTTGGTGTTAAGACAACAGCAGAAACTAGTTGGGTGAAGAGTTGGCCAGTTAAATTTTATTTAAGCCTCCCCCTTCCCCACCTGTTGACTTCGGAAGATGTCCCCTCTAAGTAAGTAAGAAGGCTAAGATCATGAATCAATGCAATCAAGTCACACACCTGACCCAGGACACTACATGGGAAAGTGACAAAATCACAAGAAATCATCACATACAAGAGAGCCAAGAGGTTAGCCATTTCCCTGCAGGTGACAAAAATGCCCTTGATGTCAGCTGCTGGGAAAGGGCTATGAAGGCTACAATGAACAGACGAGAAAGCATGACAAACATGAAATATAAAAAACAAAAATGATCCACAAAAGAGGCACCACCTTGGAATTGTCAGTAAAAATATTTTTACTGGAGGGCTTAAACTAGTTTACTTTTTGTTAATTGTTACTCCCATTGTGGGAGTCTGTAATGTTATATGTTTTGTTGTACGTTACTTTATGTCCATTCTAGTATTGCAATCATCTTGATGGGGAAGAGAGAGCTGGTTGCTTTCCTTAATTTTTCTTCCTGGTGTCTCGAAATGGTTGAGTGGCTCTTCCTCGCGGTGCCATGGTGTTGTCTGCGGTTTGTGATTGTGGTATTTCCTGACCATACTGACTTACTATTTTTTTATTATCTATGGTACCAACCTCACGCTTATTTCAGATGTGGAGTTGGTGGTTCTATTGTTATTGATTGGTTACTGATACTCCTGATGTTTGTGGGGGTTCGGGTTTGGTCCATGTTATGTAATGCAGTAATTAGTGTCCTTTCTTGTTTTGCAATCATCTCACTGGAAGATATAGGCCTGGTTCATGTGGTTGTTTTACTCTAATTGTGGATTTGCTGTTGGTGGAATATGTCTCTTCCTTGCAGTGTCATCGGTTGGTCTGGGGTCTGTAATTCTGGCATTTCCTGGCCATACTAACTTGGTTTTGCCTTGTGTGACAGGCTTGTCTATTCTAATTAACTGATTAATCAACATACAAATTATCTACCTGATGAATCTTTAGAAACAAATTATATCTTGTGGCACCTAAGTCCAAATTTTGATATTAAAAATTGTATATATCAAAATTTGTATGTATAGTTGTTAATTGAATAAGCAATTAATCCTGATATAATATTTTGGTTTTAGTAATTACTCTTACAAAACTTAGATTAACTTTTTGCCTGCTAGCGGTGACTTTTGTCATCTGTGGATCATCTTTGCAGTTCAGATCAGGATGTATCCAGATCAGGATGAACATAACAGTCGGTATTGATCTAGATCCAAATTATTTGACACTCTGTATTTTTGTTCCTGAAATCTTTTTTTAAAAATGTTGTTTTGAAAAAAAACAGCAGATGAAAACAAAAGCATGAACTATTGCCTATTATGCAAATGGATAGAAACCTTCTTTTTAATCTGCATATCTGCTTGGACATCATAAAGCTAACGAGTTGAATCATATATTAGTATGTAATAGGACACAAACACAAAGGATGTTGATAATTGATGAGCACATCAAGAAGAAACTTATTTTTGGTTAGCTAAGGTCTTTACACATTTACTAGTCATATTCACATGTGTGTGGGCTCTTAACGTTAAACCAAAGAAAGTGTGTTTACTTAGCTGTGCTTTAAGCCTGAACATTGGGATTTCTTTGCACACTTACTTACTTTGATCAGGGCTACGTTTTATAACTGTTTCTATTCATTGGCTTTATTTACATTTTCAAAGAATTCCTTTAATGAATCTTGTAGATTTTCCAAACGTTCATAGCCTCATGAATTACACAAATTTGATTGGCAGCCGCCAACCTCACTTGCCCATGCAATACGCTTCGAACATCGAACTCATTCGCCAGAAGTGACACTGGTGTTGTGATTGATAGCGAGCCACACCCAAGTCACACGTGCAAAACAAGCTTCTTGTTTGCTCCATTGGCTGTCCTTGTTTACGCTGTCTGTTCCGCTTTTCCGTTTTATACTCCAACAAAACTGTTAATATGATTACATATTAATACAAAATTGTTTTATTTCTTAAATTATAAATATTTTTTATATTTTTAGATATTTATAATAAAATGTAGATACGAGGGCTGTTCAAATATGAATGCAAGTAGCTTCATAACTTTTTTCACATATACGCTACGACAAAATGTCATACCTTTCTGGAAAGAACTATTTGTCGCCTTTAAAATGGCACCAAATATAAAGAAACACTCACTATATATCTCGAGTTACAGACCCTTATATAAAGGCCATTCCTGTATACTGAAGTTTTTCTGAAGCAAATTGCAATGCACGTTTTGGTACATCTGCGATATAGTGTCATATCTTTGTAAGTTTTAGACAGACTGGCACCAAATTTTAAATGCAAGTTTAAGTAACAATCCAAAAGTTGCTTGCAGGAATAAGTTAACATGATCCTGTTTCAATCTCGAGTAAACAGGCACGTTTGTGACGTCATTAATTTTATGATAAACGTCATTTTTAGTTATCTACTGGTGATGGAATAATAAACATCGCTGTGTCGTTTTCTTTGCGCTTTGCTGAAAACATGCTAAATATGTCATTAGGAAGTTTTCAAAACAATCCGTCCTTTATTTACAGAGTTATCCCATTTTATATAATTTTTCAAGCATTTATCTGCTTCTTAATGACATGTTTACATTAATTAATATATGTTCAATCTGTCTAGTCCTCAAGACCAGGTGAGTAATTTTATTATAAATAATGCCTATAGTGGTCAAACTTAAAGTTTACGTTCAAATTTAGAATAAAGCCGCAGTGTAATGAAAAAAAATAAGTATAAATTCTGTAACCCCTTCCACTTAAGGCATTTTTTACTTTATTAAAATGCTTTTCAGCGTTTAAAAATTACCCACTATCCATCAATAATTTGTAGCAACAACTCAGTATGAGCGATCAACATATTGTCTTTGAGTTAAAACTAGTTTAAATGTTGCTTCGTGCATTTTGTTATAGATAATTTTAACTGAAAACCGAAAGGTGATGTTTTGTTTACCATTTATTTGCAAACATAAAGAGATTTTAGTGAAAACGATTCGTTGTAATTTAACAAAGTCATGTCGGATTTTTGCATTTTTAACAGAATCATTATGTAAGAATATGGGGATACTTCCTCAAAAATTTCAAAAAATTTCACCTGTTCTTCGAAGAATTATACGCTCGTCTCTATCACTGGTATATGTTCGAAGCATTGAGTTTGTTAGTATACACACGTGACCCTCATTCAAAGGGATATAACTCGATAAGTATACTGTATTTTTCTTTAGGTCTGGTACCACTTTAAAGGTGACATATAATCCTTTATAGAAACGTTAACAATTATGTCGTAGCATACATGTGAAGAAAGTTATGAAGCCACTTGCATTCATATTTGAACAGCCCTCGTATAAGGAATAAATTCAATTTTTGGTCTGTTAACGTGAAGACCTTCGGGCTTCACTTAATTTGAAATAGATGCGAAGTATTCATGATTCCATGATCATTCCAAAAATTGAATTCATTTCTTAAATCTATTTGCGTTAAATAATTGCATCCATATTTTCAGAGACTTGTAACAAATTCTAAAGGTTAAACAGGTATAACCCTACTAGCTTGAATAAAAGATTTTAAAAAAAGATGTTTTTGTTACAACTTATAGTGATATTAAAAAAACAGTAAACGTACCGTGTAGAAAATTTCATCATTTTACTAAGATTAGTAAAAGAATATAAAAGGAGGAAAAAGCAGTTCCATAGACCAACACAGGCAAACATAGCTGTAAAATCCAAGTCAAAATCTTGGCAAATGCTGTATATAACTAGAAAAAAGAAAGAAGTTAGACATCAATAAACGTATAACTTAAAAAACAAATAAGTGTGTTGCTTCTTACGATAATTGTGCAAAATTGTTTCGTTAAACAGCTTTTAGCCTTTATTTAACTGTGCTTGATAAACAGGGGGTTTACAATTATTGGGCAATAACATGTATTACTAAGAAAGAGTAGAAGTCTCCATATAGTGTTTCTGTTTATTATAAATGTGTAATTAAATACTGAGACATGCAACTTCTTGAGACTATTAAAATGACATTCAATCATTACTATCCCAATATGATATGAGCCAGCACATAAACTGTGGTACTTATCACATTGTCGAGCAACCAAGGCTTGGGAGAGTATGCCCATGATCACAGAATCGCCACAACCTTTGTTGCTCGCATACACAAATAAAGTATGCTGCTAAAGATGCAGTCCAAATTTTAGACCTCTAATTAAAGAGTGTTTTGTGCATATGTGCTAAGTACCAGAATCTCATGTGTTGTCCCTTACATGAATATGTAAAACAAATTTACAATGGCGTCGTCAAAACTTTGAAAACGTTACGCACAAGGAGACTACTGGATCAAACAGTGACTCTCTTCGATTGGGTTCCTTTTTTATAATGGGAACTTCTCTTAAAGGAAAGAATTTGCTCCCCAGAGGGAGCAAACTCTTTCCTTTAAGAGCAGTTTCATATGGCAATGAAAATCATTGTTACCACATTATGTGACCTCCCTTGAACGTTACTATTTTTATTATGCACGTGCGTAACTGCGTAAAGGGAGCTAAGCCAATGCAAAATATTTACTTTTGGTATATAAGGCCAGTGGAGCTGTAGTTAAGAGGACAATCAAAGGTTGACCACCCAGCAAAGCAAACAGAATTCCACCTAGACTTTGTGAGAACAAGATCTTTTTCACCCCTAGAAAAAATAGAAGAAGAATACATTCATAATTGCAGCTGGTACAATATGGTCGGTTTCCAAATATTGGTAATAACTTTTGGTCATGTCAGAACATTTAACCCTTTTCATACTGAAGGATTATCCAGTACATATTGATACAATAAGTATGGAATTGTCCATTTGTATTTTATGTGGCATTTCATATGGATCTACACCGTTTACCAAGGTACCTGTTTAATGGCATCCAAAATGAAAAGGGTTATTCCACCTATCTTCATTGCAAGTCAAAAACTTGATGTTGTCCTTTATACTGACTTCATATGCTGTATGCCACCTACTCATATACATTATCAATAGTTATTAATCTAAAGAAACATTATTTTTCTAAGTATGTTATGGTTAATATTCAAGACGTCATTCAAGGCTTCAGAGTTTACTCTCTGAGAAACATAATTAATCCCAATTTTTTTTAATCTTTCTTTATTGTAAGTCAAAAAACAGTTACTTCACAATGTATACCCATTTACTTGTGGAATTTCATAATGTTCTGCAGAGATTACTAAGATTCACACGAATTTTAATTTGACCAATCTAACTGAAACACCTCAAACATGTAATCAGCTGTATTTTGCACAGTAAACATGATAAATGTTATTAAAATGGTTAAGGGTACGTATCTCATCAACCAGCATCTAAAATTCAGGCGAGTCTGTGCATACTGGCCAGAGACCTCGTTGCTCGCATAGACAACGTATGGATATAGATGAAGGCTCAGACCATTTTTTAGACCTTTAGTCCAGCTGGATATGTCACCATACACATTTATTAGATGCGTTTGTGCATATGTGATATGTACCAATATTTCGGACACTGACCAGACTATGTATTGAACTAATCTATTAAAGAATATAAATGAGCCGCAACATGATATTTCCAACAATGTGGTATGTGCAACCAACAAAACCTCCAATCAGCCTGCACATACGTGCAGTCTGATCAGAGCCTTTGCTAGTTGTTTGAATATTCTATGACTGATTAGCTACTGACCAAACAGCATTCGAAGTTTCTATATTTAATAGGAGGCTGCACAGACTTGTTCAAGTCTACACTTGTCAAAATGTCGCATTAATTGTTGGAAATCTCATGTAGCGGCTCATTATCTTACCTATGGCACCGTCTGTATTGTTGTCGTTTAACATTCCAAATGCTATGTTTGGTAATACACATGCGAAGTATAAGAAAAACACTGTTGACGTCACCTTCTGTGGTGTTTTGTTTCCAATTATACCTGCAATATTTCAGAATAAACAAGATGCATCATAATCAACTTCAAAAGTACCAATCACGACTACATCAGAAGACAAATTCTGTGGTATCTACCTTGATTCTTGGGAATAACAGCAGAATCTAGGGCGAAGATTTGGTACCAGTAAAATGCATTTAAGCCCTCGGGTGGCTTAGGCTGCTGTCCGCTCTAAGGCGGTGGTTCTGTTGTTGTTGACTTTTTGTTTATTGTAACTCCCATTGTGGGAGTCTGTTATTGTTCTATGTTTTAGTGTACGTTACTTTATGTCCATTCTAGTACTGCAATCATCTTGATGGGGAAGAGAGAGTTGGTTGCTTTGTTTAATTTGTCTTCCTGGTGTCTCGTGATGGTTGAGCGGCTCTTGCTCACGTTGCCACGGGGTTGTCTGTGGTTTGTGATTGTGGTATATCCTGATCATACTCACTTACTATTTTTGATATCATATTTGAATCGTTTGATTTATCTTAATTGCAAAAAATCGTCAATTGAATCGTTTTAAATTCATTGTATTTGTCTTTTTACCCCAAGACAAGTATCATGTCAAACGTCAATAGACCATTTGAATTGCCCTTTTTTGACAAAAAGGTTGTGGTTTCGAAGAGCGAAACACCTTTTAAGAGGCTACATAACAATTTATAACTCTCATAAACAGACAAAACAACAAATAAATTTATGCCTATGGCAGACAAACGCTATTACTGTATATCAAATCCTAAAGAGTACAAAAAGGTATAAAGGGTCGAAGATTTTATTGCAATGTACCCATAAGCTTATGTCAAAAGTACATTTAAGAAAAAGAAACAAGTGCATCGCTGACACTGCATGATATTTGTCATAAACATAACTGATATGACTTTAGAACATAAATCTATGTAGGGTCGCCACTTAGAGAATAAACCAAGCCATTATCAGCCTCTCTCTACCTTGCCCAATGAGAAGATAGTTGACTAGAAAGAACAAACCATAAGACAAACAGGCTCTAGGTGTCCCCAGCCCCGTCAACAGCTTTTAGCCAACTTAGACATGATGAAGCAATTGAATGCTCAACTACTCGTAACGGACATTGGTTTCTTACCGTCTTTGAAATCAGAAAAGTAATGGGGAATCCTTCTCTGTAAATCTTGTAGCATCCCACGACCTAGTGGACATCGTACTTTCTGAAGAAAAAAGGTTTTAATGGGTGAGCTCGGCGTAGCGACCATTATGTACAATACGCAGGTGCGGTATGAAAATGTACACATTCAAGAAATATCACCTTTATTTCCCATACCATAAGGGACTCCTTCTTAAAGGAAAGAATTCGCTCACTCTGACAGTAAATTCTTTCCTTTGAGTAAAGTCACCATTTTGAAAAGGGTCACAATATTTTATCCAAACACTGTCTCAAATATGCATCATCAGGTGCCAGGTAACTTTACACATATACAGTAAACCCTGTGTAAAATGGCCATTCAAAATTCGATTTAAATACCAAATTATCGCTTAATGCAGGTCAAAAGTATTGCAGAATGTTCCAAGGGTAGCAAGTTATTTCCTTTGAGCAATACTTTTGACCTTCATTAAGTTACCATTTGAACTTTGTTTTGTCTATTTTTAAGTGGCCATTTTACACAGGTCACTATAGTGTAGATTTTATTTTTTTGTCCTTTGGGATCATGGGTTTCATTGTGGAACTTCGAAACTATTTGAGGGTCACTGATGAAGCCTAAATGGCAGAAACTAGCTAGTCTGGCCCAGGAAATACGCACACTCTAGTTTCAGTTCTTTGGTGCAGTCTTTGCTTCCAAAGGATACCCTTTTAAGAACATATTTGACTTCACTACAGCTGGTGACAGGGACTGTGTGGCGGCGGTAGAACGTCTCCCTGCCCTTCACTATAGTGTAGATTTTATTTTTTTGTCCTTTGGGATCATGGGTTTCATTGTGGAACTTCGAAACTATTTGAGGGTCACTGATGAAGCCTAAATGGCAGAAATTTGCTAGTCTGGCCCAGGAAATACGCACACTCTAGTTTCAGTTCTTTGGTGCAGTCTTTGCTTCCAAAGGATACCCTTTTCAGAACATATTTTACTGTATAAACAACATTATCAACGAGAGACAAGGGACAAACAGCACTAAGTAGGATGATGGATTTGCATTGTCTTTCATTACGCAAAATAATTTCTTATAGAATATCATAAAAAAAACAAGTGTCCAATTGTAATTTACAATTCATCATCCAAACAGAAACTGGCCAATCACACATCATAAACTGGAAACTCTTAAAATGAGTACATTCACCAGAGCCACTGTTATGTGTCCTTGAGCAAGACACTTTATCCGCTGCTGAGTACTGGTTCAACCCAGGAACATAGGAAATCGTCCCAACATGACTGAACAATTGTTACTGGGACGTCAAGTCAACACGAACGAACAAACGATAAAGGAGTACATTGACAAACAGTGCGAGACAATGTGTAACATCAGTGCTACTGCTACTGCTATCTTCACGCTGGTTCTTCTAGTACTGTTTTGAGATTACAACATATGACCCTAAGACAAAACAGTCAAACCAAATTTAATTAGACAGTCTTTAGGCCAGATTTTTTTATTAGTTGATTTACAGGAAATTTTTTCAGATATAGGGTCGGGAGAGGGAAAAAAAAATTCCAGAGCTTTTTTTTCATTTTCAGAGCTTTTTTTAGTATCTCCAGAAAAAGCATTAAAACTAGTAAGGCAAACCAACAGTCTGTATTAGATTTTTAAATATTTTATCATTTTCCTAAAAATCTGGACAGGACAATCACTTTTTACAGTGTCACGCTCAAAAATACACAGACAGAACCTCAAAATATATTTATTTTTTTCAAAGAAACAAATAATATCTAGAGTCGGCAGATAAAATTTTAAAAAATTTTAGAAATTAAATTTTATTTTTTCCTACTTTCCAGAAAATTACAGTAGGAGGGTTTGTAAATCAACTAATTAAACAAAATTCTGGCCTTATGGTAAGCTTTACCTGTTCATCATCGTCTTGGAAATGATCGACTGTTAACACCATATGTGATTTTCTATTTTCTGGTAGACTGTGTTCTCTAATGATCATTCTCGTTCTTTCTCGCAGTAACTTTTTAAAATCATATTCTGTTGTCGCCTTCTGAAGGTCATAGCGAAACTGTAGGTCAGCGAACAAGGTTGAAAATGTTCTTCCCATTTCAAGTGCTGTCTTTGTACTTTTCTGAAATATATTTTAAAAGGGTTAAATAACTAGACCAGGGTCTTTCTACATAGGGTTTGGAATCTTTACCATACCCTCAAAACTCAGCAGGCCAGTGTTGTATTTAGTCACACATAAAATGTTCAATCAAAATTTATTCTTGATGTCAAATTTTACTAATAACACTATTGAATTACTATTTCTTCTTTACAACCGCATGCAGAATCACACAGTCTAAACTTTGTACATCATTGTAGCTTGGAATGTGTATCTGTTGTATTGCAATATGTACAACTGTGTACCTTTTAGAAGTTCTGGTGAGTATAAACACTTTCGGTACAGTTATTTGGGGAATTGTACAGTGAATTTGTTGAAAATTATATAGTTTTGAAGCTGAAATGCTGCATAATGTACTGAAATTTATTTAACTTCATTAAATTATCAAATATCATTTTTTATCCTGAAAAATTCTTTTTAAGAATAGTAGCTACTTCCAACACTGTCTGTATATATTGTACTGTCCCTAAATGATAGTTCTGGTTATCAGCCAAATCAATACAGTGTTTCCTAACCCTGTGTAGAAAGACCCTTGCTATACTAAAGACGCCACTATATCATATGTGCCTCATCACTAAAAGACTTTCCTTTAGGTTTGCAACCCGGTAAAGCTCAATCCAGCCTTTACAGGGACAAGCTATAATTTAGACATTTTCATGTAGCAAATATGGCCATAATACTTTCAGAGAGCAAATAACAAAGATACTGGTCTGACTACGTGGATGCACAGCCTGGTCTGTTTATTTGTTATTCGACTGCAACAAAGCCATTGTTTTTCGCAACGAGCATACACTTTAATGCCACTTAATATCCCCAAGGCTTTTAAGACAATGCTATTTAGTGAATTCTTTAGAATTCTGTAGTGAATGGTTAGTGATAGTCATTGTATTTGTCAGATACTCGTGCATGCTTATTTTTGATAGGATTTAAATTCTTACAAAAACTTAACGCATGGTCCAAATATCCTAATAATGCGATATTAATATTCTGTCATAAGAAAAAATAATGATAGGCCTTGCAGAATCCTGCAATCCATCTATTCAAATCCTACAACAATCCATAGCTGGTACTAATGCCTACTAACTGCTGTCGATTCTAAAGCGGTGGCTCTGTTGTTGTTGACTTGTTGTTTATTGTAACTCCCATTTAGGGAGTCTGTAATTGTTCTTTGTTTTGTTGTACGCTACTTTATGTCCATTCTAGTTTTGCAATCATCTTCATGGGGAAGAGAAAGTTGGTTACTTTGCTTAGTTTGTCTTCTTGGTGTCTCGTGGTGCCATGGGTTTGTCTGCAGTTTGTGATTATGGTATTTCCTGATCATACTTACTTACTATTTTTGGACAATAATAAGAGTTGAAGTTTTGGTATATATGCCAAAATATGTAAAGGCACTCTAGAAGTGTTCCTGAAAGAATTTTTGGGGTAAAATTGAAGAAGGTCAGCTGACGACAGCAAAATCATGAAAAATAACCCTGCATGTAAAGAGCTAACCAACGGTCCTACCTCTTTTGTTGGAGCAACAATAAGAATAATAAACTGAACTTCTTGACTTGAGCTGCCAAGGTTAGCTGGATGTCGTAATCTGCTCACTACCACGTGTCTACTGCTGAGAGAAGGTAGTTCACATCTGTTTGTCAAGAAAAAATGATTGAAATAAATTACCTTTCTTCATTTATGAATAATGAATACATTTGTAGTCGTTTGCTGCTGTTTATTATAGTTTTGTTGATGTTGTATTTTTGCTCTTTTAACTTTATTCTGTTTTCAAGATGTGGTATTATTATCTCCCAGCTTTCTGAAGAAAAGCCACAATGCGTTTGGCTATCTGTATTGTATGGTACATGGTGTGTGGAGCGTGCTTCCATAGGTAACTAAATTATGTGCGGAACTTTCCAAACACTTCATTTAATTAAATATTGTGTCAGTATTATTATTGTGTATACGAAATGCTATAAATAATTCCAAAGAAATCAACATTTTCATGACTGTTCACAGACAAATATTAACATGTTTTGAATTGCTCAACTGAGTATGCTATGGGTTCTCAAAAGAACCATCCTAATTAGATATATTTCTTTTTAACACCCAAAACATATGTTAAAACTGATGGATAAGGAAATATTCACTATTTGACACTCAATTATTTGTTCATCTTAAGCTATAAGTCCACAGCTATTCCTTCAACGGTCTAAAAGGCTGGTCATAACTACCAGAAACTAACTTACCATGGCTTTCTTGTGGCCATTTAATGACTATATTGCTATATAAAGATGCAATGTTTACTGAAAAGAAAGTAAGAAAAGAAAAGCATAGCTCAAGATAAACAACATTTTTGAGCGTAAAATTGTAAATATTTTCTTATCCATTAGTTTTAACGCATGTTTTGTTTGAGAAATAAGAAAATTAAAATGTTTGGTACGCGCTTTTAACTAAAGGCCTGAAAAGAGTCATACTTACAGAACGCATAACCAGGACTGATCAAAATCAGAGCCACTCCCATCACTCATTGTTATTCCTTGTATGGTCTTTTGAAGAACATGAGCTTTAAACAAATGAAATACAAATACCATCATTAGGTAATACATGTAGCATATATATCTCAATATGTCTTTTAGGTGTACATCTAGCATGCGATTTCTCGGTAAATGTATAGTATGTGTTAATATTAATATGACTTTAAGTTAAATCTCTAGAAAGTCTCAATGTCACTTTAGGATTACATATAGTATGTACGTGTATTATCTCCATGTAACTTTTGGCATACATCTAGTGTTTTATTTCAATGTGAATTTCAGGAATACATCTGGCATGTGATATCACATTGTGACCTTTAAGTAAACATATAGTATGTGTTATCTGTATGTGTGAGGATGCCAACTTTAGTTCTGGCACTACTGTTGCATGTTATTTCAATGTGACTTTAGGTATACGTCTAACATGTGTATCTCAATAAAATTTTAGGTATACATCTAGAATGTCTTACCTCAATGTGGCTTTAAGGTATACATCTAGCAATTGTGGCATCTTAGTATGATTTATGTATACATCTAGCATGTGGTATCTTAGTATGATTTAGGTATACATCTAGTATTTTAAGTATACATCTAGCATGTGGCATCTTAGTATGATTTAGGTATACATCTAGCAATTGTGGCATCTTAGTATGATTAAGGTATACATCTAGCATGTGGTATCTTAGTATGATTTTAGGCATACAGTTAGTATTTTAAGTTCACATCTAGCATATGTTGTCTTAATGTGATTTTAGGTAAACACTTAGCATTTGTTAACTCAATATGATTGTAGGTATACATCTACCACGTGTATTCTCTGTGCTGTATCCTAAAGCAAAACATTTTATCCACTGTTTAGTACTGGTTGCATTTATAAGGATAACAAGTGGGTTTTGGTGGAAGATAATTAAGTTAATGTGATCGATAATGTAGAATGTAAATATAGAATGTAACTATACTCTGTAAAGAAGGAATGTACCACGACATTCAATGACGTGTAAAAACTTCGTTTCCAAATTGATTTTGAAAAAGCGCACATAACTCTTTCCAACAGAAACAAGGAACTGTTGGTCACCTACGACAAACCTGCAAATCGTCACAGGTTAAGACAGTCAGATACCAGTCGTGCTGGTGTGAAACGTAACTAGACCGGTATGCTAGCAAAAAGCGGCATTGAAAGAAGCTGCTAAACTTCTTGGTGTTATTTCTACGTCGATACAACAGTTTCACTGTCAGCATTCTGCTGAGAAATGACGTCTAATGAGACAAACCGAAAAGAACAAAACACCTTTATTTTATCCTAATGACACTTAAATATTGCTGCTTTAACTACTTTCGAGATCAATACCAGGTATCAGTAATGAGCATAGCATCCACGACTGTCACAACACACAGCAAGTCGATGACAATAGAACATCCAGAATTTTAGCAGCATCCTTTAATGCCCTATTGTTGCTACCAATACCGATGTGCTGGTACCTGTGAAGATTTCCACGTTTTTCAGAGTGACCTTTTCTGTTTTCAACAGACCCTAGACGACATTCGTTAATGAATAGATTTTCGAAAATACTGTTATTGTCAGGCAGTGATTGCTGAGCAGTGCGATATGCATTTTTTGAAAATTGATTTGGAAACAGATTTTACACATCATTGAATGTAGTGGTCCACTTTCTTTTTGCCAAGTACGCGTATATAAGGATTGACTTTCATACTTTAAGCTTGACTTGGATGATGAGTTACATTTGCCTTTTTAATGTATTCAGGCTTCACAGATATTAAAAAGTCGAACACTATTCATCATCCACTGCAAGCTCAAAATCTGAATTTTAATCCTTAAATGTCCGCAGCTCCGATCAGATTAAGTACAAACATTATGAGCATTATAAAATGATTGTGCAAACAGTCACATTTTATGACACAAAATTTTATGTAAATTTTCACTTTTTATCAAACGTAGACATGGACTTACTCGTTAAAATGATATAAAAACTTTACAATAATAAAACAAAGTCTATTTTCCACATGTAAAATAATACTGAATCAGCAAAAACATTAGTTACATCGCGCTATGTGAAGTATGCACTGGATTCTCGACAGTGTAATATTTGCGCATGCAATCATGTACAAAAAATCGAAAATGCCACATTCTAATAGATGTTTCTTTATTGTTCTCCAAACAAAACTGAGCTCTTCGTGACAAAAGACAAAGACTCAGGTTGGTCTATAGCTACCCATAAAATGCACAGTGAAAGTTATGATCAGAAATACCTGAATGCTAGGGTGATCTGAGTAATCTATTTATGACAAAAGAATAACTGACTACAAGCAAACAAGCATATTATGGGTGAGGTATCGGGTTTAGGTATATGGGATCTTCCAAAAAGGTGTACGAGTTATAATCCTTACACGGATTTCTGAACAAGAAAACGAATTTAAAAAGAAAACAGTCAGCGAGTGTGGCACTTCATGTTTATAGCAAAATATCTCCATATGGCCATCCACCTGTGACGTTTCATTACATATTTCAAAACGGTGGGCGAGATATTGTCCAGGACATGGATTTCATACCAAGAGAGATAATTCAAAAACTAAGTCTATGAGGGTGACCTTTCTTCTTCCTAATGATGAATTGCGTCATTAGGAAGGATGTTAGGTGGATTTCTTCACATAATGGTGTTAGGTTTATCCATGGATAACGGTAAACACGCACAAAAACGTATACGCGCACAGACAGGGTAAACAATTTATGACAATGCAAAGCATAAACTGTACCCGAATCTTGCGTCAGGAGGGCGTCCATAGCGTCTTTGACTGAGAATTCATCTGTGTCGGTCCTGGATTCCTTCAGTTTGTGTATCATAGCAGACAAGATATCTTGTAGACCAGTCGTCTGCAGATCCAGTAGCAGCAGTGTACTATCCAAGAAATTCTCTACGTCACGAAGAGCCCGTACTTCAGAACCGAAATCTTTCACGGGAAGTTTCTGAAACATATCATAGTCACACTGGTAAATGTATACGTCGATTTGGTGGTATTTACGCGTATTGCCGGTACTTCATAGACCGGAAGTGGTAGATATTGGTGTTAATACTATATGGAAAAACATGCCACTATATGCCTAAAGGACTACAGAATTAGATCATTTTTAAATATTCAGTATGTGCATGGCGATTTATGTAAGCATTTAGGAATTGATTCGAGTACCGATCATCAAGATCGGTACTCGAATCTATTCTTAAATGCTTACATAAATCGCTATGTGTATGCCAAATACTCAAAAATGATCTAATTCTATAGTCCTTTAGCATATGACATGTTTTTCTATATAGTATTAACACCAATATCTACCGCTTCCGGTCTATGAAGTACCGGCAATACGCGTAAATACCAGCAAATCGACGTATACATTTACCAGTGTGATCGTGTTAACTTTAAAACTCTTAGCCTACTGGGTATTTTTGCATGCTGTTTTTGAAAAAAATGTTCCAGGAATACCCTCAGAGTGTCAAACAGCTTGGATCCAGATAGTTGGGTCTGTTTCTTACTATTACTTATTTCCATTTTTATCTTTAAACTTTCTTTTTTCATAATATACCAGAGTTAAGATCGGGTGGACATTTTAAAAACAATGCAATTGAGCCAGCACATGAAAATATGTCGAGCCAGTGCCAAGGCGATCAGAGTCATACCTTCCCCCCCACCCCCCAAACAGAGAGAGAGAGAGAGAGAGAGAGAGAGAGAGAGGGAGAGAGGGAGAGAGAGAGAGACTTGAAATAATGAAAAATAATAAAGTCTTAAGCGCTAATCATTGCGCCATGACTACAGCTTAGCGCCAAGCATAGGGAAATAATTATTTGCAAGCCTTTTTTTGGGGAAATAGCCAGAAAAAAATCTAAGTAATTTCTGAGTTATATATTTTGGTTTTTACTAACTGATAACAGAAAGACGGATGGAGAAACATATGGACACCCAAAATTCGTGACAGGTCTTCAATAGGACAACTTTTATTGACACTCTTTCATCGCAGTACGGCACTCACAAAATTTCATATGGCTGTGCACTTTTAAACTGTGCAAATTTATGCATTTTGTAAGTACTCTTGGCAAAGTTATTACACCAGTGGCGACAAATCTTACATTTTATTGCAGCTGAAGATTGTCTGAAGATATATCATAAACACCCAAACGACCACATGTTTAGAGCGCCGTTTCTGAAATAGTTCACCAATATGAAACACGAACGGATTAAGATAAAAACAAATAGTTCAAGTATATGTGTCAAATGATATCGACAGTCAGGCTACATGATGGTTTAGTCTATGGGTCTGTTGTACCGGCAGTGTTTCATGAATCCTTGTCCTGCAATTACTTGTGTCCTGAAATATCGTCTGCCAGTCAGTCTGATGCATTATTTAAATGCATTCTAGATTACTTGTATCATAGCAACAAACATAATTATATTTACCTGTCCTCGAGGTTATAAACTTTTTTCATGCTCAACTCAACTGAGCACGAATTTCAACTGCTCATAAAAACTAAAATTCCGTCAAATGAAGAAGTTTCTTGCTTTAAGTCTCTCAGATGGTATATATATCATGCTAATAATTGTTAAAATGCCAACAATTGTTGGCATTTTAACATGTATGAGCAGGATAAATTTCGTGCTCAGCTGAGTTGAGTATAAAAGAGGTTTTATAACCTCGGGGCCTGGTGTCAACCATTATATTTAAACACAGGAGCTTCATGTTCTATCCTTATATCACCTCTATAGCCTCAAAACCAAAAGCTCACAATATCATTACGTAGTGACACTATGAGATTTTCGGTTTTAGGGTTTAGAAATGATATAAGGATCGAACTTCAAGCTCCTGTGATTTAACAAAGCGTCAATCCTATATAGTTCGTTAGATATTACATACCTCATACTTTCCATACACAAGACCAACAAAATCCTCTGAAAGAGAAATAAATACATAATCATAACGAAATCATCACCCATCCTTCACACTCTAGAAAATGCAGTAACAAAGGGATCGAACGGGGAACATCAATAGAAAATTTCGGAACTATTTAAACTAATACAAAATGGCGACGACTTAAAGGGGACAGCAACCCTAATGATAAGTATATTTTATCAGAAAGAGCTCTATGAACCATGAATTTTGATACAAGTATCATCAAAATCGGTTGAAAAAAGAAGAAGTCATGGGCATTTAAAGAATTCAATATGGCCAACATTTAGCCGCCATTTTGAGTATTTAATTAGTTTTCAGAATATTTCAACTGCTTAATTTTTAGTTATCAATACTATCACAGCATCTGTGTTTCAGCAGATATGCACCTTTATACATAAGGAAAATGTTTTATTAAAGATAATTGCAAGTAATCCATTTGTTTGTCTTTTATTTTGATTACGCATATTTAATTAGGCTGTGTGACGTCACTAAGCCTACAATATGGCCGCTTCCATCACAGTCCATTTGCAAATATTTAAACGCCAACAACTTCTACGTTTTTCAACCGATTTAGATGAAACTGGTATCAAAATTCATGGTTCATTAAGATCTTTCATACAAAACATAGTAGTCATCAGGGTTGCCGTCCCCTTTAAACTAAAGTCAAAATCGTCTCCCTTTCAGTTAACGAGATAAAACGAAATGGTTAATTCTTGCAGCACGATGTCTAAAAAAATAACAAGTTTTCATTGGTATCTGGTTTGGACCCTGATAGAGAGCGTATGGCTAGAAAATCAAACAAAACAACAAGATGCTTAGCTGGTTCCTATGTAATAAACGTGCACGTGCCTGCTGTATATGTAATTGCTAACATTGCAGTAAAACCTGTGTAAAACGGCCACTCAAAATAGACAAAACAAAGATCTTAATGACAAATGGTAGCTTAATGAAGGTCGAAAGTATTGCAGAATACCTTTGACCTGCATAAAGCGATGATTGGTCTTGAAAACCAATTTTCGGTCTTTTTTAGAGTAGCCGTTGTACACAGGTTTTACTGTATTTACTGATGTAAGTAGAGAGGCAACCAGATTGGACCCAGATCAGACTGCTCCTACATGAGCAAACTGATATGGGTCTACATTGTTTGGCGAATACCTAGTAGGACTAGAGGCCTAAACTTTGGTCTGAGCCTTCATTTACAGTCCTGCTTTGTGTGTGCGAACAGTCTAGATTTAGACGAGCCTGTGCATCTGCAGATGAACAGGCTCGTCTAAACCAAGACTGTTCGCCTATGTGATAAGTACAAAAATCTCATATGATGGCTCATTAATAGTTTTTATGGTTTACTGCAAACAGTTTATACCTGTGTCAGACTGTGCGTTTTGGTAAACGCTGTCCTTTCTAGAGCGATGACTTGTTTATGATGGAGAGTGTCATGATAGATCATAACATTGTGTAAGAGGGCGTTGCTACCATTGAACATTGAAGATCATTCAATAGATACATTCATTATTGTAGCTATACGTCTTGCTAATCTACAGCAGACACTGCATAATACTATTTTATCATATCATTTAGGTCGTCCATAAGGAAATGAAACTCAGCAAAAAATAACTATTCAGCCAATTTATGTATAACGTCCTAAAATGGGACATGAATAAACACCGACTCGACTGAGCCTTCCCTGCTCGCGTACACAACGTATGGACATGATGGAAGCAGATGAAGACTCCGATCAAATATTAGCCGTCTAGCCCCGCTGGGTGCTGGCTGGATGCGCCAGCGTGGGTGTTTACTACAGACATTTTGCGATAAGTACCCAAATCACGTGTGCTGGCTCATTTATTTTCTTCTCCGAAACGCGACCGTGACTGCATCTAGCGTAACGGAAGTTTAAGAATTTTCAACCAATTTATTGCTAGAGATAGCGAGTGGACACTTTTCCCACCAGCTAAAATCAACCAAGCATTAGCATTTTCTTCTATTTTAGCAGCCTGAAAAATTCTCAACTTTGATCTCGTACTACATATGTAGCTGTTGTCTCAACCTTATAACATTGCAACACATTTTCCGGACATCACTCACGTATTAGACAATGTTTCCAAATGCTATTAACGGTTTAGCATAAAACACTACAGCCGACCACGGTCTCGAAATTCACTTTAATATGAATTAGGATAATATTCATATACACAAGAGAAGTCTTCAACGGTTGACTACAATAACAAAATACGCTTAGCTTCTTGAAGTTGAAGATTACATTGATTAAACGACTGCAATGTACAATACTTGGCTTTTTACGATGCAGCTCGAGAATTTTTGCTTTCATACGCCGATTTCTATTATAACTATTCCCATACAATTCACGTGGATCTGTTGCTAAGCTATATGTAAATGGTTATGCAGATAACGAATGTGCAGAAGCAATAAATCTTGAATAACATAATCTCCGTTTAAACATAAAAATGCATCAATGCTTCATATCTGTAAGCAGCAGGTATAGCTTGATATATTGAAGAAATGTAACATGACAAAACCTTATCTGAGCTGATGAATGGCTTCTTATTCATTGTGCTTTTACGATACGGTGCTTTACTTTTATTGTCTTCTGGTTGTCATGTGGTTGTTATTACTATTTGGCTCTTCTCGCAGTGCCGTTGGTTGGTCTGTAGTATGTGATTTCCTGGTCATACTCACTTACTTTTTCAGAAGACTGTGTCTCATATTGAAAAAAAAACTGTACATGGCAACACCTTTGCTGTGCTGTACGACGGTTTAAGCACACTGTGTCTCATATTAAAGAAACTTTACATGACAAAACATTAGCTGTGCTGTTGAATGGCTTAAGCAGACTGTGTCTCATATTGAAGAAACATTGCATTGCAACCCTTAGCTGTGCTGTTGAATGGCTTAAGCAGACTGTGTCTCATATTGAAGAAACATTGCATTGCAACCCTTAGCTGTGCTGTTGAATGGCTTAAGCAGACTGTATCTCATATTGTAGAAACATTGCATTGCAACCCTTAGCTGTGCTGTTGAATGGCTTAAGCAGACTGTGTCTCATATTGTAGAAACATTGCATTGCAACCCTTAGCTGTGCTGTTGAATGGCTTAAGCAGACTGTGTCTCATATTGAAGAAACATTGCATTGCAACCCTTAGCTGTGCTGTTGAATGGCTTAAGCAGACTGTGTCTCATATTGAAGAAACATTGCATTGCAACCCTTAGCTGTGCTGTTGAATGGCTTAAGCAGACTGTGTCTCATATTGTAGAAACATTACATATCAAACCTTAGCTGTGCTGTTGAATGGCTTAAGCAGACCGTGTCTCATATTGAAGAAAAATCATATGACAAAACCTTGGTGTATTGTTGAATGGCTGAAGCAGATTTTGTCTCATATTCAATAAACATTACATGACAAACCTTAGCTGTGTTGTCGATGGCTAAAGCATACTGTGTCTTATAATGAAGGAACACTACAGTACAAAACCTCACCTGTGCTGTAGAGTGGATTCAGCAGACTGTGTCTCATATAGAAAATATATAACATGAAAAAACATTAGTGTACTGTTGAATGGATTAAGCAGACTGTGTCTTATATTGAAGACACATAACAAGCCAAAACCTTAGCGAAGCTGATTAGTGGCTTAAGCAGACTGTGTCTCATATTGAAGATACATTACAGTGTGCTGTTGAATGGCTTAAGCAAACTATGTCTGAAAAACTTAGCTATGCATCTAAAACAAACATATTTGCAACACACAATCAGAATGATAACATTTTGATAAAACCTATACTGCTTAATTAATTTAATACGATCTGATTAATACAATAATGGGATAATATACGAATACATTTTGTAGTTGTAAAGCAAGGAAGGATCTAAGCTGTACACAGTTCGATGACATGTACATGTATATAAGTATTGGGTTTCAATAGGTCTATGGCTATATATTCTTTATTTTCATGCAAAGACATGGGTTGGCGGCACTTTTTTAGAAGCGCCTCTTGGACTTTTAAAGAGTACAATCAACCTATGTATCATATGAGACGACCTAGGCAGAATATGTACGAGGAGAAATTATATGAGTAGGTCAGTTTATACCTTTATCCTGTCCTAGTTAAATTAAACATAAACAGCTTCATTAATTTTGTAAAAACATTACAGAAGTCTCCTACCAGTACAGCCCCAACACTGGTTGAATTAATAACAGGAATCCTGGCTCAAGGGTTAAAAACCTTTTTCATTCTCAACTCAACTGAGTTTGAAATCAATTATGCCCCACCATGACAATGGCCGGGCATTACCTCTACCCATCCGTGTGTGTGTCCATACCAACGTGCGTACTCCCGTCCGTATGTACATACGTAACACAAACAATGTCCGATCTAAATAATCTGGAAAAACGATTCCTTCAGAAATAGAGAGAACCTACAATATAAGAAAACTGCAGACTCGGTTTTATTGAGTCTATTCATACGAACCCTGTGCCCCTTGTTTATACACATATATGACATTTAGGCATTGTTTGTGAGAATATGCCATTTTTTGCAACAGCTAAGACATCCGTGTCTCCTTACCACATTCTATTCATGCTAATAAATGTTAAAATGCCTAACATTTCTAGGCATGATACATTTAACATCTGATAATTTGAAAGCAGAGAAAGTTTTTTTTATATATTTCAGCATTTTAGTTTTTTGAGCAATTGAAAATTCATGCTAATTTGAGTTTACGCATGAAATAAGCTTTATTAAATAATTTCCCATTATAAAAAGATTGGCTATAACATTAATGTATTGCAACAGACTGCATGCTTGGTAGTCAACCCAATCACGGTTGGCAACTTTGCTTTCCTCTTTAATTGCACGCCGGTGGGTCGGACTTCAGACTCTATGATGGTTCCGACTTAAAGACTTATCTATTGGTGAGATGGTAGGGGCCTGATGCTTTGGCTGTTTGTCGGGCCCTCCGGGGTTTACCTGTTGGATTTCTTTTGCTCCGGTATTCAGTTTAATTTACTGTTGAGTCCTTATCCTTGCTTTATCTCCTTGTTATATCTTGATTTACCTGCTGGGAAAGGGCTGACCTCTTGGCTCTCGTTTGTGGTGTCTTCTGTGAGTTTGTCACTTTCCCATTGGTATCCTGGGTCAGGTGTGGTACTTGATTGTATCGATTCCTGATCTTTGCAACCTTACTTACTTATATGTTTTAGGAGATGATGCATTGATAAGTTAGGGGTCTTTCATGCAAACCAAATATTTATGTGTCTTGATCCACATCTGAATTAAGGGTGAGGTTGGCGCCGTTAAACCGGTTTAAGCCCTCCAGTAAAATATTTTACTGACCGTTCCAAGGCGGTACTTCTTTTGTGGATCTTTTATGTTTTTGTTCTGTCTTGTGTTTGCTATGTTTTGTGCGCGTCTGTTTATATGTGCTTTGTGGTCACCTGCTGGGAAGGGGCTGGCCTCTTGGCTCTCGTTTGTGGTGTCTTCTGTGAGTTTGTAACTTTCCCGTTGGTGTCCTGGGTCGGGTGTGGTGTTTGATTGTATCGATTCCTGATCTTTGCAACCTTATTACTTTTATAATCCCGAGGTAAGATTTCATCCCAATTATTTCTAAGTTTAAAATACCATAACAAATATTTAAGTGTAACTATCCATATTTCAAGGTTAATGAAGCTACTTTGTACCCTTACTTACTTAACTTATATAGTTTAGACTGGATTCCATTTTCTATTCTTATATTTTCTAAATTTCTGTTACAATAGCAACCATAATTGTTATCTGGCTGACAAAGATGAAACCCTGAACATTAAGTTTCAGTTCTGCTTTATCCAAAGTTCAAGTTTCATAAACCTAGCTTTCATACTTTCTAAGTTATGGCTGAAGTCCAATTGTTATTGTAATAGTTCTTAAGCCCGCGTGTACATACTTGTAGCAACCACTTGTATTGGCTAACAAAGTGTGAGTTTTGTTCCAGTTCTGTTTTACCCATGGTTCACATTTCATGGACCTAGCTTTTACACTTTCCAAATTATGACTTGATTCCAGTTGTATCATAATGTCTCTTGCGTTTCTGTTACCATAACAACCACAATTGTTGTCTAACTAACAAAGCTTAATTGTGTGGATTCAGCTCTAGTTCTCTACTGTCATTTTATTCCAAATTTCATGTACTTAATGCCATGAACCTATTTTTCATACTTTCTAAATTATGACTTGATTCCAGTTTTTATCCTAATATCTCTTGCGTTTCTGTTACCATAACAGCCACGATTGATGTCTAACCTAACAAAACGAAACTGTGTGGATTTAGCTCTAGTTCTCTATTGTCATTTTCTTGTCAAATTTCAGTTTGAGCCCTTTTATTTCTTTCCCCATAGTGTGTCAATTTGATAAGATTATTTCTCTGTGGTGATGCATTGCATTAGTTAGGAAGCCCTATGCGAGCTTAGCATTTTTTGTATTTTAACAACAACAGAATCTAGAGCGCAGATTTGGTGCCAGTTAGGTGCATTTAAGCACCCCCCCCCCCTCTGTGGCTTAGGCTGTCGTCTGTTCTGAGGCAGTGGTTCTGCTGTTGTTATTTTTTTTGTTTTATGTACCTCCCATTGTTTGTGGGGGGTCTGTTTTGGTCTTTGTTTTGGTATGCATTACTTTGTGTCCTTTCTAGTATTGCAATCATCTTGACGAGGAGAAGAGAGCTAGTTGCTTTACTTTAATTGTCGTATGTCTTGTTACTGTTAATGTTCTGTGGCTTCCTCACAGTGCGTGAGTTAGTCTGCAGTGTGTGGTTGTTGTATTTCCTGATCATACTCGCCTATTTTATGCACCTGGCTTTCATACTTTCTAAATTATGACTTGATTCCAGTTGTTATCCTAATATCTCTTGCGTTTCTGTTACCATAGCAACCACGATTGTTGTCTTACTAACAAAGCGAAACTGTGTGGACTTAGCTCTAGTTCTCTATTGTCATTTTATTTCAAATTTCATAGACCTAGCTTTCATACTTTTTAAATTTGACTTGATTCCAGTTGTTATCCTAATACTTTCTTAGTATACGTGTACATAACAACCAGACTGTAAACTGTGTAATAAGTACTTAATGTGTTCCATGTACTCACCTACTTTTATAGACATAGATCTTTTTTTTTTATTTATTCCAATGTCCTTATTTTGTATCATAGTTTAACTATTTCTGTATGATTTTTGTTGAACCAAAAAGAGTATGTTTTATGAACCTAGGTTATATACTTTTTAAGAAATCGCAGGATCCAGATTTTTGCATCAAATTGTAATTATAGTCCCTACGGGGACTAATTAAACAGCCATAACACCATCATTTTGTATATTTCAACAGAGGTTTACGCGGGTGATTCTGGGATGTGCTATAAATGATCCAGCAAGTGGAATGGTAAGCTACGTAATAGTTATACCATTGGTTGTCCGCCTGTACGTGTAGATAATCCTCGAGCTTTAGCGAGTGGATTATCTTACGCACAGGTTTGACAAACATGCTATAACTATTTTATACCACCTACATAAGTGCAGACCTTGCACATCATGAGCCATTTCGTGCTAAATGTGGTATAAAGCGGTTTCACTGACGTAGCTGCAGCGTATTTGAAGTTGGGTCGACGTCACTGTAATATTGGCAATGGACAAAAGGGATATATGCTGCTTATTGGTGTTTACTCACCTTTAGGTTTTGCTGAAAGTTGTTCAGAAAGTATAAGCTTGATTATCTAAAGGACCCTAATTTTCGGTTTTACTCACTTGTATTCAAACTTCAGCTGAAGACAAACAACAATGTTCTCGCAGCTTTGGGTTGTTGTTGTTGTTGTTGTTGTTGTTGTTGTTGTTGTTGTTGTTGTTGTTGTTGTTGTTGTTGTTGTTGTTGTTGTTGTTGTTGTTGTTGTTGTTGTTGTTGTTGTTGTTGTTGTTGTTGTTGTAATGCCTTTCCTGATGATGACATTGGATGTACTGTAATCTGTGAGTGTGGCATTTACCTGGTCATACTCGCTCATTCTTATTGAGTATGTCGTAAATATGTGTCTAGCCAAACGCATATAGATCAACGTATACTGAGTTCAGATTAAAAACAAATACACGTGACCAAATTCAAATAATCAAAAGGTCATACTGAAAATGCGGAATGTATAAAGTTAAATTTCCACTTCAATCTCGACATCGAAATTTCTATTCGCAAATTAATATATCAACTGAACACCCCAAAGTATGCATTGTGGTTTGTTCTTTTCGGTCTGAGCAGCATTAGAGTATGTTCTTTTTGTATGTGCATAATTCAGTCTTTGACTAGACTGAATACTGCACAGACAAAAAAACAGCCATTCTGCATAATAAAGTTAGGAGTTAATGCCGCTTCTAAAAGTATCTTAGCACACTGTTCCCACACTGTAAAAAGCGTTGCCGTAATTTTATACCAAATTAGGTGACAGCTGAGCTGCCACTATTCTTGTTGTGATCCTTTTATTGCTTAGTCAGCTTTAATCTATTACAGCAATACATGACAGGCGTTTTGAGTTTAAAATTCAACTATTAAAGAAATGTTTGCTTTATTCTGCTTAAGAGGAAGAGGTATGCCCATATAAAATACCCTTTTCTCACGGTCTTCACTAAACAATTTTCAGAGACAAAAAATGAAATACTGATTTAATGGATGACATGTGATCCAGGCCTTTAGATGAGAGTGCGTTATTTTTTTTCCTTATTTCTCAATCAAAACACATGATGTGTTCTTTTGAGCACCCAAAACAAATAGTTGTAACTGATGGATAAGAAAATACTCACAATTTAACGCTCAAAAATTGTTTGTCGGGACTTATGATGTGATCCATAAAGCATAATTTTGATCATTCAATGCTTTATGGGATCTAACAAGTTTGATGAAAAAATATATGTTAATTCGGAACTCCTCTAACCAATTCAGAATCAGGCCAAGCAGGCCTGATTCTGAATTTGGTAGAGGAGTTCCTAATAAATCTATGAGTTATTCCTACCTTCTTCTTCAGTAAATGTGTTTCCATTGACCTCATAAAATCCTTTCTTTCCTGATGTTCCTGTCCTGGATTCTTCTTTGTCCATAATGAGTAGCGGATGGTGAGAGGTCGTAAATTCTCCGTCAACCAACCCATTTCCTTCTGGGTCCATCTCAGGACTGTCCATCACAGACTGTGAAAGATACCGAACACGCATGATGATCGTGTGTGATGATGTCTATATAAGACAGGTATACTGAACAAAATAAAACAGCTCCATGAACATTTAATCCATTGATAGCCAGCTGACGATACATAAAAAAATGCCAAGCCTTTATTTGCCTGAGATGAAGCGATGTTATCCTGTAGTCGCGAAAGGCGCTTTCACAGTTAATTGTAAAACAATCGATGCAACATGTTTTTTGCAGCATAATTTATTCAATTGTTGGAGGAGTAGGAAAATATAATATAATTTTTATTATGTCACAGCTTGTTTGTTTGTGTGGATGCTTTGATAGTATTAGTCCTATGTCCGCTTAAAACATATATTGAATGAAATAAGCTGGCCTGTGTAGATTCAGACACATGCTCAGATCCTTTATGAAGATAATTGAACATCCCTTAAAGTCACAGACTTTTTAAACGCATTTATCTCTTCTTCGCTCTTTTTTTAAAAGCCTGTCTTCCCCGAGCGTGTAGCAAGCACTGTCGGTTCAATACTATAGTCATTACGTCGATTCAAAGTAACCAATAAGTAATTGAAAGTTAGCTTGTGTGCCCACATGTATAAAGCTATAAATGGTGTTAATAAGCTACTGTTTTACAATAAAACATTTTCTAATTTTGTTGAGTATAATTGTGGTTAATTTAAAAAATATATATAATAGAACCAACGCCTGAAAAATGGTACTTCTCACATATTAGTAAAGTCAATATTTAAAAGTGCATACACAGCTATCTAGTGAGACTAACAGTGTAATATCTAGTCTAAGCCTTTCATTACTTCCCATATCTAATGTATGCGAGCAGCGAAGGCTCTGGCGAGACTGTGCGTCAGCACAGGCTCGTCTGAGCCTTCACTGCTCGCAAAAGGAATAAGAAACAGAATCGCATGTGATGGTTCATTTGTTGAACATTCTTTGTTGCAAACATGTCAATCAATAAGCTATACATAATGCTTCATCCTTTCTAAATGCATGTTAACATTCCTAGGACGCATGTTCATGTTAACCTTGTCGACAACCCCATGTAAATCCTCCCATACTTACTGCCCGTTGAGCAATAAAACCTTGAAATAAAAACCTAGTTTGCAACGGCATATTTGCAACGGCATATTATATTTGCTTATTTTTGCAAGGCATTTTGAAACTGATTTTTTCTATGTCAACAATTTATTGTCAAAGTTCTCCCACTAACTCGACTGTGGAGAGCTCGAAGTATCAACTTAGGTCGAAAACACATTCTTTTTAAAAGTATCCACAACATATCTCTTGAAAGGAAATATGGTAAAAAATCAAGACGAAGTAAAGAAAACAACAAAGAAAAAACAGAATACTCTTTTTTTAAGTTAGCCTGCTGATACCTGGAAGTGAAAATCTGGTACTGAGGAGTTTGCGCTGACAAGGGACTATTTTTAAACAAAATGCTAATTCATACGAATAAGAAACCATCTAATGCACAGGGGGCGCCATCACTGTTCCTTCATTTTTTAACTCTTTGCATGCTGGGTGATTTAGCAGGCATTTTGCCGTCAGCTGATCTATATTCAAAATTAACCTACAAGAATACCACCAGAGTGCCAAACAGTTGTTTGCAGAGTTTATCAACCGTCCATAGCAGGTAATGAGGTGATAAAAGACATACAAAAGATTCTTTGCATCATGTCAAAATCTCTGTCGCATTCAGCCTCAACACATACTGCGTTTTTTATCACTTTCCTCGCCCATCCAACGTATGTGGGCAGCTGGTATTGGAAGTATTGTGCGAAGTCTAATTGTTTAGGGTAAATTGGATAAGAGTGCACTATCTACAATGCGACATCAATAAAACCATAAACAGCTGTTTCGTTATAACAAGAGGAGCGGTATTACCGTAAAATCTATGTTTATCTTCATAGCGGAATATTCTGAATTTGTCGGGTCTACCCACGCCGTCTACCTACCTCTGTCCTCAAAGATACCCGCAGTTCACTTATCAATCCGACACGGTAAAGATACACACAAAGCTTGACAATTGAACATGCATGTTTAACTTTTTACTAGCTAGCGTCTACTGCTAATAACATTTGCAAACAGTTTTGGCCCATATCAGGCTCGACAAAGTGCTGGGCCTGATATGATTCCAAACTGTTTGATAGTCTGTATTTCTGAACGATATTTTGAAAACGTTAATTTTGAAGAAGAAAAATTACCCAGCATGCAAAGATATAGAATGAGCTTTTAGCTTATAAAGAAATTGGTCTCTGTTGGATTCCTAGTCATATAGTTTTCCAAGGGAATGAGATGGTAGATAAGCAAACAAAAACATCACTTTCATTAGAACCAACTTCTTTTAAAATTTCATTTTCTAATTTTAAGCCATCTATCAATAAATATATCTTGGAAGAATGGCAAACTTCATGGAATTACAGCATTGGAAATAAACTTCTTGACATAAAGCCAACTATTGGTGAACATCAATCAGTTGTTCGAAACATTAGAAAAGAAGAAGTCGTTTTGGCTCGACTCCGTTTAGGTCATACAAGAGTCACACATTCATACTTACTATTAGGTGAAGAGCAACCACAATGTGTTGGTTGCGATGCACCATTCACTGTACGTCACTTCCTTTTGGAGTGAGGAGATTTTGCACAAGTAAGAAATAATTGCTTCCATGTTGATACTATGAAAGGATTATTTCAAGATATACATATTGATAGTATTATGACATGTTTAAGACAAATAGATCTTTTTAACAAAATCTAATTGCTATTTTTAAAATCATGTTTGTTTTACATTTGTATCAGACCATAATACAGATTCTGTAATGTTGTATTCTGTTCAGTTAGAGAACATGTACAGTTATCTGAATAGTTCATTGAAACTGTCAGATATTGTACTTGGTCTCTCCTGTCAACGATCGTATTGCAACTTATTATCATAATACAAACATCATCATCATTCCGTTTATTTTATCCTATAAAGTTTTACTTTTTCCATCCACATCATGTTTAGTTTAATACCGTCTGACGCTAATGACCCACAAGGGTTGATGCGTCGTTAAGCACCAAACAAACAAACAAAAATGCTTTAAGGGGTGATAAAAAGTACCTTTTATATCTAACGACACAGCTGTAATGTCGATGAAGACGACATACAACCTTGGTATCTGTTGGAAAATCATGATTGATTTCCTACTTGGATATTCGTGTGAATAAATTTGTATCATTGCACCTTTTATTTATATTCCAATGTTTTACATCAAATATCTCACAATGCACAGAGTACAAATGCAGGCGGGAGCAATAAGAAAGTAAGTGTATAGTTTGTGTGTCTGTATGGGAGATAATCCACTCGCTAAAGCTCGTGGATTATCTTCCCATACAGACGCACAAACCATGCAATAGCTTACATCTGTGTGTTATTGTGTACTTTTTTTCTGTCAGTACTTCTGTACTGGTTATTCACATGGTATAGCGTTTAATAGATGGCAAAAAGAACCTATAATCTCGCGTGGACAGGCTGCAATAACGATGAAAACGGCAGACAGCTTTGATATCCTCTTGAATCTCACTTGCATATGATTGTTTTGTGTACCCTCTGTCAGTACAGCTGCACTGGTTTTCAGAACTAATGTAATGTTCTGGGCATATAGTCAGTTGAATATTTGTTCTTCTGATACAGCTTATCTAATAAAAATTGGCTATCTTTAATAAACATAATCAATTAATATGATATTAATAGTGCCAAAACAACAATAGAAATGTGTTTATATATTCATTGTATTGCTTACTTTAAATGTAGAAATTTAACAAAATGATTTAGCGTCTTTTCTTCTTAGCGCTAAACGGACTTACTTTCATCGGTAGGTTCCTGTCTGGTGTTTTTCTTTGGTTGGCCCACCATAGCTTATCAATTGGTTTTCCTAAATTATGTCTGTCTGTGGGTTATAAGCCCTTTTCTTTGCTTCATCACAGTTTGTTAATTTTATTTTATTTTGTCTATGCAAGCTAATAACGTTATATTGCTGTGTTGGAAAATAACAGGGTCGTTTGAGATGGCCATAATTGTTTTAAGTATTGCAATTCTCAAAGAGAGCAAATTCTTTCCTTGAAGAGCAGTCCTACTATTGTATGAGAATTAAATGCTTCCAAAATCGATGATTTCCCCTGAATCTGTACATTTAAAATTACGCACGTGCGTAAATGCGTAATGGTAGCTACGCCATTGCAGGCTGCGGTTCATATCGTATTGGTACAGAATATTGGAAAGTTGAAAAACAAGTGAGAATGACGAGGAAGTGTCACATAACATACCATAGACCAACCCATGGCAGTGTGATTATGTAACAAAACTCATTTCGAAATCTAAAGATGGGAAATTATATTGATAACATTGATAAAGCAAAATATGATAATAAAACTGACATGGCAAATTCCACTGACCATTAGAAACAATGAGATTTTAACACCTGTGCCATATGGTGGATTATTTTATTATAAAGATATGCTGTTTAGAATGAAGATCTCTCCTGAAACTTTTATCGCTTAAGTGGCATGGTTATATTTAGACAAAGAAGTCGATCTTAATAGACATCTACAGACAATCTGAGTAGTCAGCGAAGCAAACTTTATAATTGATTTGGTTAAAAGTATGATTAATTTCTGTCATATTGGATGTCAATGTCAGACAGACATGTAGAATATAAGCTAAAAGATCTGCACATAAAGACAAGTGAAATGAGTTTCTGGTATTGCTGGTTACAACAGAATATATTGTGGTATTTATATTTGTCATTGCAGAACCACTATCGGAACCACTATCAAACCTACTTAGCAAACGAACAGAGTTTGTTTTGAATAATGACTACTAAAAGTCTGTCTTTAGAAAAATTATACGCCATTCTTGAAATTGAGTTCCAACTTTAAACAAAGAGGTAAAATTAGTTGTATATTTGAGAGATATTGGGGCAGGTAGTGTATTGTTGCAAGAATATGACAATGGAATAGATCATACAATGTGTAGCAACATCAGAGAAACTTTCAACTACAATGTACATGCATTGAGATTTGAAAGTAAATGTTTATCTTTCATTCTCATTATACAGCTTCCATTGCCGTTTTCAAAGCTCACAAACTGCCATTACACATTTACGCTCGTGCGTAATTTTAATGTACAGATTCAGGAGAAATCACCGATTTTGGAAGCATTAAATTCTCATACTATAAAGGACTGCTCTTCAAGGAAAGAATTTGCTCTCTTTGAGAGCAAATTCTTTCCTTAAAGAGAAGTCCCCATTTTAAAAAGGGACAAAATCGATATGAAATACTGCTCGTTTCAGTTGTCTCCCTTTGATGTGCGTATCTACGCTAGCGTTCTAGCTACGCCATTGCTCCATAAAATGAAAAAAGGAGAATCAGAGGACTCTCAGATGGAGTCATTTATTACTGTATACAGCTTTGATATAACATATGCCAACCGGAAAGACACCTGTATCACTGATGCTCGTACAAGAGTTTCAATACAGCTGGGTGTCTCTATGGATGCGCAATGACCTCACGGCAATTACCTGTACTATAAGTGTAGTATGTGCTTATTTCGTAACCTTCCTATGAGGGGTAAAAAAGGGTAATATATCATAAAGAATGAGAAGGAGGTTCCACACTCACAGAGCACTGACCAACCCAATGCATCATGAGAAAGAGACAGGAGGCACTAACAGTCACACGACAGCAAGATCACCATGGACCGATCCAAAAAAAAAATACAGTGGTGGTCCAACTCTGACGGGGTTTTTTAGTTGATGAAGGAGAGAGGATCCAAAATTCATTAAAAGTTGGTCATCATTGGCCCGCCAGCGACGCCATTTGAATGGCGTTTCGATGGCGGGCCTATGATGGCCCAACATTGAATGCTGGCTTTGCAGCTTTGTGAATTTTCAGCGGTTCCGGATCAGTATTGCTAAGGAAACCTAAAGCTTTGTGATTTTCTAGGTGGGTGGGGTCCGGCGCAACCAGCTAGTAGATTGGAAGTATAAAGTAAAGTTGCGCGTAGGTTGAATATCATCTTTCCAACATATTTCAAGTTCTTACAATGTCCCATATACTCAAAACAAACATATTGTATGTATGCACTTGATATTAAGAAATGAGTGTTGCATTTTTTATACATTTTTTTTATATTAGAACACGATTTTATCAGATTGTAGTCATTACAATGCTTGACACTGGATTAATTCATTGGGAGTTCATTTTGAATTCATGCAAATACCTTTAACATCATTGCCTTGGAAAATTAAGAGTTATAAAACCATATTGAAGCTCATTCTTAAAAAGGAAATTATTTTAAGACTTCTGAGAGGTCCTTTAAAACACCTTTACACTGAGGCCAGATCTATAAGTTTTGTGGCATAGTTATTTGTGCCGTTTTAGTAAGTTAGCTTTCTCGAGATTTGGTTCCTTTGCTTATTTTTTTTTTTTTTTTGCTTAATGTGTCATGTTTGTTTGCCTGTATTCGCGTATCGCTTCCTCTATGTACCATAGGTTGGTATATGACTTGTGATTGTAGCATTCCCTGGTCGTATTCATGTGTTTCATGTATCTAAGGAAGCATCGTATATTGTTGTAGTTTTTACAACTGAATTTTTCTTGCATCACAATCCAACATGAATCATCCCGACAAGTTTAAACGGGTTAAAATTGTCGTAGCGTTGTCGTGGAGGTTACCGAATCACCACGATTCTTCACGAATCACTATGGTACTACTACGATTCACGCATATGTCTCTATTAACCCTATTCCACACAGGCCCCGAATCCCACGAATTGACACGAATTGACAAATATTTGGATTCGTGGCTGAATCGTACTCAGTTCGTGAAGGTCTTAACTGATTCGCACAGTCCGTAGTGAGTTCTTGCTATCGGGAATTCGGCTCAAAAGTTTTGAACTGTTCAAAACTTTGGCCACGAATTCCCCGATTCGAAAAATCGTGCGTGATTCGTACCAAATTCCTAAGGCATTCTTGGATATCGTAACTGAATCGTAATCGATTCGGGGGCGTTTTTGCATTGTTTATGACATTCGTAGCTACTCTTAGCTCATTCGTGGGGAATCGGGAGATTAAGCCGAACAATAAAACCAAGGAAGAGATAGTAGAAGGATTTTCCCTAAGGTTAATTACCCCGTCTCGCGCATGTAAGCAGTCCTAGAAGTTGAAACAGATTTGGCAGATTCTGGAGCACAATCAGGATCAGTCAGTAGCTCCTGGCTGGTGATTTTGCCAATGGCGAACTGCCATATTTTTCCACGTCTAAGAGTCTGGGGAGGGGCCTCTCGACTTTAACGTAGTTGTTTTCTTCTAGCTATATAAGAAGCCGTTTTCAACACTCAAGGTGCAGGATCAATTCTACTGCTGCTTTACGAGGAACATTCATTTTGGAACTGATGCCCCCGAAGCATAGATGGGCCTTTTTTTATGACTATTGTGAGAGAAAATCTCGCGAATCGTGGCGAGTCGCGGATTTCTGTTAATTCGTGCCCAATTCGTGCTGCATTCGGCATATTCTTATCTGATTCGTAATTGATTCCTTAACTTTCGTGCAGCATGCTCTAATGTTATTTTGCTGCTCGTATTGAATTCTTGTGCGATTCCAGCCGAATTGAGCCGATTCTCCCGAATATTCGTGACGAGATCCTATCTGAATCTGGACTGACTCGTACACCATCACGATTGAAGAAATGTTTTTAATGAAACCTCACGAATCCCCCCCGAATCAATAAAAAATCAATTCGTGGCAATTCGGGCGATTCGTGGCCTGTGTGGAATAGGGGTATATGGTGCTACTACGAATCATGCAGAAGCATCACGATTTGAGAAATCGGGGTGAATCGTAGCTTTACCGTGGCCAAAATCGTACATGTGTAGCTGAACTGGGTCTTTACAGTACATCATATAAGTGTGTTGTTGTTGTTGTTGTTGTTGTTGTTGTTGTTGTTGTTGTTGTTGTTGTTGTTGTTGTTGTTGTTGTTGTTGTTGTTGTTGTTGTTGTTGTTGTTGTTGTTGTTGTTGTTGTTGTTGTTGTTGTTGTTGTTGTTGTTGTTGTTGTTGTTGTTGTTGTTGTTGTTGTTGTTGTTGTTGTTGTTGTTGTTGTTGTTGTTGTTGTTGTTGTTGTTGTTGTTTCCATTGTATTTGCAGTCAAAACAATATATTCAAAACCCCAAAATGGTTGATTTGTTAAATGGACCAAAATAAATAGTCGACTTAAGAAGAGACCCCAAAATAATATCCACAAAAATTTCCATACAAAAAATATATTCATTTTTCTGAAGAAACATAGAACACAAAATATTGAAATACAAAATTTTGAACCCTCAAAAGTATCAGAGTGCCTCACTTGGTTAAATGCTCTTTTAGACTTTCCATTTGGACTGCAGCAGTCAAAGTCTAGAAATGTAGCCTGTCGCAACTGTTTGGCGGCATTTTAAGGGTTAATTTTGATTGTCCCATCATATTTGTATACAAAAACACATACACACACACGCACGCACACACGCACGTGGAGCGATTCTTACCTTTTAAGATTATTAATTGTCCTTTAGAAGATTTTTTCACGTAATAACTGCACTTCTGTGTTGTTTGTCAAAAAGTGTGGGACTCGAAGGGTTATCTCGATAGTGCTTTGAGAAAATGGCCTCCAGACGAGAACAAATCGTGCTTCGAGAAAATGGCCTCTAGACTACATTGACATGGAGAACAAATCGCGTTTTGAGAAAATCGTCTCCAGGCCATATCGACAGGGAGAATAAATCGACATGCAAGTGTGATTCCTACCTTTTTAACACGTCTTCATTTTTCACTGACGTTGAATTGTGTCGACAATTACTGGATAAGACAGCTGTTGGATTCCATTGGCGCCAGGTATATGCCAGAATTTCATCAATTGGACCAACATGTTCTTTGGGATAAATGTGGCTGTGTGTGACCTTGTGCATGTATGAAGACTGCATGTAACGCTTTGCATGCTGGGTTATTTGTATGCTATCTGTCGGCTGCTGTTTCCTCCATTTTTTTTCATCTAAAAGTTCTTTCAAAACACGCACCATTAGAGTGTCAAATAGTTTGGATCCAGATCAGGCCCAAGTTTTTTAGGACCTGGTTTGAGTCCAAATTGTTTGCAAACGTTACCAGCAGACGACTAAAGTCATCAACGACTGAATGTCATGAATGTGCTATTTCAAGCTTTAACGATGTATATGAACTGTTTTAATGCATCCATGCATCCTTTTAAAATATGTGCAATATGTAAATAATGTTTTGATGTACAGTATATAGTTTTGTTATAGAGGGCCAATTGGTAGAATGGCTATTTCCGCTATAAGTGTACACCTCTTTAAATATTGTATAAATAAATAAATAAATAAATAAATAAATAAATAAATAAATAAATAAATAAATAAATAAATAAATAAATAAATAAATAAATGACAGATAAGGAGTATAAGTGTTATTTTCAGCTGTCCAAAGCATATGGAAAGTGATGCGCCACTACTCAGATTTCTCACGGAATGCGACGTATTGTATCAAAGTGGTCACTAATTTTTTCGATTTTTTTTTTCATATAAAATTTGTTTGCAAATTTTACTGAGACTATATTTAGCCATGTTATGATGCTCATGCCATCTTGATATCTCTACTGAAATATGGGTGATGCCCGGAAAACTGCAGTTTGCAGTTTTCGGGGCATCACCAGATCACTAATATTTAAGACAGAATTTCCAAATGTTTTAGCTGTTTACATAGGCAAGATTTAGTCTCCTCATTTTGCTCTAGGTAATATTTGACAACACCCATTCAATCAAATTTATATGAAGAAGACCACAAAGGCAAAATACATTTCGCTCCGTGTATCTGTCAAAATTAAAAAAACGTATTTAATCATTTGAAATCCATTGATATTGCTATTTTTCAGAGTTTACATTGCGCATACGCGTAGCAGCATGCGTAGTGTGTGTAGTCTGCGTAGTAGTGTGTGTAGTTTGCGTAATGTCAACTGATTTTATTTTGTTTCATTGCTTGTACTTCGTTTAGACTGGCTCCATAAATTTATAAAGATGTTTTTAAAACTGATCAAGACAAACAATCCAAAGTTTGTTTTCGCATCAGAGTTGTCTTTTAATTCAGCTCTTAGAACATACTCAGCCATCATTAGATTGAGAATTTATAAGTTTTAGAAAATAAGTTTAGCGACGGAAACCAGTCTAATCTCTGCTGTAAGGGCTTATTTTGTTGGCCGAGACCTATATTTCATAATTTGTACAAGTTAGCTCCTTTTGACCGAAATCAACTGATAAATGTCATTTTAATCAGTTTCACAGTGTAACTGGGCTGATACTGTTTGTTAAAGCCTATGTTAAATTATACCAACACAGATATCTTAGGTCAGAAACAAGATTTTACCAGATTATTTGGCGGAATAACAACATCGATCATACACGGTTTTAAACAACTGTTGACTCAACAAGCTATTTCATATGGTCAACGTACGAACAATATCGATAAGATACAGCGGTATCGGTCTAAAGTGACCTCTCTGCCCTAAGCAGCTACTTGTTTGCTTGTGCGTACGTGTGGGTTCATGAATTTCACCCCCCCCCCCCTAAATAAGTGTATACTAACTATTTTAGTTGTGACGCCATAGGCATGCCATTGGCATACCGCTGGCGGCATAGCTAAAGTAGTGGAGCGAAGGACAACTGTGATTTCTGGTGTTGAAAAAAATCTCTTAAGGCCAGATTTTTTTTATTAGTTGATTTACGAACCTTTCCAGAAAGAAGGAAAAAATAATAATTTCCCAAAAAAAAATTTTTATTTTATCTGCCGACTCTAAATATTATTTGCTTTGTTGAAAAAAATATATATATTTGAGGTTCTGTTTGTGTATTTTTGAGAGTGACACTGTTAAAAGTTTCCTATGCAGGAAAATTATGAAATATTTAAAAATTTGATACAGGCTGTTGGTTTACTTTACTAGTTTAACTGTTTGTTCTGGAGATATTTTTTCTAAAAAAGAAGCTCTGAAAATGATGAAGAAAAAAAAAACTTCTGTCCCCCCGACCCTAAATATGAAAAAAAAATCCCGTAAATCAACTAATAAAAATCTGGCCTTAGGCTTGTAACATGCTTCATACTTGGCTTAAAGTGCTGTGATCAGTGTCATTTCTAGTCGGGTTTTTTTAATCCTCTAGAGCTGGTTGTTTAACTTTATTTGTCTTTCTCATGTCTTGTGACTGTTCGTGTTCTGTGTATTTTCCTCTCAGTGCCGTTAGTTGGTCTGCAGTGTGGTTTGTGGTATTTCCTGGTCATACTCACTTTTAATCCAGAAATGAAATCCATATTATATCGCCTGGTTAGACAGATAGTCGGAAATCTAAACCTGCGAGTTAGAAGAGAAAGCCGTCCATCCTCCAACAAGTTAGAAGAGATAGTTATCTGGGAGGCTACATGTATCTCCTCTAACTCAAATGACAATCTCATCTTACAGTTTGAATGGATGGCTGTGTCCTCCAACTCAAAAGTTAGAATATACGTTAACGGGTCTTCTCTATCTTACAGGTAAGCGTAGATAGTTAGCTCTTCAAACTCAAAGGTTAGGGTAAATAGCTATCTCTTCTACATTGCAGGTTAGGATAGACAGTCATCTGACTGGCTGTCCAGATCAGGGTGGGCAGTTAGCTCTTCTGCAACGTGCCAGGCGTAACTAGAAACAAATTCAGGAAACCGAAATTTGCTATTTGGAAAGTCAGCAAAAAGCACTTTAAAAATTTAACAAAATTTATTAAAAATAACAAAATCATCATTTACAATAAGCAATGGAAAATATTTATACAATCAAAGAAAGTTCAAGTTAAAGCACATTGTGAGTCCAAACTGTCCCTCAGAATATTTATCAACACAAGTTCTGCAGCAGTTTCTGATCCCCAGATTTTCAAGTTTAATGTTATATTTATTTTTTCTGGAAATTTTCAGAGGTTTCTCAATGATCCTACTAACTTCCAGAACTTACTCAAAGCTTCTATTGGCATGGAAAGAAAATTCTAGGAAATTCCAGACTTTTTGGAAACGTCCATGACAATACATTTTTAATTTCTAGATGATTAGTCATCCTTCAAGAAAAATCTTATGATCAAATAAACACCTTGTTTACAACAACTTGCTTACTATCAATATCTTCAATATCTGGGTCAACAGAAACTTAGTAAACAACATATTAAACATATAAACACCATACATGTTACACTTCTTACTCAAAGGTTAGGATGAACAGCTATCTATTCTACATTACAGGTTAGGATAGACAGTCATCTGACTGGCCTTTACAGATCAGGGTGGGCAGTTAGCTCTTCTAACTCAAAGGATCGGATGAATATCTATCTATTCCACACTACAGGTTAGGATAGGCAGTCATCTGACAATCTTTACAGACCTGGGTTGGCAGTAAGGTCTTCTAACTCGAATGTTAAGATGAATAGCTTTCTCTCCTACATTACAGGTTTGGATAGAAGGTCGTCGATCTCGAGCTTGCAGTTAAGGGTGGGCGGTTATCATATCTTATAATATTTAAAATGTAACGTTTTCTTAGAGCAATGTTTATCAGAGGCACTAGCATCAGCCATGTATCTTCCAACAAACATTTGTACACATTTGCCTTGGATTTAATGCTCTATCTGAGTGTGCGAATGGTAGAATAGCTTTTCAAAAAATGGGCCTCATCGCGAGAAAGCGCTGACCTCGTTGCATGCGAGCAAAAAAAGTGCAGACCAGTCTGCGTATCTGCGCAGTCTGATCAGCGCCTTGTAGTTCGCTTATTGGTAAGTATACGCTTATATCTAAAAATCTTGATTCATGCATTTTTTTCAATATTCTATCTAGTCTCTTTATCTGAGCAGACTGATTTAAGTCTCTAGATAACATATAGATAGGTTTCAGGTGTTGCGATAAATGGTTCCAGAATACACATTGCGTAAGCATAAAAAATGCATGAACATGCCCTGTAGATAGTCACCAGTGTCAAGTAATTAAGGAGTTGAGACCCCTTGGACAGCCCCCTCCCCTCAAGTTAAAGGTATATGATAATCAGGAACAAACTGACAACCAGGTATAAATTACACCAGTGTGACTGTCCACTGCAATCTGTAATAGCAACCTTGGTCTTCAGAAAGACCCTGATAATAGAAATGCAAGCATGTAGAAAACCTAGGGGTACTCTCAGCCTCTGATATTTCCATATGCATGTATAATTTTGGGGGGTTCAAAATTTTGAATTTACAATATTTTGAGGGTTTCAGAAAAAACGAACATTTTTGGGGGGTATGAAGATTTTGTGGATATTTTTGGGGAGTCATCAGAAAACTGGACTATTTTTGGGGATCATTTCTATGCATTTTAGGGTTTTTTCTAGAGGTCAATGTGCAGAATGGGAATATATTTTGGGGGTTGCTCAATTTGCAAATATAATTTGGAGTATACCTTATATTCATGATATGTCTGGGTTAAACAGTTAATGCTGGGTCCAAACTTAGAGCCACCTACACTTGGAGGCCCATGGCATCTTGTCCGACCAACAGCACGGATTTAATTTTAATTTTAGTGATCAATTCAAAAAGATAGTAAAACGTTATGTAAGGGTTGGATATAATTTGGATATCATGCGACAGTCTGCATGCCTAGTTTTAAACCCAATCACGGTTTATAGCTATGGTTTCCTCTTTAAATGCACGACGATGGGTCAGGCCTCAGACTCTATGACGGCTCTGGCGTAAAGCTTTAATTGGTGGGTGGGTGCCTGATGCTTATCTGTAGCTGGACCCACCGTGGCTCAACTTGAGGTTTTCTTTAGCTCTGACTATCTGTGAGTCATGAGCCCTTTTCTTTGTTTCATCATGGAGTGTTAATTTGATTAGAGTGTTTTCCATGATGATACATTGCATTAGTTAGATGGCCTCCATGCGAGCTGAACATTTCTTGTACTTCAACAACAGCAGAATCTAGGGCGAAGATTTAGTACCAGTAAAATGCATTTAAGCCCCCCCCCCCCCCCCCCGGTGGCTTAGGCTGCTGTCCGTTCTAAGGCGGTGGTTCTGTTGTTGTTGACTTTTTGTTTATTGTTACTCCCATTGTGGGAGTCTGTAATTGTTCTATGTTTTGTTGTACGTTACTTTATGTCCATTCTAGTATTACAATCATCTTGATGGGGAAGAGAGAGCTGATTGCTTTGCTTAATTTGTCTTCCTGGTGTCTCGTGATGGTTGAGCGGCTCTTCCTCGCGGTGCCACAGGGTTGTCTGCAGTTTGTGATTGTGGTATTTCCTGATCATACTCACTATTTTTAGGAAGAGGCGATCCTGTGAGAGCCAGCTAATTCTGACACTCAACAACCTTGTAGCTGGAATGTATGCGAGTCAACAGGTCGATGCCATTCTCTAAGACTTCAGCAAGGCGTTCGACAAAGTTACTCATGAACATCTTGCCATCAAGCTCAGACATTACAGATTACGGGACAACCACTTACAGAGGGACCAGAGTTGTTTTTTACGAAACGGAAGTCATCCAACAAGTATATGTATTCGTTGATCTCTGTCCCCGTCCGGTCCAGCATCCCACAGGGAACTGTTCTAGGCCCCTTGCTACTTCTCCTATACAAGTATAAATGACCGGCCACCAAGTGAGTTATACAGCACGCCTGTTGGCTGATGACAGTCTCTTGTACCTCAAGATATCAAGTACAGTTGATACAACAGCGCTTCAGAGGGACCTGGTTAGACTTCAGCGATGACAAGAACATTGGCAGACAGCAAAGGCGAAGTAATCAGAGTGACCAAAGACGAAATCCTGTTGAAGCCACCTATAAGATACACGGCCATGACCTATCAATTATCAAGACAGGGAAATACCTGGGAGTCATCATATCAGAGGACCTCTCATGGAAGTCATATGTCATACGTGGATGCGACAACAGCCTGACCTTCCTCCTCATGATGCTCAGGATGTTAAAGTCAATGCAATTCTACACAACCCTGGCCTTACCCATCCTAAAGTATGCCGCTCCAGTATGGGATCTACACACCACGGCATGTATCCAGCAGTTTGAAGCGGTACAACGCAGAGCAGCCAGATTCATCAAAGGTGAAGTCCTACAAACTCGCAGATGATGCAAATCTTGGCACATCGGCGAGGAGACATGTGTATCGCATCACACGTGGTCTAGTGGACACTCCTGTTTCTATAAATTCTTCCACCCTGTAACATCCAGTACCAAGAAACTCCCTTCGGTACAATACATAATACTGCAGAACGGATGTCTACCTGTATGTGAGTCCGGGGTAGATGGTGCAAACCAGCGACCTATATAATATACGTCACTGCGTGAACGGACTGGCCAATTTTAATAACTAAGCGCATTACTTTGGCAAGTCGAATGCATCAACTTGCCCCAGCAGTTGGTGCAATGCTTTTGGCAAGTTTTTTTAGCCGTCACACGTCCATGCAATGGATACTACAGTATATGGACAAATTAGTGGGGTTTCCCTGCTTTAATTTCTATAGTTAGATTCATATATCACAGGTATCTCAAACATTGAAGTTGCCGCTGATAGACCGGGGCTAGTTGATGCACTTTTTATGCTTTTTTTAATGTCGTGACCGGACTGCCGGTTTTGATCATCTTTGTATATACTAAAAGGTTTATCTTTCTTTTCTGTATATACATCGGACTCAATATAATAGGTCCGAGTATATACTAAAATTTTTATCTTTTCTAACAATCAAATAGTGGTCGTATCAACATGCCCCATGCTCATTGCATCAACTTGTCCCAGCCATGCTCCACGTGACATTCAGCATGGTAGACAAATAATACTTGGCGCAATATTGTTTTTGTTTTGTTTTTGTTTTTTCAGAAAAGCGTATGATTTTGAAGATGAAATATTTCTCTTCCAGTTGTTTTATTGTGTGCAAAGATGAATTATAAATGACCTGAAATTGCAAAATGTCATTAGATTTACTTTCATGCGTCAAAAGAGAAATTTTCTTTTCCAAAGTCTCATTTTTCTCCAAAATCCATAAAACGTTCAGTAGAAGATGGCGTATGCCAAAAACTTCTTTAAATAATCATTTCTAATTTCATAAATGAGATCATTGTCTTTTTATTATCACCGTGCATTAACTTGCCCGAGCATCAACTATATCCCATGTCTCCGCTGGGCCTACTCCTTCTTTCCATCGGGAATCATAGGCCTACTTTGGAACCGACCATAGAGGCCTGGCAAGTATATACATGTATACAGAACTGTTTTTTAACCAGCACTGTTTTTAACTGTCGCAAGCTTGCGCCTCACCACGACCTTATAGTTCCTATACGACAATGCTCCAGCTTTACTGGAAGAGGAATAAGAAGCCTACACCCCACCCACCCACAATGTGAGGGTACTCTATTTTTTCTTAATACGCAGGCTTGGACCGAGCATCTCAAGTGCGGATCCAGAGGGGGGTACAGGGGGTCCGGACCCCCCTGGAAAATCACAAGTTATATGGGTTTCTATAGGGAAAAAGTTGGACCCCCCCCCCCCTGGAAAATGGACCTCCTCTGGAACCTTGAAAAATGATAGATTTCTTTGAAATTGACCATTTGACTTCTGTAAAATGAGCTGAGGACTAAACTGAAAAAAAAAAAACGTCGTCAGAGCTTTTTTTGTCAGACTGACCTGTACCCCCCCCCCCCCCCCCTGACGAAAATTCCTGCATCTACTGTTTAGACTCCCGAACCCCTCTCAATTGTTCTTAAACCGTAGGCGTGGACCCAACATCTACTGTTTATGCCACTCCGCCCGCTCCCCAAATATATCAGGATACCAGGCATACCCAAAACATGTTTCAAATTTTAGGCACCCCGAAAAAATATTCTCAATCTGTACATTAACCTTAAGAAAAGACCCTAGAATACATGTATATAATGACACCCCCACCCCCCCCCCCCCCCCCAAAAAAAAAAAATGAAAAAAATGGAATAGTCCAGTTTTGCGATGGCCCCATAAAATATCCACAAAATCTTCATAGTCTAGGCTACCCCAAAAATATTCCTTTTTCTAAAAACCCAAAAAATACAAAAAATATTGGTATTCAAAATTTTGAACCCCAAAAAAATGGGCCAAGCCTATATGGAAATATAAGAGTAGCCCCCCCCCCCCCCACCCTCGCCCGGTAGAAACAATCTCTCATAAATAGGCAACTCCTCCACACACACCCCCCCCCCCCCCCACCACCACCACCCCTTCAGGTTACTGTAATATAGCCACTGCCCTTTAATGAAACCCACCCATCCCCAACACATTAAAAATCCGCCTCGAAGCCAATATATTCTTTCGAGCGAAACATATTTTCTTGCGACATGGCTTAGACCAGATGCCCTACGGGTCCTTTTCACTCTCATTGGAAGTGTAAGAGTTGCCTCCCGTAAAACTAGACATTTACGGTTACGTACCTTGTATTGGTTTCCAGCTCATTACTGCTTTTGAAATGTGTAATTCAGTGACGCGGAAAGCAATCGGGTAAATGATGGCCGACAGAGGTCGGAAATAATGATTAGTGTTCAAAACTTATAATTTCGTGCAGATTCTTAGGTTTATAGGTATGAGAAAATGATATCATTATTTGCTATGATAATTCTTCTTTTAAACCAGATGAAAATCACAAAAAGCACATGACTTTTAACACTTTTGGCGATAATTCAATTTTGCAAAATTTATTCAAACCGTCAGACCATGTCTTGGCTTCATTGAGCAGATCAAGAGCTCTCTCTAGGAATTTGATAACAGGAGTCCCAGAGCCCTGTAGTGACAGTGCCATTCCTAACAGCTTCGCTGTTGGGTTAACTCTTAGCAACATGGTTAAAGTGGTCGACTGCCACACAGGAGTTCTTGGTTCGAATCCTGGCGGACCCAAATATTATCCCCTTGGAATTACTTCACTGGTGGCAGCGCTAGTTCGGTAGCGCCTGAGTCGGATTCCGGGAGCGGTAGTGGGCTATACACAGTTGTGGTTGATGCCCAGCTCTCAGGAAATAAAAGGGAAGAGTGTAGTGCATTCCTAAAAGCCTCGCTGTTGTGTTAACTCTTTGGCAACATGGTTAGAGTGGTCGACTGTCACGCAGGAGTTCTGCCTTCGAACCCTGGCAGACCGAAATATTTTCCCCTTGGAACTACTTCAGCCCTTTTGCCAAAAAGTGGGAGTCCCACAGGAGTCCCAGCACAAAAAATTGGTAGCTCAGTGGTTGGGCACTCTGGTGCTAGAGGTCCCAGTTTGGATCCCATCTCGCTGCGAGGAAACTTTCTGTGTCTGAACACATTTTCTCTAATGTCATTTGCAGGGATGACTCTAGATAAGTGCATCATCCTTCAGATCTGGATGTTAACTGGATGTCCCCTGTGCAGGGAAAGTCACCCCTTGTGCAGGTTAAAGAAGCCTATGGTAATGCACCAGTCATTTGTATCCGGGCCCCCCCCCCCCCCCCCACCTAGTGGTGGAATAGCCGGGCTATGGTGCAGTGCAAGTACTTTTTGATTGTCCCCACAGTGCGGGAGAAGTGAGGGGGTTATAACATTGAGACACTTACCCCGGTGAGATTTCCTGTAGGTCATGTAGTGTATGGCGGGGCTAAGACTAAGAGTAGGGTTGTTACCATCAGCTTGTCCCCACAGGGCTGGGCTTATACCAGGGCTCTGAAAAGTGAATAGTCACTATCCCCGCCATCCCCATAGGTGGGGGAGCAGTGGATGCAAATGACTGGTGCATAATTTAGATATGGTTACTTGTACTATGCTTTCATCCTGCAACCCGGAACCTGCCGATAATTCTCGCAATGCGAGGGTCTGGCTGTATATAGAGAAAGAAAGAGTTCAGGACTGCAAATAAACAGCTAGTGAGGGCTCTGTGACTTCTACCAAACTTTGTGTGTGTTCTAACAAATAAAACATATCAAATGAGATTTTTGTTCTGATGCCTGGGTCATGCCCAAGGGATGGGACTTGGGGGTGCTCAGGGGGCAAAAAAATTTTTGGAACATGGTCATGTAGCATATCAAATTGAGGGTGATGTTGAGACGAAGTGGATGCAAGTAAAAATTTTCACGCTAGGGTCAAACTGGTGACCTTGGGATGAGGTCAAAAGATCAAATATCATTAAATTTCAATTACAAAGTCAATTCAAAGATTTTATACCAAACTTTGTGTGTCCTCAAAAAAAAAAAAGATATGAAACATATCAAACCAAATTTACAGTCTTTTGCCTGGGGCATGCCCCAGGGTGGGATTTGGGGTTGCTGGGGGGTTAAAAACTTGAAGGTGGGGATTTGTGATAGCGTCCCATTGACTGTGCATTCTAGTATACTATTAGTTTGATACTTTATCAAATGCATCCAATTCTGGAAAGAAACATTTTTTTCATTAGAAGATGCTATTGAAAAACTATGACACTGTTCACATACTACAGTTTGGTTAAATGGGTCAGTTTTGTAAACTATTTTCATTAATACAAAATGTGAGTAGAAAAGTGTTTAAATTTTATGGTGACTGGTACAGTTTTAATCTTGCAGACTCCTTCTGTGAACAAACTTCTTCTATGTAGGAGTCAAGATCAGCCCTAAGAGCAATCTGAGCATGTGAGGAATGCATACATAAACTAACACTACAGAATAGCATTTCACAATGTTTAATTAACATGGTTTACCTAACCAGTCGCTGAAATTAGTCATTAGTTTAAATGAATCCCCTACCACATTATGAATTGATGCTTGTGACCTTTATTTTTAGGGTATCTTTAATTTTCATTTAAAAAGTATTGTAGTACTGTCAGAAAAGTCTTACGATTCATCATATGCCAGACTTACTTAGAGTTTGAGAATATACATTTTAACCCTTGTCATGCTGATTTTTTTGTACATTTATCACATGATGCTGCATCTGGGAGTGAAATGACACCATATGATACAATAAAATAGATAAACCACTAGTGGTTTACAGATTTTCAGGTAACATTATGAAATGACGTTTTTAACATCTTGCATATGGCAAAACCCTAACGTTTTCACACCGAATATATAATTTCAAAATAACTTTAATGTCATATGATAAATAGAATCTTACATGAGTGCTCCTGTATTGTTGAATTTATTAAACTCGTTGCGAAAAAGCGATAAAATATTGAGCAAGCCTCGCATTTTATCTTTTTTCCTCAACTCGTTTTATAAATTCAATAAAACATGAGCACTCATGTAAGATTTTGTATGTATTACACTCCCTTCCAGTTTTTATCCTGTTAACCTGCATCCCATTTCCAGTTGTAAGCATATATTTTCAATCAGAGTGGAAAACTGTGTGGATGCTGATCAGATTCAGATGGCTTCTTCAGAAGCCAACTTATCTGGATCCACAGTGTTTTCAAAAAAAAAAGGAAAATACGGTAAATCTTGTATTAGTTCGTACACTCGAATAGTTCGTACACCATAAATTATTCCACGGTGGTCGGACCAAAATGTCATGTATTAGTTCGTACAGTGGTCATTTTGTCGGTTTGTAATTTTTAATAGTTCGTACACAACGTTTTTCCTTCATTTTGGCACCTGCATAGCTTTTAATCAGTATGTCTGTCTACGAAACTTTCGTTTTCCTTCCGTCGAGCACACCAGTTTACAAACATATTAGAGGAACAAGAGTGTTTCGTCTCTCAGTGCGACCGTCAGTGTCGCTAACGAGCATCTAGCTGCGCATCGATGCATAGCCAAACTTTTATCCTGTTAAACGCAGTCCGATGCAAATTAGCACGCCTTTGTCGCTATCATTGGAGATATTTTGTCCATTCATGACAAAAAGCAAATACATGTACACAGCCACGCGCGCGTGCACTGATTGTGAACGTGACTGTGATCATTTAGCCCTTCTCACCAAAAACCCACAACTATAATATCCTCCTGAAGAGAACATCTACGCAATGCCCATGCATCTTTTCTCATTTTTTTTAATCACTGGATCCGAGCATGATGAAACCATGTGGACTGGTGTTTATCATAAATGTGCTTGTGTGCAATCTCGTCTGGGTCTCGCTGCCCACTAACCCAAAGTTTTGAAGTGGATAAAGAGTAAGGCCGAAAAAAATCTAGACATATGCTTTTAAGTATGCGAACATAAATTTTATACGAGTTTTGCGGTTTTCTAAGTTCACCAAAACGCGAACCGACTAAAAGATTAAACACAATGGATCATCACACGTACGCACAGACGCGCAAACCAAGATGTGAATTGATTTTTGCATGTTTCTGCATCGTGCTTTACATTGGGCTGTCAATGAAACGAGCTAGTTCATGAGATTATGGTACCTCTCGAGCATGCGACCCGCGAATGCTCAGACGAGCCTGCACACCCACACAGTCTTGCTAGGGGCATAACTGCTCGCATACACATAAAAGGATTGTAGATGAAGGTGCATGTCTGAAGTTAGGCTTATAGTCTCACTAGGTGGCTGTGTATAATACACCAATTAACACCGCAACAATTAAGAAAAAAAATTGTCCGAAAAAGCGTCTTGTTAGCGTCAATTGCGTTATATTTTTTTAAAACTAAATTCCTTTGAGGTGATCGCGACATCTTATCAGGATTTGCTTTATTTACCCCATTTCGTATGTACCTTGTTGCAGTTACTAGCTCTAGAAACCTGCCACATGCAATAATGAAAATAAAAAAATAATAATTTCACCGTCGGATCCTGACAACACCGGCGGGGAGGGGGGGGGGTCGAATTGCTTTTCGAAGGAGGTTCGTATCAGTTTTTCTTCTAGGAAATAAATGACAACTTGTATTTTTCTCGGGGTGGGGGGTCCCGGCCCCCTGAATCCACTCACTGCTCTGTCACGACCCCAAGTGCGGATCCAGAGGGGGGGGGACAGGGGGTCCGGACCCCCCCCCCCCCCCCTGAAAAATCACAAGTTATATGGGTTTCTATAGGGAATAAGCAATTGGACCCCCCTGGAAAAAATGGACCCCCCTGGAAAAAAGTGGACACCTCCCCCCCCCCTGGAAATTGCTGGACCCCCTCTGGTATCTTGAAAAATGATAGATTTCTTGAAATTGACCATTTGACTTCTGTAAAATAAGCTGAGGACTAGAAAAAAACGAAAAAAACGTTGTCAGTGCTTTTTTTGTCAGGCTGACCTGGATCCCCCCCCTGGCGAAAATTTCTGGATCCGCGCATGGACCCCATATCAGAGTTTCAAACAGTTTGAATTCACATTCAGCCCCCAGATTAGAGTGCGTATTGGTAAACTATTTTCTTTATTTCTCATCCAAAACATATGTTGTGGGTACCCAAAAGATTCGTCTCAATGAGACGGTTCTTTTGAGCACCCAAAACACATGTTTAAATGAAAGGGTAAGAAAATCACTAAAAATTAGTAAGACATATTGCCGGGCCTGGTCAATTCACAGACGGTCTGCCAATTATATCAGCTGACGCCAAAGGCAAAGACAGCATGATCCTTTTTAAGATCAAAGAGACCGCTTACTTCATTCCGGCCACGTGTTGTTTTAAAGTTTGGGGTCGCACGTGATGGCCTTGACGCAAGAAAATGTACATAACACATTAAACTGAGCCATGTTAACAGTTGCCCAGGCGTATGGACAAGTCGAGCAGGGTCCATGCGCGCGGATCGGGGGGGGGGTGTCGAGGCCCGACGGCCAGAAAACAGTCCTAAATTATTTTACAGTTTTCAGAGGGGATCCAATATTTTCCAGGATGGGGGGGGGGAGCAACTTCTTCCAGGGGCGGGTCCAAATGCTTTCTATAGAAACCCATATAACTTGTGATTTTCCAGGGCGGAGTCCGGACCCCCTATCCCCCCTCTGGATCCGCACATGGGGTCGCCTGACGCCACTGTTTGTTTACACAATCATGGTCTATCAAAATTAAAAAAAAAAATGAAAAATGCCACCCAACGACGACTAAACGGAAATGAGCTGTCTCCTGCTGTTCGAGATAGCATGGTGTACACGGGATAGCATGGTGTTCGAATAGCAGTGCAACGACTAGCATGTGCATCCAACCCTGTTTCTGGCTGTAAAACTTCGGAGTCAGTCAGCCTCAAATCACGAAAGACAGATTTTCTCATGTAATGGCTTTTCCATGGTCAAGCGACTGTAGATCACAAAGTACGGGAATCTGGTTCTACATTGATTGCCATTATCATACTCTTAGAATGCTAACACCGAGCTATATTGGGTCCGAGCGTACACGCAAGGGGGTGTGCGAACAAGCTGAGCATGTTATGTCGCCACAAGAATATATGAGAGTAGAATACGACGTCACGATGAAGACTCGAACCAACCAACCTATGCTGAATTATAGGTGTTCATACAAAGCCTTTAAACGGAGTAAGCATTCGCAAAAACGTAAGTTGCGGGTCTTTTTTTACAATATGAAGGCAGAGAAGTGTACTACTCTGATTCATGAGAGTTCTGCGTTCCAGTTGTTCATATTTCATATTTAGAATTCGCCATTTTCATTTTCAGTTTTCATTCCAAATCAATGAGTGTATGCGTACGTCAACCTATAGGACTGAATGTTCGTACAGGGCTCGAAAATTGCACTCGTCCGCTCGTATTTACGAGTGCCTCAGGCTGCAGGGCAAGTGAAAATTTCGATATTTCTAGTGAAAATTAAACTTTTTCCCATATATGCCAATAATTTTTGTGATGCAGGGCAAGTGCCTATTTTGAGATATTTCGAGGCCTGTCGTATTGTCTTGTCTACTTCTATGCTGCATTTTCGAGGGTTCTAAGAAACTAAGAATCTACATCATGACCAAAAACGAAAGCTGCGATATACATCCGCTTTTACGTTGTAGAGCTAGCCGTCGGTAGTGAACAGAAGTTGTATTTTTGTTATGATTCCTCGGGCCCAGTGTTTACTGGGTCCGAGTATGATTCCAATCAAGACAATCGTCATAGAACAACAAGTCCGACGTGACATCCCTTCCGTAAAGCAGGCCTGCAACCGGGTGATTTCGCCGGGTATATCGCACGTTGCATGTGAGTGGGTTGAAACGGCAATCCCGACTTTTATGTTTGGTCGATGTTCAACCTGTGATAAGGCTAAAAGGATAAAACAGAAATTCCGCCCTCTTTGGCAATTTTTGCATGTTTTTGACCCCGTTTTCCGATCTTCAGAATTTCATTATATTAGTTCGTACAGTCCCGTTTCTCAGAAAAATAATTTTTATTAGTTCGTGCACAGCGGAAAATAATTATTTTTTACTGTACGAACTAATACAAGATTTACCGTAAATCCAGGTTCAGCATAACAAGGGTTAAGAATCAGAGAAATTAGGTAACATTGAGAATTAGTGTTGCATTTCTTTATGTACTGAGTATATTTTCACATCATTTTTCTTGTTTTCCATGATGATGCAATTGGTCTAAGATGGCTACAGGAGGTGTAGCTCAGAAAAGTCTGTCATCTGATGGAAGCACAGTCAGACTGTTTGTCACATCCTACACTGATGACTTCTTTGCAGAAAGGGATATTCTTAAGAAAGAGGTAAATTGAAGTTGTAAAAACATTTTAGCTGACATAGGTGACCAGTCAAAGCTCTGACCATAAGGGAGCCTACATAGGTACAGAAAAGTAAAAATTGTTAGGCGTTGATTGTGATTATATTCTTATTAATCAGTTTTAACATGCGTTTTGGTGCTAAAAAGAGTTGTCTCATTGAGACAGTACTTTTGAGTACCCACAACATGTCATATGTTAAGAAATATAAAAGAAATTAGAAATTAATTTCCAAATATGTACTCTGTTCTGGAGCCATGGCCTTATCTGTTGACACACATAGAGTATAGAAGTAGATTAAGCTCTACATCTAGCTTCACCGGATAGATGCACATGCACATTTAACTCATGCAGACTTTTTCTGCATACTTTTTTGTCATATGCAGATTACTTTAAAATTAAGTTAATCAACTGGTCAAAAAAATTCAGGTATGCCACCAGAGTGTCAAACATTTTGGATACAGATCTGGCCTGAGCTGGGTTCAAACTGTTTGCGAAGGTTATCAGTGACAACAAAACTAAATACGGAATAGCAGGGAAAGAGTAAAAAATAACTTAATGACCAGATATGGTCATTGCAGGATGTTTTTTCTTTGTTGTGATGAGGATATAGTGCCTTGCTGAAGGACACAACACAATGCCTCAATTGAGACTCAAACCTGGGACTCCTTGATCTCAAATGCTTTACCAAAGTGTTCACCTACATGTACAGGTATGATAGGTCGGATTAGGTTCAGATAGGCAAACATTTTCGGCATAAAATTTCCATCAGTTTAAACCTATGTTTTGGGTCCTCAAAGGAACCATTTCATTGAGTACACAGTCAGGCCCCACAACATACGTTTTGGTTGATAAATAATACAGTTTGAATACACACTCTTCTCTACGGGCAAGAATATCATAGGTTACTTTAACTCTTTGCCTACTAGTGACGTCTGCTGATAACCTTTGCAAACAGTTTGGACCAAGATCAGGCCAGACAAAGCATCAGGCCTGATCTGGATCCAAACTGTTTGACACTCTGATCATGATTCCTGAAATAATTTAATTTAAAAACATGACTTAGACGACAAAAATTCATGCAAAATTACCCAGTAGGCAAAAAAGTTGATATGTTTCTTTGTTTTTCAGATCTTACCAGAATTAAGAAGCTGGTGTGAGACAAAGCAGTTATCCCTGTTAGAAAAATATGTCAAATGGGTAAGTATTCAAGTAGTTTTCTGTATACAGTAAAACCTGTCTTAAGCTGCCACTCAAAAAGGACCAAATTTGGGTTTTCAAGACCGATTATTGCTTAGTGCAGGTCAAAGTATTGCAGAATGCTCCTAGAGAGCTTTCTACAATACTTTTGACATGCATTAAGCTGCCATCTGTCTTTAAGTTCTTTGTTTTGTCTGTTTTTGAGTGGCCGCTTAAGACAGGTTTTACTGTATACATGTATTTGAAACATGACCACATATAGCCCTGAACAAACCAGTTGAACCAGTATCAGTCTATAGGACCTGACAATAATTAATCCATCTGTTTACATACTAGTGTCATCTGCTGATAACCTTTGCAAACAGTTGGGACCCAGATCAGGCCCTACTAAACATTGGACCTGATCTGGATCAAAACTGTTTGATGGTAGTCTTGAAAGATTTTTGAAAAAAACATGCGAAATTTTCCAGCAGCAAAGAGGCAGGACTGAAAATGTTTGTCTATTTCCCCAATGCAGTTTTAGTAGAGGAGCCAGGGTTCAAAAATGTCAAAAATAAGCATTTAGATATGCCCCCTTTTTAGCAGAATTTTCACTTGTTTTATCCTTTAGTACATAGTATAGGCAGTATGAAACCAGATGTTGCACTCAATTTAAGTCTTGCAAACATACCTGTAACAGTGTGTTTAATACGTTACCCCTAATTTTCTCAAAAACAAAAATATGTAATTAAGTCTATTTAGGTAGAAGTTGAAATGTTTAAATGAACAAAACATTTATGCAATCTGTAAGAACATGCTATTCTCTACACATATTCATGTTTTTAAAAGTTGTTCGGGTCCATTATAATGTCATTTACGTTACATTTTCAAATATACCCTTAAAATTATTGTGTTTTGGTTAAAAAGTTTCATTTGACAAAATTTTCAATATATGTTTACCTTCAAGATACCATGTATTTAAAAGAGCATGAACTGATCATTTCAAAACTGCCAACAGATACGTTCTAACATAAATAGTTTGTCAGTTATAAGCTGTTTAATTAGAAGACCATAGATAAAACTAAGTTTGAAAATAAGCATGCATTTTTTCTGTTAGCTTTTAAACACCTTATGATAATTGTTTTGATATCACCAACTTTAGAGTAATACTTAACAACATTTCTGGGGTAAAATATCATTTTGTTGTTCGATTTTCAATATGTAACGTATAAAACAAAGTTAAAGACAAACAAATATTGCTAAATAGCTTAAATTATACATCACTGGAAAGTTTGTTTCATTAAAGGGGGAGGGGGCTGTGTTTGATAGGCATAAAAAGAGCATTTGTTCCAAAAGAAGAAGTTATCAGTACTATTTAGAAGACTGTGAATATGGTTGTAATTTTTCTTTTAAGAAATGGTATACTTCTTGACTTAAAAACAAAATACATTGTTTTCTATTTTTCTATGTTATGTTATGCAATTTATAAACTTATAAAATGATAAGTCTGACGCAAAATTTCAACTAGAATACATTCCCTAAAGCTTGTTCAGTCAAATTTGCTAAAGTAACATATATAACTATAAGTAAACGAATTATATATTATGATTATATATTTGTCTCAACCGTTTGCCTCTTACAACTGAGCCTGAAAACCTAAAACAAACTTAGATATTTGCACATTTTTCTTTTAATTGAACAAAACAATCTTATAAGCTATTCAGAAGCAGCCAAAGCTTTGTGTCGAATCTGTTGACACTCGTCACAATATATAAAATAGTAATAACATATCTGTTCTATCAATTCAGATTAATTTATGATAAAATATCTTAGAATTTCTGAAATGATGTGTGGATGTTGGAAACTTTGTTGTTGTTCCTATTGGTTGTTGGAGTTTTGTATTGGGCTCTTGTTTTCTAATTTGTTTCTTGTTCAGCAATCATCTTTACAAGGAAGAGAGCTGGTTGCTTCACTTTAATTGTATTGTTGATATCTGTGTTCCATGTCCCTTCCATAAGGTGCTGTGGGTAAGTCAGGAGTCTGTGATTGTGATATTTCCTAATCATGTTCAACTATTGAAAAAAGACGTTTGCTGGGAATCTAGATAACATCACTCCTTTATGAATATATAAAATAAAATGTTGTTTACGCTACATGAAATTTAAGGAAACATAAGTGTTTGTTATCATTTATTCTTTAAGAGAGTAGCTCTGTTATGCAAATTGTTTAAGCCACATCTATTTATGCATACATGTATATCAAAACTCAGAAGGTGACTTTTAAATTTATTCTATTTATGAACTTAAATTTCAGCTCATTTTTAACATGGCTTTCATTGTTTGATTAAAGAAACTGATAGTACTTTTAACTTAACTCTACTAATCATTTGTAAAAGAAATGCAAACTTTAAAACTGAATGGGTTATCCAAAATGAATTATTGCCGGTGAAATTGGGGAAATCATCCATAAGGATGGGTTTTACATGGCAAGGCAGTGATCATATCCAAGAAATCTAGATTTCTTCAGTTGTAATTTACGATACCAAATTTACTTTATAAAGTTTCAACAGAGAGAACATGTTTAAACCAAATTTAACTAGGATGCATTAAAATTACCGTTTAAAAGTAAGTAATGGTGCAAAGATCAGGAATCGATACAATCAAGTACCACACCTGACCCAGGATACCAATGGGAAAGTGACAAACTCACAGAAGACACCACTAACGAGAGCCAAGAGGTCAGCCCTTTCCCAGCAGGTGACCACAAAGCACATATAAACAGACGCGCACAAAACATAGCAAACACAAGACAGAACAAAAACATAAAAGATCCACAAAAGAAGTACCGCCTTGGAACGGTCAGTTATACATTATTTACGTTAATCAGAATGTTGATAGGAATAGCAATATCTTAGAGTAAAAATAGCAGTCATAAGATCAAATTTAGTTTTAGCAATTAGTGCTAATATAGCTGATGTTAAGTTCTATCATAATACCATAGCAGTCATTTGACCCCATTTTAAACAAACTGTTGCAGAAATCCTGTCAGTTGATTCTTTTTATGTTCGTTAAATAATAGATGAGTTGTAAACACATCAGGGTATAGAGACAAAAAGGCATACATTAAATTATCTACTGTGCTAATAAAATAATAACTATATGGAAAATAGAGAAGGCACAATAGTTAGTATCATTACTTACACAAATAATAGATTTACATGTTATGCTAAGAAAGTATTCATAAACCTAACAAATAGTATGTATGCATGTTAAATTTGTCGCTCTTTTTTTATCAATCGTCTGCATAACAAAATTGTATTTCTTTTGATTTGTAAAAGTATCATAATACATCTCAGATAGTGATAACAGTGCCTCTATTGCCAATTGCACTATATGCAAGTATGATACAGCATAGCATTTGTTGAGTGTACTATCTGAAAGTATTCTTTGAAAGTAGCGTAAGTATGGATTTTGTTTCTATTACATGAACTATCAATATACCATAAATATAGCATCGTTTAACAAGTTGGTACATGTTTTATGGGTATTAATTAATTAGTTTAAAGGACTAAATGACGGTTTTTATAATTCCTTTTTGTGAGTGTAAAAAGTAATTGTGTTCTGCTGAATAAAACAAACATTAAAGCAGATTCTATCACGTATGCTGATAAGCTATAAAGCTAAAAAGTAAACATCTGCAAATATTCTGGAAAATATTATCAATCAAGTCCTATTCTAGAAAGTTGTTTGCTCAAGGTCTTGATTATCAAAATCTAATCATTTAGAAATGTCTACAATACTAACAATGTAGGGGAGCTTTCCAACTTATTCACAGACATGTGTCTTTTTCTAAAATATCAAAATGGTAATTTACAATAAATGCTGTCCTGTTTCATTCCTTCACAAACGTGTAGAACCAGGCAACACAATGATTAAAGTAATAATCTTTATATTTTTGTTATATATGTTACCATTATTAATAATACTCTTTTTTCCAAAGCGGGCACGCTGTAGATACTTAAATATTATTACCCCAAGGATGGCTTAGGCGGGTGCTAAATCAGAGACAGAAATCTTCATGAATTCCACAACTTTCAGTTTTGTTTCATATGACACCGATGAAGGTATATTTAATGTTTCACTTTTTGATTTGGACTTCTGCTCTGAATATCATACATTTTTAAGGGTATTAAGGTATATTTTGTGCCATATCGTTTTAAATATAGCTGCTGTAACGAATAACTGTTTATAAATGCATATATTTGATTGCTTTTTACAATGTGTGATGGATCTGACTATGTTACTGCGTGCTTTTTATTTATTCATTGAGTTGTTGACGGTGAAAGAAAATGTCTTATATGTCATTTAACGCCATTTACTGCATAAAAAGAAGCAAATACATGGTAGTGGCACAGATTTTAATGAATCATTTAAGTTCCTTAAAACAATTTAGTTATGAATAATAAATAGGTATCAATCATCCTATTTACATGATTCCTAAAACATGTACTTAATGGCACTTATGTGCTTTATTTTCAAGTTTTTCCCTTTAAACCAAATATGATTTAGTTGATGTTGCATCTCATTCATATTAAATGTTTAAAAATACAATATTACCAATCTAATTTTGAGCACTAAGATGGTAGTCAATTTATTTCACCTACTAGCTGTTTGAACGCATATACATATAACATTGCAAAAAAAATTGTTTTAGAAGAAAGTAACGTATATAACAGAACTTCCAGGTGCCTAAACTAACAGTATTATTCTGCTATTAAGCTGCATCTGATTAAAATATCACTCATAACGATATGTAAGAACATGACGCAAATGATAATAAAACTATACTAGGAGTTTCCTTATTATCTAATGGTAACGTATTAGACTTGGCTATTGCATGGTAAATGCATATGTTCATCAAAAGCTAACAGCCATTTCATAACATATAAAATAGCTGAAAAAATCTTAATGTACAAACATCTCCCTCCACTAGTCTTTTGGCAGCACATGGCCAAGTAAACAATAGTAATATATTTGAATGTAAGTAACGTATATATCAATTACGTAAGCGTAAGTCATTTAAACTTATCGTCAGTTTGGCGCTTTTAATTAAGTTACTAAAAAGCAATATGCATATAGTAGGAAATGTGACCTATCTGGTCTAAATAACTTTTCTTTTCAGTAATGTAGCGAATAGCCTACTACATGAAGCCTGCAGTAGGGTAGCTATGATAAACCCACAAATAAACATCTTTTGCAAGACTTAAAATTTGTGCAATATCTGTTTTCACACTTCTGAAACACCATACTAACTGAGGATATAGTCTAAAATTCTGCTACTTTCCGGCCACTTTTTTCCATTTTTTGAATCTCTGGCTCCCCTACTATTTCTCTTGCCTACATTTAAAAAGAAACTCATGCAGCTGTTCAATTGTTACTGCAAGAGTGTCAGTGAGTATTTTCTCTGCCATTTTCCTTTCAGCTTTTTCTTCTTACATGAGTGCTCATATATCATTTAATTTGTTAAACTAGTTGAAGAAAAGCGATAAAATGTGAGGCTTGCCTTTTTTGCAACAAGTTTAGTACACTCAATAATACATGCAGAGCATGAATGTTATATTCTTTTTATCATATGACATTAAAATCGCTTTGAAATTGCACTTTTGGTTTGAAAAAGTTAAGTTATTGACATTATGTACACAGCTTTGTTATGTATGCCATAACATAACATTATAAAACATGTAAACCACTAGTGGTGTATTGATTTCAAATTTTCAATAGTGCACAGGTTTAGATAAACACAAATTGTCAGCGTAAAATTGTTAATATTTTCTTACCCATCAATTTTAACATATGTTTTGGGTGCTCAAAAGAACCGTCTCATTTAGACGTTTTTTTGAGTACCCACAACATATGTTTTGGTTGAGAAATAAGAAAATTAAATCCTCGTTACACACTTAACTAATGTACTGATAGTGAATACATGAAATTACATGTATATCACTCCAAGATGCGAGGTAATTTGATAAATAAATCTCTACAATGACTAACAAGTTAACAAATTTTACTTGCTAAGCTTGAATTAGTGGGTACTTTGAACTCTCAGAGTTTGAATTATCAAGTTTATAACTGTTTATTCAAATCTTATGTAGCGAGTGTGACATCACATGGGGAATACTGAAATTTGTTAACAAAACATAGAAAGCCTATGCTAGGTCATATTCAGTAAACAAGCTGTGAATGATACCACATGATTCTGTAATGATATTGTTTCTTTATTCTCCAGGGTTCCCTGCATCCTGAGAAAAGAGATCCTGCGGGTCAGGAGAAGGTTCAAACAAGTATTGAAAACTGTTACTATAACAATGTGATGCCAATCTTCCTCAACTTTACCAGGTAAACATGATTACATTAACCCTTATACCACTAGGAAGTGCAGTGGCTCAGTAGTAGAGTGCTTGTCTGGAGATCAAGGGGTTGTGGGTTCGAGCCTCACTGGGGCCACTGTGTTGTATCCTTGAGCAAGACACATTTATCCTTGCTTAGTACTGGTTCAAGGCAGGAAGACCCAGTCCGACATAAGTGAAAAATTGTTTACTGTGTTGTAAAGAATCAAATCCAGCAAACAATTTGATGCCAATCTTCCTAAACTTTACCAGGTAAACATGATTATATTAACCCTTATCCAAACACCATTTTTTGTCCTGAAAGTGATGTCTGCTGCATATATTAAAGAGCTCTTCAGACTAGATATTTGCATGGAAGCAAACAATATGAACCCTGATCCAGTGAATTTATTTAAACACTTTTACCGCCTTATATGGGAGTCATTCCCAATCCAAAAATGACCTCTATTTTCCCAATTTCATGTATTTTAGTACTTATTTTCCCAATTTTTATCCCCCGACCCGAAAAGGATCGGGGGATATAGCGATCAGCCTGGCGTCCGTCTGTCCGTCCGTCTGTCCGTCCGTAGACAAAAGCTTGTGCGCTCAATAACTTTTATACCCTTTGAGATATTTTGATAATATTTGGTAGGCATGTATATCGGGTCAAGACGGTGTGTCGCGTGCAAGAATGGTTGCTCTCCCTTGCTGGCCTTTTGAGTTATCTCTCTTGAATGAACTTTATAAGGGGAAGCTTGTGCGCTCAATAACTTTTATACCCTTTGAGATATTTTGATAATATTTGGTAGGCATGTATATCGGGTCAAGACGGTGTGTCGCGTGCAAGAATGGTTGCTCTCCCTTGCTGGCCTTTTGAGTTATCTCTCTTGAATGAACTTTATAAGGGGAAGCTTGTGCGCTCAATAACTTTCATACCCTTTGAGATATTTTGATAATATTTGGTAGGCATGTATATCGGGTCAAGACGGTGTGTCGCGTGCAAGAATGGTTACTCTCCTTTAATGGACTTTTGAGCTATCTCCCTTGAGTGAAATTTAAATTTTATAGGGGGAAGCATGTGCACTTTATAACTTTAATACCCTTTGAGATATTTTGATAATATTTGGCATGCATGTATACCTTGAATGAACTTTATAGGGGGAAGCTTGTGCGCTCAATAACTTTAATATCCTTTGAGATATTTTGATAATATGTGGTATATATGTATAATAGGTCAAGGGGGTGTCTTGCATTCAAGAATTGTTGTTCTCCCTTGCTGGACTTATAAGTTATCTCCCTTGAATGAACTTTATAGGAGGAAGCTTGTGCACTCAATAACTTTAATACCCTTTGAGATATTTTTATGATCTTTGGTAGACATATATATAAGGTGAAAACGGTGTGTCACATGCAAGAATGGTTGTTCTCCCTTACAGCCCTTTGAGTTATCTCCCTTGAATGAACTTTTGTGCTCAATGACTCATATCATTTGAGATATTTTGATGATATTTAGTATACATATATATCAGGTCAAGACAGCTCCCGCTTGTTATCCTTTAGAGTTACTTCTCTTGAATGAACTTTATAGGGAAAGCTTGTGCACTCAATATCTCTTATACACTTAGAGATATTTTAATGATATTTGGTATACATAAATATCAGGTGAAGACAGTGTATCTTGTGCAATAATGGTTGCTCCCCTAACTGTCCTTTTGAATTTTCTCCCTTGGTGTATCACCTGCAGGCATGATTGCTTTTAAATTACAATTTAAATAAAATTGGTTATGTCTGGTCAGGAAGGTGTGTTACATGCAATTATGGTTGTCCCAGTCATATAGCTTTGAGATATTCTGGTTTGATAAAATTTGATATAGATACAGAGTGACTCAAGATGTATTACATATACCGATGACAACTTAACTATTCTACTTAGCTATTATGTATGTAGTTACTTAGAAATTATTCCTTGCTTTCAGTTTTAGGTATTCTCTTTATCATTTCATTATTCTCGTTAATTTTTACTGGCACCTTTAAAGCATCCACAATACAACATTATTATATGTTGGTCATACACACTTGTTCACACCTTCTGCTCTGAACACCAAACATTCCAGGTGTTTCAAAATGAAACATTTCAGATGAATCAGCAAATAATATGCTGGCCAAGTTGTGGATGGTTTGAAAATGACCTGCGTCTCCGCCCCGGTGCTAGAAACATGATTCACTCATCATAAACCTATATTTGTTTTTCCATTTCACCATAACGTTATATTCATTTCCCATTTGCTACTCTTGTATTATGTTTCACTTCCACTTTTGTTGGCAGTGACACTCAGTATTATCACATCAAATATATATACTAGGTTGGCTGCTTGTAACTGCATATCAATTACTTTTTGGTCGGGGGATTTGCCATCTCCTCTGATGGCTATTTTAATGATATATTTCTCCAAAGGAGAAGTAAAAGGTAGCTTCCCAAAATCCCAAATAAAATCAGTGTGATCAGACTGTTCTCAAGGAACAGTCTGATCAGGGTTCATATTGTTTACAATATAGGCTACCTAAGAACATAAGCAGACGAGAGGAGCAGGCTACAAAAGTTGTGTCTGGTAGGCTAAGCGTTAAGCATATTTCTTAGATAAAACAAATATTTTGTATTAATATTTTGCTGAGAAGACATAATATGCTAAGGTTACTCAATGCAAGCAACTCAACAAGATGCTTGCATATTGTTCCCAAATTTTCTTGGGACAAATGTTTGGGATAATAACAATTTTGGTTGAAAAATATGAAAAAAAGTATGACAGTTTCAAAGTGTTACTCATGGGTGGTATTTGACAATGAAATTACACTCTTAAGACCATCATTGAGTATAGCTAAATGGCATAGTTCACAAGTAACAAAGACATTTGACCATTCAGCCGAAGTCATTTAGATGGACATGTTCGAAGATCTCTCTGATGATTGTAGTTAAATTTTATACAGTGCATCAATGAGAGTATTAATAGGTAGGACCCGAATTACTGATCTGAAATTAATCTAGCCTTCTCCAGTACTCATCCCGGGCCTCAAAATTTCAAATGCTGATAAAAACTAAAATACTGAAAAATAGGATATTTTTTGCTTTAAAACTCTCAAGTTTAGTATTTATCGTGCTAATAAATGTTAAAATACCAACAATTGTTGGCATTTTAACATATATGAGCACAAGAAATGTCATGCTCCATTGAGTTGAGCATGAAACAAGTTTAGTAACCTTGAGGTCAGATTATTCTTTGGTCTGTTTCAGTGAGGTATTAGGCTGGGTTCCTATGTGAGGGGAGTTCCCTGATGAGTGTTTGTATTGTTTCAGTGAGGTATTAGGCTGGGTCCCTATGTGGGGGGAGTTCCCGGATGAGTTGATTGAGGACTACCTAGAAGCCTATGGGTTGCTGGTGGAAGATCTTGAAGTAATGTATGGTGCTTATAGAGAAGATAATCAAAATTGTAAGTTATAGCTAAGACCATACGGGCTTTGACACAAGAAACCCTTTGGAGGTTTTGCAACCAGGTAAGAATCAAAGCAGCCTGCTCAGCTACAGAGACTAAGGTAGATGTTCTAAATTTGAACAGAAGTAACTTGCTTATAGATCTTTCCAAACACTAGATCACAAATCATAAAGGGCTAAAGCAACTTTATTCCATAAAAAGTTATATTGTACTTCCAAGAACTGGTCCCCATAGTTTAATCATTGACCTATCAAATGGTGTGTATTTACATATATTTTATCACTATTTAACAAAATAATATTGGAGGTTGAAACTGTTGTCATCGGACCAAAACACCGAAGTCGGGCCCATCAAAAACAAGTAAAAAATATTAAAATTCATTATTTTCTTCACCAGAAATATATTTAAAATAAATGTTCAACACCCATTTCTCATTTCCAGGTCAAATCCTAGACCTAAAATACAATTTAAGATGTTTTTTCTCAGGTTTACCTTTGCTCAATGGACATTGCATGGAATGGTAAGTTTATTGCCAACCACGATAAAAAGTCACATGGTCAAAATTGTTGTCTCTTAGTCAGTAAGCCCAGATGTAAACAATATTTTGGAAGGGTCTGTAAGGCGTAGACAAACAGTGCAGACCCAGATCAGACTGCTTCTGAAGAAGCAGTCCAAGCAGGGTCTTCACTATTTGCTATTCCGACATGCATTTTGTGAATTCCAGCCCTGATAACCAACATTTTATTTGAGAAAAGAGAAAAATGTTCAAAATTTAAGAACATGTAACATAGCTATAATATTAAAATTTGCATGTAGCAAGTTTGGCATCTACACTTTGCAGGTCGCTAACAATTTAGGGGTTGAGTAGACTGTGTTGATGGGTAGGCTGGTCTGCACCTTTGTTGTTCGCATGCAACAAAATCAGGTTTTCTTGTGATGCAGCCCATATATCCTCCTAAATTACATAAACAGTACTACACTTTCCACAGGGTAAACATGACCCTTCACCTCAAAAAATCAATAGTCCAATAGGGTTCTGCATGTACCTGTATTTGTTTACATACATGGCGTGAATGTAAGTGTGTGCAATGAATAGTACTGTACAGAGGTAAATAGAGACTTCAAACTGACCAAAACTTGTTAACCAACATGACATGAATTTTCGACTATTATATTTAAGCATATTCTCAACACTTTTTTGGCAGAAAACCCATAGTGTTTCCCCTAGCCAGTTTTAGCATGGCGCCGCGCCATGCCCCTTTTCTCTAGCGCCATGCCGTTTTCTCCAGCGCCATGCCCCTTTTCTAAACTTTCATTAAATGCCCTACATTTTGGCAAAAAAAATCATGAAAATCTTACAAAAGCTAAGGAAGTTACAGTTTTTTCAGTTTGAAGCCTGAAGTTGCAAGAAAGACACCTGCTGTTACAATAGTTTACTCATTGTTAATCCTTTTAAAATGGTCACTAATTACCTGAGGCAATTTCGACACATCACTTTGATGACAATACCCTAATAAGCAATTATTAAAAATGGAGTGTGAATTTGAACCACTGAACAATTTTAAGGTACAAGTAAAATTGTCAAAACAAATACTGTAAAGAAAGGCAGCCTGGTTAAAACCTAGGGAGTGATCTTGGCTATTAAAGAAAAAAAAATGATTCCTATAATAATGTGATTCTGATAAATTTTAAGAATTAAAAAAATAATAATAAGTGTGTGATCATTAAAAGGTGTCCAGAAACTGCCATTCAATAGTCAGTTTGAAAATATTAAAATTAGTCTAAATAATAAGTGTTGTTTGCATTTAAAAAGGACAGATAACAGCTGTATCATGCTAAGGGACTTAATTTTTTATTTGGCAATATCATTTTCAATTTCCAACTTCGGCTTAAAAGTGCCCTCTTAGCCCGTCCCCGTGCGTTCTAAAGTGCCCCCTTAGCCTGTTTTTACGCGCTTAAAGTGCCCTTTTCTTGGAAACTTTACCGTGCTCTTTTTGGGGGCTGGGGGAAACACTAACCCATAAATATATATCAATACATGTATTGACAGACAATGCCCTGATTGAGTATCTGAGTCCACACTGTTTGCTAAAGTCTAAAAAAAAGTCCAGGGACTAAAATTCAGTGTTAGTTGAAAATTCAAACCAGCGACTTCTCTAATATGTGGTAGACTATCCAAACTTCAGTGTATGAAACCAGATGGGAAATTCTGTCAGTCAAGAAAGAGTGAAATATATTCCTAAATGACTTTGACCCGCTATTGTATATTTTCAGCTTTGTTTCTGATTCGACAAGACAGCGTAGAAGAAGATATCCGTGAGACAGAGAAACAATACTTCATCCAGAAGTCGTCTGCATCAACTAGACTGCAGCAGTATGGAGACAAGGTCACACAAAAATTCCCTGTAAGTTTTTTGTCGTAACTCCTATGTAACATTGTTGCTAGTGGCAGCTTTTGTTGTCTGCTGATTACCTTTGCAAACAGTTTGGACCCAGATCAGGACGGACAATGCATATGACTGTTTGAAACTCTAAATGCCTACCTGAAAGAATTTTTAGAAAAAGTTAATTTTGAAAAAAAAATCAGTAGACAACAAATGCATGAAAAACCACCCAGCATTCAAATAGTTTAAGGCTTAACTTTAAGACTTAGCTGCTCATTATCACGCCATGTAAACTTTCAAATTGACCACCATCAGTGGTGGTCAATGTAAAGAAAAATGAAATACTTCCTGTGGTCAACTTGAGTATGTCCTGTCACTAGTATCTGTGGGAGGCCCCATGATACCAATTAGTGATTCTTGGAAGGATAAGATAGAAAAATCCTTCCCTCTGGATCACCATGCAAGCCTCATGATACCAAATAGTAATTCTTGGAATGGATTTTTATATCCTACCCTCTCGCTCCTGATAGATTCTTATATGTTTTATTTTTGTCAGTGAGACAAAACGTTTGTTACCATTGTCAAAATACATACATGTACCACTTCGTGGATTGAGGACCCTCAGTACTTAATGCATAATTGTCTGTTGAACAAAAAATATGGCTACTATAACTAAAACTTGTAAATTTTTATGACTGGTATGTGACTAAGGTATTGTTTGCTACTCTTCAGATACTTGTTTATTCTTTTCTATAGCCTGGAAGAATAGTGAAGTACCACTGTAAGTTCGCTGGGCTGGACAGTCGGAAACATCCTCAACTTAAGTTTGAAGATAACTTTAAACAAATTGTAAGTACATGAACCATTCTTCGGCAAATTACTAGTTTTTCTTGCCATAGTAGAGAGAGTTCAATCTATTTCACTTTATCTATTGCCTTATTTATGACTTTTGATGCGTTTGGTCAAATTTTGTGTGACAGTTGGCGTTGATAGATCTGGCAAGGTACACACACCTCCTCTTCAGCTCTAATAGCAATCGATGATCTCAATGAGACTGTTCTTTTGAGTACCCACTACATGTGTTCTGGTTGAGAAATAAGAAAATTAATTTTCTATTTCACATTTTCATATGACGTCGCGTCTGGGAGTAAAATAGCGCCATGCAATAAAATCTGTAAACCGATAGTGGTTTATCATTTTTCTGGAAATGTTATGACGCCCCATAACAACGTTGCGTACATAATGACAAAATTATAACGTTTCTACGGCAGAAATGAGATTTCAAAGTAATCTGAATGTCATATGATAAATAGAATCTAACATTCGTGCTCTTATATTATTGAATTTATTAAACTCTTTGAGAAAAAGAGATAAAATGCTTGGCAAGCCTCACATTTTATCTCTTTTCCCCAACTCGTTTAACAAATTCAATAAAACATGAGCACTCATGTAAGATCCTTTATCTCTTACCTGGAGGCCTGCTGTAAAATTCTGTTGTTTCTTACAGATTCTTGACTTCTGTAAACAGAGGATATTGTTTGACTTCTGTGGCGAGCAGTTACAGTCTTTTTCTAGTCAGGACAATGAGACTAGAAGACAACATGAGAACTTTATGAGGAAGAAAGGTTCTGTGGTGCTAGGTAGATCTGATGTACTTCTCAAGGTCAGTTTCTTCCTAATAAAATAATCATTTTATATTGTCACCGGACCTAGTAACGCAGTCTGTAGCGAGTCCCACTGCAGATCCTGGGTCTGCAAGTTTGATCCTGGCCCGGTTCCATACTTTCGTTGAGATTGATCATGAAATTATTTCTCCAGTCATTCTCCTCTTTCCCCTGATTCAAGAAGGGCTGTTGTGAGTTACAAGCAAAAGTATGTTCATGAAGTACTGGTTAACTGCTTAGTCAAGCTTTCCCAGCAAAATGTGTGGTTAGGTGAACTGACCATCTCAACATCACCATAGCTGTTGACTTGGACGTAAAACCTCTAACCAGACAAACAAAATATTTATATTGTCAATAAATTATCATTATGAAAAATGTTCTAAAATTTTTAGCACTTTTCTATTTCTGGATTCAAATAAAATGCTGGTTTTCAGGCCTGGGATTCACAAAATGCTGCAAACAGGGAAGACTCTTATCAAAAACGTTTTGGGTCTGCACTGCTTGTCTAGGCAACTAGTGTACAACCTTTTAGAAAATATACAGTAATGAGAATTTATACTTGTGCTCCTTGCACCATGCAAAACTCCCATGAAACCTACTCATGTTTCTTGCAAAAATGTCACATGACCTGCAAAGTTCCATAATGCATGGTATGGACTCATTTTAAGTACACAACTATTTCCTGATGCCAATATATTTCATGATCATGATCATTTTTCAATTAATAAACAGATCCACATCAGTGGGCCCCCTCCAGGTAGCTGGCTAGCTGCACATAAAGCAGATCTCACACTTAATCTCCAGATAATCCTTTCTTTGGGTCGCCTGTTGGCCTGTGTCCACTCAGGGGCATGGATAATTGATAACTACCTAGGACAAATAGTTTTTCCATATTATGAAGGATGGATGGTGAAAAGCAAATTTAGCTTAGTGTCATTTATTCGCCTTAAAATGGTTAATCATTGTATGACGAATATGAACCAGTAATGAGAGTTAGTGAAAGTTTTGTTACTTACAAAATATTTCAGATAGAAGACTATATTCTCCGAGATGACAAAGATCTTCCATTGATACTAGTAGGGGAGGCAGGTTGTGGCAAGTCTAGTGTTCTATGTAAACTAGCTGATGACTTGTGTACAAAGTTGAAGCAGGGAGAGCTGAAAAGGTTAGATAAGATTAAAGAATATATTATTTGGAGGGGAAAATGAAAGTTTTTCTATATACTCCTAGAGTTCTAGACTATCAAATCCCTGTCTTCTGGCCCTTAAGATTACATCAGGTTAAACACACAGTTTTCCATTTTGCTTGTAAATGCATGCTTTTAATTGGAAAACTGTTTAAGACAAATGAGCTGCGATATGTGATTACCAACAATGTGGCATTTTGATAAGTGTAGACTCAGACAAGCTTGTGCCGCCTGCTTTTAAGCTTAGAAACTCCAACTGATGTTCAGTCAGTAGAAGGAAAAGATGCAAGTACATGACTTTCCCGAGGTCCTTCTCTCTCTAAAAATCTGAATATAGATGCCATTTTGCATAATTGGTAAATTCCTCCTATTGTAGCTCCTATTCAAACCGTAGATGTTCTAAAATTTTGAACACTAGATGCCAAGAAAGCCTAGAAAAACAGGGCAGACCCTCATCAGACTGCTTCTGAAGAAGCAGTCTGATCAGGGTCTTCCCTATTTGCTATGTTATCTACTACATTAACATGATATATTATGTCACAGGAGAAAAGTTACGACTCCTTGCCCAACTTCACTGCTGCCGATGGTAAGAAATTTTTAAGTTTTGAATACTAGTTGCCAACCAAAAAGCGCTCGACAAACAGGGCAGACTCAGATCAGACTGCTTCTGAAGAAGCAGTCTGATCAGGGTCTTCCCTGTTTGCTATTCTGACAAGCATTTTGTAAATTATAACCCTGAAAACGGACATTTTATTTAAAAACAGAGAGAGAAAGTGTTTGAAATTTAAGAACATTTACCTTAATGATTTCAGGACTTTAGTTAAGAGTGTGCACCCAAAAAAATTAATTTTCTTACTTCTTAACCAAAACAAGTGTTGTGGGTACTCAAAAGAACCGTCTCAATGAGACGGTTCTTTTGAGCACCCAAAACATATGTTCAAAGTAATGGATTAGAAAATATTTACAATTTTACGCTCAAAAATTTTGTTTATCTAAACCTAATAATTTCAGAAGTGATGGTAAGAGCTGGCACCTATTCTTTCACTTTGTTGGGGCTGTACCAGGATCTACCTCACTAGAACCTATGTTGAAGAGGCTACTCAGAGAGATAGATGCATCTAATGTGAGTGAACCCCTTATAATTGCATAAACTTTCAGTCTGTTAACCCTTTCATCACACAGTTTTTAACTCTTTGTATGGTTAGTTTTTTCATGCTTTTGTTGTCATCTGCTGACTTTTTTCAAAATTAACTTTTAAAAAAATTCTTTCAGGAACACTATCAGAGTGTCAAATGGTTTGGATCCAGATCAGGACGGATATTCTGTCGGTCCTGATCTGGATCCAAACTGTTTGTAAAGGTTAAAAGTAGATTACACAGATTACAAAGTCGCCTCTAACAACGAAAGAGTTAAATGGACTCTTCCATATTTTACAATTTAGAAACTTGACCAGGAGATGTTATTGTACATGCTCTATTATTTGACTTGTCACAATGTGAATTTAGTTCCCAAGGTTATCACATTACAATGATGGCATAATAGCCATTAGATGACCGATATATACATATCAAAGAAACCTATAAATATGTGTATGTAATCATTGGCAAGCTTAAATATCCAAAACATCAGAGTGTCAAACGGTTTGGATCCAGATCAGGATCAAAGTTCTGTCGGTCCTGATCTGGGTTCAAACTGTTTGCAAAGGTCATCAGCAGACAACCAAAGTCCTAGCTAGCAAAGAAATACTTAAACATTGGCAAATGAAGGGCTAATTAGGAAACTTGTGCCATAGGTCCAGTTAAGCAAAAATTGTTGAGTGTAAAAATGCAGTTATTTTCTTACCCAGCAATCTAAACTTATGTTTTGGTTTAGAAATAAGAATAACAATTTTCAGTTACGCATTCTTATCTGGAGGCCTGTAATGTGCTGTTGTAGAACGGAGTTTACAAGAAAAAGAATAGGTCTTGTCTATTATAGAATGCCAAGCTTCATGATGTGAAATAGTGATCCTCAGAACAGATTTTTCCATCAGCATGTAACACTCACCAAAAATCGTTATTATCTCCATAGGTTTAGAAAAACAAAATGTTTCAGCATAAACTTATAAATATTTTCTTACCCATCAGATTAAACATATGTTTTGGGTGTTCAAAAGAACCGTCTCATTGAGCCAGTTCTTTTGAGTACCAACAACATATGTTTAGGTTGAGAAATAAGAAAAAATGTTTGGTTCACACTCTTAACTAAAGGCCTGTATCTCTGTTGTTTGAAAAAAGATTATTCTAAGCTTGTCAGAATGTTTAACAAATTTTGTCATGTGATTTTATCTTGGCAGGATTCCAACATGCCACGTGACCTCAACTCTAGTGCCCAGATGTGTTGTAGTGCTCTCTCTAACATCAACATTCGACCTGTCATTATTATTGTGGATGCTGTGAATCAGGTTTGTATCTTTTACAAGGAGTATTTTAAACTCTTTGCATGCTGGGTAATTTTTCCTTCTTTTGTTGTTGACATCTGCTGATTTTTTCAAAATTCACATATCAAAAAATTCTTTCATGAACACAATCAGAGTGTCAAACAGTTTGGATCCAGATCAGGACCAATATTCTGTCGGTCCAGAATGTCCTGGTCTGGGTCCAAACTGTTTGCTAAGGTTATCAGCAGTCAACAAAGTGGCCACTTGCAAGGAAAGAGTTAAGAAACTTCTGTTTTTGTGATTCACTATGAATATATAGGCCTTCAGATATTAACCCTTATCTTCATGAATATTCATGCTTAGCTCCACCCACTCTATATAATTATATAAATAAACTTTCACGCTCCACCCACTATGAATAATTATATAAAAAACTATCACATTTGTACATAGAAAAAAGAAATTATTTGGCAATTCCACTAGTGTTGGATCATATCTAATCATATTTCCATAAGCAAACATAAGCTCTTACTTGTTTGCAGAAGTGTTACAACAATACCCAATTATATCAACTATAGCAGCTATTTTATGGATTCTGGTTTTTTACATAGGAAATTAATGAAATGAATATAACTCCTCGTAGTGAAAATATTATGCTTTCTTGATTATTTTCCAGTTTTCTGAAGATCAAGCAGCGAAAGTGATGAGCTGGTTGCCACGGAAACTGTCGCCTCAGGTTCGCTGTGTCTTTTCTTTAATCGGAGACTCCATCCAACATACAACTCTAGTCAAACGGGAAACCAAACCCATTGAAATCAACTTACAGCCATTAAATCTTGAATCTAGAAAGGTGAATAGCTTTAACTAACATGCTTATGAAAAGTTTCAATTTTGAATTTTAGCCAAATTCAGGTTTAATTCAAACAGACATTCTAAAATTTCTGATTGAAATAAATTGAATACCATACATATTCAAACAGACAGACATTTCTGTTTAAAATATAATGTTTACCCTTTATATCCTTAGAGATATGCATTGCTATTTGAAAAAGAGTATTTATCCTAACTTTACAAACAGAAAAAGACATTTCTGTTTAAAAAAAAAGAGGTGAAGGTCTTATTTAATGTGGATAGGAAACGAAAGTCCCTATCTGGTATGACTTATTTCCAGCAAAGCCCATGGTGCTTCTCAATTACCTCCTTGATTATTAGTCTAGACCTATACTGCTGGTAACAGTACCCCATAAGGTTACTACCCAGCACTGAATAACCAGTCAATAGTCCCACCGCTACCTGGGATCGAACCCGGGTCGCCAGCTTCATAGTCCAATACACAAACCACTTGACCTCGGAACAATCTGCAGTTTAACTGAAATGGTATTGACTCTTAATATTCAAACAAGCAGGCATTGCATTTTAACCCTTAGTAGACAAAAGGAATTTCCTAAAAGTTTGATACATGCTACATATCATCTGAGTCTTTACTGTTTGCCAAATTTCACATTTAGCAGTCACTAGTATACAAAGAGTTAAATAGCTAGACATTGCTGATTGAAATATGGTAGTTTCCCTTAATGTTTCAAAGGACCTGGGACAGTCTTTTAGTCTTTACTCGAATTCTAATCTATGCAAAGGCATCACTTTTGGCTCAAGTTTTATGCTGCAAACTTTATATTTTCATGTATTTAGATGAAAACTTAACGAAACTTTGGCTTTGGTGTGAAAAAAATTTGGTCACAAAATTTACCCCCATCCCCTAAACACTAAGGTCCAGGCATTAATATGCAATTTTTTCCAAATAGTTTTAATTTTGCTAGTGCACTAAATGTCAGGTTTAATTTAAGCACAAAAATACAGTTGAGGCTTTCAAAATTTGGGCAGATTGAATAGGAGACTTTCCGAGGTCCTTGACAAACTGTGTAGATCAAACCTCACTTTATGCTAGGATTCAATATTATTAATTGTATGTATGTCTGTGTGACAGGGTATAGTGAAACAAATAATGAACAAATACAGTAAAAGTATATCAGAGGAACAAACTGACAAGTTACTAGCTCACTCATCTTCAGATAACCCTCTCTGATTTATTGTTACAGGGTATAGTGAAACAAATGATGAACAAATACAGCAAGAGTATATCAGAGGAGCAGACTGACAAGTTGCTAACCCGCTCATCCTCAGATAACCCTCTCTGATTTATTGTTACAGGGTATAGTGAAACAAATGATGAACAAATACAGCAAGAGTATATCAGAGGGACAGACTGACAAGTTACTAGCTCACTCATCTTCAGATAATCCTCTCTGATTTATTGTTACAGGGCATAGTGAAACAAATGATGAACAAATACAGCAAGAGTATATCAGAGGGACAGACTGACAAGTTACTAGCTCACTCATCTTCAGATAACCCTCTCTGATTTATTGTTACAGGGTATAGTGAAACAAATGATGAACAAATACAGCAAGAGTATATCAGAGGAACAGACTGACAAGTTACTAGCTCACTCATCCTCAGATAACCCTCTCTGATATATTGTTACAGGGTATAGTGAAACAAATGATGAACAAATACAGCAAGAGTATATCAGAAGAACAGACTGACAAGTTACAAGCTCACTCATCTTCAGATAACCCTCTCTGATTTATTGTTACAGGGTATAGTGAAACAAATGATGAACAAATACAGCAAGAGTATATCAGAAGAACAGACTGACAAGTTACTAGCTCACTCATCCTCAGATAACCCTCTCTGATTTATTGTTACAGGGCATAGTGAAACAAATGATGAACAAATACAGCAAGAGTATATCAGAGGAACAGACTGACAAGTTACTCGCTCACTCATCCTCAGATAACCCTCACTGATTTATTGTTGCAGGGTATAGTGAACCAAATGATGAACAAATACAGCAAGAGTATATCAGAGGAACAGACTGACAAGTTACTAGCTCATTCGTCCTCAGATAACCCTCTCTGGATTACAGTAGCTTGTGAAGAGTTATGTCTCTTTAATGTTAGCCAGGAGATTGATGAGAAAATAGAATGTCTTCCAGAGGGTTTGTTGAAGTAAGTCTGGCCACAATACCAGAAAACCTGGCCCCAAAATCATTAAACTTTTTTCATGCTGAAATTTCAACTGCTCATAAAACTAAATTCAATAAACCATGCCCTGAGGTTATATGACATCACCCTGATGTTGTATTTATTCTGCTAACAAATTAAATGCCAACAGTCATAACCATAAATTAAACACGGGTTGATTGGAACATTATCAAATGCAAATGGTCATATATCTATGATTACTTTGATTTAACCCTTAAAGCGCCAAAAAAAAAAATGCATCTGAAAAATGACGTCTGCTGAAGTCGTCTGCTGCAAATAATTGGCTAACATTACTGACGAATTTAAGTATAGAAGCAAACTATAGGAGCAGTCTGATCTGGGTCCACACTTTTTGTCCTAGAGGCTTCTTAAACATTTCAGCAGACGAAAAAAGCAGACAACTTTTGTTGCAATTGATGCTTTAAGGGTTAAAGTGCTAAACTCTTTACCTACTTGTGTCATATAATAGCAAAATTTGGAAAATAAAAAATCTTAACAGATAAGAGCAAAATTTAAACTCATTAATTTTGACTCCATGAAAAAATCCTTGAAAAGGGCCGGAATTCTGTTTTATAATTTCTGTATGAAGTGTGATAAATTGTTTAACCATTTTCATTCTAATGGATATGTACAAACATATTGATAGGATGATAATGTGTTTTAAGGGGCCATAGGCTGAAATTTCTAAATTATGATCAATTTGTGTCCCTAAAAACTGTTTTTACCTTAGCAAATAGTGCAGACCCTGTGGCACTTTATCCACATATTCACTGTTTGGCAAAGTACCTGTTTATCAGTATACATAATGAAAAGGGTTGAAACCATATGAAGATTAAACAATCTGTTTCTATCATTTAATTTCAGTTTATTAGAAGAATTATTGAAACGCTTTGAGAATGAGACAGGTGGCACATTGATTGTGGCTACTCTTTGTCTACTAGAGGCTTCATCAGCGGGTCTGCTGGAGTCAGAACTCAGACAAATACTCGGGGAGGAGGATAAACTGATGCCACCCTCACCATTTGATGAGAAAGGTAGGTAACTCGGACTGACAGGTTATATCAGCTGGTCTGCGAGTAAGGACTTAGACAAATACTTGGAGAGGAGGATAAACTGATGCCACCATCACCATTTGATGAGAAAGGTGGGTAACTCTGACTGACAAGTTATATCAGCTGGTCTGCTGGAGTCAGAACTCAGACAAATACTCGGAGAGGAGGATAAACTGATGCCACCATCACCATTTGATGAGAAAGGTGGGTAACTCTGACTGACAAGTTATATCAGCTGGTCTGCTGAAGTCAGAACTCAGACAAATACTCCGAGAGGAGGATAAACTGATGCCACCATCACCATTTGATGAGAAAGGTAGGTAACTCTGACTGACAGGTTATATCAGCTGGTCTGCTGAAGTCATAACTCCGACAAATACTAGGAGAGGAGGATAAACTGATGCCACCCTCACCATTTGATGAGAAAGGTAGGTAACTCTGACTGACAGGTTATATCAGCTTGTCTGCTGGAGTCAGAACTCAGACAAATACTCAGAGAGGAGGATAAACTGATGCCACTCTCACCATTTGATGAGAAAGGTAGGTAACTCTGACTGACAGGTTATATCAGCTGGTCTGCTGAAGTCAGAACTCAGACAAATACTTGGAGAGGAGGATTAACTGATGCCACCATCACCTTTTGATGAGAAAGGTAGGTAACTCTGACTGACAGGTTATATCAGCTGGTCTGCTGAAGTCAGAACTCAGACAAATACTTGGAGAGGAGGATTAACTGATGCCACCATCACCTTTTGATGAGAAAGGTAGGTAATTCTGACTGACAGAGTATATCAGCTGGTCTGCTGGAATCAGAACTCAGACAAATACTCGGAGAGGAGGATAAACTGATGCCACCATCACCATTTGATGAGAAAGGTAGGTTACTCTGACTGACAGGTTATATCAGCTGGTCTGCTGGAGTCAGAACTCCGACAAATACTAGGAGAGGAGGATAAACTGATGCCACCCTCACCATTTGATGAGAAAGGTAGGTAACTCTGACTGACAGGTTATATCAGCTGGTCTGCTGGAGTCAGAACTCAGACAAATACTCGGAGAGGAGGATAAACTGATGCCACCATCACCATTTGATGAGAAAGGTAGGTAACTCTGACTGACAGGTTATATCAGCTGGTCTGCTGGAGTCAGAACTCAGACAAATACTCATAGAGGAGGATAAACTGATGCCACCCTCACTGTTTGATGAGAAAGGTAGGTAACTCTGACTGACAGGTTATATCAGCTGGTCTGCTGAAGTCAGAACTCGGACAAATACTTGGAGAGGAGGATAAACTGATGCCACCCTCACCATTTGATGAGAAAGGTGGGTAACTCTGACTGACAAGTTATATCAGCTGGTCTGCTGAAGTCAGAACTCAGACAAATACTCCGAGAGGAGGATAAACTGATGCCACCCTCACCATTTGATGAGAAAAGTAGGTAACTCTGACTAACAGGTTATATCAGCTGGTCTGCTGGAGTCAGAACTCAGACAAATACTCGGAGAGGAGGATAAACTGATGCCACCCTCACCATTTGATGAGAAAGGTGGGTAACTCTGACTGACAGGTTATATCAGCTGGTCTGCTGGAATCAGAACTCAGACAAATACTCGGGGAGGAGGATAAACTGATGCCACCCTCACCATTTGATGAGAAAGGTGGGTAACTCTGACTGACAAGTTATATCAGCTGGTCTGCTGAAGTCAGAACTCAGACAAATACTCAGAGAGGAGGATAAACTGATGCCACCCTCACCATTTGATGAGAAAGGTGGGTAACTCTGACTGACAGGTTATATCAGCTGGTCTGCTGAAGTCAGAACTCCGACAAATACTCGGAGAGGAGGATAAACTGATGCCACCATCACCATTTGATGAGAAAGGTGGGTAACTCTGACTGACAAGTTATATCAGCTGGTCTGCTGAAGTCAGAACTCAGACAAATACTCCGAGAGGAGGATAAACTGATGCCACCCTCACCATTTGATGAGAAAGGTAGGTAACTCTGACTGACAGGTTATATCAGCTGGTCTGCTGGAGTCAGAACTCAGACAAATACTCGTAGAGGAGGATAAACTGATGCCACCCTCACTGTTTGATGAGAAAGGTAGGTAACTCTGACTGACAGGTTATATCAGCTGGTCTGCTGAAGTCAGAACTCAGACAAATACTCCGAGAGGAGGATAAACTGATGCCACCCTCACCATTTGATGAGAAAGGTAGGTAACTCTGACTGACAGGTTATATCAGCTGGTCTGCTGGAGTCAGAACTCAGACAAATACTCGGAGAGGAGGATAAACTGATGCCACCCTCACCATTTGTTGAGAAAGGTAGGTAACTCTGACTGACAGGTTATATCAGCTGGTCTGCTGGAGTCAGAACTCAGACAAATACTCGGGGAGGAGGATAAACTGAAGCCACCATCACCATTTGATGAGAAAGTTAGGTAACTCTGACTGACAGGTTATATCAGCTGGTCTGCGAGTAAGGACTTAGACAAATACTTGGAGAGGAGGATAAACTGATGCCACCATCACCATTTGATGAGAAAGGTGGGTAACTCTGACTGACAGGTAATATCAGCTGGTCTGCTGGAGTCAGAACTCAGACAAATACTCGGAGAGGAGGATAAACTGATGCCACCCTCACCATTTGATGAGAAAGGTGGGTAACTCTGACTGACAGGTTATATCAGCTGGTCTGCTGGAGTCAGAACTCAGACAAATACTCGGAGAGGAGGATAAACTGATGCCACCATCACCATTTGATGAGAAAGTTAGGTAACACTGACTGACAGGTTATATCAGCTGGTCTGCTGGAGTCAGAACTCAGACAAATACTCGGAGAGGAGGATAAACTGATGCCACCCTCACCATTTGATGAGAAAGGTAGGTCTCTGACAGAGTATATCAGCTGGTCTGCTGGAAACAGAACTCGGACAAATACTCGTAGAGGAGGATAAACTGATGCCACCCTCACCATTTGATGAGAAAGGTAGGTAACTGACTGACAGGTTATATCAGCTGGTCTGCTGGAGTCAGAACTCAGACAAATACTTGGAGAGGAGGATAAACTAATGCCACCATCACCATTTGATGAGAAGGGTTGGTAACTCTGACTGACAGGTTATATCAGCTGGTCTGCTGGAGTCAGAACTCAGACAAATACTCGGGGAGGAGGATAAACTGATGCCACCCTCACCATTTGATGAGAAAGGTAGGTAACTCTGACTGACAGGTTATATCAGCTGGTCTGCTGGAGTCAGAACTCAGACAAATACTTGGAGAGGAGGATAAACTGATGCCACCCTCACCATTTGATGAGAAAGGTGGGTAACTCGGACTGACAGGTTATATCAGCCGGTCTGCTGGAGTCAGAACTCAGGCAAATACTTGGAGAGGAGGATAAACTGATGCCACCCTCACCATTTGATGAGAAAGGTGGGTAACTCTGACTGACAAGTTATATCAGCTGGTCTGCTGAAGTCAGAACTCAGACAAATACTCCAAGAGGAGGATAAACTGATGCCACCATCACCATTTGATGAGAAAGGTAGGTAACTCGGACTGACAGGTTATATCAGCTGGTCTGCTGGAATCAGAACTCAGACAAATACTCAGAGAGGAGGATAAACTGATGCCACCATCACCATTTGATGAGAAAGGTAGGTAACTCGGACTGACAGGTTATATCAGCTGGTCTGCTGAAGTCAGAACTCAGACAAATACTCGGAGAGGAGGATAAACTGATGCCACCCTCACCATTTGATGAGAAAGGTAGGTAACTCTGACTGACAGGTTATATCAGCTGGTCTGCTGGAGTCAGAACTCAGACAACTACTCAGAGAGGAGGATAAACTGATGCCACCCTCACCATTTGATGAGAAAGGTAAGTTACTCTGACTGACAGGTTATATCAGCTTGTCTGCTGGAGTCAGAACTCAGACAAATACTCGGAGAGGAGGATAAACTTATGCCACCCTCACCATTTGATGAGAAAGGTAGGTAATTCTGACTGACAGAGTATATCAGCTGGTCTGCTGAAATCAGAACTCAGACAAATACTCAGAGAGGAGGATAAACTGATGCCACCATCACCATTTGATGAGAAAGGTAGGTTACTCTGACTGACAGGTTATATCAGCTGGTCTGCTGAAGTCAGAACTCAGACAAATACTTGGAGAGGAGGATAAACTGATGCCACCATCACCTTTTGATGAGAAAGGTAGGTTACTCTGACTGACAGTTTATATCAGCTGGTCTGCTGAAGTCAGAACTCAGACAAATACTTGGAGAGGAGGATAAACTGATGCCACCATCACCTTTTGATGAGAAAGGTAGGTAACTCTGACTGACAGTTTATATCAGCTGGTCTGCTGGAGTCAGAACTCGGACAAATACTCATAGAGGAGGATAAACTGATGCCACCCTCACCATTTGATGAGAAAGGTAGGTAACTGACTGACAGGTTATATCAGCTGGTCTGCTGGAGTCAGAACTCAGACAAATACTTGGAGAGGAGGATAAACTAATGCCACCATCACCATTTGATGAGAAGGGTAGGTAACTCTGACTGACAGGTTATATCAGCTGGTCTGCTGGAGTCAGAACTCAGACAAATACTTGGAGAGGAGGATAAACTGATGCCACCATCACCATTTGATGAGAAAGTTAGGTTACTTTGACTGACAGGTTATATCAGCTGGTCTGCTGGAATCAGAACTCAGACAAATACTCGGGGAGGAGGATAAACTGATGCCACCCTCACCATTTGATGAGAAAGGTAGGTAACTCTGACTGACAGGTTATATCAGCTGGTCTGCTGGAGTCAGAACTCAGACAAATACTTGGAGAGGAGGATTAACTGATGCCACCCTCACCATTTGATGAGAAAGGTGGGTAACTCGGACTGACAGGTTATATCAGCCGGTCTGCTGGAGTCAGAACTCTGGCAAATACTTGGAGAGGAGGATAAACTGATGCCACCCTCACCATTTGATGAGAAAGGTGGGTAACTCTGACTGACAAGTTATATCAGCTGGTCTGCTGAAGTCAGAACTCAGACAAATACTCCAAGAGGAGGATAAACTGATGCCACCATCACCATTTGATGAGAAAGGTAGGTAACTCGGACTGACAGGTTATATCAGCTGTTCTGCTGGAATCAGAACTCAGACAAATACTCGGAGAGGAGGATAAACTGATGCCACCATCACCATTTGATGAGAAAGGTAGGTAACTCGGACTGACAGGTTATATCAGCTGGTCTGCTGAAGTCAGAACTCAGACAAATACTCGGAGAGGAGGATAAACTGATGCCACCCTCACCATTTGATGAGAAAGGTAGGTAACTCTGACTGACAGGTTATATCAGCTGGTCTGCTGGAGTCAGAACTCAGACAACTACTCAGAGAGGAGGATAAACTGATGCCACCCTCACCATTTGATGAGAAAGGTAGGTTACTCTGACTGACAGGTTATATCAGCTGGTCTGCTGGAGTCAGAACTCCGACAAATACTCGGAGAGGAGGATAAACTGATGCCACCATCACCATTTGATGAGAAAGGTAGGTAACTCTGACTGACAGGTTATATCAGCTGGTCTGCTGAAGTCAGAACTCAGACAAATACTTGGAGAGGAGGATAAACTGATGCCACCATCACCATTTGATGAGAAAGGTAGGTAATTCTGACTGACAGAGTATATCAGCTGGTCTGCTGAAATCAGAACTCAGACAAATACTCAGAGAGGAGGATAAACTGATGCCACCATCACCATTTGATGAGAAAGGTAGGTTACTCTGACTGACAGGTTATATCAGCTTGTCTGCTGGAGTCAGAACTCAGACAAATACTAGGAGAGGAGGATAAACTGATGCCACCATCACCATTTGATGAGAAAGGTAGGTAACTCTGACTGACAGGTTATATCAGCTGGTCTGCTGGAGTCAGAACTCCGACAAATACTCGGAGAGGAGGATAAACTGATGCCACCATCACCATTTGATGAGAAAGGTAGGTAACTCTGACTGACAGGTTATATCAGCTGGTCTGCTGGAGTCAGAACTCAGACAAATACTCGTAGAGGAGGATAAACTGATGCCACCCTCACTGTTTGATGAGAAAGGTAGGTAACTCTGACTGACAGGTTATATCAGCTGGTCTGCTGAAGTCAGAACTCGTACAAATACTTGGAGAGGAGGATAAACTGATGCCACCCTCACCATTTGATGAGAAAGGTGGGTAACTCTGACTGACAGGTTATATCAGCTGGTCTGCTGGAGTCAGAACTCAGACAAATACTCGTAGAGGAGGATAAACTGATGCCACCCTCACTATTTGATGAGAAAGGTAGGTAACTCTGACTGACAGGTTATATCAGCTGGTCTGCTGAAGTCAGAACTCAGACAAATACTCTGAGAGGAGGATAAACTGATGCCACCCTCACCATTTGATGAGAAAGGTAGGTAACTCTGACTGACAGGTTATATCAGCTGGTCTGCTGGAGTCAGAACTCAGACAAATACTCGGAGAGGAGGATAAACTGATGCCACCCTCACCATTTGATGAGAAAGGTTTGGTAACTCTGACTGACAGGTTATATCAGCTGGTCGGCTGGAGTCAGAACTCAGACAAATACTCGGGGAGGAGGATAAACTGATGCCACCATCACCATTTGATGAGAAAGTTAGGTAACTCTGACTGACAAGTTATATCAGCTGGTCTGCTGGAGTCAGAACTCTGACAAATACTCGGAGAGGAGGATAAACTGATGCCACCCTCACCATTTGATGAGAAAGGTGGGGTAACTCTGACTGACAAGTTATATCAGCTGGTCTGCTGGAGTCAGAACTCCGACAAATACTCGGAGAGGAGGATAAACTGATGCCACTCTCACCATTTGATGAGAAAGGTAGGTAACTCTGACTGACAGGTTATATCAGCTGGTCTGCTGAAGTCAGAACTCAGACAAATACTCCAAGAGGAGGATAAACTGATGCCACCATCACCATTTGATGAGAAAGGTAGGTAACTCGGACTGACAGGTTATATCAGCTGGTCTGCTGGAATCAGAACTCAGACAAATACTCGGAGAGGAGGATAAACTGATGCCACCATCACCATTTGATGAGAAAGGTAGGTAACTCTGACTGACAGGTTATATCAGCTTGTCTGCTGAAGTCAGAACTCAGACAAATACTTGGAGAGGAGGATAAACTGATGCCACCATCACCTTTTGATGAGAAAGGTAGGCAACTCTGACTGACAGTTTATATCAGCTGGTCTGCTGAAGTCAGAACTCAGACAAATACTTGGAGAGGAGGATAAACTGATGCCACCATCACCTTTTGATGAGAAAGGTAGGTAATTCTGACTGACAGAGTATATCAGCTGGTCTGCTGGAATCAGAACTCAGACAAATACTCGGAGAGGAGGATAAACTGATGCCACCATCACCATTTGATGAGAAAGGTAGGTTACTCTGACTGACAGGTTATATCAGCTGGTCTGCTGGAGTCAGAACTCAGACAAATACTCGGAGAGGAGGATAAACTGATGCCACCCTCACCATTTGATGAGAAAGTTAGGTAACTCTGACTGACAGGTTATATCAGCTGGTCTGCTGGAGTCAGAACTCCGACAAATACTAGGAGAGGAGGATAAACTGATGCCACCATCACCATTTGATGAGAAAGGTAGGTAACTCTGACTGACAGGTTATATCAGCTGGTCTGCTGAAGTCAGAACTCCGACAAATACTCAGAGAGGAGGATAAACTGATGCCACCCTCACTGTTTGATGAGAAAGTTGGGTAACTCTGACTGACAGGTTATATCAGCTTGTCTGCTGGAGTCAGAACTCCGACAAATACTTGGAGAGGAGGATAAACTGATGCCACCATCACCATTTGATGAGAAAGTTAGGTAACTCTGACTGACAGGTTATATCAGCTGGTCTGCTGGAGTCAGAACTCAGACAAATACTCAGAGAGGAGGATAAACTGATGCCACCATCACCATTTGATGAGAAAGGTGGGTAACTCTGACTGACAAGTTATATCAGCTGGTCTGCTGAAGTCAGAACTCAGACAAATACTCCGAGAGGAGGATAAACTGATGCCACCCTCACCATTTGATGAGAAAGGTAGGTAACTCTGACTGACAGGTTATATCAGCTGGTCTGCTGGAGTCAGAACTCAGACAACTACTCAGAGAGGAGGATAAACTGATGCCACCCTCACCATTTGATGAGAAAGGTAGGTAACTCTGACTGACAGGTTATATCAGCTGGTCTGCTGAAGTCAGAACTCAGACAAATACTTGGAGAGGAGGATAAACTGATGCCACCATCACCATTTGATGAGAAAGGTAGGTAATTCTGACTGACAGAGTATATCAGCTGGTCTGCTGAAATCAGAACTCAGACAAATACTCAGAGAGGAGGATAAACTGATGCCACCATCACCATTTGATGAGAAAGGTAGGTTACTCTGACTGACAGGTTATATCAGCTTGTCTGCTGGAGTCAGAACTCCGACAAATACTAGGAGAGGAGGATAAACTGATGCCACCATCACCATTTGATGAGAAAGGTAGGTAACTCTGACTGACAGGTTATATCAGCTGGTCTGCTGGAGTCAGAACTCCGACAAATACTCGGAGAGGAGGATAAACTGATGCCACCATCACCATTTGATGAGAAAGGTAGGTAACTCTGACTGACAGGTTATATCAGCTGGTCTGCTGGAGTCAGAACTCAGACAAATACTCGTAGAGGAGGATAAACTGATGCCACCCTCACTGTTTGATGAGAAAGGTAGGTAACTCTGACTGACAGGTTATATCAGCTGGTCTGCTGAAGTCAGAACTCGTACAAATACTTGGAGAGGAGGATAAACTGATGCCACCCTCACCATTTGATGAGAAAGGTGGGTAACTCTGACTGACAGGTTATATCAGCTGGTCTGCTGGAGTCAGAACTCAGACAAATACTCGTAGAGGAGGATAAACTGATGCCACCCTCACTATTTGATGAGAAAGGTAGGTAACTCTGACTGACAGGTTATATCAGCTGGTCTGCTGAAGTCAGAACTCAGACAAATACTCTGAGAGGAGGATAAACTGATGCCACCCTCACCATTTGATGAGAAAGGTAGGTAACTCTGACTGACAGGTTATATCAGCTGGTCTGCTGGAGTCAGAACTCAGACAAATACTCGGAGAGGAGGATAAACTGATGCCACCCTCACCATTTGATGAGAAAGGTTTGGTAACTCTGACTGACAGGTTATATCAGCTGGTCGGCTGGAGTCAGAACTCAGACAAATACTCGGGGAGGAGGATAAACTGATGCCACCATCACCATTTGATGAGAAAGTTAGGTAACTCTGACTGACAAGTTATATCAGCTGGTCTGCTGGAGTCAGAACTCTGACAAATACTCGGAGAGGAGGATAAACTGATGCCACCCTCACCATTTGATGAGAAAGGTGGGGTAACTCTGACTGACAAGTTATATCAGCTGGTCTGCTGGAGTCAGAACTCCGACAAATACTCGGAGAGGAGGATAAACTGATGCCACTCTCACCATTTGATGAGAAAGGTAGGTAACTCTGACTGACAGGTTATATCAGCTGGTCTGCTGAAGTCAGAACTCAGACAAATACTCCAAGAGGAGGATAAACTGATGCCACCATCACCATTTGATGAGAAAGGTAGGTAACTCGGACTGACAGGTTATATCAGCTGGTCTGCTGGAATCAGAACTCAGACAAATACTCGGAGAGGAGGATAAACTGATGCCACCATCACCATTTGATGAGAAAGGTAGGTAACTCTGACTGACAGGTTATATCAGCTTGTCTGCTGAAGTCAGAACTCAGACAAATACTTGGAGAGGAGGATAAACTGATGCCACCATCACCTTTTGATGAGAAAGGTAGGCAACTCTGACTGACAGTTTATATCAGCTGGTCTGCTGAAGTCAGAACTCAGACAAATACTTGGAGAGGAGGATAAACTGATGCCACCATCACCTTTTGATGAGAAAGGTAGGTAATTCTGACTGACAGAGTATATCAGCTGGTCTGCTGGAATCAGAACTCAGACAAATACTCGGAGAGGAGGATAAACTGATGCCACCATCACCATTTGATGAGAAAGGTAGGTTACTCTGACTGACAGGTTATATCAGCTGGTCTGCTGGAGTCAGAACTCAGACAAATACTCGGAGAGGAGGATAAACTGATGCCACCCTCACCATTTGATGAGAAAGTTAGGTAACTCTGACTGACAGGTTATATCAGCTGGTCTGCTGGAGTCAGAACTCCGACAAATACTAGGAGAGGAGGATAAACTGATGCCACCATCACCATTTGATGAGAAAGGTAGGTAACTCTGACTGACAGGTTATATCAGCTGGTCTGCTGAAGTCAGAACTCCGACAAATACTCAGAGAGGAGGATAAACTGATGCCACCCTCACTGTTTGATGAGAAAGTTGGGTAACTCTGACTGACAGGTTATATCAGCTTGTCTGCTGGAGTCAGAACTCCGACAAATACTTGGAGAGGAGGATAAACTGATGCCACCATCACCATTTGATGAGAAAGTTAGGTAACTCTGACTGACAGGTTATATCAGCTGGTCTGCTGGAGTCAGAACTCAGACAAATACTCAGAGAGGAGGATAAACTGATGCCACCATCACCATTTGATGAGAAAGGTGGGTAACTCTGACTGACAAGTTATATCAGCTGGTCTGCTGAAGTCAGAACTCAGACAAATACTCCGAGAGGAGGATAAACTGATGCCACCCTCACCATTTGATGAGAAAGGTAGGTAACTCTGACTGACAGGTTATATCAGCTGGTCTGCTGAAGTCAGAACTCAGACAAATACTCGGAGAGGAGGATAAACTGATGCCACCATCACCATTTGATGAGAATGGTGGGTAACTCTGACTGACAGGTTATATCAGCTGGTCTGCTGGAGTCAGAACTCAGACAATTACTCGGGGAGGAGGATAAACTTATGCCACCATCACCATTTGATGAGAAAGGTAGGTAACTTTGACTGACAGGTTATATCAGCTGGTCTGCTGGAATCAGAACTCAGACAAATACTCGGAGAGGAGGATAAACTGATGCCACCCTCACCATTTGATGAGAAAGGTAAGTTACTCTGACTGACAGGTTATATCAGCTTGTCTGCTGGAGTCAGAACTCAGACAAATACTCGGAGAGGAGGATAAACTGATGCCACCCTCACCATTTGATGAGAAAGGTAGGTAACTCTGACTGACAGGTTATATCAGCTGGTCTGCTGAAGTCAGAACTCCGACAAATACTCGGGGAGGAGGATAAACTGATGCCACCATCACCATTTGATGAGAAAAGTAGGTAACTCTGACTGACATGTTATATCAGCTGGTCTGCTGGAGTCAGAACTCAGACAAATACTCGGGGAGGAGGATAAACTGATGCCACCATCACCATTTGATGAGAAAGGTAGGTAACTCTGACTGACAGGTTATATCAGCTGGTCTGCTGAAGTCAGAACTCCGACAAATACTAGGAGAGGAGGATAAACTGATGCCACCATCACCATTTGATGAGAAAGGTAGGTAACTCTGACTTACAGGTTATATCAGCTTGTCTGCTGGAGTCAGAACTCAGACAAATACTCGGGGAGGAGGATAAACTTATGCCACCATCACCATTTGATGAGAAAGGTAGGTCATACAGCAATCTTGCAGTTTGAAATTTGTGAGCCTCCAGGTATATGCAATAATGGGTATTTGCCTTTGATTATATGGCAATGTTTAAGGGTATGGGCCTTCAACTATATGCCAATAATTAAATGATAGGTCTTCATGTATATGCAGACAATTGATCAAATATGTTTAGGCCTGCAAGGGTGTATTTTAAATATAGGATATTACATGAGTGCTAGTGTTTTATTGAATTTATTAAAATAGTTGGGGAAAAGAGATCAAATTTGAGGCTTGCCGAGCATTTTTTCGCAATGAGTTTAATAAATTCAATAATACAGGAGTAGGAATGTTTGATTCTACTTATCATATGACATTAGAATTGCATAAAAATTGCAGTTTTGGCTTGAAAACGTCAAGAATTTGCGATCTTTTTCACAATGTTTTAATGGAGGTAATAACGTATAGTTACCTTATCTGTAAACTGCTGTGGTTTACCTATTTTATTGCATGGCGTTATATCACTCCCAGACGTGACATCATGTGATAAACTGACAGGTTTATCGGATAGTCTGTTTTTTGTTAACTCTTTACCCTCTGGGGAATTTTGCATGCTTTTTTGTCGCCTGCAGATTTTTTTCAAAATCAGCCTTTTTGAAAAATTCTATCACGAATACTATCAGAGTGTCAAATGCTTTGGATCCAGATTTGTCTGGCCTGATCAGGGTCCAAACTGTTTCAGAACATTATCAGCAGACAACACTAGTAGATAAAGAGCTAAATGACAATGAAGACCTACATCAGTACTGAGATGAATCAGCCGGGCTTGAAAAGTACTTGAATATACAGGACTGTCTTCAAAAGTCCTTGAAAATTAAATTGCCTAGAAAAGTACATGAATATACAGGACTGTCGTCAAAAGTCCTTGAAAATTAAATTGCCTAGAAAAGTACATGAATATACAGGACTGTCTTCAAAAGTCCTTGAAAATTAAATTGCCTAGAAAAGTACATGAATATACAGGACTGTCTTCAAATCCTTGAAAATTAAATTGCCTTGAAAAGTACTTGAATATACAGGGCTGTCTTCAAGTCATTGAAAATTAAATTTGCCTCGAAAAGTACTTAAAAACACCCAAAGGCCATAGATAGGCCTTGAATTTTACCATTTACAGTAGGATTTAACACTGTCTTTGGAGACCCTAATCAGTATAAACTTATGTACCTTTATTTGGTGCAGCATATGCTGCACCAAATAGAACAGAACAGAACATATCTTAATTGACATAAAACTCAGGCCACTCACAGGTAGCGTAAGAGCACAAAGGCATCACAATTTTATACTGATTTTCTAACAATTATATCTTAAGAAATGCAGTCAAGCATTTCCCAAGTAGAATTTTAATTTGTAAATCAGTATTTTTCATAAGTTTTCAGTCCTTGAAAACTATAGGGAAGTCTTTAAGAAGTTGTTAAAAAGTACTGGGCCATCACTACAGTAACTATTCTAAAATTTCAAACACTTTTCTCTTCCTGTTCTCAAATTTAATGTTGGTTATCAGGGCTTGAACTCACAAAATGCTTGTCAGAAAAGCAAACAGGAAAGACCCTGACCGGACTGCTTCTTCAGAAGCAGTCTGATCTGGGAATGCCTTGTTTGCATAGGCTTTTGTGCAGAAAACTTCTGTTCAAAGTTTTAGAGCAGTTACCATATTCTATAATGCTCAAAAGCCCAGCTTCTGACACCATGGTTTTTGTTTGATTTGATTCTTTACGTCCCATCAACAATATTTCAGTTAGACAGGGACGGGTCTTCCTGGGTTTAACCAGTACTAAGCTAGGATAAATGTGTCTTGCTCAAGGACCACAACGCAGTGACACCGGTGAGGCTTGAACCCGCGGCCTCTCAGTCTCGAGTCAAGCACTCTACCACTGAGCCACTGTGCTCCCTCTCTGACACCATGGTTTATTTATAGATGAGAAGGAGACATCGGAGAAGGAGAGCAGTAAACATAAAGGTCCTCTGTCACAGATGAAGTGGAACAGGGTATTTGGCTTGTTACAGCCCTACCTTAGACCTTACGGGGAGAGTAGGGAGGGTAGACTTGACTTCTACCATAGAGCTCTCAGTAAAGCTGTCAGGAAAAGGTTTGTTTACATTATACATAGCTTTACATAAGATACCATTTGTTCTATCAGACCTGATATTTACGAAAGCTTATGGGCCAGACCATTTCGATAAATACAGTAAAACCTGTGTAAAACTGCCACTCAAAAATAGACAAAACAAAGATCTTAATGTCAAATGGTAGCTTAATGAAGGTCAAAAGTATTGCAGAATGCTCCTAATACTTTTGACCTGCATTATGCGATAATTGGTATTGAAAACCAATTTCCGGTCTTTTTGAGAGTGGTTGTTTTACTGAAGTTATCAAATAAGTGTAAATTCATTCTTTGAATATATATGTGTGTATGCAAACAAAGAAGTCTTTAATGAGCCTCCTCTTAGCCTTTTCAGCTCATCCACAAGTTTAGATAAACAAAAATTTTCTGTGTAAAATTGTAAATATTTTGTTACCCATAATTCGCAGCATATGTTTTAGGTGCTCAAAAGAACCATCTCATTGAGATGGTTCTTTTGAGTACCCACAACATATGTTTTGGTTGAGAAATAAGAAAATTATTTTTCTGTTACACACTCTTTAACTAAAGTCCTGTCATCAGTGTGACAAGTACCAAACTTCCATGTGCTGACTCTTGTTGTAAGGACTCATATACTGAAACAATCATATATGCATTCAATCTATGATGCATTAAGAATAACAAACAAAACGGCATATGCACAAAGTTAAGACTTGGATCAGCCTTGGGGAATCTGTTAAGTCTGATCTGTCTTCACTATCAGCCTGAAGATACAATCTGTCCTTAACAACCCTTGGAGTGATTAGAGAAGACTGATCAGACTGGTAGATGACCAGACTGAACCCATCTGCATTTACACCTTGAGACACGGTTTTTAATGTCTCGTTAGTCATAACATTCTAGACCCTTATCAGACTGCTTATTAAGTTGCAGTATGATTTGCTTTTGGAGTGTTTAGGTGATAGGCCTAATAGGCCTTTACTTATAATAAGACCACCTATTTACATTAAATATTGTATGAAGACCCATTTTTATGCCGCAGATATTTCCAGAAGAAAGACAGTGAGACTGATGGCAATATTGCCAGTGAAGAAGATAAACCTACTGTCTCTAATTGGTGGCATAGAAAACTAGCAGACTATTTTGAAACAGCTGATAATGTGGATAGGCTTGTAGAGGTTAGTGCTGTGGAATTATGTTTCTCTACTTCATGTTTGAAGATCTACTCAACACCATGTGGGGAGCACAATGGCTCAGTAGTAGAGTGCTTGACCCAAGATCGAGAGATTGTGGATTCAACGGAGCCTCACTGGAGGCACTGCGTTGTGTTCTTGGGCAAGACACTTATCCTCTGCATAGTACTGGTTCAGCCCAGGAAGACCCATCCCAATATGATCGAAAAATTATTGACTGAGACGTAAAGAATTAAATCAAACAAAAACAAAGCAACATTTTGGTGCTTGATGTTCTACTTCCATTGACCACACATAACATATGTTTGTGATAATCAATTAAAAATATAACCATCTAAATGCGTCACTGAAGAAAGGCTATGTATTAATTACATCACTTGTTTTGATATGCCTCCATGTATTTCTTGATAGGAGTACCCCTACCAGTTGGTGTGTTTAGATGACAAGTATAGATTAGGTCAATGTTTGGTTGACTGGAGTGTGTTTGATCATTTATATAACGAAGAGTACAGCTCACAGTTACTTGCCTACTGGAGAAAGGTTAGTATGATATGAGTACCCTAGTTGTTTAGATGACAAGTATAGATTAGGTCAATATTTATACCCCCGGTATATGAAGTATATGGGGGGTATATAGTTTTTGCCTTTTCAGTAAAGATGTTAGTTTTTCTGTTTGTCTGTCTGTAAACTTTTTTATGCCCCAAAAGGAACTTTGGGAGGTATATAGTAATCGCACTGTCCGTCCGTCCGTGTGTCCTTCCGTCCCGCTTCGTGTCCGGTGCATATCTCCTATATTCTTTGAGGTAGGGATTCCAAATTTGGTGTGTGGATGCATCTTGGGATGACGGAGTGTCGCGTACCATTTTCGGGTCACTGTGACCTTGACCTTGACCTCTGACCTAGTTTTTAGAATAATTGTGTCCGGAGCATATCTCTTATATTATTTGAGGTAGGAATCTCAAATTTGGTGTGTGGATGCGTCTTGGGATGACGAAGTGTTGCGTACCATAATTGGGTCACTGTGACCTTGAACTTGACCTCTGACCTAGTTTCAAGAAACTGCATTGAGTCTGGTGCCTATCTCCTATATTCTATGAGATTTGGTGTGTAAATCATCTTGGGATGGCGGAGTGTCACATACCATTTTCGGGTCACTGTGACCTTGAACTTGAACTCTGACCTAGTTATTAGAATAATCGTGTCCGGAGCATATCTCTAATAATATTTGAGCTAGGAATCTCAAATTTGGTGTGATGATGCATCTTGAGATGGCAAAGTGTCGCATACCATAATTGGGTCACTGTGACCTTGAACTTGACCTATGACCTAGTTTTTATAAGTATCGTGTCTGGAGCATATCTCTTACATTATTTGAGGAAAGAATCTCAAATTTAGTGTGTGAATGCATCTTGGGATGGGGAAGTGTCGCATACCATAATTGGGTCACTGTGACCTTGAACTTGACCTCTGACCGAATTTCTAGAAACTGCATTGTGTCTGGTGCATATCTCCTATATTCTTTTAGATAGGAATTCCAAATTTTGGTGTCTAAATGCATCTTGAGATGACAGAGTGTCACACATACCATTTTGGGTCACTGTGACCTTGACCTCTGACCTAGTTTTAAGAATTTTTGTGTTCGGAGCATATCTCTTATATTCTTTGAGGTAGGAATTCCAAATTTGGAGTGTATATGCATCTTGGGATGGTGGAGTCTCACATATTATTTTCTGGCCACTGTGACCTTGACCTCTGACCTAGTTTTAATAATAATTGTGTCAGGAGCATATCTCTTATATTTTTTGAGAAGGGAATCCCAAATTTGGTGTGTGAATGCATCCTGGGATGGTTGAGTGTCTTGTACCATTTTCGGTCACTGTGACCTTGACCTCTGACCTAGTTTTAATAATAATTGTGTCAGGAGCATATCTCTTTTATTACTTGAGATAGGAATCCCAAATTTGGTGTGTGAATGCATCTTGGGGTGGTGGAGTGTCTTGCACATTTACAGGTCACTGTGACCTTGACCTCTGGCCTAGTTTTAAGAAAAATCATGTCCAGAGCATATCTCTCATATTATTAAAGGTAGGAATCCCAAATTTGGTGGGTGGATGCAACTTTAGATGGTGGAGTGTCACATACGATTTTGGGATCACTTTGACCTTGACCTCTGACCTAGTTTGTAGAATAATGGTGCCCAGAACATATCTCTTATATTATTTGGGAATCCCAAATTTGCTGTATGGATACATCTTCAGATGCTGATGTGTAGCGTACCATTTTTAGGTCACTGTGATCTTGACCTATGACCTAGTTTCTAGAATAATCGTGACTGGAGAATATCTCCTATATTATTTGATGTAGGAATTTTAAATTTGGTGTGTTGATTCCTCTTGGGATGGCGGAGTGGTGCGTACCATTTTGGGTCACTTTGACCTTGACTTCTGGCCTCATTTCTAGGTTTATCGTGTCTGGAGCATATCTCCTAGATTACAGCTAACTTTCCTCAAATCTGTCTTATGCTTGACCAATTCCTTTGGGGGCATTCGTCACGTGACTGTGACATTTCTTGTTTCTGTCAAGGATTTCTCAGGAACTACTTGACTTAGGATTTTGAAATTTGGTACAAACATCAGGTTTTACAAGTTGTACTGTCTATAAAAGAATCAGCAACATATTGCTTTTCAGTCCCTTTATTTGTCCATTTTTCTTTCTCTCTAACAAAATTTATTTTCAAAGATTTCTCAGGGACTACTTAACGTAAGATTTTGAAACCTGGGACAAATATCAGGTATGAAAAGTTGTATTGTGTATTAAAGGATCAGCTACATAGTGCTTATCAGTCCCTTTATTTATCCGTTTCCCCTTTTCTATCACTCACTCCAATGTAATGCATATGGAAAATTTCATCCAAAGACTTCTGAATCTCAGAAACTTTTTAACCGAGGATTTTGCAATGTAGTACAAACATTAGGTATGACAAGTTGTACTGTGTATTAAAGAATCGGCCACATATGGCTCATCAGTCCCATTATTTGTTCATTTTTCTTCCTTTCCAGTAAATTTTTCCATCATATCAGCTCAGCATCTATAAGTGGTAGAGTCTTCAAATTTTGTATACATGCTGAGGACAATCAAGTGTATTGCTGTAAACAAAAACAAGGTGGTGAGAATTATTTTTGCCTTTTTTTTTATTTTTCCCTCTCTCCATTAAGTTTTCGTCAAAGATTTCTCAGTAACTACTTGATCTAGAATTTTGAAATTTTGTACAGCTATCAGATATGACAAGTTGTACTGTGTATTGAAGAACCAACTATGCATTGCTTATCGGTCCCTTTATTTGTATATTTTTCTTTCTCTCTCCAATGCAATGAATATGGAAATTTTCGTCAAAGAGCAGTGCATCAATACAGTGTTCATCCTGTGGCCATATATTTAACACTCTCTAAATATGTTACAACCTCTGATGGCTACTGTTGGGGGTATGTGAGCTTTGCTCACTTCTTGCTAAATTTGGTTGACTGGAGTGTATTTGATCATTTATACAATTAAGAGTACAGCTCACAGTTGCTGGCCTACTGGAGGAAGGTTTGTAAGCTTGTCCTCCACCATTTTTCACTTGAGAATTTGACAAACAGAAGAGTCCACAATAGTTTGAGAAGGGATTTTAAGAAGTAATAACATGAAGCTGCATTGCGTTAAATTTGAATAGTTGCTTTACATGTTCTTTTGCAGAGATCCTACGTGTTTTTTCATCCATTAAAATTCGCTGTGTCCTGAGAAAGCTGAACAAAAAACCATCAGGTTGAGTTTTTAAACATTTTCCAAGGGACCAGGCAAGTGTTAATGCAATGAAACAAACATATTTCTTTATTCTTGCATTTTTCCTGTTTCTACTAACATCACACTGAAAACGCTGCTTAAATATTTTAAAAATATCCATTCCCTTTCTTTGGATCATTGCCACACAAAATGTCTGTGTCAAAAGCATCAGCCAAATTATCATTCCGAGCTGCAAATCTCATCAATATAGTGTCATGCAAACAAATTAAAGCTATTATACAGGCCTCCAGATGAACAAAAATTTGGGGTGTAAAATTGTTAATATTTTCTTATCCAACAGTTTAAACAAGTGTTTTTGATGCTCAAAAGAACCGTCTCATGAGACGGTTCTTTTGAGTACCCTGAACATATGTTTTGGTTGAGAAAAAAGAAAAATAATTATTGGTTACACACCCTTATCTGGAGACCTGCAGTATAGTACTGTAGATTCAGAAATTTCGCGTGACTTTTATTTCGCGATTTTTCGATTTTCGAATTATTTGCGAAGTTTTAAATTCGCGAGCAAGCATTTGTGTGGTCGGTCATTTCCGTGGATTCAAACTAGGCATGCAAATTGTAGTTTCCCAAAAGTCGTAGTGCACAGAATAGCCGTCCATTTTTGATGTGCCGACTTTAACTGCCATAATTATGTTATTGTCTCTCTAAACACACGCTTAGTGTAATTGATCTTTTATCTTTCGCTTGTCCAAGCCATCAATTCAACATTCTAAGCGTCTATTGTGTAACAGTTGAACGCTCACGTAGAATGACCTTGATTTGCGCAATCTTTTCAAGTCCAATTACAGTTAACTTGACCTTTAAACTACAAGTGGTCAATTCGCGAGAAACAATGATTTATTCCTATATTGAAACACAAATAAATACACAAATATTGTTTCATCTTTTGTTGAGAAAGTTAATGAGGGATTAAACGACATTAAGGCAAGATTTTCTCTTTTCAGTATCTGTTTACTCCATCGTCCATCATAAGCCATTCTCAAAGATCTTCAACGATGAGTGCAACTTGCTTTTGAGTAAGTCAATATTAGCGAGAACTTTGAATTCGCGAGGTAGTGAATTCGCGAATATTAGCGAAAATTAAGTTCTCGCGAAAATTTCCGAATCTACAATATTTTTAAGTATTTTCCAGTTATATGCCATATTCAAACAAAACAAGAACCTCCTGTTTTGAACATGATTGTTCACTCATTTGACAATGGCTTTAAATAGTTATGCACCAAGGTATTAGTGCAAGAAATATCATTTAATTCAACTACATGTTTGATATTATTACAGGTGGGTACGACCTCTGACATGATCTCATTAATGGAGGAAGCTCTGTCTCGCTTTGAGGAAGATGAATCTGTGAATGAGGAAGCTGTGTCGATTAGATATGAGAAAGTTTGCAGAGTCGTGTAAGTACACTAGAATTGAGCTGTAACATGTGATTTCCAACAATGTGGCATTTGGACAAGTGTAGACTCAGACAAGCCTGTACAGCCTACTTTTAAGCTTATGCACCAGTCATTTGCAACCACGTCCCCCTGAGGGCCGGTGAATTGCGGGGATATTGATTTTTTCATATGCAAAGCCCAGGTAAAATCCCTGCACTGCAGGGACTTTGTTTTGGTCAAATCCCTGCTAAAAGTCCCCACTATTTACTAAAGTTTAATTTTCTGTCACCTTTTATCATGAACCCCTGCAATAAACCTACTTCAAAGTCGTACTGATAAAAAAAAAAAAGTCAGGGAATCTGGTGACATTCTTCTGTTCACCTCAGATTTTTTCCATCAGAAGCGTGGCAACTGATAAGCTCGATATGACTGCAATCTATTCTGAATGGACATTCATTTTTCTTAATAGAAATTGATTATTTGTCATTCGAAATCACGTAAACAGCCAGAATAAAACACTTCTTCAACTTACTCTCAATTTGTTGTCTTTCTGCCATATTGAAATCTTGCATCTCGCTATACTTCAAATTCGAACCGGTAAGAACGCATCGCTATTTCCCCCGGTGTTTTGGCGGGAATCAAAAGCCAGGCATATCCACGACACTACTGGGACACCTAGAAGTGAAATCCAGTACTTTAGCCATGCTATCCCCGGCCCTCGGGGGGATGTGGTTGCAAAATACTGGTGCATTAGAAACTCCAAATGATGTTCAGTCAATAGCTTAACACTCATAGAATATTCAAGTGACTAGCAAAGGCTCTGATCAGACTGCGAGTATGCGCAGGCTGATCTGAGGCTATGCTGGTGGCACATACCACATTGTTGGAAATCTCATTTCGTGATTCAATTACTGATTTAGATGAGACAACTCCTAAAGGGGCTTTAATGTCTCAAAGAATGACAAAATCTTTGATATCCCTGCATCTAGTACAGGATCAGATGAGACTGTGCTGTCTGGCCATTTACATTTTGCCCAATATATTCTTTAAATGTTCCATCCAGCAAATGTATACATGTACATCAACACTTCGGATAGGCATATAATTCTATGCAGGCTGATCTCTTTTTTTTGCCTGTATAGTTGTAGGTGACTTATTGTATTTACCATCAATATTTTGCATCTTAAACTTACCATTTTATCCTAAGATTCTAACAAGTTATTTTTTGTTGTTGGGCTTTAACCTTTCATTCATATCACTCCAGTCAGTTAACTTTCACACACTTCTTAGGTAGACCCCTCATCTGTAAACCCTTATCCTGCTAGTGCCAATTTGTCATCTGCTGATAGCCTTTGCAAAATGTCGGGCCTGATCTGGATCTAAACTGTTTGACACCCTGATGATATTGCTGAAAGACTTTTTTAGTTGATTTTGACTGGAATCAATGGACGACAAAAAAGTCAAGAAAAATTACCCAGCATGCAAAGAGTTCAGATACATACGCATAGGTCCAGTGAAGCAAAAAATTTTAGCGTAAAATTGTGATTATTTTTCTTACCCATTAGCTTAAACATGTGTTTTGGGTGCTCACAAGAATCGTCTCAATGAGACTGTTCTTTTGAGCACCCAAAACACATGTTTAAGCTACTGGGTAAGAAAATAATCACCAACATATGTTTTGGTTGAATAATAAGAAAAATAATTTTCTGTTACACACTCTTATCTGGGGGCCTGCATACAGTGTACATACTATGGTCAGTAACAGTTGTTCGACTTGAATCAGAGTTACAGAGAGAAAAATGGCCAGACTGGGGTTCAAATTCAGACCCCGTTATTCCTGTACCTTTAAATTAGACTTCCGATCTGAATGCCCTACACAAACCAGCAAACATTTTGACTTGAATGATGATTTGTTTGTTTGATTTGATTCTTTTTGTCCCACCAACAATCTTTCAGTTATGTAGGGACGGGTCTTTCTGGGTTGTACCAGTAATAAGCTAGGATTCATGTGTATTGCTCAAGGACACAACACAGTGTAGTCAGTGATGCTCTAACCCGCGGCCCCTCGGTCTCAAGTCAAGCATTTAACCACTGAGCCACTGCGCTCCCAATTTGAATGATGAAGATTCTTAAATGTAGTATTCTTTTGCCCATCTGTTAAACCTCTTACCCTGATTTAGCTTTCATCACAATATTATGAATAATTGAGTATCATTTCTGTATCTTTAGAATACAAGCAGGAAAGTATCACGAAGCTTTAGAACTTCTCAAGACTGCTTTAAAGATTGAAGAAAAGGAACTAGGTGCTAGAAGACACAGAATGGTCGAGCTGTTTGCCTTAATGGCAGAAATATATGATGAGGTCAGTTTCAAGTATAGGGCCGCAAGTTTTTCTACCTTTGTAAATTTGAGGCCAAGGACTTCTTTACTGGAAAATTGATGGATGATTTAACCCTTTACCTCATAGAGACGCATTTTAACACTTTGCAATCAGAGCAGACCCAGATCAGGCAGCTCTTGTAAGAGCTGCCTGATCAGGGTCTACTCTGTTTGCCCATGGAAATATGACTAGATATGATCCTACACTAGTTGACCTGACAAGTAATATCTTTGTTCTATGTACAAACGTGAAAGCTTATTAATATAATTATTCATAGTGGGTGAAGCTTAGCATGAAGATTTATGAAGGAAGGGTTAAAGTGGTATTTCTATCTTCTGTAGTAATCATCAGTAATGATAAATAGGCCTCCTCCTGAGAAAACCGGCCTGCAGGGTTTGCAACAAGATAAGGTCAAGGTCATCAAGCTCAAGTTTCACAAGCTGCTCTCATGGTGATACTTGATCTTACTTCAGTTGGCATTTATATTTAATGAATTACTTAAGGGAGGGCTAGTAAGAACCGTTACCTCAGTGCATGGGTTATTTGGGTTGGCATGTAAGGTAATGGTACTTTTTGAATATACTGTAAAACCTGTGCAAAACGGCCACTCAAAAATAGACAAAAAAAGATCTTAATGACAAATTGTAGCTTAATGAAGGTCAAAAGTATTGCAGAATGCTCCCCTTGGAGCATTCTGCAATACTTTTGACCTGCATTAAGCAAAATTGGTCTTCAAAAGCAATTTTTGGTCTTTTTGAGAGTGGCCGTTTTACACAGGTTTTACTGTATGTAAAATCACTCTTTAAAAATGTACTTGTGCAGCTATCCAGTGGGGCTAGAAATCTCATTTGTGATCTAGTCCTTCATGTTGTACTTTGTGTATACAAAGACTGGTGAGACTGTAAATTCCTCATTTCAGTCAACATTACTCACCTTTATGCAATAAACACCGGTTGAAAGGTTTATGCTTCAATATAATTATACTTAGAGGTATATGCCAACCAACACATTTGGGGTAGTTCATGAGATCATGATGTTTATTTCATATGCGAGGGGTGTAGTAATACCATGCCTGATTTGTTCGGCCTGGTCCCATTTCATTCAGGAAAAGTTAGAAATTTCTATTTACTTGTTTTGTTTGTTTGTTTTTGTTGCTTTACATCCCATGTCAACAGCTATGGTCATTGCGGGACGGTCAGTTCACTTAACCACACTTTTTCCTGGGCAGGCTTGAGCAAGCGGTTAACCAGTAATTTGTGCACATACTTTCGCTTGTAACTGACAACAACCCTTCTTGAATAAATCAGCGGAAGGGAGGAGAATGACCGTAGAAATTATTTCATGATCAATCTCCACGAAAGTATGGTACCGGGCGGGATCGAATTCGCGACCCCTGGATCTGCAGTCAGACACGCATCTGTAGCCAGACACGTTATCTATTTACTTGTCCAGTCCTGGGACAAGTTAAAAGAAATTAACAATTCTGTATTTCGTATTTGGTCATTATTATGAACTCACATGTTGTGTAGAAAACAGTGTAGATCCTGATCTTAAGAAGCCAGCTGATCAGGATCTACACTGTTTTTTGATAGTTTATGTCTGGTTATAATGTTCTACATAAACTTTTGCTATTTCCACACCCCTGCATATGCGCAAAAGCCACCTTTTAACATGCATGCTGACAAATCCGATGGGGTTATAGGTCTAAATTTTGGTTTGAGTCTTTATCTACATCCATATTTTGTGTTTGCGAACATTGAAGGCTCTCGTGAGACTGTAGAGGCACACCTAAGCCTTCATTGCTGAACAATGCAATAAGTACTAGAATTTTGTGCTGACTCGTTATTTTTCTCATTTTTTTTTTCAGAAGTTAAAGTTGAATGATTTTGTGTCTCCCAGTCAGCTACCTGATCTTAGAAAGACAATTCACTATGGTAAAAAGTCTATCGCTATCAGGAAGACGCTACCTGGTACATACCATAGGGTAAGTTCAGAGTGATAGTGGCTCACTGCTGCATGTGCCTGATAGTGGCTCACTGCTGCAGTTGCCTGTTTATATTACAGCTCTATATTCATCTGTGGGAAAATTTCTCCCCTAAAATCTTAGCCTATATTGTAAGAGAAACTGCTCACCTTAATTTGTTATAAAATTATTTTTGATGTGATATTTTGATAAGTAATTCAATCTGATTTTAAACCAGTCGCTACAAGATTCGCAATGTGGAAGTAGACAGAATGGAGAAGATAAAACATGTCACACTTATGTAAAAAATCAACTGATCTGAGCATACCCCTCTCAGAGCCCTAAATGATTTAAATAAGAAATAGTGAAGTTTTTCATAGCCTGGCAAGTATTGTTGTTATAAGCAGAGCAGACTCTTAACTCTCATGAAGTATTCACAGTTAAGAAAGAAAACTAGCAATTTTGATACTCTTAAATTTTTTAGTATTATTATCTTAAACTTTATTCACACCAGTTTTCCCCCATGTGTTGGATATTCCTTTGCAGAGGATGGTTGCTTTCTGATTTAATGAACCTGGGCTTATATGGGTGATATAATCATTTAAAAGAAGTGTTTGATATTGGTACAGTATATTTCATTACACTTTGTTTCCTTACCATTTGTTATTTTTCTTTCACAGTTTAAGCTAGCTATGAGTCTGATGAAGTTAGCCTTCAACATGGAGAGTTGGGAGGCATGTGGTGGCGGCCAGGAACTGAGTGGTTCTGATGCTCTAGCTGAGGGCAACAGATACATTGATAAAGCAATCAAGATCTTTCAGGAGGTAACTCTATTTACACATTATGAACAATTCACAGAATGCCAGGGTTAATTCTTTGAGTGCTAGAACTAAATTTATCATATGACGTCTCGTCTGGGAATGAAATAATGCCATGCAATAAAATCAATAAGCCACTAGTGGTTTACAGATTTTCGGGAAACGTTATGAACTTACGATATCCATAACAATGCTGCATACATAATGACAAAATTATTAACGTTTTTACGGCAGAAATGAGTTTTCAGAGTAATCTTAATGTCATATGATAGATAGAATCTAACATTTGTGCTCCTGTATTATTGAATTTATTAAACTTGTTGCGAAGAAGAGATAAAATCCTTAGCAAGCCTCACATTTTTTCTCTTTTCCCCAACTCGTTTAATAAATTCAATTAAACATGAGCACTCATGTAAGATCCTCTATAACTCAGACAGGACAAAAAGTATGTACAAACAAAATAGTCCCAGTTTTCGATTTAGAAAACTCCTAATTTTCCCTCAATGTATTTCATATGGGTAGCACCTGGTTTATACATTTCAATGATTACCATGTTTACTTTCGTTTATCAGGTTGTATGATAAAGAAAACGGTCACAAGCAGGATAACTTGGTGTGTCTACATGCACGTACACTGCAAATGCTTTGAAGAGACTGCGCAAATATATTATATTGTTATATCATGTATCACGAGAATAAACTATTAAGCGTTCATGGTAAAATGACATATAGCGACTGAGAAAAACTGTCTTTGGTGATTTGCAACAACAAAGGTGCAGACCAGGCTGCGCACCCACGCAGTATCATCAGCATTTTTTTTATCTGCTTTTTGAGAAGAATCATATCCAGACTTGCTACCAGCGAAAACTTCAATTTTCTAGCTAGCCTGTTTTGCTGAGGGGACTGGTTTGAGACTGGCTTTGTCGGAAACCTAGAAGGCAGGTTTTCTCGCGTTGTGGCCTCATATATTTCTGTTAAAGGACAAATATTACAGGTGCAACAGATAATAATATTTAAAAACAATCAGGAGGCTGTTCATCAGATATGTTAACGGGGGTGGGGTCATGTTATTTGATTTTATGGTTGCAGGTCCCTGATATGGCCCTGTACTAGGAGATCATTTTCCCCGGCTGGGGCTTGGTTACAAATGACTGGTGCGCATAATTTATTTCGCCTTTATGCATTAGTCATTTGTGACCACTGCCCCCCAACCCAGTGGAGATGTCGAGGACTTTGATTTTGTGTCTGCTTTTCCCAATAGTAACCCACACACTGTGGGGGCAGCTAGCTGCCAAAACCATGACAGTTCTCCCCTGCAGTCTGTTATTATACTGCACTGCCATGTTTGTCTATGTCAATCGAACACCCACATTTCCTCCGCATTATTGAGACAATGTAAAAGTAAAATCACAGCACATTTGCCAGGCTATCCCCGCCCTTCTGAAGGGCTTGGGTGAAGCAGTGGTTACAAATGACTGGTGTATTATTTATAGCCTATGATGCACTTCACATGAAAATTAAGTTCTTGGCCACTCCACCCCCCAAACAAAATATAATGATCCCAAACACAAATATGACATCTGCTGATATACTGTTCAATCTATTTCCAAGCACATTCCCATCCCATCAATGGTTACTCTTTCTGATATCAACTGTTAAAGGGCTAAACGAGCATTATTTTTATTGAATGAGTCTATTTTCACTTGGATCACACCTGCCGGGTGAGCCCTGCTTATCAATTATAAATGCCTGGAATTACAATGCATATTTTGCACTGCCTGATGTCAGCAAATCAGTATTTGGAATAAACAGATAGAAAGTCAAATTAATTAAATAAAACAAGTTAGAAAATTGTTTAAAATCTGATGATCAGAGAGATAGCAGGGAACACAGAAAATCAAGATTTTGAATTGAGGAACAAGGGAGCACAGTGATTCAATTCATAGAAAGTAGCGGGCGGGCACCCACTGGGAAGGCCTCAATATTTTCTTGTATGCAAAAATTCTGTGAGCCCAAACTATGGCCATAATTTGCATTTGGTGGGAATAATTTGATACTTCTCCTAACACGTTACTTTGTCTTACAAAGCTGTATAATTATTCATCGATAGTCAACTAAAGGCAGTGATCTGTACAAAGGTGCATTTAGGGTAAATTAAAAAATGCAGATCCTTAAATGTGGACAAATTCCATCATATCACAGCCCTTTTGGCAAGACCTTTTGTAACGAAAAAAATATCACCAATAAGGCGGTGTATAGATGTATTAAATTCTGATGTTCATTGTGCGATTAGTCTGCACATATAAGAATAAACGCAAAAAAAGTGATGTTCACTGAATTCCTGTACGCACTATAGTCATTACTTGCATGTTTTTGTGCCGTCAAAGATTATAGCCTTGGTTTTTTGATATCCTAAAGATGGGATCTGAATTTACCAAAAGCTTCCAGGGTTTTACCCTGATGTAATCTTATTAAGAAGAAAGTGTGACAAGAACCATATTATTCATTGATCAACTTTGCTCATATTTGGGATATTTGTATCAAATAAATCTGTGAAAGGTTGATTTATTATAAACTTGTTGATGTTTCAGTTGAATGATCAGGGTCACTATGCTGAAGCTCTGATGACTAAGGGAGTACTGGCTCCCAGAGGCTGTATGGAACAGTTGAAGGTATGTACTTGTGCCAGCACACAAGATTTTGGTACTTATCGCATACAGTTGAACTTCGATGGCTCGAACTCGTCGGGACGGTCGGTGCAAGTTTGACCCATCCATGTGTTCGAGCGATACCTAGTCTGACAATTTTCAAGTTGGTTCATGTGTATTTTATGTCATCACCGACACCACGTTTTTGATCCGACCAAAGTTGCAAAGCGCATGTGACACCTGTCACTGATCAATAACCCTTTGCATGCTAGAGTTAAAATGATAAGCTGCATGTGTTAGCATATGCACCTGTTTAAAGTAAATACATTTATCAGCATGCGCATATGCGCAGGCTGGTCAATGCATTTGCTATCGAGTAAGCTGTACCGTTTGTCTTCTTGTGGGTGAATGTCTGTGTCGCAAAAGTTTATGTTAGGTCGTTTATCGTTTCCTTAAGAACAATAAAAGAACAAAAGTTTGTTTCTTATTATTTATTCACAATGTGCAAGTTTCAATTAATAACAACGAATAAAAACATGAAAAAAATGACAAACTCCCCAGGATGTTTACAACAAAGACGCGGATCAGACTGTACCGCCGCACAATCTGATGCCTGTCTTTATCCAGCCAGACATGTTTGACTCATTTTAACACTCGAATTCTTGATTACAAAACATCTCATTAATTGTCTTTCATCATTTTTGGCCACCCTACTAAGTGGTGACAAGTGAGAACTTACTCAAGTCTTTGTTCTGATAAATTGCCGTTAATTGCTTCACACGTTCCGCTCATCAGTTAGGTAACCCAAGGGTGAAATCATCATTGTCACGGAGCGCTTATGAAAATAATTATGAACTTAAATCAAGCGTGTGACTGATTCATGTATTTAGAAATATTTGGTTCGAGCCATCATAGCGTTTTCACATGAAAAAATCGCACTGCGGACCGTGCTTTGAGTTCGAGAGTTCGAGCCATCGTTGTTCGAGCCTGGGGTGTATTTTAACATCAAATGTATAGGGAAATTGCCGGGACCAACGAACGAGTTCGAGTGATCCCTGGTGATCGAGACAGGCGAGTTCGAGCGACCAAAGTTCAAATGTATGTGTAAAAGCCTCCTTTTAACATATCCAGTGGGGCTAGAGGTCTATAGTTTGATCTGAGCCTTCCTCTACTTCCATACTTTGTATGTATGGGAGCGCAGTGGCTCAGTGGTAGAGTGCTTGACAAATCGTCGATTCAGTGCTATAGTGTTCTAAGTGACATTTTGGTCAAAAATGAGTTATGCATACCGTTGGAAAGGGGGTCAAATGTTCTATCTACTGGTAAAGGTTTCATTTGCGTATCTCCTCCCAGTAAGCTTTAAATCGCTGTGCTTTTCTGTTCTATCTACAAAAGGTCGATTTCGTTCAGTGCTAAAGTGTTCTTAGTGATTTTCATCCAATGGCCAATGGTGATCATGTCGCGTGACCGGGTGAGTTCAGTGCCATACTGTTCTATCTACAGAAAATCACTTCCCTTGGAGAAATTGGTAAAATTTGCAGTTACCTCCCTTACATAAATTTAAATTTCCTAAATTGAAGCGGTTTATAGGTGTGATGACGATCCAATTGCTATATCTGCTACCTTTAGCTGCAAAGAATCATCTGAGTAAAACAAAAATATGCAAATTGATCCATGGACACAATAATAAGCTGTAGAAACAGATTACCTCCCTTACACATATTTAAGCTGCTTTAATTGAAGTAATTTGTCAGTGTATTTACAAATTAATAGTCAAATCTGCTATTTTTAGGTCCAAATAATCAGTTCAGTCTACAATATTATACAAATTGACCCCCTTGACAGAAAATTGACTCTTGAAACAGATTACCTCCCTTACATAAATTGTAATGGCATAATCCGAGTGGTTTATTACTGTTATGCCAAACAAATGACTATATCTGCTACTTTAAGGTACAAATAATCATTTCTGCTCAGAAAAGTATACGAATTGGCTCCATAAACGGAATAATAAGCTGTAGGAACATATAGAACACTATAGCACTGAACGCAGGAGGCGATTTTTAGGGCATAATGTTCTATCTGCAAACTGTAAAATGCCCATAAATTCCATATAACTGTGAAAATTTCTTCAAACCTAGGCCATTTACACTGTATGTATATATTTTAACCCTCTGGTATGATTCAAAGGTCTGTGATAATTGAGGCATCAAAAAAATGGATACTAAAATTTTCAAACTCATTTTTCTCAAAACTTGTGCAATGGTAGATAGAACACTATAGCACTGAAGCGACGAAATGTAAATCATAGCTAAAAATATTCCAGTGCCCTGACTGGGAATCGATCTCGGGCTGCCCTGGTACAAGACCATTGCTCTAACCACTGAGCCAAAGAGTCAACTCTGAGTGAGTATTGGAACCAAAATACTCAGACAGGAAAACAGGCAGCACCATAGCTGAGTTGGTAGAGTGTCAGACCTTCAGATTTGAATCCTGCCTTTGGCATGGTGTTGTGTCTTTGGAAAACGTTTTGACATAACTGAAAAATGGTTGACTAGGACGTAAAGCATCAACTCTGACAGGAAAAGCAATGACAAGCAAAATAGTCCCTGATCAAACTGCTAACTTGGTTGGATCATCAACTGAAAGACTTATTTTTAGAAATTCAGCAAAGAGATAATTTGCTAAACCGTATTGCATCATAATGGTCTAAAATAACTTCTGGCCATTCTTATATCCGTCATTCAAGGCCAAACTATATATAAGAGTGATTAATTGATCAGATTTGGTAAAATTATATGGCCCAGAATGAGTGTATTGAACATAACAGTGTGTGTTGTGGAACCCTAGTTAAACATTGATTTTTGCCTGTTAAAACATAGTTGTTAATAGTCAGGGTTCGCACATGCTTGAAAAGTACTTAAATAGTATACAGGACTGTCTTGAAAAGTCCTTGAAATTTAAATTTTCCTTGAAAAGTACTTGAAAAACACAAAAAGGCCTGGAAAAGTCCTGATATTTTACCATTTACGGAAGGATTCAACAATGTCTTTGGAGACCTAAATCAGAATAAACAGGAGACCTAAATCAGTATAAATTGTGGTGCCTTTATTTGGTGCAGCATATTTTATACTAATTTTGTAAAACTTATTTCTTTAGGATTTCCGAAGTACAATTTTAACATGTAAGTCAGTATTTTGCATAAGTTTCAGTCCTTGAAAAAGGTAGGAAAGTCCTTTAGAAGTCCTTGAAAAGTTCTTGAATTTTACGCAACTTGCCTGTATGAGCCTTGATAGTGTGTGGCACTGATTTGATTCTTTACATCCCATCAACAATCTTTCAGTTAAACAGGGACGGGTCTTCCTTGGTAGAACCAGTACTAAGCTAGGATAAATGTGTCTTGCTCAAGGACCAAAAGGCAGTGACGCCGGTGAGGCTTGAAACCGCGGCCCCTCGGTCTCAAGTCAAGCACTCGACCACTGAGCCACTGCCCTCTCTGTGTACCACTGATTTTTTATGCAATTATTTCTTATTACAGCTCTATAACCAAGCAATGGATCTTTGTATGCAGATGTATGGTGAATATCATATATTAACCTCAAGACTTTATATTAATATTGGAATAGTGTATGAAGATACTAACAATTATAAAAAAGCTTATGAATATTTCAAAAAGTGGGCAATAGTCAGCGAAGAAATTCTAGGCCCAGAACATCCAAAGACACAAAGAGCCAAAGGTGTATTACGTGAATCTCGTTATCAGTCAATAGCGCGAGAATTAGGTGAATGGAGTGATAATGTTGACAATAATCAGGACGATGATGACGACGATGATGATGACGAAGTAGAAAATCCTGATTTAGAACATAACTATGATGATCAATTCGGACAAAATAATAACCAAGGTTTAGCAATGGACAATAGTTTTATTCAAGAAACCAATGTGATAGAAGTAGCTCCGGATGTAGATGAAGAGAATTCTGGGGATGTTTTAATGAATGGGTTTTATGAGGAAGAGGCTAACACTGGGAGTGATAGGGAAAATTCAGACAATGAAAATTTTTATGATGATCATTTTGAGGATTATGATGAACAGTATACGTTATATTCTGATCATGGGCCTGTGATAGACGAGTTTAATATACACCTAGATCATGATGATGATGACGATGATGATGAAATTATACAGTTGGCAGCGAGAGATTTGGGGAACCAGGAACGACAGAGAATGATGGAGCAACATGACAATAGATACGCCAGTGATAGTCACGAGTCCGACGATAGTGACAGTGGTCAACGCTACAGTCATTCATAAATTGGGCTTTCATAGGTTTTCTATTCTATATTAATAGGGCCTCGACGCGAGAAACCTGTCTTCGGGGGTTTGCAAACAACACAGGTGCAGACCAGCCTGGGCATCCACGCAGTCTGATCAGCACTTTTGTTATTGGCGTTTTGGAAAGCACCATATCTAAGCTTGCTACAAGCGAAATTTCATTTTTCTTGCTACTCTCTGTAGCTGAGTAGGCTGGTTTGAATCTCACTTTGTCGGAAACCCCGGAAACAGATTTGTCGCAAGGAGGCGCAATAATAAGTCTCTCTGTGAGAAAAGAGGATGTTTAGCAAAAGGGGCATGAGTGAAAAATTTCAGGATTATTCCTGAATTCAGTATTTTGATTATAAAAGCTTATCTGATTTATTCCCAGCTTATCTGTAACCAATTGACCATTTAAACTTGAAATTATTAATATTTAATAGGCATACTACAAGTTTTAAGATTTGAATTTCTAAAGTTCAGGAATGTGGAAATTTTGAACTTTCACCCATGATAGGGTAATAGAGTGATCCTTTTTAGCAAAACCATTTCAGGTCAATGTTTTTTTTTTAATTTCTTTGTTTCAGTTGATGTTTTACGTCCCAGTCCACAATTTTCAGTAATGTTGGGATGTTTTTCTTGGTTGAACCTGAACTGTGCAGTGAGGATATAATGTTTTGTTCAAGGACACAACAAAGTGCGTCTGGTGAGGCTCAAACTAGTGACCTCTCTATCAGTATCTCGAGTTACACACTGAGCCACTTATCTTATTGGGAGGCAGCGAGGGCTAAATCAAGCCTGCACATCTTTGCTTGCTGATCCGATAAGTAACAAAATCTCATGAGCTGGTCCATGTGTACCATTGGCATAGCACTCATTACACAGGTTAAGCACGTGCGTAATAAAAATAGTAACATTCAAGAGAGGTCACCTATTGTGGTAAAAGTGAGTTTCCATACCATAAGGAACTGCTCTTAAAGGAAAGAATTCGAGCAAATTCTTTCCTTAGATAGAAGTTCCCATTTTGAAAAGGGACGCAATTGAATAGAATCACTGCTTAATCCAGTAGTCTCCCTTTGATGTATGTAACTGTTTCCACTCTGGCTATGCCACTGGTACTGTACAGACTCTTTTTTCCATTATCTTCCGATAGGTGGTATGCATATCACATACTGACCTATATGATTTGAGCAATTAGGGTACATGTGACATACTTGTTTACCAAATGTGTCACAAAGTCATGTGATTCACCCAAGTGGTGGTTGATTCAATCTTGTTTTCAATCTGCATCATCACGTTTCACCGAAACGCTTCTATGCCCAAATTTATTTTTCAAAAATGTTTTAGTGTAGAAAATATTATCATTCTATCGCAAAATACTGTAATACCAATCATTGTTATGGTTTGGCTACCAAAGCTGACTCAATGTCTCCAGAGACAGATTATTTATAGCCATTCGCTGCTTGCTACTTTTTAACGTAAGTGTTTTGAGTAATGCATATTGCATATTAACACAGAGTCAATTTTACCACGATGATGTGCCATAGCAGACAGGTCAATCTCCAACAAGATGTATTGCCTGCGCAGACAATGCTCTTTTCTCAGATTGTCTCTTGGGCCCTGTTATTCAAAGCATTGTTTGCTTAACTCTTCATCTCCTAATGTCGTCTGCTGTTAACTTTTGCAAACAGTTTAGACCAAGCCAAACTGTTTGACACTCTGATCGTATTCTTGAAAGAATTTTTCGAAAAAGTTGATTTTGAAAAAAATCAGCAGACAACAAAAAAGCGGGAAAAATTTCCCAGGGGGCAAAGAGTAAATGAAGTCAGTGAATAAGTTTATTTGTCTATCAGAATATTTTTATATAGCTGATAATTTAGATGGTAAAATATGAGAAATATTTGCTGTGCAAATACCAGATCTACTTTTTTTCTTTTTTTATTAAAAAAAATATATTTCTAGGGATTTTTCTAATCATTTTTTTTTTCATAATGAATATAATATGAAATATTTTGCATAGTTGATCAGTAAGGTTTGCATTGCTTTAAATAACTTAACTCCAGGGGCAGACAGGATTTCTGGAAAGGAGGTTTGATTTGCTGATATTGCCTCATTTTAATTAAATATCCCCATGAACATGAAATAATTTGGCCTCTACGGTAGGGATTTCAAGCAAACACCCTGAACCCCCTCTTGATCCCCAACTGAACTCTGATGTGTTTCTCACTTCTGTCTCAAAAATGTTGGAAGCAAGATGATTTAAAGTATACCTGGCAATAAATTATGGAGAGTAGAAAAGAGGGATTGGAGGCAGAATTGTTCTTTGTTAAGTCTGATATTTTTCTGATTTGTTGCATTAAAACTGTTGGATTGGTGTAATGACTCATTTACAATATGCACAGATACCTGCACTGTAGTGGACAATTTTTAAATATGTTTCATCAAATTATTCCATTTAAAGGTTATTTTTCGGTTTGAAATGGGCAGGTTTCATCAAATACACTTTTGCTTTAATTTAACCATTTTCATTTTGGATATTGGGAAACAGGTAATTTGGCAAACAGTTAAAACCCAGATCAAATGCCGCATAAGGCGACATTTCAGCAGGGTCTGCACTATTTGTTTAGATAAATCCTATCTTGGTAAACAGGTAATTTGGCAAACAGTGAAGACCAAGATGAAATGCCGCATAAGGCGGCATTTCATCAGGGTCTGCACTGTTTGCTTAGACAATTTTCAGGCAAAGAAAACATCTTTTTATAGAAATATTCACCTGCATCCCCTTAAAATACGAAACAGACAATTCCATACTTAATGTATTGACAGTATGACATAATCCATCAGAATGAAAACGGCTATATGATAATTAATTAGACTATTGATTGTATAAACAATTTTAGAAGTATATTTATCACTGAAAAAGAAAGCCATATAGTCATGTGTTCATAGGTCTAGATCAACAAAAAAATTTGAGCATTAAAATTGTGAATATCTTCTAATGCATCACTTTAAATATTTGTTTGGGTGCTCAAAAGAACCATCTTTTTGAGACAGTTCTTTTGAGTACCCACAACATACATTTTGGTTGAGAAATACGAAAATTATTTTTTAATAGACCCCTTTCACATTGTTATCTCCCTTAGCAATCGCTCTTCAATTGAAAAATCGATAAAGCCGTTTTTGAAAATGAAGGGGCAGATTGCCTATTAGTTGCATTGGCAAAACACATAATGATGGTTTATAAGTAGATTTTTTGGCTTTTCATCGCTAGAATGAGATATCTTATTCTAGAAATAAGATGAATTAACGTTTTCTTATACATTTTACAAGTCTTCAGATTTTTTTCTCACTTTAATTCGTGTAAAATATCCTTTGATATCGAGCCTAAATCGGCTTCTTCTTCAGGCACAAAAATCACAAAAGCTATCTGAAACACATGCCAACTACATGCCAACTAATAAGACAAACTAATATGTTATGCGAACATCGACAACTCAGACGAGACTGTGCAAATGCATAGTCTCATCAGGACATTCGGTGCTCGCACACACCCCGGATCCATTGTTGGATCCATTGTTGTGTCCGAGCGCACATAAAGGCGATGCATGTAGACGGAGGCTAAGAAAATAAATAGATCTTAGGCTTCCAGCCCCACCAGATAAGCATGCAGTAGCGCACGCTACCAAATAGACGTGCATGCATGCTGCTAGATATTTGCACATAATGACTAAGCATATGCGATAAATGTCGAAATCGAACTATACACTGTAAATAAAGACCCATTAAATTACATTATTTCTGCACAACGTCCGCTTATGCACAGGCTCGCAAGAATCATAGCTGCTCACACACACATATTATGGATGTAGATGAAGACTCAGATTATTTAACACCAGTCCACTGGTTAAGACTGTCTGGACCGTACATATTGACGCCTTTTACGTATATGTGATGATAAGAGCGACATCAATCATACTGTCGAATTACAAACGTGTGTCAAGCACGTGTGCTTTTATTGCTTTTACTAGAGCCCAGGGCATAGGATTAAAGGACCGGTTGCACAGTAGTACATATTAAAATGGGCCTCGATGCGAGAAAGCCTGACATTGGTGCATGCGAACAACAAAGGCTCAGGCCTGTCATCGGATCCACGCAGTCTGATCAGCGCCTTTATTGTTCACTTACTGGAAAGCATATATAGCTAAACTTGCTTCATGCAAAATTTCATTTTAGCGAGTCTATGTAGCCGAACAGACTGGTTTGAGTCTTACTTAGTAAGAAACTCGGAAGACAGGTTTTCTCGTGCGATGGCTTTAATGTATCTTATCCCTTATTTAAATCAGACAGACAGTGTTTAGACGTCAAGTGTATGGAATGTAATCAAAGACCATGTAGACCTTGATCAAATAAGAAGTTTACCAGACTAGTAACTATTCGCATACGCATAGTATTGAAGGAAATTATTGATACAGTGTATGTTTAATGTTTGACCAACGTAGTAATGCACCCGCTTATTTGGAAAAAGTCAGTCTTGCATGCTTAGAAATCAACTTTATTCAGAATATTGGAATTGATCACTTATTTTTGTTACATTTACATCATTTAATTTTACTATTTGTCTAATATTTACTTGCAAATTTATTTTTCTTTTAATAGTTTTCCATATTCCATAGTGTAATGTAAGGCAGCCATATAAAGGTTGCCCCTTCACGTGTAATCTCGCAGAGATAACGCGGAACGAGACAGTTTGGCGCATGCGCACTAACAATGTGAAAGGAGTCTATTACACACTCATATCTAGGGGCCTGCATGTGTTGTTAAAAACATGCCAGGCTGCTAAATGCCATTTATTTTTGGTGATAAACAGATGTAATTTTTATTTTTGATATTATTGTGTTGGATGAAAAAAGCAGATTTTAAAGGATACAGTGAATCTAATACTTCTGTGATACAATGTACATTTATGAGGGATGTTAAAAAAGTATCTGGAAAAGTTCATAACTTATTTATCAATGCGCATATTAGGATAAAATTTTCACAAGTGAAACTTAGATATTCTATGCACATAATCCAAAAGAAAAAGATGATTGCAATTAGTGTTATGAACTTTTTCCAGATACTTTAAGAACACTCCTCGTATTTGCAAATGAGCCAACACATGCTATTTTGGTAAATGTATAATAGGTGACCAGTGATGGTTGAGATAAACCTGCATATCTGATTGGTTCCACCACTCACAAAGTATAGCCCTGCAGGATAGATGTTCAGGTTTATTTATACAGTAAAACCTGTCTTAAGCGGCCACTCAAAAAGAAGACCAAAATTGGTTTTCAAGACCAATTATCGCTTAATGCAGGTCGAAAGTATTGCAGAATGCTCTAAGTGGAGCATTCTGCAATACTTTTGACCTTCATTAAGCTACCATTTGTCATTATGATCTTGGTTTTGTCTATTTATGAGTGGCCGCTTAAGACAGGTTTTACTGTAGAATGATCTTATACATAGAAAATTTTACATGCATGTTCATGTTTGATTGAATTTATTGATAGAGTTGAGTTAAAAAGATAAAGGCCTTGCATTTTAATCTCTTCCTCAGCTCATTTGATAAATTCAATACACGGGACCAAATGTGAGATTTTAAATCAAGTTTTGGGGTGAAACATTAAGATTCTGCCATATATATGCAATGGTCGTCATTTCATAATGTTACCAAATATTTAAAGCACTATTATATAATAAATCTTTTAATAGTAATACATATTGGTATTACACTCCCAGATGCAATATTATAATCATGTGGGTTGGCCCAACTGTTTTATGGATTTTTCAACAATGTATGAAATAAGCCCCAAGGCTTATATAGACAGTGAAGACCCATATTTCTCTATCCATCCACAGCAGCACAATCATTTCTTTACTGTCAGCTCTTTCCTTACTGGCGACAACATCCAAAATCACCAGAATGTGTTGAATGGGCAGTAACAAACCAATGTTACTACAGGCTTCCAGATAAGAGTGTAAAATCAAAAAATTAATTTCTTGTTTCTCAGCTAAAACATATTTTGTGGATACTTAAAAGAACCGTCTCAATAAGACGGTTCTTTTAAGCACCCCAAAACATATGTTTAAACTGATGGATAAGAAAAAAGATACAATTTTAAGCTCAAAATTTGGGAGCGCAGTGGTTCAGAGATAGAGTGCTTGACACAAGACCGAGGGGCCCCGGGTTAGAGCCTCACCGATGTCACTGTGTTGTGTCCTTGAGCAAGAACATTAATCCTAGCTTAGTACTGGTTCAACCCAGGAAGACCCGTCCCTGTTTAACTGAAATATTGTTGATGGGACAAAAAAAATCAAATCAAACAAAAAACAAACAAACGCTCAAAATTCTTATTTATCTAGACCTGTTAAAGTATATTTAGAATTTTGTAAACTATATAGATCTTGATGTGATGGCTCTGTTTGTTGTTCTGTTACACTTAGATTGACAACCCTATTTCTAGCAATGGAATCGTCCTTATACTGAGTCTACAATACAGAATAAGAGTTAAAGCATTCCTTAACCCTATTTCTAGCAATGGAATCATCCTGATACTGAGTCTACAATACAGAATAAGAGTTAAAGCATTCCTTAACCCTATTTCTAGCAATGGAATCATCCTGATACTGAGTCTACAATACAAACTAAGAGTTAAAGCATTCCTTAACCCTATTTCTAGCAATGGAATCATCCTGATACTGAGTCTACAATACAGAATAAGAGTTAAAGCATTCCTTAAGCCTATTTCTAGCAATGGAATCATCCTGATACTGAGTCTACGATACAAACTAAGAGTTAAAAGCATTCCTTAACCCTATTTCTAGCAATGGAATCATCCTGATACTGAGTCTACAATACAAACTAAGAGTTAAAGCATTCCTTAACCCTATTTCTAGCAATGGAATCATCCTGATACTGAGTCTACAATACAAACTAAGAGTTAAAGCATTCCTTAACCCTATTTCTAGCAATGGAATCATCCTGATACTGAGACTACAATACAAACTAAGAGTTAAAGCATTCTTTAACGCTATTTCTAGCAATGGAATGGTCCTGATACTGAATAAGAGTTAAAGCATTCCTTAACCCTATTTCTAGCAATGGAATGGTCCTGATACTGAGTCTACAATACTAACTAAGAGTTAAAGCATTCCTCAACCCTATTTCTAGCAATGGAATGGTCCTGATACCGAGTCTACGATACAAACTAAGTGTTAAACATTTCTAAACTCATTTCTAGCAATGGAATCATCCTGATACTGAGTCTACAATACAAGCTAAGAGTTAAAGTATTCCTTGTGATATGTTATTGCTTTGTCCATGTTTTTGTTCGAAATGAGAAGAGAAGTTTAAATACTCAGATAATAAACCGCCATTCAACATGTGTGCTTTGTCTCAATATTTATTCTTAAGCGGTCACTCAAAATAGACAAAACAAATGTCTTTAAGACAAATGGTAGCTTAATGAAGGTCGAAAGTATTGCAGAATGCTCTTTTGGAGCATTCTGCAATACTTTTGACCTGCATTAAGCGATAATTGGTCTTGAAAACCAAATGTTGTCTTCGTTTTGAGTGGCCCCTTAAGACAGTTGAACTGTACATCTCGTTTTTATTATCAATCATATATTATGAGTGTCTGCGATTTCCATCATTCATTGTTTTCATGATTGGCATATAAAAAGTTCTGTTTATGTTTTCACTATTCTGAGGGTCTGGAATGAGGTTAGGTTACCAAAATTCACTGAGCAGGAAAAGATAAGCGCAGTATTGAGTAATTGAAAAGGTTATTTTCATAACAGTATATCTCAGAATTTATTGGTTTAGTAATTTATTTTACAACACAAAAATTGCTTATCATTGAAAATAACTTAAATGATTATCACCGTAATGATTAAAAAATTAATTACTATAGAAAAACATCACCCAGACCCTTTATTCTGCCAGTTTTCGGGACTGTTAGTTTTGATTTTCGTTCAGGTGGGTATTTTCAACTTGCTTGAGTTTTTGGCATACATATAAGGGATTTTTGTATTGAATGACGCTAATCAATGGCTTTTAAGTTGTAAAATAAAATGTATCCATAAAATGAGTCCATAGCATGCATACGAATAATTAGTTTTGTTTCCAAAAAAAGTTTTTATGGGAAAAATTAAAATTTTGCACAAAATGGTACAGAATGATTCCTTTAAACATATCCAGGAGCTTGAAGTTCTGTCTTTATCTCACCTCTATGATATATTTGTACGTAATGACATTTGATATGAGAATTTTGGTTTTAGGGTTTAGAAGTGATTTAAGGATCAAACTTCAAGCTCCTGTGAAACATATTATACTGTAATCAACATACATGTAATAAGTGCATTAAGAGTATAACTTTTTTTAAATTCTATACCCTCTTTTGATAACTGTGTGGATCCAGATCAGCTGGCTTCTAATGAAGCCAGTTGATCAGGATCCACACTGTCTTTCATTCACTTTATGTATCCATAATAATGATGAAATTGCACTGCTGAATTGACTTGAAATCAGAATTTTATATAGGCCTCGTCTAGAGAAGACCTGTCTTTGGGGTTTCCGACAAAACGAGTTTCAAACCAGTCTCCTCAGCTACAGAGACTAGCGAGAAAATTGAAATTTCACCTGTAGCAAGTGTACATATGCTACTTTTCAAAAAGCAAATATCAAAGGCGCTGATCAGACTGTGGGGATGTGCAGGCTGGTCTATGCCTTTGTTGTTCGCAAATCTCCCAAGACTGTTTTCTCACGCCAAGGCCCATATGGTTTAAACAACCCATAGAGTATGGTAAATATTCTTAAATTTTGAACACAATTTGCCTTCCAAAAAGGCCTAGACAAACAGGACAGACCCAGATCAGACTGTTTCTCCAGATCTGATCGGGTTCTTCATTCCCTCTTTGCTATTTTATAAATTCCAGCCCTAATAACCAACATTTTATTTGAGAATAGAAAGAGAAAAGTGTTGGAAATTTTAATATTTACTGTACCGGATGTGGGCTTATAGGAGTATGCACACTAATTAGGTCAAATATGACGTGCTAGGATTTACCATGTATATTGTGTTAGAGGCATCATTCATGTACCATGGTTACTAAATATTTAGTTTGGGACTTAGGCCTAAATGAAATATATGTGTGGTTCCTGTTGTATACCAACAAAATTTAGGGTAGGTAGGTAGGGAAATTATTAAATTTTGTTACAACATTTAACAAAGAAAATAGTGACAAATTCTGAAAAAGTGCCTATTTTAGGATTTTTTCTCCAAAGACCATGGTAGGGTTAAAAAAATTAGGGTAGGTAGGCAACAGGAACCACACATATATTTCATTTAAGCCTTATTTTTGTCACATTGTTAATTTTTTTTAGAAAGTTAGGTTCCATTACAGATAGTCTAGTTGGTGTAGTTAACCATTATCCTGCCAATTTTTTTTTTTGTCCTGAAAATGTTGTCTGCTTTTGATGTCTGCTGCATATAATTGAATGCACTCAGACAACTTTTGGTCATAGAAGCAAACACTATGAACCCTGATCAGACTGCTCCTCTGGGAGCAGTCTGATCTGGGTCCATATTGTTTGCAATATAGGCATCCAAAGTGTAGGAGCAGATCAGTGAGCAGTCAACAATTGTCGTGAATGGAGGGAAAAGTGTTAAGCAGCTAATGGTGTCTTCCTTAGCCACAAGGCAGGCTTACAAGTCAATCAGAAAAGCCTCGTCAAATTCTGTAGAATCAGACCTCGGATGTACATCGAGGGTCTACCTTGATAATGTGATGCTGATGTCGCATAATGTAAAGCTTTTGTCACAGAAACCATACCAAAACAATAACAAAAGAAACAAATGAAGTTTGTTTTTTCAATAAAATATGCTATATAGCAATATTTTATTGAAAAAACATAAACTTCATTTATTCTGTTGACAGAATAATGGATTTTAATAGAGCTGAGCCCACATGCTACAGAACTACTTTTCCATAAGCCAGTTTCCGCTAACAAAATATAGTTTTTCATACATAGTACGCCTTACGTACACCCGAGGCTTGATTTGATTCTCAATTTGGAATGAGAGGGTTTTCTGATTGGCTTACAAGTGGCTTTTGAAGAAAAAGTAACCATGTTTGTGGCAGTCAGTAGCCACAAGATGCCACAAGATGGGAAACTGCGAATTTGTTAAAATATGTCACCCAAGGCCCCCAGAAATTGTTGGGTCAATGCTGCAAAATCCTTTCCTGCAACCAATTATGAATTTGGCATTTAAGGGCAAAAAAGTAGGAATATTCGGAATTTTCTGAAAAAAATAATTAGGGGAAAAAAGGAAGAGGTCAAAAAGTAGGAAAAGTAGGGAAAAGATAGGACTACTTTTAAACCTCTCAAGGGTACACTTTGGCAAGGAGTTCTGAGAATTACGAGTATAACTGTAAATTAAAAAGTAAAACTTTAGTTTTTCTCATCTCAAATGAATATTTTCTCAAAATGATAGCTCACTGTTGATTGTGTATGAACCATAAACATATTGCATTATGTTTGAAAATTTATCACTGTCTAATGAGTATTTTTCACTGCTAAATTTTAACGAAATCTTCCATTTCAAAATGTTTTTTTACCAATCAGTTCTGATATACATGTTTATGTATGTTATAATAATGAAAGCAATTTAATCCTTATCAGACCTCAGCTTAGAGCAGTTTGATCAGCAACTTTTTGTGTGCTTTATTCAGCAAACCATTTATTGATAATATATGGTAGATAAAGTTGTATAGTCAGCTGGGTTATTTCATTTAATTCTGCACTTAAAATCAAGACTATACAATTGTGTAAAAGTGAAGGTGAGCCCCAGGTTGGGTATTTACTGTGCTAGCTAACCAGGCCAGAATTTTTTTTATTAGTTGATTTACAAACCCTCCTACTGTAATTTTCCGGAAAGAAGAAAAGAAATTATTTCTAAACTTATTTGTTTAATTTATCTGCCAACTCTAAATATTATTTGTTTGTTGAAAAAAATAATATATTTTTGAGGTTCTACCTGTGTATTTTTGAGAGTGACACTGTTAAAAATGTTTGTCCTGTCCAGATTTTTAGGAAAATGATGAAATATTTAAAGATTTAATATAGACTGTTGGTTTACCTTACTAGTTTTTTCCGGAGATATTTAAAAAAAAAAGCTCAGAAAATGACCAGTCAACTGGTCATTTTCAGAGCTTGTTTTTTTGTCCCCCCCCCCCCCCAACTCTAAATCTGAATTTTTTTCCCCCGTAAATTAACTAATAAAAAAAAAACTGGCCTTAACACTGTTACCTGAATCTCCTATTGTTACTTATAATCATGTATTAAGCTGAATAAAACTGAAAAATCCTTAGAATTGTTGATATTTTATCTGATCCTGCAAACCCTTGGATATAAAAGAGACATGCAGTTTAATCCTTTCATCTTACAATACATTGTAGTTCCTTGACTGTGCAGTGGACCTGTGAACTAGTTGAATGAAAGTCCATGAGACCAAAGTTTAACTGAGTTTTCAGTAGTTTGAGTTTATGGGAGTTAGTCTGTAAATGGAAATTTAAAAAATGATTGTTTTTGTTAAACAAAAATGTATGTTGTTGGCACTTTTAAATCTTTTGCATGCTGTCTGCAGGGTTTATTTTTGTGTTTTTTAGGGGAGGGATTGGGGGGGGGGGGAAGAAGGGGGTATACCATCAGAGTATCAATATTATGATCACAATCATGCTGGACAGTGGACCCCAACATATTATTAGGCTTTACCTGGGTCCAAAGTGTTAGTCTAATGGATGCCCCATATGAACTTGGAACTTCAGGTGACCGTGTGGCTTCTGAGAAAATTGATGGTAGTCTATTATGAGCAATTTGCTGAAAGATTAAGTTCAACCTTAGCCTTTGGTTCTTCTTCCTTAGGTTAAATATCTAGCTGTAAGTACTTGGCTTCACAGCAATAGAAAAATAAAATCTTCAAGATTATTAACATCTATATGCATTAGGAATCATATTTGACCTTGCTATGAACAGTTAGGCACATCCGTTCGAAGGAGATATAATATGTCGATCTAGATATGACCACTTGTAATTTATCCAGAACGAAATATGTTATGTCAATCGACATATCCCATATATTTTGATCGAAATATTGTTTTTTTCTCAATCCGCACACGTGGTCTTTCTTGCGTCATGCGCATCCTCGTATCAATTTGCGCATAGCGCGAAATTTTGAATTCGAAAGAAACAATTTATACCTACAAAAAAGCCAACGTCATAAGTAAGTTCACCAGGGAAATTTTATACAAAATAGTGTCGAAAGTTCTCGTCCTCCAATGCTGAAGTAAATCCAAATAACATTTCAAATATTCCACCAGACACATTGTTTGTCACGTTGTTGGAAACCTAGATACATCACCCTGGTACGTCATTACATTACAGGCACCGAATAAAACCTACAGGTTTCGTAATTTTAACGTATAGGTTATGAATAAAATGGAGAAAAAAGATTGTGGCGAATCCTTAAGAGTACATTCAATGTTAAGGTTTTCAATTATGCTAATAGCCTTACGAACCCCACAAATTATGATTAATTTTATTTGGAATATCTAGAAACGTCCCTGTTGAGGCATACGCAAGAAATGCAATATCTACTGGGACCAGCCAGTGCTGATTTCACTTTCTGAAGTATGAACTGTAGTTAGAATATCGTCAAACGTATATTCTAGGAACATACATATGCTAGTTTCATTATGTGAACATGGAACTGTACTTGTATATATAACTGACCATCATATAGATTTAGCCCGCTCGCGAAACAAATAAACTGTCTGAATTGCTACAATGTTGATGACATCGAACATCGAAAAATTAACAAAATCGTTTTGGATTATTGCCCCCCTCCCCCTCAACGCACACACGCACGCCCGCGCGCGCTCACAGTGGCGAAAACGTCTGAGACTTTTACACCCACTTGCTTTACGAGAGAGGCATGTAAATGTTGCAATGGAGAGGCAATTTGTGTAAACCCTGATCAGACTGCTCTTTCGGGAGCAGGCTGAGGCGGGTCTACGCTGATTGATCAGACCTATCATTTCAAATATCTAGTCAAATAGCGCACACACAAAAAAAACTTCCACGCCACTAAAATATTTTAGTATTAATTCGAACACACCTCGCCTACAGCCAATGCTAGAAAATCGTGTTATGAAACAACAAAGTCGCAGTTTTGAAAAAGCGCGTGGAAAGCGCGCGCAATAGCTGACGTCAATGTCCACTGCAAAATGACGTCAGTCATTACGTAAGAAGGTGTAACTCGAAAGACTTTACAAATACATGTCAACATACATGTATGCGAAACAGTTCAACTATTGCAGGATTTCTTCAGTTCAGGGCGGAAAGTTGTAAGAAGCTGAAGACTTCAATGTGTTTTCGTCGTTTATTGCGTGTTCGGATCGAAATAGATCAGCTCTAGCGCGATCGTGATTTTATCTTCTTTACAACTGACCTCCAAACAATGAATTATTACTGAACAATTCACTGCAAGAGCTGATCTTTTTCTTAAATACCATTTAGCTTAACGTTGATATCGATACAAAAGGCTTATGTTTAAGTACTTTTGTTACAGACAAGCAGGCAGACAGACAGATAGATTTTGCTGCTCGAGCTCGCAACACTGTATGTCGATGAACTGTCTTTAAATCTGTCGATGAACTGTCTTCAAAATGTATGTCAGTGAACTGTCTTGTCGCATCTGCTATAAGCGCCTCAAAAACATCAAGTTAATTGAAATAGCCTAAACATATATGTCGTTTTAGATATAATATTTCAAATGAAATATAGATATCCGGATGTAGAGTTATATGTATCTCGAAGGAGATATTATATCAAAGTTGAAATATAGTATGTTATATCTCGATTAAGGTATGTTATTTCGAATTAGATATCATATTTGGACCGACATAATATATCTCGTTCGAACGGATGTGCCTAACTGATGAAGTAGGTCAAGGTCCACCTAGGTTCATTCGAAAAAATGTTTAGGCTTTGGATATCCTCACTACTTCATACCACAACCCAAGGTCATTTGGCATTTTGTTCCGGAGAAGTTTTACCATGTATGGGCGTGACAATCTTAGTAATGTGTACAGACCAATTTGAACAAACTTTCATTCCCCCACTCTGAGGAGGATCCAAATGAAATTTAAGTTTAATTTGCCTGTGGTTTCTGAGAAAAATATGTTAACATATATTGATGACAATTCAATCGGAGAGACCGCGGATAAAAGGTCAAAGATTATCCTTGACCTTTGGTTCTTATCTAATCAGTAGCTCATCAGGTTAAACATATCTAGTATGATGACTGATAACAGGTTTTTTTCAAAATTTCATCATCATATTCATCAGCGGACGCACAGAAGCCTGAGCTTCAACATCATACAGTAAAACCTGTGTAAAACAGCCACTCTCAAAAAGACCGAAAATTGGTTTTCAAGACCATTTATCGCTTAATGCAGGTCAAAAGTATTGCAGAATGCTCCAGGGAGCAAGCTACCATTTGTCATTAAGATCTTTGTTTTGTCTATTTTTGAGTGGCTGTTTTACACAGGTTTTACTGTATCGTCACTTCTCAACTAGGTCAGATATCTCTAAAATCTCCAGATTTTCTTAGTAGAATTCAACATTACAAAGTTTCTGGCTACATGCCTGATCATAATTGGATTCATGATCAGGTGCAGGGGCATTATCTACATCAGTGGGCCCCTTCCAGGTAACTGGCTAGCTGCACGCATAGCAGATCTCACAACTGATCTCCAGGTGCTCCTTTCTTGAGGGTCAATTGTCGTGAGCTTCCACTCATGGCAATTGTTCTCTGTCTGATTCTTCCATGTCAGCTAGGGCCTCCCTGGCACCCTCCTTCAACCAACCTGTATATCACATGCTGTTCTGACTGCACCACTATAACACTCCACATGTCCAAACCAGCGAAGCGTTCTCTCTCTAAATGAGGTGTAGGTCTTCAAGCTTTGCTAGTAGCTCGCTTGACCTAACTGTGGCCACATACTCTGACTTGATACTGTAGATCTGTCTGATCATGGCCCTGTCATTGCGCTGCAGATTCATCTTGGTCAGTGGTCAAGTTTCACTGCCACTGGTATGGAGCATGGCGCTCCACACGCAAGAGCTGTACACATGGCCATGGGTCTTGTAAGAGATGTGGCGGGATGTGTGAACTGGTAGACTACCATAGTAGCTCCCTGAACTTCTTCCAGGCTGTTTTCATACGAGTATATGTTTTCACACTCATTAAAAGACATTAGAATCAAAATTTGACGTTGCCATAAAGTAGGTAAATGTCAACCTAGGGTCATCATTTGAACAATCTTGATAGGGCCTACATTCTCAATGATACATACCAAGGTTCAAGGTCATTGGCCTTGTTCTGGAGAAAAGTTTTAAAGGAACTTTCACATTATATGGTCATGTGACCAGAGCCTAATTCCCTTTACCTAAGGAGTCTCAACCTGAAAAGAATGAGTTCAACTGACCCAGTGTTTTCAGACAAGAAGATGTTTGAAAATGTTGACAGACTACAGTTATAGGTATACTATTAGTTCAGCTTAGGTGAGCTGACTAGAACTGTCAGAGAATCTGACTATAGCCCCTCTGCAGCGCTTTTCATGCTGTGAAAAGGCCAAGTCCTTAAGCTACTGAGCAGAAACGAAATTCAGAGGGCCAATCAAGGGCCATAACTCTGCTACAAATAATCAAAAAACAACAGGTAGCAATCCCAACCTAGTTCTTGTCAATATATATGCATATACAAAATTTGGTGAAATTCTGCCCATTTGTTGGGGAAAAATTCTGACATCAATCAAAGGCCATAACTCTGTTACAAAATTTGCAAAAAATGAAGATAGCAATCCCAACCCTAGATCTCAAAGTTTGGTCAAATTCTGTTCATTTGTTCTAAAGATATTGAGCGGAAACGGAACTCTGACATAAATCAAGGGCCATAACTCTTTTACAAATTTGCGAAAAATGACAGGTAACAATCCCAATCTAGATCTGTCAACATGAATGCACAAATAAAATTTGGTGAAATTCTGTCAATTTGTTCTCGATATTGAGCGGAAACAAAACTCTGACCTCAATCAAGGACCATAACTCAATTACAAATGTGTGAAAAATGATGGGTAACAATCCCAACCTAGAAATTCTATCAATTTGTTCTCAAGATATTGAGCGGAAACAAAACTGATGGCCAGATTAACCGACAGACGGATTGACGAACAACCCAAATCCAGTATAGCTGGGAGCTAGCCCCCCTTTTTCAAAGCTGGGCTATAATTATGCAGATCATTTGATCATATTGTACAATTTGTCTTACAGCCACCTGCTAAAAAATCCCATATTTGATCTTTTCCCAGACAAAGCCCAAGTATTTTCAATTGCAACTCTTAAAACTAACGGGTAATCAGAACAGGGATAAAATCTCAGACAAGTTATCCAAAGCAAGACCTTCACAATGGCATAGCCAGAACGCTGAAAAAGCTACGCACATCAAAGGGAGACTACTGGATCAAGCAGTGGTTCTCTTCAATTGCATCCCTTTTCAAGATGGGAACTTCTCTTTAAGAGCAGTTCCTTATGGTATGGAAAATCACTTTTGCCACATTAGGTGACCTCCCTTGAATGTTACTATTTTTATTATGCACGCTCGTAACTGGGAGCAACGCCAAGGATAAATAACAACAAAGGGCTTCACTGGAGTTTTGAGATTTTTTTTTTCAATGAAGATGACAATAATGACAATTATTTACAAAATTAATTGATATGTAACAACCTGTGCTCCATTATTCCAAGGTGAAACAAAAACGTTAGTTCATTTCTTTAGAGAAAGAAATACAATTTTATTTGAAAATTATAATCTGTGAACCCTCGATATATACAATGGGTCATTCCAAGTGTATTGTATCAAACCAGTACAAAGAACCCATTAACAGTGAAGGGTTAAAATACCAAGAAGTTAAGCTGACGTTTTGCTGCCCTGTTAAAAAACTTGTTTCCCCCAAAAGTCTGCATTTTGGGTTCTCTTTAATTGCATCCCTTTTCAAGATGAGAACTTCTCTTAAAGGAAAGAATTTGCTCCCTTAAGAGCAGTTCCTTATGGTATGGAAAACCACTTTTACCACATAAGGTGACAACCCTTGAATATTACTATTTTGATACTAATGTTACCTTTTTGTACTGATGGATTTACCCGTACATATTGATGCAATAAGGATGGGATTGTCCATTACATATTTTAAGGGGTCACAGGTTTGAATTTTAAAATCACGATATTTTTCTGTCTCTGAAGATTGTTTTGATCCCAGCAAACAGTGTAGACCTTGATGAAGTGTCACATTTTGCAGCATTTCATCTGGGTCTTGCTTAAGTTTGCTTAAGTACCCCTTTAAAGGTTTCCAGTATGAAAATGGGTAAAATTTAAGATTTAATTTCACATTGGAATAACAGAACATTACATATTGTAGCACTTGTCAAATATCTTATTCACACTTATAAATTATAATATGACCCACATCACAGGAAAATCTGCATTCAAGATTTATGAACAAAGAAGACTCAAATCTAACAACTCAGCTACAGAGAATAGCTAAAATTTGAGAAAATTTGGATTTTTTCCTTTAGTGTGTGCAGGTTTTCTTATGATGAGGTTTAAATACAGTTAAACCTGTGTAAAACTGCCACTCTCAAAAAGACTGAAAATGGATTTTCAAGACCAATTATTGCTTAATGCAGGTCGAAAGTATTGCAGAATGCTCCAAGGAGAGCATTCTGCAATACTTTTGACCTTCATTATGCTACCATTTGTCATTAAGATCTTTGTTTTGTCTATTTTTGAGTGGCCGTTTTACACAGGTTTTACTGTATACTAATTAGACAATTCAACTGCTTCTAATAACTTTACTTCCCTTCAAAAAAGCTTCCTTCTGAAACCAACAAAAGTTTTCATTTTTCTTTTGAAATTAGATTTCACTGTTGAAAATTTACATACAGCATTTGTCAACCATAATTTTCTCACGTCTCAAAAATGGTAAAGGTATAAGACATGGTTTTCCTCAAGGTTTAATTTTTAACAGTTTTCATGCAATATTTGAAGAATATTTGATGGTGTAGAATATTGTAGCCATCTGATCTGAATCACTATTATGGGGTTATCACAATGATATTGGTGAATATTTACATTTTCAAAGCAAGCCTTTAATAAATCTTTAGATTTTTTGCAAACGTTCATAGCCTCATGAAAGACACAAATTTGATTGACAGCTGCCAAACTCACTTGCCAGTGCAATACACTTCGAACAACAAATTCAAAGCCTCTTGTCTGTCCGTGTTCAAGCTGGCTGTTCAGCTTTTCCGTTTTACACTCCGACAAAACCGTTCATACGATTATATTTTAGATACAAAATTGTTTTAATTCTTAAATCAAAAATATTTTTATATAATTTAGATATTTATAATAAAATGTAACTTATAATAAAATGTAAATACATGTATAAGCAATAAATTCAATTTTGGATCTTTTCATGGAATCATGAGTACTTTGCAAGAGACCTGAAGTACTCATGATTTCATGAACATTCCAAAAATTTAATTTATTTCTTAAATACTGTCCCAAGTTGGGATATTAAATCATCCAAGCTTGTGAGCGTTCATAGATATACCAACTCAGGACAAAAGTCATCGATACCAGTGTGATAACCCTTTTATTATATAGCTATAAATATTTTATTATTTTTCGTAGTATACAATGTAAAAAAGTTCTTTATGATGTATGATGTAGATTTCAGAATTCACATGACACTTTTTGCCGTGACGTCAACAAAATGTGGGACCCAATCTGTATCTAAACTGTTTGACACTCTGATGGTATTGCTGAATGCCTTTTTTTTCAAAAATGTTAAAATTCCTCACATGACGAAAAAGCATGCAATCACCCAAGTACATACTGCATTTGGATCTTTGGAGCCGTGATTTGTGATTTCCAACAATGTGGCATTTTGACAAGTGTAGACTCTGACAAGCATGTGCAGCCAAAACTCCGTCAGTAGCCTTAGAGTCGTAGAATATTCAAGCGACTAGCAAATGCTAGCAAAGGCTCTGATCAGGCTGGTCTGAGCCTTTGCTAGGCGCACATACCACATTCTTGGAAATCTCATGTTGCGGCTCAAATATTGGTAACTGAATGTAAGTGGGTTCAATAAGCACTGAAACTGTTCTAAGCAGTACTTATGACAACTACCACAAGTCACTTTTACGAAACGCTATCATATAAAACACCCCTTTGTTTTATAAATCAAATGCTATATAAATACGGGTTCATGAAATTAAGCCATGTCATTTACCAAAGCTACCCTGCTCCATTCTGATGATTCCGATGTATATTTGAGTAAGTTTTGATTGTACAATGCCCAAAATTCCTTTAAAATAACAATTGGTATCATAAAAGAATTTCTAGCTCACCTGAAAATGAGCTCTCAGAGGAAAAAACTGTCCTAAATAATTGAAAAAAAATAATCTGGCCCAGAGGTTATAAAACTTTTTTCATGCTCAATTCAACTGAGCCCGAAATTTCAACTGCTCATAAAAACTAAAATACCGACAAATAAAGAAGTTTCTTGCTTTAAGTCTCTCAGATGTTGTATTAATCATGCTAATAAATATTAATTGTTGGCATTTTTACATTTATGAGCAGGATAAATTCCGAGCACAGCTCAGTTGATTATGAATTTTTTTTATAACCTTAGGGCCTGGTCTCATCTTAACCCTTACTTCCCTGGATCTTTTTACATACTACACCAAACCACATTTTTTTAATGAACTTGCAGAATTAAAGTTATTAGCATATTTTAACAAGAGTGAAAAACAGTGTGGATCTGGATCTACACTGTTTTCAAATCATGATATATCTGGGTTTGTCGCAGTAATATTTGAATCATCACTGTATTTCTAAGTTATTTTTACACTATTTACAATATCACTGTACAAATATATCTGGTTCCTGCTATATAAGGTATTCAAGTCTAAGTCCAATACAAAATTAGCTCTGTGATATTTAAATTTGATTTGCTCTGCTCACTTTTCATATGGCTTAACCAGTCATTTATACATACAGGTATAGGCAATGCTTACTGGATATAATACAAATATACATGTACTAGCCAAAAGTTCTAACCCACCACCTGCATTTTATTAATTTTCTTCAAACGTGAAATGACATGACTACTCTTTTTGCATCTCAAAATAGCAAGACGAGTTGACAATAAACATATTGACAAAATATTCAACAGTACATACAGGATGCCAATTTGAATAGTGATACCCCCATTTTCAAAATTCGCATTTTGCCACTATTGTGAGTCGTGACTTTTTTTTAAAATAACCCACTTTTACACGCAAAATGTTTTCATTTCAAAGGCCAAACTCATATTTAACACTAAAATGCTGAAATGCTGAAATGAACACTCCTCCTGCACGAGACTCGTTGCTGTTGGCCAGTGCAAATTCTTGTTATTTTTTAAATTGAGGGTATGTGTATTCCGCAAAGCCTCCCGGATACAATTTTATGAATTTTGCTTAGCCGTCTTCTGGAATCTTTTAATGATAGGCTGGCCTGATCGTGAATGCAAATGCAACTGATATAGTGTTCATAGCATTTCAGAAAATCTATAAAAATATATGTGGCCAGTTAGAACTTTTGACTAGTATATGTCTGGGTTTCCTTCCAAATTTATTTCCCAAAGTCCAGATCCATCTTTTAACCCTTACCTTGCTTTGCTATTTCTATGTACTACACTCCTCCTCAATTTTCATTATGTTGATTTGCAAGAATATACAGTTATAAGCATGTTTTACAAGCAAAGTGAAGGCCATCTGAACTGGATCTGCAGTGTTTTTAAAGCAGGACATATCTGGGTTCATCATGGTAAGGGTGAAGACAGATCTAGTTTTTGGTCATTGCTTTGCTACAGGAAACCCAATCTTTAAGGCTGAATTTTATCCTGCTGATAAATGTTAAAATGCCAACGGTTGTTGGCATGTTAACATTTATTAGCAGGATAAATACCAGAATGGATGAGACAGATTATCAACTGTAAGATTCCATTTCAGAAATTCAGTACTTATGCCTAAGTTACATTTGCCTACGGCATTGTACGATTTATTTGTCTACAATTTTCGGTACGGTTTTCAAGGCATCGTAGGTGGCTCTAAGCTACGGTATGTGTTTACATTCTTTACGATCAACCTGCGATTTCTTTTGGCAACAGAACGGGACAGTCCTTACAGAGACCTTGGGAACATCGTTCAGAAACCGCACAGTCATCGATCATTTTTTTGGCCCAAATGACTATCTAAAATCTTGCTGTGTCCTCACGATCAGCATGCGGTGCCCATAAGCTACATGCTTACGATTTTTTAAAATTTGTCATAGTGCGGAGTTAAACAAAATTGTAGAGGCAATGATGCCCGTGAATCTGTGCGATGATCGCAGGGTCTCCCCATGGTGGCCGCACAGAAAGGGTGATTTGGACATCGTAAACTCATCGGAAGGCAAATGTAGCCGAGGCTTTAAAGAGTGAATTAACAAAGTCTCATGTCCTGTTTTTAAATTGTAACTGGACTGCCAAAACTGTCAATGACAGTCATACTCCTACAGTGATCCTCAGGAAGGAACTCTGTATCCTGACATGACACTCGTTAAAAGATACCTGTAACCTTCAATTACCCTGTTGAAAAGGATCTATGGATTAACGCATGCAACAGCAAACAACTATACACAAAACACGACTAGGAAACACACTCTTCAACTCTAATAACAAATATACACATTTTCAAAAGAAAAGCATCATTTGCATTGTGTTTGGAAGAGTCACTTAGATTAAAAATAGTCCCTTTATTCTAAGGCATGGACTCATATAAGACTAGGGACACAAATAAATATGGCTTGCTAGATCAGGCCCCGAGGTTATAAAACTTTTTTCATGCTCAACTCAGCTGAGCACAAAATTTATCCTGCTCATAAATGTTAAAATGCCAACAATTGTTGGCATTTTAACATTTATTGGCATGATAAATACAACCTCTGAGAGACTGGTAGCAAGAAACTTCATTTGTCAGTATTTTAGTTTTTATGAGCAGTTGAAATGTCATGCTCAGTTGAATTGAGCATGGAATAAGTTTTTTAACCTCGGGACCATGCCTTGTGATAAATATTTATCCTGCTTATAAATGTTAAAATGCCAAAAATTGTTTATTAGCAATATAAATACAAATGTACATCTGATAGTTTTAAAGGCAGGAAGATGTTTATATTTTAGCATTTTAGTTTTTATAAGCAGTTTAAATTCCATGCTCAGTTGTGTTGAGCATGAAAAGAAGTTTTATAACCTAAAGTCTGTTATCTCTTTGATAAATTCAGGGAAGAAGCATGCAGAGTATAGAAAATTTGATCAGTTTGTCATATGGCCCTTTAATTTTAACAATGAAAGTTTATGAAACACAATATACCATGGTCTGTCTTATTCTAGCCAAGAATAGACTAGACACCTGGTGCAGTAAAACCTATGTAAAACGGCCACTCTTAAGACCGAAAATTGGTTTCCAAGACCAATTATCACTTAATGCAGGTCAAAAGTATTGCAGAAAGTTCCAAGGGGGGCATTCTGCAATACTTTCATCCTTCATTAAGCTACCATTTGTCATTTAGATCTTTGTTATGTCTATTTTTGAGTTGCCGTTTTACACAGGTTTTACTGCATAATGTATGTCCTCTTTAGTTCTATTAAATTTTGAAAATGGAAATTGAATAGCAGATATGCTTAACCTTTGATGATGTATATACATACTTGAGCAAAGGGTCAATAATTATAAATCAAAAGTATCAGTGAATTTCTTTTCAATGATAGTTATTTGTTTAAGAAAGTTTCAAATTTTAATCAATCTGGAAAAATGGATCCTTCAGAAATAGAGAGAACCTACAACATAAGAAAACAGCAGACTTGGTTTTATTGAGTCTGCTCATGAGAACTAATGGAAAGTGGAACAATTCTCACGCACCCTTGCACCGACTTAAGCGTTATTCTGCTTTCCATCAGAACCCAATATTCCCGAAGGACCAGAATATGAAAAAATAGCAATACTGTATTAACTCTTTTCTTGCTAGGGGGGACCTTTGTCATCTGCTGATAACCTTTGCAAACAGTATGGACCCAGATCAGGATCCAACCCATTTGACACGCTGATGTTCCTGATTTTTTTTAATTTTGAAAAAAGTCAGCAGACGACAACAAAAGCATGAATAATTACCCTGCATGCAAAGAGGCAAGTTAAATAATGACATTGATAGGTTACCATAATTACCCTTAAGGAATTTCTTAGTTAAAACATGGATTATCGTCGATTGAAAGTAGGTGTTTATAACATGTGACACTGTTTTTAATGCCATAATGGGCTTGGTGTGTAGGTTATATGGTCTTGATCTACTTTCAAATTTTGTTAGAGAGCAGCTAAGGCTCTGGTGTGAAAGCTTGGATGTACATGCTCAATATTGCCTTTGCATTATGGTAAATGTTCTAATATTTCGAACACTATAAAAATGGGCATAGACAAACAGCGCAGACCCAGATCAGACTGCTTCTGAAGTAGCAGTCTGATCAGGATCTTCCCAATTTGCTATTCCAGCCCTGATCAACAACATTTCATTTGAGAACAGAATGAGAAAAGATGACAGAGTTCAGAATTTTAGAACATTTACCGTAAGTATCAAAATCTCATGAGCTTGTTCAGATAGACCAGCACATGAGTTTTGGTACTTTGACTTATCGTATTGCTGAGCATCAAAGCCTCAGACAAGCCCATGCAAATGTGAAGACTGGCCAGAGCCTTGACTGCCTCTCCTATACACAAAATATGGATGAAGATGAATACACAGATGAATTTCTGTCCTTGATTGTTTTCTTTGCAAATAGTGCAGACCCTGATGAAATGCAGCATATCATCTGGGTCTTCACTGTTTGACAAAGTACCCCTTTAGGGGTTTTGAAGACTGGCAAAGGGCTTGGCTGCTGCTCCTATATGCAAAGTATGGATGTAGATAAATACTCAGACCAATATCTCGACCTCTAGCCCTACTAGATACATCAGAAGAGGCATTTAATCCTTTTGTATTCTGGTGGAATTTTGTGAAAACATTGAAACAATAAATATGGGACTGCCCATTGTGTATTTTAAGGGTCACAGGTAGAACTTTCTAAATTATGATGTATTTCTGTTCTTGATTGTTGTTTTAATCTTAACAAAAAGTGCAGACCCTGATGAAATGCAGCATTATGCTGCATTTCATCTGGGTCTTCACTGTTTGACAAAATACCTAGCTCACAAAAGGTTCAAAGAGGTTTTGTGCTAATGAGATAAGTACCAAAATCTTGTGGTGTAATAAGATTGTTTATGATTCTTTTGGCAGTTTTAGGTTAACAAAACACTTTATTTAAACAATACTTTATTCACAATACTTTATTCAGATAACTCACACATGTTTATACAAATATGATGTTGTATTGTACAGAATTCAACAATAAACCATGCCAATGACGTGCTGTACAGACCAGACCAATGACATGCTGTCAAAACTGTTCTTTCTGCACATTTACAGTTTTTCCTTGATTTTTTGTTCATAAGAGCACATTTCCAATCTATAGCCTGTATTTAAGATGGTGGCTGATATGAATTTTCTCTCTAAGTAATCAGGTCAACGCATTTAAGCTGAGTGGAATTTCCAATCCTTATCAATTGAATGAGTTTATTTCTAGTTTATGCTAGCTTTTAGCGGGTTTTTTTACATATTAATTCTAAATTTGAGCAGATCATTTGGTAAATTCAGTATCAATCAGATGCCGCATTTTGTGGCATCTGCTCTGCGTCTGCATTGTTAGCCTATGTCCCATAAAATGGGTGCTTTTTACCTCCTATTCTTGTCTGCTGATAGGTTTTGCAAACAGTTTGGACCCAGATCAGGCCTGAAATGTTGGGCCTGATCTGGATCCAATCTGTTTGACACTGTGATCATTTTCTTGAAAGAATTTTTTGAAAAAGATGATTTGAAAAAAATCAACAGATGACAAAAAAGCATGAAAAATTTCCAAGTGTTAGGTGGGTTAGGGTGTCATTTTCACTTGGTCTGTGCTACCTTTATAAGGAAATTCTATTTTTTCTCAATATATACAGAAAACGTTACTACATATCACAATTTTTTGCTGATTTTTTTTTAATGAACCTCATTTGAATTTTATCACAAAAACACATATACAAGATGTGACAGCAAAAAGGGGGACACATGGGGCTCAAATCATACGAATGTACAACATTGATCAGGAACCCTCATTATCAATTCTATCTGATCAGTCCAATCAATCCACAAGAACAAATGCATGGTTGAAAGTTCAAAATTTCCAAAATCCTGAACTTTAGAAATTCAAATTTTAGAACTTGCAGGATGCCTACAACAATGAATAAGTTCAAGCTTAAATGATTGTGTTAGATCATCTGAAAACTAATCAGAGACGCTATTATAATCAGCCTAATTCAGCATCTTGAGTCTGACTTTCTATGGAAAGTCAGCCTCAAAATCCTGAATTTAGATTTAATCCTGAATTTAGGATTAATCCTGAAAAACTTTACCCATGCAAATGCAAGAGACAGCAATATCACTGCATTAGACCTTATACCTGTTGACCCTTTCTTGTCTGGTAACATAGGGGCCTTCAGGGGTAGATCCAGGATTTCTGGATAGGGGGTTCATATCTATAAAGGTGTGGGGGCTCACTTTGCTGTTTTTATCTCATTTTTTTTAAAAATATCCCATGAAAATGAAATAATTTGGTCTCACTGAGACCAAGTTATTTCATTTTCATAGGATTTTTAAAAATAGGGGGGGGGGGGGGGGTTTCAAGTGAGCCCCCCAAAACACCTCTGCATTGCCGCAAGAAAACCTGTCTTTTGGGTTTGTGACCAGGTAGGGCTTAACCCAGCCTACTCAGCCACAGGGATAGAATATTGAAATTTGGCATGTAACAAGTTTTGGTATTTTATCATATGACGTCGTGTCTGGGAGTGAAATAACGCCATGCAATAAAATCGATAAACCACTAGTGGTTTATAGATTTACGGGAAACGTTATGACGTCCATAACGACGTTGCTTACATAATGACAAATTATGATGTTTTTACTCCACAATGGGATTCCAAAGTAGTCTTAATGTCATATGATAAATAGAATCTAACATTCCTGCTTTTGTATTATTGAATTTATTAAACTCGTTGGGAAAAAGAGATAAAATGCTTGGCAAGCCTCGCATTTTATCTCTTTTCCCCAACTCGTTTAATAAATTCAATAAAACATGAGCACTCATGTAAGATCCTCTATATAATTTCCAGAGAGTGAACAACAAAAGCTATGATCAGACTGTGCACCTTTGTTGTTCACAATGCAACAGTCAGGTTTTCTTGCGCCGTACCCATATAAACTAGTACATTATCAATGTGTCCAAGATGAAATGCCACGTAAAGCCGCATCTTATCAGGCACTGTTTGTTAAGATAGTCTTCAGATAAAGACAAACAATAAATAATGCCCTTCAAAATATGTGATGAACCATCCACACTTTAAATAACACAGGAATGTCGATATAGCTCGGCAGCTTGGATCCATAATCGGTGATTGCGCTACAAGCAATAAGATTGTAATTCCGCAGTGTATTTCAGTGTCAATTTTTCCACTATTCCACAACTTGAAGGAAGAGTAAAATTTTATATCCAATGAGAAATGGGCCAGTTCATGAGAGATTTTCAAACTCACTCTATGTCACTACTTTATGTTATGAACAGCAAAGTCTGGCGAGACTGTGCTGATGCTCCTCAGAGTCTCCGTTGCTAGAAGTAGCAAAATCTCATGAACTGGCTCAAATGAAGATTTCTTTTTTTTTTTTTTAACTCTTTCCTTGCTTGCTGCGACTTCTGCTGACAACATTTGCAAACAGTTTGGACCAAGATCAGGATCGACAGAATGTCGGTTCTGATCTGGATCCAAACTGTTTGACACTCAGTGTTCAATCTAGAGGGGCGCCCTTGGGAAATTGGACCCCTTTTTATCAAATGGCCCCTTGCTGAAGCTAGAGTGGGCCATCTTTTACATTATATCAATGGGGAAATATTGGACAGTGTTTTAGTTTCATCTGAAATCAAATGAAAGTGCCCCCCCCCCCTTTAAAATTTCCTAGACTGAACACTGGACACTCTGATAGTGTTCCTGAAATATTTTTTTTGAAAAAGTTAATTTTGAAACTGTCAGCAGACGACAACAAAAGCATGCAAAATTACCCAGCATGCAAAGAGGTTAAGGCTGTCCAAGCTGCAGCAAAGAAAATGGGATTGGTAATGTGATAGGCTAGCTCCTTAGATGAGATGTATTCTGTTAGTGTCTTCTCTGTTGTGAGTCTCTGAGAAACATTTCATAAGCTGCAACCATTTCATCATCCATACCACTGAAGGAATATTCGTCATAGCTGTTGTCTTGCCTAAAATAAATTACGAGGAAAAACATAATAATGTTACATTATTTACCACTGAAGGAATGGTCGGCATAGCTGTTGTCTTGCCTGAAATAAGTTACGAGGAAAAACACTATTGAAAAACATTATTTACCACTGAAGGAATAGTCGTCTTAGCTGTTGTCTTGTCTGAAATAAGTTACAGTAAACCCTGTCTTAGGCAGCCATTCAAAAGAAAAACATTGGTTTTCAAGATCGATTATCGCTTAATGCAGGTCAAAAGCTATTGCAGAATGCTCCAAGGGGAGCATTCTGCAATATTTTTGACCGGCATTAACATAATCGGTCTTTAAGACCTTTGTTTTGTCTATTTTTGAGTGGCCATTTAAGACAGGTTTTACTGTACGAGGAAAAGCATTATTTACGCTTTCAGAGGATGGTCTGGCACCTAGGTTATAAAACTTTGTTCATGCTCAACTCAACTGAACATGAAATTTCAAATGCCCCTAAAAACTAAAATGCTGAAAAATATAAACTTTTCTTGCTTTAAAACTCCTAGATGTTGTATTAATCATGCTAATAAATGTTAAAATGCCACAGTTTAGTTGGTTTGGTTGGTTTGATTCTTTATGTCTCAGTTCACCTTACCACACTTTTTCCTGGGCAAGCTTGACTAAGCAGTTAGCCAGTACTTCGTGCACATATTTCTGCTTGTAACTGAAAACCCTTCTTGAATTAATGGAAGGAGGAGAACAACCGTAGCAAATATTTCACGATTAATTTCCACGAAAGTATATGACCAGGGCCTTGATCAAACCTGCGACCCCTGGATCTGCAATCAGAGTCGCTACTGATTGTTTTAACATTTATGAGCATGATAAATTTTATGCTCTTTTGAGTTGAGCATGATATAAGTTTTATAACCTTGGGACCTGGTCTAAGGCTCAATGGCAAGTGTAAACATATATCCATAGGTATTTGAAACGATACATTAAAATGGGAAGCAGAGTGACTCAGTGGTATAGTCCTACACTTGATATCAAGAGGTTACTGGTTTGAGGCTCACCAGTCATTGTACTGTATCCTTGAGAAAAACACTTATCTTCACTGCTTATTACTGGCTACCACCCAGGAAAGTGCCCTGACATGACTGAAATATTGTTGAATGGGACAAAGTATCGACTCAAGCAAATAAACATTGACACAGACCTTTCATCAGCAGATAGATTACCCAATACATATTGATACAATAAGTATGGAGTCGTCCATTTTCTATTTTTAGGGGCTGCCAGTCAAAATTTCTATATAATGATGTATTTCTGTCCCTGAAGATTGCCAATATTGCTTTTTGTCTCAGCAAACAGTGCAAACCCCAATGAAATGCCGCCTTATGCGGCATTTCATTTGGGTTTTCACTGTTTGCCAAAGTACCTGTTTACCGGTATCCAGAATGAAAAGGATTAATGTCTGCCTAGACCCACTTACTGATAATGATAGCCTTGATTGCCTTGATTAGATGACCAGTTGGGGTAGTCATCCATACCCGTGGACCATGGCTGTTGTATGAAGCCATCATCCCCGCCATGATCGTTCCACTGTTGAGTGGCGTAGTTCTCCGCCTCCCACTGTAGGAATGCTTCTTGCTCCTCCAGATTTAACCCCTCAAATTCACTCTCTTCCTGGCTGAAGCCCGCCTCCTCCCGAGAGATTGGCTGGCCCATGCTGTTGTAGAATATTGGCTCATTCTGTAGAATATACATACACACAGGGTGCATTTTCATATAGTATTTGTTTGAATGGGCATACCATACATGACATAGTGCAGGAACTGTATTTGAACTTTGTTAACCCCTTCACTGCCTTACCCCGAGCTGTGCTGGTTATGGCAACCGCTTCCTATACGCCAGTGCCCTGAGCGCCGCTCGTGTTAACATGTTGTTGTTTATATGCGTGTTGTATAAAGGGACAGAACTCAATTATCCTTATCTGCTCTAGAATGAAAGAGTTAACTTTTCCAAGATTTATACCATAACTCCGTGGCCGAAAGCTTGCTTTTCACAAGGAAAACGGCCCTTTTGATGAAGAACTTGTGGGTTTTTTTCAAAGATGGCAGCTGATCGTGGTATTAGTCTGTTGTGTTTCTTGGAAGTAGAGGTTATTTTGGAAGTCTAAAATGGCTTGTATATGGATGACAATTGATATTAAGTGGAATCAGCAATGGTAAAGGAGGAAAGTCCTGTCATTCTCACATTTTTGAACCACTGTTTTCCAACCATTCCAAAACAATGATGTTGTAAACGAAAGTAGACATTCATGTATTTTCAGCTGTTGAAAAAATATTTTTTGACATGCTACCACTAGAAAACATTATTTCAGACATTGTACCAAATGTCTTAAACAAGCAGGAAAAACTTTGGTGTAAATCCCTGCAGTTGTTATGATTTTGTATGAAATTATATGTAACATAATAATAAAATCAAAATGGCCATATTTCCCGCCAGCATATTGCACTTATAGGCAGCAGTGAAGGGGTTAACAGCTAAGAGCATGTGAAAAAAATGGCTGAACAATGATTCTTGCATAAATACCTATTCGTATAGCTATTTTAACTCATTGTCAAATGAATGAAAATCCATGTTCATATAGACTTGAAAATACTTAAAATGAGCCCTGTTTTATTTGCATGACGTTATATATGGAAAGTGTTGCGGACCAGACTGATCATTTCGCCGATGCTTTTGTTCGCGAAAATGTTGCATATGATTATGACGTTGTGACGACATTACGACATTCAAAAGTTTACAGCTGACGCCATTTTGTTTAGAGAAATCCAGTGTAAGAAAATGGACATTTTAATATTTTAGCAGTATATTCAGTGCGAATTTGAATAGAATAAGGTAAAATATGCAAGAATAAATTATCACACATGTTTGTTTCATTGCATTAACACTTGCTGGGTCCAATCTCGGTGAGAACCATGAATACTATTCTTATCCAAACTAATTATTCCATAACCCTTTATTCCTGCCAGTACTAATTGTTGCCTGCTTATTGTGTATGCTGAATATATTTGAAACCATTCCCAGCCTACAGTTAGTATGGAAGCAGACAATATGAACCATATGGATCCTGAATTATCCATATTGTTTGCAATATAGGCTACCAAAATAAGTCAGAAGACAACATTTGTCGTGAATGGTTGGGAAAAGTTTAAGTGTGTAAATGATTTAAAACATGATACTTACAAGCTGAAAATTATTTGGTGCCATCATATTAGGTGAGTAGGGGACGGACTTCTGAGGTGATGGGGCTTGCTCTACACCAAAGTTGGAGTCAATTCTACTGAGGACAGAGTTGATTAGGCAGTGACTTGTTCTAAACAGTAAAATATACAAATATATCAGCATCAATCAACTACAGAATACAAAATTAATCTTGACACCAAAACTCTTTCCTTGCTAGTGGCTACTTTTGTCATCTGCTGATAACCTTTGCAAACAGATTAAACCCAGATCAGGCCCAACAATACATCAAGCTGATCTGGATCCAAACTGTCTGACACTCTGATGGTATTTCTGAAAGACTTGATTTTGAAAAAAAAAGCATGGAAAATTTCCCAGAACTAAAGCTATATGGAAAATGATTGTACCATCCTGTAATGTTATACATACAGTAAAACCTGTCTTAAGCGGCCACTCAAAAAGAAGACCAAAATTGGTTTTCAAGACCAATTATCGCTTAATGCAGGTCAAAAGTATTGCAGAATGCTCCTTTTGGAGCATTCTGCAATATGTTTGACCTGCATTAAGTGATAATCGGTCTTGAAAAAGATTTTTTGGTCTTTTTGAGAGTAGCCGTTTTACACAGGCTTTACTGTATATGGTGGATAAAGTTGTATCATCAACTGGGCTTTTTCATTTTATTCCACACTTAAAATCAAGACTATACAATTGTGTAAAAGTGAAGTTGAGCCCAAGGTTGGGTATTTCTGTGCTAGCTAATTAGGCCAGATTTTCTTTATTAGTTAATTGACAAACCCTACTGCTGTAAAATAATATTTTAACCGCCAACTCTAAATATTATTTGTTTCCTTGAAAAAAAATAATATATTTTTGAGGTTGTCTGTGTATTTTTGAGAGTGACACTGTTAAAAGCGATTGTCCTGTCCAGATTTTTAGGAAAATGATGAAATATTTAAAGATTTAATACAGACTGTTGGTTTACATTTTTAGTTTTACAGTTTTTTTTCTGGAGATCTGAAAGACTTGATTTTGAAAAAAAATCAGCAGACGACAAAAAAGCATGGAAAATTTCCCAGAACTAAAGCTATATGGAAAATGATTGTACCATCCTGTAATGTTATACATACAGTAAAACCTGTCTTAAGCGGCCAAGGGGAGCATTCTGCAATACTTTCTACCTTCATTAAGCTACCATTCCTCTTTAAGACATTTGTTTTGTCTATTTTTGAGTGGCCGCTTAAGACCAATAATCAGAAAAAAACATATTTGGACAAATAGCTTCTGGTTGACAATGTCTCATCTGACATCAATCCAAACCCTAAATTTTGTTTGTTTTGATGCTTTACAACCCAGTAAAAAAAATTTCAGTCATGTCGGGACAATTTCCTGTCTTCCTGCGCCGAACCAGTACTACATGTAAGCAGCAAATAAAGTGCCTTGCTCAAGGACACAACACAGAGACTCCACCGACACTGTGTCTCAAACTAGCAACACTCGATTCCAAGTCTAACACTCTACCAAATGAGCCACTAGGCTACCCGAACCTAAAGTGATGAACATGTTGGACATCGAAAGATGCTGTCTAGCTGCAAGAATAGGAATCCCTCGATGATGAATATTATAAGACCCTATGACCCTATCTTTACTGTGTTGAGGATTAAGAGCTCTGTAAATTAAGGGCCCTTGTTTCACTGACACATCAAGTCAGTGCTATCTAACAAATAAAATAGGGTAAATTGTCATTGACAAAAAGTTTTTTTTTCAATTTGTAAAACAATTTCATATACCCCAGGCAGATATTTTTAAGAAAAACTGTGAGTAGCTTTTCCACTGTCATTAAAAATATCTAGTTTTCAAGTTTTTCCATTTGAATATCATACAAAATTTGACAAAATTGGCCTTTCAAGAATATTTCAAATGGAGACCCAGCATTCAGTATAGGTACAGATTTAACTCAGCAGTCCCAAAAAGGGCTTTGTGAGTCTGTGACCCAACATCCTGCAATAGGGCAAGTTATATAAGCCTCAACACGGGAAAACTTGACAACAAAGGCACAAATCAAGCCTGTGCATTCATGCAGTCTGATCAGCAACTTTGTTATTTGCTATCTGGAAAGTATAGTAATCAGCCTTGTTCCACGCAAAATTTCAATATTCTAGCTAGTCTCTGTAGCTGAGCAGACTGGTTTAGAGTCTCACTTTGTTGGAAACCTCTACGATGGATTTTAACACATCAAGGCCCATATGTAATATTAAAGTTCTACTTACTTGTTTAATGAGGGATGTTTTTCTAATGATCTGATTGTTGAGTAGATATCTTCAAACTTGCCTGGTAATGTGTTTGATTCTGTGATTGCCCCTCCAGCAAGCTGTCATCATAAATAAATGAGTTAGCTTCATAGGTTTAGATAAACAGAATTTTTGAGTGTAAAATTTTAAATATTTTCTAATCCATCAGTCTGAACATACGTATGTTTTGGGTGCTCAAAAGAACGGTCTCAGTGGTTGAGAAATAAGAAAATTAATTTTTTGGTATGCTCTTTTACCTAAAGGCCTGTAGCTTATAGATCTTGGTACTTATCGCATATAGACAATCAGGGTAGGTGCAGCTGTGCAGCCTCTAAAGAGCCTTTGCTGCTCTTACACCCCATGTAAGTTTTCTTTGGAAAGCCAACCTTGAAATCCTGAATTCAGGATTAATCCAGAAAACTTTCACTCAGACAAGATTAAATTGACTACTGCCGATTTCGTGTGGTTCAACAGAGACATATTAGTTCCTCTCCAAACTTTGCTACATGAATCTACCTTGAAGTGAACCAACATTCAAAGGCATAAAAAGTAAGACGTAGCAGATTCAGACATTACACTATGGAGCATTTTAGAAGCATCAGGTGACAAAGCTTCCAAGCAGTAACTAAAATCAGGGATCAAACTTATGATTTTTTAACTCTTTGCATGCTGGGTAATTTTTTCATGTTTTTGTTGTCTGCTGATTTTTTTCAAAATCATTTTTTTAGAGAAATTCTTTCAGGAATACCATCTGAGTGTCAAACAGTTTCGATCCAGATCAGGCCCAACATTGTTGGGCCTGATATGGAATCAAACTCTTTGTAAAGGTTGTGATTACTTTTCTTATTAATTTTGTTTAAAAAAATCATTTCATACTCTTTTACCTGGAGGCCTGGTGCCTGGGTTAAAAACCCTTTTTCATGCTTAACTCAACTGAGCATGAAATTGATCCTACACATAAATGTTAAATTCTAATGCACTTGCAAATGCAACGCGATGTCTGATTGGATAACGTCATAAATTTGCGACAGTATATCCTTTGATATATTTTACTGTCGCAAACTCCACGTCATAACTGAAGTCGCTTTTCATTGGTTGACAAGTGAGTATATGCAGCTGGCAAACGGTTTTATGCAGGCGTAACATAGTACATTTTTACTGTTTTTTTTTTGAAGGAAAAAGGATAATAGTGCATAAGAATGGGGATAACCATATTCAAAATTTTCATTTGGGGAGGTTGGATATACGTTCAGAAATCATGTTTTACGGCTCCACTTACGCATCATCGTAAAACTAAATATCCTACCATTTATCCGACATTATACCTCCCCAAATGAAAATTTTGAATATGGTTATCCCCTAAATGCCAACAATGAGAGTTTTGAAGCAAAAAATATATTTATGTTTCAGCAGTCTAGTTTTTCTGTACAGGTGAGATATTATGCTCAGTTGAGTAGAGCATGAAAAAAGTTTGATAATGTTGAGGCTTGACTTACCTTTAATAATTGTGTTGCACATTTAACAGTTACATCATCTGGCTTTGATAACAATGTTCTTTCGAGATCAGCTATTGCACCACGTAAGATTCCTATTCGTTGGACAGTTCCATCATCTAGTGATACCTTTCAAAGAAAACAATCAGTGCAGAGTTCTCGGAAACACTGAATCAGGCGTATTTTTACGCCAACTTTGGGTTTTGTACGCTTACTTTTCCTGCTGGGGATTCTAATCTACGCCACTTTTTTTCTGCTGACACGTAAAAACACCTGAAGACGACAGCGGGAGTCCAAATTTGGCTTCCGCCACAAAAGATCAGAAGATCGCCGCTAATCCGAAGCCCCAGGGTTTGTCATAAAATGTCCAGTCGTCCGTCAGCAGTAGGCGTGATCTCATTTAGCTCTCGGCCAATCAGAACTTCGCACAGCGACTGCGTCTTTATTGACAGGACAATAATTACGCCTATGCAAATTTGAGAAGCACATGGTTGATTGGTTTTAACTTTTCCGAGTGTGTGTAAAGACAAATGATAGTCGTGCATTCATGACTTTCTGTCTCAATCAAATCTTGAAATGTTTCTTACTTTTTTGAACACATGGAATCGCTTCCACTGCTCAAGTTCCACAGATGGTTGATAAAATAAAAGTAAGATTTGCTGACGACATCAGTAAACCAAATAGGATAGCGTCCGTGAAGGCAACGTTCCGAATGAAGCGCCATTAGCAACAAATGAGTGATGCAATCGATTATCAGTGTTTTTGTTCCACCTTATGAACTATTCTCAGGGTATTAAATGCAAATAAATGACTTTCAGCAAGAAAACCCGTTCATTTTAAACCATGCAAATTGTCTCGCACGTAGGTAGGAAATCAAAATAATCATCTTAGTTTTGGAACAATCCCCTTAGACTAGGTGCGCAAAAAGCACTTACATGCAAACAATTAAATGATTGAACTAGTCTAAGATCTATACATCTGCAAAAGATCTATCCATCTGTCTGTCCATTTGTCTGTCTGTCCGTTTGTCTGCTTGTAAATGAATAACACAACTACATGTATCAATAGTATAAGCTTTTCATTTTAAGGCCAATCATAAAAATATGTGTTTCATGATACATGAAATTTTAAAATATGAGAATATTTTTTTTTTGATGGAGAAGATGGGAAAACAATATAGCCAAACCCCTTTGAAATCCCCAACAATGTTTAGAAAATATTGTGTAGGGGTTGGCGAAGAGGGGGATTTAGGGTAACCTAGATCTTTTTTTGTTCACAGCTAGTTCTCACAAGGATTTTGAAATTGCCATTTTGCAGGATAAAAGACATTACATCCGTAAATAAAACTTTTCATATTTCGGCTAAAACTAAAAACTCCAACTTTTCCAGGTCAAACTCCAATTTTTCAATTTTGACTCCAACTTTTTCCAGGGATGGATTCTATGAATCCTGTTTTCAAAATCCTAGTGAGAACTCTGCAGTGATTAGGACGACAGATAGCAGGGCTCATTGATGGCAGAATTATTTCTCTATTATTTGCTTTTGGCCGAGTGATATATAGTATTAGAATTTTATGCAAAAAATTTGGACTTATTCATTGGAATACAACAGATGATTATCTGGACTTATATTCATGAATACAAAAATTAGTCCCAGACTATAAGAATCTATCATGAGTGTGAGGATTGGATAGAAAAATCTATCCCAAGGACCACCGTTTGGCATCAATAGGCAAGCTGAGTCATGACAAATAGTGATCACGAGGGACGGATTTTTCTATCCCATCCTCACACAAATAATGGATTCTTTTTCTTGCTCGTGAACTATTAAATACCACTCTTTATGCTTAAAAAGGCTCCCAGAAATTCCTGAATACGCTGAGATGTGACATGACGATGTCACTTTAACATAATAATGACGTCACTTGATGACCATGTATGTGAGTTCCAATACAACCAATTTACAGCCCATTTGCTGTCAGAAGAAAACAAACAAATAGTCCCTGATCAGGGACTATTTTGTTTGCACATGCTTTTCCAGTCTGAGTAATTTGGTTCTGGTACCCATAGAGTTAATTGGAGCTACAAAAGGAAAATAATCATAATCCTTCCCTGCTCGCAAATACAAGAAAACATCTAGAGAAATAGGTGAATACTAGACATCTAGCCCCAAACTGTGCATACATGTTTAAAAAATGGCTTAAGTACAAAACTCATAAGGCCAAATAAAAAAATAAGTGTGTTTTGGGTAACGTCTAAAAATTTCAGGTAGGGTGGGGACACATATTTTTTTAATTATTGGGTTTTTTTTAAAAAATTACAATTTTATGCATTTTGAAAGATGAAATGCATTTCGGCTTTTCAAAATGCATAAAATTATATCTTTCGCCTTTCAAAATGCATAAAATTATATTTTTTCCTGAAAACCTTAAAAAAATTCTAGGTTTCACCAGTAAATTCAGGTAGGGTCGGGTTACCCTAAACACAGGTATTTTTTTATTTGGCCTAACTATGCTCTAGCAAGTGGCACTCACCTCTAATACAAGGAATAATTCACCAAAGTACATGGCAAGACCACACAACCGATCCACATTCCTCTCGAGTAAGTCTTGACGTTTATCAAACTCTTTTTTGCACCTGTAAGACGTAATGAAAACAGAGGATCTTACATGAGTGCTCATGTTTTGTTGAATTTATTAAATGAGCTGAGGAAAAGTGATAAAATGCGAGGCTTGTTGAGCATTTGATTGCTTTTTCGCACCAAGTTTAATAAATTCAATAATACACGAGCACCGATGTTTAATTCTATTTATTAAATGACACTAAAATTACTTAAAAATTGCATTTCATCAAGATTTTGCCATCTTTTATGCAACATCAACGGACATCATTATATTATGTTAATAAATCTGTAAACTGTTAGTGGTTTATCAATTTTGTTGCAAGGCGTTATATCACTCCCAGACGCAACGTCATGTGATAAGCATAGTATCAAACTTTTACAACATACACCAAACATGTATTGGTTCATATCATTATTTTTAATGTGTTAAATATTCACCTTGCAAACTTAAGATTTAGGACAGTACAAGGTACTCTGAAAGAATCCAAATTTCAGACATGCAAAGATGATAATTCACAAAAGCCCTAAACTTGAAAGGCTAAATGCAGTTGCATGTTCATATATCAGATGAATTTAATACTCTCTTGTACATTTATGGGTCACTCAGTATCATATGCTGAGGGTGTGATCTCAGCAATAAACTGACTTACATATTTATGCGTTCTTTTTTCCCTAATCTTACAATAAAAAGGATATTTTTACAAACAGAATAAGATTATTCAAGGTTTATCCTGGGAAATAAATTATTACCCAGGACGTCACCTGTACATTGGTTGTATTTTGACTCTCATAAATCGTAATTATGGGATATAATTTAGATTGGCGGACCGGCGTGGTAACACCAAACAGCTGCTGATGCATGTTGAACCCCTTTTATACTGGAAACCCCATAAACTAGTACTTTAAAAAAGTGAAGACCAAAAACTTTACCTGTGACCCATTAAAATATATAATGGACTATCCCAACTCTATTGTTTTTAACTAAACTGTATGGGAAAATCCATTAGAATATAACGGGTTAATTATTGACCTCACCCATATGCAATAAGTACCAGTATCTTATGGACTGGTTCAAGTATTTTCTGTAAAAGATCCAAATATAAAAAAGATCTAAAGTATACACTACATAACCCTTGTTCTGCTGTATCTGGATATCACAGTTAAGTTTTGAAGCAGTGTAAACTTCCGAAGCAGCCAGTTGAACAAGTCATACTACTTTCCACAGGTGCTTGTAAATCCATTGTACTAACTGAAATCATCTATCTGAGCTGAACTGGAGCCATCTTTAACTATTCAGCAGGACAAGGATTAACACTTTGCTTCCTGGGAAATTTCTCATGCTTTTTTGTCGTCTGCTGATTTTTTTCAAAACCAACTTTTTCAAAAAATTCTTTTAGGAATACCATCAGAGTGTCAAACAGTTTGGGTCCTGATCAGTATGTCGGGCCTGATCTGGGTCCAAACTGTTTGCGAAAGTTATCAACAGACAACATTTTTCAAAACCAACTTTTTCGAAAAATTCTTTTAGGAATACCATCAGAGTGTCAAACAGTTTGGGTCCTGATCAGTATGTCGGGCCTGATCTGGGTCCAAACTGTTTGCGAAAGTTATCAACAGACAACATTAGTAGGCAATGAGTTTCTACTTTCTTCCCTAAAATCTTCTCTTTTATTGTCAGAATACTCACCTATTTAGAAGTAAACCTCGAAAGTTACCAAATACTGAGTGGCCCTTGAATTCATTAGAGAGGTATTTACCAATCCTTGCACCAGTAAACCGAAAATTGGGCTCTGATATACTCTGAAACATTGAAAATACACAGGGGATTAAGATTACGGTAAATGTTCTAAATTTTTAAACATTTTTCTCTTTCTGTCCTCAAATAAAATGTTGGTTTCAGGGCTGGAATCCAAATATTGCTTGCCACAATAGCAAAAAGGGAAGACCCTGATCAGATGGCTTCTGAAGAAGCAGTCTGATCTGGGTCTGTGATGTCTGTCTGGCATTTTAAGCTGGCAAATAGTTCTCGAAATTTTTGAACAATTACCTTGCTCAGGAAATATACATGTATTGTAAGCGTTGACTAAAGCATGTACAATCTTCCTTAAGGAACAAAAAAACAATATGTAAAGTAAAACCTCTCTAAAACGGCCACTCTCAAAAACACCACAAATTGGTTATTAAGACAAATTATCGCATAATGCAGGTCAAAAGTATTGCAGATTGCAGAATAGTCCAAGTGGAGCATTCTGCAATACTGTCGACCTTCATTAAGCTACAATTTGTCATTAAGATCTTTATTTTGTCTATTTTTGAGTGGCAGTTTTACACAGGTTTTACTGTAGCTGTAAAAGGGAAGATGTTGTGCCACAGACTTGAACACCTCAGACCTACAGATAAGAGTGCAAAATTAATTTTCACAATCAAAGCATGTGTTGTGGGTACTCAAAATAACTGTCTCAGTGAGACAATTCTTATTACATGTAGCACCCAAAGCGTTAATATTGATGGATTATGGATATGAAAATAATTATACATCTACGCTAAAAAAATCACTTATCTGGACCTAAGACTCCTGGTACCAATGCTGACACAGCTACAAAAAGCAATGTCTTAGAGGATGCAATTTTTTTCTTGTCCTCTAAAAAAGAAAACTATGTTGTGGAGACTCCCAAGAAGCAGGATCATCAACTCTGTAGCATCCAAACTATAAAACATATCTTCAAAGTATTATAGCTTTACCAGTAGTTAAAATAAATAATATAACTAAAAATGATAAGTCTATCTTTTTCTCCCTAAAAACTCCATTGTGCAGCTCAATAGTACGGCTATTAACCCTTTACTCCATAGGCTATTTTTAGATCATTACATTTTTTTCTATTTTTAGATTACATTGAAAAAATTCAAGAAAAATTTAAATTAAGTTTTGAATACCCTTTAAAATATTATGGAAAATGGAGCATTTGCTCCATAAGAGCAAATGCTCCATTTTCCATAATATTTTCATAAACATGATATTTCAAAGGCGTCAAAAGGTGTCATTATGGAGTAAAGGGTTAAATAACTTTAAATTGACATGTCTTTAACACAGAAAGAGAATAAAATAAATTCACAGCAGCAATCCAACCAACCACTATTATATATAGTTAATTCTGCAGAACCCGCATTTATCCTTTTTTGAAACGACTGTAGATTCAGATCAGCTGGCTTCTGACAAAGCCATCTGATCAAGAATCACACTGTTTTTCACTCTCATTGAAAATACATGCTTACAACTGGAATGGTGTAAGTGAACAGTATAAAATTGGGTTGGAGTGTAGTACATTAATATGACAACAGTTATCAGTCCAGACATGCCCCAACATGTTGTATGTCTACCAACTATTGACTCGTTCAAGAAGGCAGGTGGTAGACTGCAGCACTCCAGGCCCTAGATCAGATGCTGTTGTTTTTAATCTGATTTATCTCACCAAACTATTCTTAACCTATAATCTTTTTTATCCATCTCACTCACATCTTTTATCTCTTCTTATTTCTACTAACTTGCTTGACGTGCGTCCCTGCATATAATGTCCGCCAGGCAAGAGGCAGTATATGGAGAGAGATTGAGTGTAAATTGGAAAATATATGATGTTGATGTTACTCAAAAGAACCGTCTCAACGAGACGTTTTTTTTAAGCACCCAAAACAAATGTTTAAACTGATGGGTAAGAAAATTAAAAAAATTATACATACATACCTGTTCTAATAGGATTTCTATTATTTCATTGATTATCTCTGGGTCATTAACACCACCTTTCAGTGTGTCAACAATAGGCTTTAGATATTCTCCAACATTTCCGGGACTTGTAGTCAGCTGGAAGACAGCATCCTTGAACATACCAACAACTGCCGCATTGTCCACATTGCCATCAGCACTATTCAAGAAGGCTGGACGGATTCTCATCAATCGCTGAAAATCCTCGTATAAAACATTCTCCTGAAATACAATGTAACAATAAGCATAAGTTTTTAATAAGGAAATTAAGAAAAATAATTAAAAAAAATATAAGGTGTGCCTACCCTACCTAAAATTTTCAGACCTGTTACCTGAAACATTCTTTTTTTTTTATTTGGCCCTACCTTAATATGTAAGAAAACTAATTCTTCCACATGCATATTCCACATGCATATTACATTTTTATTATCCAGTTAGTCTTGTTTTGTCCGACCCACCAACACATTAAGTTCCTGCACTTGACTTTGAAGTCTGAATAGGCAATTATAGTTAAAACCCTGTATCGACTTTTTGTGTGAAAACAAAATTGTCAAATGTAGCTTCAAATTCCCTGAGTGGTATTGTGTTATGATTGCCCTGTGCCTTATCATTTGACATAATTAGTTCATAGATTCACTGACTGAATAGTTAACTTAATGATGCATTTCCTGATAAGATGATCAATCAGACAAAATACAAGACAATACAGTACAGTCACTTTATAACACACCTTTGGATATACATTAAATTGCAATACTGTCATGCTGTGGCTCTCAAGCCTTTTTTCATGGAATTTTACATAGAAATTATTGGAAAATGGCCATGAAATGGTCATTTTCCAATAATTGCTTTGGAAAATAGTCCCTTTATAACACAGCTCCCTTATAACATCAGGCCCCCAGATATAAAAGTGTGTAACTGAAAATTATTTTTCTTATTTCTCAACCAAAACATATGTTGTGGGTACTAAAAAGAACCGTTTCAATGGGACGGTTCTTTTGACCACCCAAAACACATGTTTTAACTAATGGATAAAAAATAATCACAATTTAACGCTTAATTGTTTTGCTTAACTGGCCCTATGAACAAACAGGTTTAAAGGACCTGCACTGTACTTACATTTGGTTGCTGTGGCTGTATGGTGGCATACTTTGGTATAAACTCTGGAGCATCAGCAGACAAGGTGTAGGCTTTAACTGGAGCCTGGTTCTCATTCTGATCTGAAATACACAAACAAATGAGTCATGTGACATGTGATTTCCCACAATGTGGCATTTTGACAAGTGTAGACTCAGACGAGCCTGTGTAGCCTCCTGTTAAGCTTAGAGACTCCAAATCATGTTCATACAGTAGCTTAACACTCAGAATATTCAAGCGACTAGCAAAGGCTCTGATCAGACTGTGCATATGTGCAGGCTGATCGGAGGCTTTGCTGGTCGCACATACCAAATTGTTGGAAATCTCATGTCATGGCTCAAATGGGCCATCTGATGAGATTTTAGTATTTACATGTTGTACCACACAGAGCTCATGATAATTTTTCAAGCAATTGGGTATTTCACTCATCATTTTTTAAACCATATAAATAAGTAAGGGTGCAAAGATCAGAAGGTTACTTTTAAATCCAGATATAAAGAGTGACAGAATTTTCAAATCCTGAATGCTTTGTGTTTCACCCCTTTGATTAAGAAAAAATAGGGTACTTTTGTTAATCATTTGGGTATTGTTACCCTATCTTTCGAAAAATAATTGAGTATTGCTCAAAATAATTGAGTATTTACCCCAAAAAGCAGCTTATCTGTTCCCATGGCCACATATGCTTTACATATTTTTTTACACTGGAAACCCCTAACTGCCATTATAGGTACTTTGGCCAATAGTGAAAACCCAGATGAAATGCTGCAAAATGCAACATATCATCAGCGTCTGCAATGTCTGCTACAAAGAAACCCCTAAACCAGGGGTGTTGAAATACCATGTCTGACTTGTCCGACCTAGTCCCATTTCTTTCAGGACAGTTAAAAATTTCTGTTTACTTGTACAGACTGCATACCCTCATCGTAGGGAAACTGCTGTCTTAATACAGCCTGGGTTGTGTCTATTATTGTGTCACTGAGCCAGGGACAAGTACAAACAAAGTTAATGCAATTCAGTATTCCATTTTAATTAATCATTATGAACGCACAATGCCATGTTGTATGGAAAACTGTGGATCCTGATCAGCTGGCTTCTTTCAAAATTTCAATTCAGTTTATATCTGGTTTCATGCTGATATTTAAAGAGTTAATGCATGGGCAGCATGGTATAATCAAAGAAAGGGCTGAGCTGTTAGGGCTAAGCTGAGTTCTTTGTGCATTAGCTGTTTATTTCGGACAAGTAAAAAAATTAATTTACAGTACCGTGATTTTGGCCATTTTCTTGTCCCTTGGGAAGTTTAAAATTTTGCTATTATCACCGGGTGTATTAACGCTAAAAATTCTTTAATTAGAATTTCAATTAAATTTATTAAAATATAAATATTTTCACTCAAGACTGAAAGGTGTGTGTTTTGCCGTGCATCATTTTTGCTGCAGTTTGCAGCAAGTTTGTACTTGTAAGTATATTGTCAAGATAATGGAATCAAAACACAGTCCTTTCATATCAATCTCTAAAACCTGTCTGCCTGCCCTTGATTCAAATCTAGCTCCCCCTGCATCTTAATTAATTCCCAGCATCCTCTCTTTCTGTCTCAACCAATCAACATCTCTCTTACCACTCCATCTGAATAGACACCCCAAGTGACAGCCTACTATGGGAGACCCCTCACTGCTGATTAGCTAACCCAGGTGCCAATTTCTCCAAGAGTGTCTAGATTCCAGGACCTCTATCAGGAAGACTCTCAGGATTTAATTTGATCTGGTCCCTCTGCAGCCAGACCAAGCACTTTATACAGATATTAATGAAGAAATGCTGATTTCTGCCTTTTTAAACAATATAAGATTATAAGATAAATATAAGAATTAAAAAGTTATTGATTTAAACCCTTAAACTCATGTCTTGAGTGAAAATATTTAAATTTTAATAAATTTAATTGAAATTCTAGTTGAAGAATTTTTAACTTTAATTAGCCCGGTGATAATATTTCCACATCTCTGCCTAAACAGGTACTTCTACAAACAGTAAAGACCCAGATCAAATGTCGAAAATGTGGCATTTCATCGGGTCTGCACTGTCTGCTATGAAAAGAAACAAACTTCAAGGATGAAGTACATTTAATTTAGAAATTCCAACCTGTGACCCCTCTGCAGTGGACAGTCGCATCCTTATTGTGTTTAAATACCGGGTAAATGGGAAAATCCATATGAACATAAATGACTTAACATGTTTGGCTAAGTGAGACCCAGAACACATGACCAATGGACTGACACTAGAAGGCCTGCTCACTCTATTCACTATTGGCATGGTGATATAGTTTTTAAGGCCACTTCAAAGATAAAGTCGAAGTTGAGAACTGGATTGTGTGGTTAGTCCAGGGAACCTGCACAGAGGCCTCCAGTTAACATCCTGATCCAAAGAATGGAGCACTGATTTATTATCATCCCTGCAAATGACACTAAGGAAAGCATGTTTAGACACTGAAACTTTTCCTCTGCGTGAGCGGGGACCAAACCCCGGACCTCTAGCACCAGAAGCAAGTGTGCTAATCTCTGAGCTTCCTTAGGCTGAGGGTAAATGCAGGAAATACAAAGGCCATGATCTGTCGTTCATGCCTGGACTTCCTGCAGTTCAGGTGAGTTCCCATGCGCTGTCTGTTGTACAAAAACAGCATCTAATGCAATGGCTACAGGGGAACGCAGTGGCTCAGTGCTAGAGTGCTTGACTCGAAATCTAGGGGTTGTGGGTTTGAGCCTTACCAGCGGCACTTTGTTGTGTCCTTGAGCAGAAGACATAAGTAGGAGAGTATAAACAGAGATATTTACATTAGCTATTTATAGCTATTTATCAACTCATAGATTCACTTCTCGGATTCATATTTCGAGAATGATGTTTCCTCAGCCAGTGAAATTAATGACTCAGTAGATTGCGGCATTTTTGAACAGCTATCCTCAGCAAGGGGGGGAATCATCCTGAGCACTTTATCTGTGCCTACCTCAATATAAATAGCATAAGGCACAAATTGATAGGAAAACAAAAAGGTAAACATTTCAACCAACAGAACAGAATGAACATGAACAGGTTCCTCTGCTACATGCATTTATTTGGCTTTTGAAAACTCAGAAACAGGTCACTGACATACAGGTAAATGTATATATTGGAAATACGTTGTCAAGGCTGAACTTTCAAAACTGACGTATGTTGAAGATAAAATAATCATATCTCCATTATTTCTATGTATATCTGTGGTTTTTCTTCAAAAAGCAATGGTTCAGTATACTACCTTTAAGACTGTATTGTTATATTTATTGAAGGTTTATTTGTCTTCATGAAAATTAGCAAGAAACCAAGGTACATTTTAGCTATTTTCGGCACTTTAAGCCAAAAATCGAGTGTAGAACAAAATCCCCCCCGGACAAAACCCCCCCTGCTCATTTTTGTATACGTGGACAAAATCCCCCCCATGAATTTTACAACTAGGACATTATCCCCCCTGCTGAATTTTACAACTAGGACATAATCCCCCCCGCTGAATTTTACAACTAGGACATAATCCCCCCCCCCCTTATATTACAGCATACATCATACCATGTAAATAATTTGGACCCAGATTGTAAGTCCTGATCTGGATCCAAACTGCATAACAGCATGATAGTGTTTTGAAACAATAACATTATAAAATTTACTCATATATATTTAAGCAATCACTCTCAAATTAAATTGTAAATGTGCTAAAATTTAATGGTCTAACTGAGTGACTCACTAAGGTCAATTAATTTTCTGATTGCCTTATTAACAGTTACTCAATTATAGGTGTTAGTTTTAAAAACTTAATGGTTTGAAATACTGACATAGATAAATATAATGATGGGGAGATCAAAGGGTGTTTGTATGTTATTGAATAAAATGTAATTAAAATTCTTTGTCCTTTTATTATAACAGTAACAATTAGCTGGTGAATTGCATGATTATCTGAGTAATCATCATTTTCATGCTTTGTTCCAAATAATTCAGGACCCCTTTCATGCTGTCAGACAGGTTGGATCCAGATCAGGACTTATAATCTGGGTCCAAATTGTTTACATGGTATGATGTATGCTGTAATATAAGGGGGGGGGGGGGGGGATTATGTCCTAGTTGTAAAATTCAGCGGGGGGGATTATGTCCTAGTTGTAAAATTCAGCGGGGGGGATTATGTCCTAGTTGTAAAATTAATGGGGGGGATTTTGTCCACATATACAAAAATGAGCAGGGGGGGTTTTGTCCAGGGGGGATTATGTCCGTATCCCCAAAAATCATCAGAAATCAACCTAAAAGAAGATAATAGTTCAATTTTATTTATTGTAACTTGTAATATATCAACTTTGCATACCAAGAATACCTTTGTATAATCTCGGGTATGTTCAGAATCAATTTTATTGGCTGTAGTACTTTGAAATAGCGCTAAAACAAAGCCCGGACAACATAACTTTGTATCGGTGCGTATAATAACAGGAATGGACCGGAACGCACCGGAATGGGCCTCCATAACCGGAATGGATATCAAAATTAATTTGTTTTATGCAACTAAATTTATTATTTTACCATAACTTATCTTGAAAAATCAGTTTCTAATGATATTTCACCTTTTAAAGTGCATATGAGCACAGTCAGTGGTTTCTTACATGGTTGACGTTTACCCATTTAAATTGTCTTGGTTCATATTGAAGATGCACATTCTCTAGAAATAGGTGCCTAGAAATAAGTCTGATCAAATGATGGCTGTGTACATTATAGTCCCCATACCAATGCTCACATGATTGTCCCTGGTCTTTACAAATAGTCAAGCATATGCCAAGAGATATAAGAGCTGTTCTGTGAGACCCATCTGGGTAGCCCCACATAAATAGCCCATATGGGACCAATATATATGCATGTTTGCTGGTACAGCATTTCGTATTTGAGTGTTTTGACAATCACTGCATCCAAAACGATTTAAATACAATAGAAATATGCGCATACTATGAAAAAGAAATGCGCAGCAGTGATCTTTATTGCATGCATTAATACTTTATAGTTGACAGGTGTAAGCAAGCTTTAAGTAGTAGGCTAGATCTACTAGAATATCAGGGTAAGACAGAAAATATTTTAGAAAACATTTTTTGCATTGAAACTGTCTGGAGACCGAAGATATTTGATATTTTACATTACTCAACCAAAATTTTTTGTCAAGTGCACTTAAAACATGTATTTTAGGGTGAATTTTGAGGTCCATTCCGGTTATGGAGGTCCATTCCTGTCCATTCCAGTTAGTAAACGCACCCACTTTGTATTGGTAGATGGTTTTTTACTCATATTAATACCACAGGCTGCAAACACTGTGTCCAAAAAAAATGCAATGGGCTCCACCAACTGACACCAATCCAGATAAGCAGATGTGCATGGTGCAGGGATTGACGACAGAGAGAAGTTTAGGTCAGACTTGATAAGCCGGAGCCTGGAGGTGGTAGCACAATCCTCAATTCATTTCATCTTACAGAGATGTGCACACCAAAAAATTGGCTCCAAAAATTAAACATGAAAAAAATGCACAAAGTAGATCTATAGTAATATTAACATACCAACGTTGGGTGCTTTGTTCTTTGCCACAGTCTTTGGGCTCATAATATTTGACAGCCAACTCAGCATTATGACAATATTTATGTTTTATTTTACCATGAAATCCTTTGATGAGCCGTTCACGAGTTGAAGCATGGGGGCGCCGAAGTTGTTTATTTTTCTTTGGCGATAATTCGCCAGAGGGCTCTGGATCTGAAGACATCACAAAAGCCTCAACTGTCTGATCTTTTGTTCTGATTTGATCGCACAACCTTAACCACGAAATACAGGCACGAAATTGTTGTGAAATATGTTCACTTCAGTCACTGCTAACTGTTTATAAACCGGAAATGTTTCTCACAAAGGTTGGTTGGTTCCCTGCATTTGAACCCAGATTTCGGACATCATGTATTGACTTTTTAAAAAGATGGACAACTGCTGCGGTTTTGCGCTCTCTAATATTTTCAGATATACGTAGACTTGGTCCATTTTTGTGGGGTTCAAAATTTTGAATTTCAATATTTGTGGGGGGGGGGGGGGGGGGGGGTTCAGAAATATCAATATATTTTGCGTATGTTTGTGGGGTATTTGTGTTTTGAACGCGGTGCTTAGTGTACCTTTAGTACTCCGCATTTCTAGATAAGATAAAGAAGCCTTATTTAACGTCGCTTATAATGTAACAGACAACATTAGCTCACGAGCTATTCTGCGACATAACAATTATATCTTTAACAGATACGTACCTGCCTTACTCTATCTTCCTAGCACAACCCCCTTTTTGTGAACGTCAGCAAGGGAGCTACTAGTACCAGTATACACATTTGGTATGGTGCGGTCGTAATATTCGAACCCACGACCTCCCGCCCCGAAAGCGGGCGCTCTACCAACTGAACTATCGAGGCAGTTATGCAATCATCTTGAAGAGGAAGAGAGAGATGGTAACCTTATAATTTCATTGTCTTCCTGGTGTCATGCGGCCGTAGGATTCGAACCCACGACCTCCCGCTCCGAAAGCGGGCGCTCTACCAACAGTGAACTGAACTATCGAGGCGGGTTTGCAATCATCTTGATGAGGAAGAGAGACATGGTAACCTTATACTTTCATTGTCTTCTTTGTGTCATATGGCTGTGTGTGAAGGTCATCCCTTGTGCAGGTTACGGTAGTGGATATGGTTACTTGTAGGCTTTCATCCTGCAACCCGGAGTGAACAATGTACACCTGCCGATAATGCTCGTGCTGTAGCGAAGTTATCGATCCTTAGCATTCTGTACAAAACGTACACATTTGAAAAAAAACGCGCGCATCTGCCTGTTCTCCAATCATGGCAGTGACACTGGACTGACAGTCGTAATTGCAAAGTTTGCTCCAGTGGACTGCCCTACGATGCACCTTTTCCTGCGGGCTCGTCTACTCAAGCAGTCTCTCGTAACTTTAGCATTATGCTTTTGATATTTCGTTGTTGTTTTTTCTTGCAGATATTCGGTCTATGTGGAGTATTTTAAAGGAAACTTTTAATCTGAAAAAGTTTATTTTAGGCAGTTAAACTTTTTGATGTTTTCAAGCTGAAAATTTAAAATTGAAGTACACAGTTTTCGATCTTTAAAGTTGTAGTGCCTTTTTCAAAGCTCACATTCTTAAATATAAGACCTTGTTTATCACCAAGTTGGGCCAAGTTTCTCTTAGAAATAAAGTCGGTATGCTATGCAACTCAAAAGAGAATTGTCGGATCAGAGCCAAACTTCAATAATGTCCTTGTTAACTGCAAGCATGAAGAAAATTAAACCAAAATGAAGGTTCTATAGAGCCCTCCATTGTAAATCAATTGGGAGCTATCGTTTGCCATGGAAACCGGAGTTTTTATCCTATCTATCTCTATCTCTTCATACGACATACACCCTCAAATGAGTATTACGTGCCGGGTTCCCGCGACATGCGTTAAGGGGATATCTTTCAAAAGCTCTTACTTGCATGAAATTTTTCCTGTATAAACAAAAAATGCTTTTCTATCTAGGAGACGGATACCTTTGGCCACATTGTTGTATGAACTATTTATACATGTCACATAGATCACTTTACGCCCCAACATACAGCTTTGGAGCAATCGGCAACATGCTTATCAGTCTTTTTAGAGTTACTAATAATAATAATAATAATAATAATAATAATAATAATAGTCTTTATTTTCAGAGGGTAACACATTTAGCAAAAAAAAAAGCTAATCTTCCATGAGGCCCTCTATGAACTACCACCAAAAAATAATACAAGTATAAAATACAAAGATGATTTACATGTATACAAGATAATACAAACATCATGGAATACTTTCAAACCTACATACAATTATTTAGGTATTTATCCTAGCTTAGTACTGGTTATGCCTTTACTTCCTGGTTTGATTCCGTGTGCAATATTGTGACACGCTGGGTGAACTTTAGAGAAAACCATTTACATGAATATGAACTACAATTATCTGACTATAGTATTTAGAAGTATTTTCGATCCAAATATATGTATTTCTGGTAGCATTTACAATTTTTCATTTTGACCTTGAAAGGTTCATAAGCAAAAATTGTTAATATATTTTTTTCTACCAGATATTTGTTCATTTTGGGCGAAAATAGTTCTAAATATTGTAGTCGGATAATTGTAGTTCATGTTCATGCAACTGTTTTTTTTTCTAAAGTTCACTCAGTGTGTCACACTATTGCAAACGGTATCAAACCAGGAAGTGAATCTAAAAAGACTGATAAGCATGCTGCGGATTGCTCAAAAGCTGTATGTTGGGGCGTAAAGTGATCTATGTGAGATATATAAATTGTTCATACAACAATGTCGCCAAAGGTATCCGTCTCCTTGATAAAAAAAAGCATTTTTTGAAATTCATGCAAGTAAGAGCTTTTGAAAGATATAAATCCCCTTAAAAGTAAAGGAGTTAAAAACAGGGTTAAAAACAGCTGACAGTAGGAATGATTTAAAAGTGCATGGTGTTAGTGTATTATACAGTGAGAAAGTAAAGTGAGGATAAAAACACAAGTATTGTAAATTTATGGTTTTGAGTGGCACACCTGTTCGTTTGAAGCTGTCAAGTTCAGTCAGGGTTGCAATAGATGCTGGGAGACTGTTCTACTGAACGACTGTGAGAGGGTAAAATGAATATAGTAATCGGTCCTGGTGGATATTTGTCTGTAAGCCAATGGGTGAGAGGTACGGGAAGCACGTGGGAGTGGTATGACATATGAAGGGAGAGTAATGGCTACATGCATATGTTCTTGTAGAAGAGGACCAGTCTTGAATCAGTATCCAATTTGTCTGAAAACAGCGCAGCCTTACACACCCGATTCTATTACCCCAATGATGGTTCAGATAAAATTTGATCAAAATTGGCCCACCGGCCTCAGAGATATTGGAGAAAAATTCCCTATTATAATTCTATGGGAAATAACTGTCCTCACTAAAGGACGAGTAACTCCAGATCCAGTTTAAAATCAAGCTCATCTTTCAAGATTTTATGGTTATCCTCGTTACCTGATTGAACCAAAATGAAGTCGCTATATTATAGAACCGTCACAACATTTTCCCAGTTAAAGTTAATATAGTAGCTATCGGTATCCATGAACACCAGAGTTCTTGTCCAATCTGCCTGAAAACATAATGGGAGTCTTGCCGCTGCCCCAAATGATGATTCAGATAAAAAAAAAAGATCGAAATCGGCCTACTGCTCTCGGAGATATATTATATGAGAATAGCTTTCGTCGCTCAAGAGCAAACTTGCATTTGAACCATGAAAAGAAGATACCTGAAAACATATTGCAGCTTGTGAAATTAGATTATCAAACTTTACCTGTCAAAAGGGAAGTTTAAAAAATTGGACGAATTATTGTGCTTCTTTTTTTCTTTTGCAAAATCTTGATTTATGTACACGAAAATCTGTTTGCGTCACAAGATTGCAGAGCAAGCTTGGTCTGACACTTGGTCTGGCTTTCCAAACACTGCATCAAAGGAGCCGTAGAAAATTTCATACCAGGGGTCTAACAAAATTATGTCTGGTTTTGACGAGTTGATAATTGTTTGTTCAGCCTTCTTATTTTCGTGAGCATATTTTGATCACAATTTTGAACAGCATTAGCTCTCTTTCGACTCACGTACGGTCATGTACTGCACAGTGGGTACCCATGTTTGGCTCGTTTCTTTCAGAGGGACCAATGATGCCTTTATGAGGAGAATTGGTACGGACGTGATTAGCTTCTAGGTGGCGGATAAATCAGTCTGAGACCGAAAAGTTATGATCCACGTAATTCTTAATAGATTGGATTTAGAAAGCAACTGGAAATATTGCATGCATGATCTACGTGAAACTGACCTCGTCTGCTGGTAACCTTAGTCATTTGCAAACAGTTTGGAGCCAGATCAAGACCGATAGGTCTGGATCCAGACCTTTTGACACTAATGATATTCCCGAAATAATTTATTTCAAAAAAAAAAAAAAAAAAAAAAAAAAAAAAAAAAAAAGAAGACAAAAAGCATGCAAAATTTTCCAGCACGCAGAGTTAATTCAGAGTTAATCACATTTTCACTATTGAATGCATGAAAAATTCTTGGTCACAACATCACTAATTTTCCTTCTTCCCCTCAACAGTCGATTAGTGGCAGATTGCACCCTACCCCATAATACAATTGAGCTGTCTAGGGAGCGCAGTGGCTCAGTGGTAGAGTGCTTGACTCGAGACCGAAGGGTAGCGGGTTCGAGCCTCACCGGCGTCACTGCGTTGTGGTCCTTGAGCAAGACACATTTATCCTAGCTTAGTACTGGTTAAACCCAGGAAGAACCGTCCCGCATAACTGAAAGATTGTTGAGTGGACGTAAAGAATCAAATCAAACAAACAATTGAGCTGTCTTTATCTCTTCTAACTTTTTCATACAGTAGTACCGTGACAGTAAGGCGCAATCAACCTGCACGCAATCCTCGCGAGGGTGTGGTGCATAATATACAGTCAGACATAAGTTAAGCATCACCCGAACATTATTACAGAGACGTTTCTCGCGTACAAATTTCTTCAGAAGAACAACCAGTTTGTAACATTTTGTTACCCTAGTCTTTCCTTGGTCTACCGAACATATCAGAATGCCATTTGGTCATTTTGCTCAAGTTCTTCAGTGTCCTTTATACACCAACCCCTATTTCGGGGGTATACCCCATAAAAGTGTCACATATTAACCCAAAGTGCTTACTTTGAATTCAAACAAACGCAGAAATAAACCAGACCTATTTTTCAAACTAGTGCCAAACTGATTCTTTCATGTCAGTTATAAAGTGTTATATAGTTATTCATGTGTTTATAATTTTTGCATTATCACTATATAACATGTCATTCTTTACACGTCCATAACGTTTATTCCTTTAGAGATATGAATCTGAAATTTTCAGACAGAATTTGCCTTTAGTATTGTTACAATATGACACTAACACTTCACATGTCTAAGCGTTTTGAAAAAAAAAACATAATGGGGTAGAGAATAGGGACATTTGTAGGGGTAAGTGTGCATTTCCCATTCCTGGTTAATTCCCTTAATGATAATCAAATCAAAACTTGCTGTAAATTGTCACCACTTTATCTCTCTTCATAAATAAAACAAGACAATATTCATGACTAGAAAGCGTCCTTTGTTTTTCTAGGAAACTATTTAGGTGATGCTTAACTTATGTCTGACTGTATATAAAGTAATTTAATGCCAATTGAACAGCTAAGGTCATATGAAGACTGGGCCACAGCTAAATCTCACCCATCAAACTTTTGAAGCAGAGGCTCGAATCCGAGACTCGTGTGGTTTATACACAGCAGCTAACAGATATGAGGATCAACCAGAAACGGACCCTTTCAAAGTGTCTTAAATAGCCGATTCTGGACACAGGCTATCATCGGAGTATCTGTCACTGGATTCTTAGGGAATTTGACTTAACAAAACGCATTCTAAATGGTATTGCTTCTTTCTGCAAGACCATGAGCTACTTGGTCAGAGACACTAGATTTTGCAATATGTAATTTTAACACTGTTTCTGTTAGAACCAGCCACAAGATGAAACTGTACTATCATTCCTCTCGAAGGATCCAGAGCCTTGTCCAAAAGCATCAGTAGCCATTCTCATTGAGGAACCCTTACCACCTATGATATATTGTTATACCCCGCCGGATATAGGTTTCGCGCTGTCAGGTTTTCCATCCTCAGCCAAAACTGAATATGTGGTGATGATGCATGTGAAGTTCAATCAAGATGGCATCAGTTTTAGAAGACTTAGTGCCCTTTGAATGCCTAAATATCTTCTCATCCATCCTCAGCCATAACCAAGTAACAATTGAGGGAATTTCATGAAACTTATAATGTCACAATCTCATCATCGCACTTAGATCTACGACAAACGGCTCTCTATCAGTGCCCAGGTCAAAGAGGCAATGCTTATTTTCCTCCTCTGCACCCCGGCTATGGAATTCTTTGCCAGAATGTTAAAAAATCAACCTCTCTTAAAGATTTTAAACGATGTGTAAAAGAACACATTTGAAATATACTTAAAAAACTAGTTTTAGAGGTATGGTTTGATTTGTTTGTTTGATTTGATTCTTTACGTCCCATCAACAATCTTTCAGTTAAACAGGGACAGGTCTTCCTGTGTTGAGCCAGTACTAAGCTAAGATAAATGTGTCTTGCTCAAGGACCACAACGCAGTGACACCTGTGAGGCTCGAATCCGCGGCCCCTTGGTCTCGAGTCAAGCACTCTACCACTGAGCCACTGCGCTCCCTAGGATCTCTAGGGCAAAGATTTGGCCAGTAAAATTAATATAAGCATCCCGGTAACTGCGGCTGCTGTCAGCTCTAAAGCGGAGGTTCTGTTGTTGTTGTTATTACTTCATAACTTGTTGTCCTGGTTTTGAAATACATGTTCAGTACTTTGTGTCATTTACAGGGTAGCCGAGTGAGCTGCTTAACTTTCTGCTTTCCTGTATTTACAGTAAAACCGGTCTTGAGCGGCCACTAAAAAAGAACTCCAAAATTTGTTATCAATACAGATTATCGCTTAACGCATTAAGCTACCATTTTCCATTACGACCTTTGTTTTGTCTATTATTAAGTGGCCGCTTTAGACAGGTTTTCCTGTATGGGTTGCTTCACTCATTTGCGTTATAGTTTTATGTTTTAACAACTGCAGAATCAAGGGCAAAAGTTTGGCCAGCAAAATTAATTTAAGCCTATCAGGTGGCTTCGGCTGCTGTCTGTTCTAAGGCAGTGGGTTCTGTTGTTGATTTATTGTTGCTCCCAGTATTTTTTTTTATTTTATTTGGTCCGTGTTTTGTAATGCAGTACTTACTGTCCTTTCTAGTTTGCAATCATCTTGCCGAGGGCGAGAGAGCTGGCCCCAAGGTTATAAAACCTCTTTCATGCTCAATTCAGCTGAGCACGAAATGCATCCTGTCCATAAATGTTAAAATGCCAACAATTGTTGACATTTTAACATTTATTAGCACGATAAATACAACATTTAAAGCATAAACATCTTTATTTGTCGGTATTTTACTTATTATGAGCAATTGAAATTTCAAGCTCAGTTGAGTTGAGCACGAAAAAAAGTTTTATAACCTCTGGGCCGGATTGCTTTACTTTATTTGTGTTCTTGCTGTCATGTGACTGTTAGTATACTGTGGCGGAATGTAGGACATTTCGGCCACGGACATTTCGACCCAGACATTTCGGCCACGGAAAATGCCAAAGGTGGACATTTCGGCCAAAACCATAAATTGTGGGTTGGGGTGTGTGCATGCATAAATGTGTGATGCATTTCTTAGGAAATAAATGACTTGTTAATCTTATATACTATTCATTGTATTTCTCCAAAATTATTAAACTGCATGTATTTACATGCAGAGATGAAAACAGTGTGGATCCTGATCAGGTAGGGAGCTGGCTGATCTGGATCTGCAGTGTTTTGAAGAAAAAAGATAAACCCAGCTTCAGCATGAAAGTAGTTATATTCATCAATTGTTATGTCCAGTAGATTCAAAGATACACGAGAATTGTTGTAAACAAAAAAAATAAACTTATTCAGGTAATGGGTACTTTATACAGGTATATATCATTTGCTGCTGTATAATATACACAATAATTTACCTGTTTCTATGAAAAATAGCATACTCTTATTATCATGCATCTTTGAATGAACTGTAAGTATTCCCATGCATATTTGATTTCAAAAGATTATGAAATGCATCATACATTTATGTATGCACACATCCCAAACCCAAAATTTATGGTTATGGCCGAAACATCCACCTTTGGCATTTTCTGTGGCCGAAAAGTCCGTGGTCGAAATGTCCAGGCCGAAACGTCCTAGGCCGAAATATCCGAGCACCCTGTGGCTCTACCTCTCCGTGCCATTGGTTGGTCTGTAGTCTATGATTGTGGCATTTCCCGCTGATACTCTTAACTTTTGAAAGAGCACCACTCGGGGATTATCTAGGTGGAGTTAAGAGTTCAGAGAAATGCCACACAGTGGTTAAGGAGACGTTTAAAGCAAATTGTTAACCGAATTATGAATATGGAGGATCACAAAACTTCAATGCATCAATATAGGCCCCGTTCACAATTGGTCAAAATATGCTCGTGAAACACTATGCAATCAATTATTTTCCCTGAGAAGTACAATTCGCCAAAGAGAAAGTTAAGGCTATTCAATCAACCACAGATGCTTTCTATGAAAAGCAAAATCTATTCGCTTAAGGCAAGGACTTGCTTTATACGGTTTTATTAACTTTTCAACAACAGCTACAGAGTCTGAATAAAGATCCAGGGGTTGAGAGTTCGATCCTGGCCCGGTCCCATACTTTCGTGGAGATTGATCATTAAGTAATTTCTACGGTCATTCTCCTCCTTTCCGCTGAATCATTCAAGAAGAGTTGTTGTCAGTTACAAGTGAAAGTATGTGCACAAAGTACTGGTCAACTGCTTGTTCAAGCTTGCCGAGGAAAAAGTGTGGTTAGGTGAACTGACCGTCCCGCCATGACCATAGCTGTAGACTTGGGACGTAAAGCAACAAAACAAACAAATAACTATTTCAGAAGATAGATGTTGTTATTGTGCGGTATAACTGCTTTCTAGTGTCATCTGCTGATAACCTTTGCAAACAGATGTTTGGTCGGACCTGACCTAGATCCAACCTGTTTGACACTCTGATGGTATTCCTGAAAGAATTTTTCGAAAAAGTTGATTTTGAAAAAAATCAGCAACACCAAAAAAAAAACATGCAAAATTACCAAGTAGGTAGAGATTTAACAGTTTATAAATGGGAATAAATTGCTCAACCAGAGATAGTTTTCCCAAATTTTAGGAAGTTGCAAGCCCCAGACTGAATGAGTTGGAAAATGTCAGCCAAATCAATATTTGAACTCTTTGTATACTAATGAATTCTTCCACTTGGTTTGATACGATGAACCTTGGACAGTTCCTTGTACATACCAAGAAGTCACAGACCAGTATTTCCAGATTAAGATGCACTTCAGTCCCTGTAGATTGTTATTATCTTAATAGCAAACAGTACAGACCCTGATGAAATGTCAAATTTTGCAGCATTTCACCTGGATCTTTACTGTTTGCCAAAGTACCCATTTAGGAGTTTTCAGTATATAAGCTATCATTTTGAGGATTAAACCTTACAGAGATGACTGAAGTGTACAATGGCTAAAATGAAGACTAGCCAAATAGATTACCAGAGACATGCATTCTGCAAGGCCTTTGGTTGCACATTCTGGTCTGAAAAGGGTACTCTTTGCATGCTGGGTAATTTTCCATGCTTTTGTTGTTGTCTGCTGACTTTTTTCAAAATTAACATTTTCAAAAAAAATTCTTTCAGGAACATTATCAGAATGTCAAAGGGTTGTAGATTTCGGTCTGAAAAGGATAACTATTTGCATGCTGGGTAATCTTTGATGATTTTGTTGTCGTCTGCTGACTTTTCCCCCAAAAATAACGTTTTAAGAAAAACCCAGTATGGATCCAGATAAGGACCAACATTCTGTTTTCCTGATCTGGGTCCAAACTGTTTTCAAAGGTTATCAGCAGACGACAAGTCGCCGCTAGCAAGGAACGAGTTAGAGAGTCAGATGGAGGCAGTGCTTCTATACTTTATTGAAAATCAAATTCTCCGAACATGTTTTAAATTATCAAGTATAACCTTCCTAATGCACCAGGAATCAAATTTAGCACTTGCTGACCAACTAAATGCTAGAAGTTTCTCTAAAAAAGCAAGTAGAAATTACCATCACTTGCTATTTTAGGCAAGTGAGTTAGCGAGTGAATACAAGGCATTATCAAAATCAGCCATACCATGCATCATAGTGATTTTATTTGGGATTTTAGGAAGCTACATTTTCTTTCACATTTAGGAAAATATTTTATTAAAATTGGGAATATAAGTGCTAAAATACATGAAATTTGGAAAATAATATAAGTGCTAAAATACATGAAATTTGGAAAATAAAGGCCATTTTTGGATTGGGAACAACTCCCATATAAGGCCGTAAAAATGGCCAAATAAAATCACTGCTGAACATAGCATAAACTGCATGGCAAACAATGCAGACCCTAATCAGCCAGCTTCTAAGAAGCTGGCTGATCTAGATCTACACTGTTTGCAAGGTAACCTAAATGTGGGTTCAGACAAAATATTTTTGACACATGTACGATGCGACTTAAGTATCGTATTTCAATTTTCTAATTAGAGATGTAATAGAACGCAAAAAAAAATAGAGTCCATTTGCAAATTGACCAACACAAGAAGTGTTAAAAGTGATAAAAATAATCATTTTCCATTTTAAGCAAATAGTTAAATTTCTTAAATTTGATCCCTGAAGCACAATAATTGAATCAAGACAATCAATTGTGAATTTTCTACCTCTCACCATTGGCCTGATAATAATTACAGGCAATCCTCCCAGAGTTTTGGTACTGTCATCAACACTTGTAACAGACGAGTCTTCGGCAACAACTTAGCAAATTTTACCCAAAGAATAAAATTTGGCTTTAGACCTTATAAAATAGAATTCATTTATATGTTGTTTCATTTGACCTAGTGCACTTACATGGGTTAAAAATTTCTGATATTTTCTGAATTTTTGAAATTCAAATCATAAAACTTGCAGTATGGCCACAAAATATCAACAATTTCTAGTTTAAACGGTTAATTGTCTTTAGATATATATATATCAGAGAATCAGGTAAGCTATTATAATCTGCCTAATTCAGTATCTTGAAGCTGACTTTCTTTGGAAAGTCAGCCTCAAAATTCTGAAAACTTTCACCCATGAGTATGTGCTATTTTCCAAAGGAATATGTTGCTAAATGATCACCAAAAACACACCTCACTAAGTCTTGTCCACCATCTTATTATAAGTCAATGCACTTACACAAAAGTCAGAGGAAATCTTAGATTCCTTTAAAAATAGTCCCAGATAAGATGCTAAGTATCTTTCTTATTTCTCCATATCAACATATGTCAATGGGCGTAGACTATCTGTTTCTGGGTGTTGAACAGTGCTACTATAAGCAGCGAGTATGAAATATATTGCTCAAGGACACAACGAAATGCCTCCTCGAGCAAGACACTGCTTTACACATTGTGTTGATCCATAAGTTTAGGGAGAAAAAAGAATAGGAGCTGGGTTATCCGTCTCATACAGGTCTATGTTAATTACACAGGTCTCCAGATAAGAGTGCATATTGGAAAATTATTTTTCTTAATTCTCAACAAAAACATATGTAGTGGGTACTCAAAAGAACCGTCTCAATGAGACGGTTCTTTTGAGTACCCAAAACACATGTTTAGATTGATAGGTAAGGAATAAAATGCAATTTTAGGTGCACAAACGATCCTTATCTGGACCTATGTTAGTTACAGCATCATCCATTATTACATATCCTGTAATATTAACTTGTTATTTACAAGAGATCTCAAAGATTCTGGAATATTTCCAAAATGCCACCATATATCTATAATAATGCCACAAAAATGTCCAGTTGAAGGCTTGAAAGTAGTTCCTCATACCAACTATATACATCCATTTTACATGCACCAATGTTGATGCATAAACCATCACAAATCAGGCCTGCTGTGGAATAATAACATCTTCTGGTAAACAGGGAAGATAAGGAACAGTCTAAATATATAGCGTTATCATGTTTAAGATCAAATCCACTTACCTAACCAATATATAGAGCCACATATAAACAATTGCAGGTTACCTATCCATTTATTTACCCTGAATATATGGACATATGTTCCTAATCTAACAGTGTAAACCCTGATCTGACTGTTGTTTTTAGAAGCAGTCATATCAGGTTTTACATTGTCATTTCAGAACTACATTTTACATACCTCACCAGTTAAGTGAAAACTTATTTACCCAAAATATTAGGACAAATTTGCCTAATCAAATAGTGTAAACCCCGATCAGACTGCTCCTCAAGGAGCAGTCTGATCAGGGTTCACATTGTTTGTTTGATTTGATTCTTTACGTCCCATCAACAATCTTTCAGTTCAACAGGGACGGGTCTTCCTGGGTTAGACCAGTACTAAGCTAGGATAAATGTGTCTTGCTCAAGGACCACAATGCAGTGACGCCGGTCAGGCTCGAACCCGCGGCCCCTCAGTCTCGAGTCAAGCACTCAACCACTGCACTCCCTCACACTGTTTGTCATTTCAAGGCTACATCATCAGGGTAAACGAGCTGACTTGCTTTAATTTCATGAGAAATAGGGTAAGACGTTAAGGTGTGCAAATATTTAGTGTAAATATGTTAATCCTTTTCTTCAGATTTTCCATGAAATGTGCAAATTAAATCCACACAAGTAAACGAGACAAGATTTACCCTATTTGGACACATTATCTCGTCACCAAACATGTCCAAAATTTCAATAGGCAAGTCGATTTTACATCCTCATGAGGTCTCCGGTGATTAAAAGGTAGCGATTGAATAGCAAATTGTGTCAACCCTGATCAGACTGCTTCATTAAGAGCAATCTGATCTGGCCCCCAAGGTTATAAAGTTTTTTCATGTTCAACTCAACTGAGCATGACATTTCAACTGCTCATAAAAACTATATTACTGACAAATAAAGAAGTTTCTTGCTTTAAGTATCTCAGATGTTGTATTCATCATGCTAATAAATGTTAAAATGCCAACAATTGTTGGGATTTTAACATTTATGAGCAGGATAAATTTTGTGCTCAGCTGAGTTCAACATGAAAAAAGTTTTATAACCTCAGGGCCTGGGTTGGCACTATTTGCTGAGGCCTATCTGTCAGAAAATTTACAGTATCTACACATTTTTTTTTAGTAAACTTTACATAAACTATGACGGACAGTTGATAGATCTGAAAAATACACTTAAAATATAAACACATACTAAAACGTACATGTATCTCCACCTAGCTCTCTTAAGTAGGTAAGTAGATATGATCTGAAGCTTTCAGCATCCTTAACATTGAGCTTATATCAATTTGAAGTTCAAAGCAAATTGGCCTATCTTGTTACATTTTATACAAAAGAAGGCATTTCTTCCGCTTATTACGGAATGAAATACTTATTTAGGTGTTCATTGAAGAACCTCCCGATAGGTGCCTGGAAGAGGGTTTGTCAAGATACGAAAAGTAGTGACAAACGTGGTTTTGGAATGACAGTGTAAACCCTGATCAGACTGCTGGAGCAGTCTAATCTGGGTTTACACTGTTTAATCATGCTGATCTTCCCAAATACCCATATGAGATACAGCTATAATTTTCTCTGGAATCCAAACCCATTATCCATATGAGATACAGCTATAATTTTTTCTGGAATCCAAATATATCTACAATCTGTGGATAAAGTTGAATGCCATACAAATGTGTCCAAATCTTCCCTGTCCCTATTGAAGAAAATGTTTGTCCATCAAGAGTGTTAAATAAAAGCACCATCAAGCAATAACTATCCTTCCAGCTTTTCAAGTTTTGATTCATAAACAAGCCTGAAATGAGAAAATATAGAGCATTTAGAGCACCAATCACAACTGCACCAGATTATAGCATTTTAAAGATATTTTCATTCTTGATTTTTGAAAAAAATAAGACTTCACATTTCATGTAGATATCAAGTCTTGGTTCTTTAAAAGGCCAAAAGTTTAATCATTTCTGCTGCATATTGAAGGGGGACACTTTTAGGTTTAAAGTGGCAATAAGGATTGCAGCAGACAACCAGTTTTTTGTTATACTTTTCAGGTAAAATCATAGCAGTTTTGCCTCAGTTCATTTTCCAGAAAATACAAATCTGACAAAAAGTGTCCAACCTTCTCCTGCAGTATATGCTAGTATACCCCCCTCTCCCTATTTCAACATCATGATCCAGGGGTGTAAATTTTTTCTCACTCGCCCTGCAGGAGTAGTGGGTGGAAAAAGCTACTCGCCCTTATGACAGTTTCACTCGCCCTTAAGGACTGATCATACATGTACTTGTATCATACTGATAATCATGTATACTTTTCTTCACTGTTTTTGTACATGTTTAAAGTTTACACATGTAAGTATTTAAAATTGCGTTTTTTTTTTATCATAGTCATTCTGCTGAGGCTTCCTTTTTCTATTGCTTTATGACACCCTCAGACTCTCATTATCTCCTCTATTTTCTTCCCTTAAAGCAATTTAATCATTTTAATTTGGACAGCAAATGTGGTACTAATGACCGGTGTTGATGTAAACAAAAAAGCGGGGTTTGATGTCTGAATTCACAACGGCTGCCATTTTAGACAACCTCCACTGTCAAATTCCCATATAGAGAAGGCTCCGCAAATTAATTCTTCGCAAAGGGGGCTGCTGGGGAGTTAACCGCAACCAGTCAGAAAATGCGCATGCATAGTTGTAAGTCTGATATAAACATCTGGTTCAAAATGTGAAAGATCGACGATCTGTTTTTACTTTTGTTTTGTCTTTGTAAATGCATTCACCCATAAGGGCGAGCTTGGCAGGTATTCTACTCGCCCGAACCCAAAGTTTACTCGCCAATGTGAGCGGGTGAGTGGAATTTTACACTCCTGATCATCCAGATACACAAACTCATTTATAACCATGAAACACTGTAAACCCTGCTCAGCCAGCTTGTTTAAGTCTGATCATCTGGATCTACTCTGTTTTCAAAAGATCAAAATATCTGGGTTCAGCAGGACAGTTTTTCATTAATTTCAAAAATACAGTAAAACCTGTGTAAAATGGCCACTCAAAAATAGGCAATAAAGATCTTAATGACAAATGGTAACTTAATGAAGGTCGAAAGTATTGCTGAATGCTCCCCTTGGATTCTGCAATAATTTTGATCAGCATTAAGTGATAATTGGTCTTGAAAACCATTTTTTGTCTTTTTGAGAGTGGCCGTTTTACACAGGATTTACTATCTTTCAATTCGAATGCATTCTAAAAAATCAAGCCAAGCTTTTTACCAACCTGCTCCTTAAATATCGTGCATTTTTGGGCAGAAGTTCCATCATTGTCAAGAGACCTGCTCCACGCCCCAGTTGTACTCTAATCGGCTCAACACAGAGTTGATTAGGCAGTGACTAGTCCTGTAACAAGTACATTCAACGATGTTAGAATCATGAGACTTTGGTACTTCTCACCGAAAGTCTGAGACAACCAGCAAATCAGACAACCAGCAATCGCTCAGTTACTGAGCCTTTGCTGGTTTCTGCTTTGCTAGTTGCATACAGTTGAGAGTTCAACTCAGCCCAGTCTTGTTGGAACTTTCACTGCTTGCACACACACACACACAAAATTTACGGCAGAGGTTCAGACAACAGCTAGACATACAACCTCACTGGATACCTATTGAGTAAGCTTTTTTCATATGAGATAATGAGAGTTAGCTTTGATATACACAAATGATTTTCTAATCCAGTTTTCATCCTTTTTTTAGGCTTCTTTACTCTTTTAACTCTTTACATGCTAATGATGACTGCTGTCAGACAAACTTGCAAACAATTTGGACCTAGATAGACTAGACAAAATGCCGGTCCTGATTTGGACAAGAGCATGCAAAATTACCTGCATGCAGAGTTCATCTCATTATTTGTATAATAGGTTTAAACAAATTTTTTTAGTGTAAAATTGTAAATATTTTCTTACCCATCAGTTTTAACAATTGTTTTGGGTACTCAAAAGAACCGTCTCATTGAGAGACACGTTACCGACTGCACTAAGCGACCCGGTTCCCTGGAATGTTACCATCTTTATTTCGAATGTGCGTAACAGGAGCTACGCCAATGTTAGAATGTGGATGACTAAACGCGAACATAACAACCTGTATTTTTATATTGTAGGATTATTCCATATAATTTGAGTTCTATATATAATGAAGTTTGTATAGTCCTTTTACATTTTCTGGGGTCACATAATAGAATATGCAAAATATTGTATTCTTATTTCTGAAGATATTTTTTATGTTAGCAAACAGTGCAGACACTGAGAAACTGTCAAATTTTGCTTTGCACATTCTCCAATAAGTCTAAGCTGTGATACATCCAGAAAAGCGTACCATGAGAGAAAAGAAAACAGATTACCTGTTGAGGGCAGGGTGCTTTTCTAAACTTCTAATGATGTTATAAACTTCCTCAAATTCTCCTGGTAAATGTGCGTTCTTTGTTATCTCAAAGCCTGTGAGCTAGAAATACAGAACAAGATACCATTACAATAAAAGTATTAAAACAAGAATTAAACAGCGGTACCAAATATTGAAATACTAAATTTCTCATTGAAAGCTGTATATTATAAAATTATTCACCTCATTGACCATATCTAAATTAATTGCTGGTTTCTGGCTCACAGGTGGTCTGTAATGGAAAAACAGGTAACCAGTAACCCCCCCCATACCTGGAAATGAGGGGAGGGGGGGTACTGGTTACCTGTACTTACATTACTGACCACCTGTAGACTGCAAACCAGCAATTAATGCAGGTATAGTCAATGAGGTGGACAAAAGGACTTATCTACCCCAAAAAGTGATTGGCAAAGGTGAATATCACTTTTGAATACTTTTGTCTATCGAAATTGAAGTCAATATCTGTTTTGTTACATGAGTTTCCAACTGTTAAAGCAGGATTGCTACTTTCACTTTTGAAATTAGATTGTATTGTTGACGTCCTGTTCAACTAAAAGTCTATGTCATAAGTTTTAACAACTGTTTTCAAAATATTTTAATGTAGTATTTTGCAGTTTGAAATATATATAAAATCTGCTCTAATAGAAAAAAATTGCAAAAAAAAAAAAAAAAAATTGTGAGTACGCTAATAACCAAAATATTTTTGAGAGCAGAAAGAGAAAAGTGTCCATATGAAATGTTAGTCCAATTGGAATGGTGGCTCTGTCAGAGAAAAACATGCTTAAATATATTGCTGGCAGTCCCAGATCAGTGACCTTCCCCATTGGTCAACATTGACCTTAAGTACTTTAACTTATCTATTGTTGTATATAACAATATTTAGTGAGCATAATAATTTGGGCTTCAACAGTAACTGAAAAATCATCTCTTTCACTATCATTCCCATTAAAATATTGACCTTGACGTTAAGAAGGTCAATCTAGGATCATGATTTGAATAAACTTGGTAGGCCCCACATCTCAAATGCTACATAGCAAGTCCCTAGGTCATCAGCATTCTGGTTCTCTAGTAGATTTTTAAAGGGTTTTTTTGACCATAAAAGGGCGTGTAAGGACGGTTTGAAGGACCTTTCTTTCCTGCAGCCTAAGGAGTCTTGCAATGAACTTTTGAGTTCAATAGGCCCAAGGGTTTCAAAGGAGAAGATGTTGACAGACGGCTGATAGATGGAGTCATTGCTACACCATTGGCTCACATGGACTGGTCTAAAGCTTTCAGGACTTTATTTAAGAGTGCGTATCGAAAAACTAATTTTCTTATTTGTCAACCAAAACATATGTTGTGGGTACTCAAAAGAACCGTCTCAATGAGACGGTTCTTTTGAGCACCCAAAACATATGTTAAAGATGATGGTTAAGAAAATATTTACAATTTTACGCTCAAAAATTTTGTTTATCCTAGAGCTGTGGCTTTATATAATAATAACTCACCTTTAACAATTGAGCAGCACATTTCACACGTTCATCATCAGGACTTGACAAGAGAGATAAGAGAAGATTGCTGATGGCTTGACGTAGGAACCCAAGTTTTTCAAGCTGCCCATTCTCCTCCACCTACAACAAACAGTGTGTAGGAATAAAACGATAAATATAACAGGACATCCTGTTTCATTTAACACAAAAACATAAGATCTGTTCAGATAAGAAAACTTTTTGAGCCAAAATTGTGATTATTGTCTTATTCATCCATTTATACATGTGTTTTGGGTGCTCAAAAATCGTCTCAATGAGACAATTCTTTTTAGTACTTAAAGAATCATCTCATTGATACGATTCTTTTGAGTACCAACAACATATGTTTTGGTTGATAAATAACATATTATTGTTTGACTTTTCCACACACAGTTGAGAGGGAGCGCAGTGGCTGAGTGGTAGAGTGCTTGTCTCGAGATTAAGGGGTTGCTGATTTGTGCCAGGAAGACTCATACCGAAATAACTGAAAAATTGTTGACTGGGACATAATCACATCAAACACACACAGGACTTCAGGTAATCTTAAGAGTCCATACCATTTTGTTTTCTTATTTCTCAACCAAAACATTTGTTGTGAGTACTCAAAAGACCTGTCTTTTTTTTTTTTGAAGACTGTGATTTTTTTTTTCAAAATTGGGAAAAAAGTCACCTAAATTCCATTGGGATTTTAGCCCCTCAAAACATAAAAAAATCCCTATGATGAGCAAAAAGGAGCCGGTGTCCAGCAAAAGATACAAGTATGCATGTGCATCAATGGAAGACTCAGATCCGAGGGGAGCATTCTGCAATACTTTCGACCTTCATTAAGCTACCATCTGTCATTAAGATATTTGTTTTGTCCATTTTTGAGTGGCCGTTTTACACAGGTTTTACTGTACCATTATTATGAGCTAACTATGAATGTGTTGAAAATTTGAAATATTAATTGAAGCTTACCTCTAGGACTAGGAACAACTGTCCAATCAACATGGCTAAATTAGTTATCTGTGGAAAAGTTGCAGGATCAGCAATCAAAGCATCCCTGTTATCATAGGCACTTTTACAACTGGAATGTGCAACAAGCAGTAACAATTATGTATACGCAAAATTTCAAACTTTAAAATAATTGAGATTTTTAATCAAATTGATCATATATGTAGCACAAGACAATAATTTTTTTTTATCAATCAGTCCTTAGACTCCTACAAATAACAGTGTGTAATTAAAGATTTTTTTTTCTTTCTCGACCAAAGCATAAGTTTGGGTTCTAACTGTTTTGGTCCTGATCTAGATCCAAATCACTTGACACTCATGAAATTTTTTTTGACACACTGATAGTGCTTCTACTTTTAAAAAAATTAGGTCAGAATTTTGTATTAGTTGATTTACGGGAATTTTTTTTCACATTTTGGGTTGGGGGACGCAAAAAAAGCTATGAAAATGACCAGTCATCTGTGCAGTCTGATCATTACCTTTGCTTTTTTTTTTATTGGCTTGTACTTTACATCCCAGTAAACAATGTTTCAGTCATGTTAAGACAGCTCTTCTTGTGTTGAATTAGTACTAAGCAACAGATAAAGTATCTTGCTCAAGGACACAACACAGTTACTCTGCCAGTGGTAAGGCTCGATACATCGCTAGAACCAGCAACCCTTAGACCCCCAGTCTGACATGCTACCGAGGCGTACCTGAAAATTATTTTTTCTTATTTCCTAACCTAACATATGTTGTGCATACTCAAAAGAACTGTCTCAATGAGACAGTTCTTTTAAGCACTCAAACAAGAAACTAATCATAATTTTATGCTGGTATTTTTTGCTCAGCACCTTTGTAACTCACTATCAGGAAAGTATGGTAGCCAAACTTGCTCCGTAGAAAATTTCAACATTTTAGCTAGTCTCTGTAGTTGAGCAGTCTGGTTTGAGCCATACTTGGTCAGAAACCCCAAAAGACAGATCTTCTCATGCCGAGGCACAATATATGTGAGTACTTACCGAGTGAGGAACAGTCCCCTGAAGTTGCTGAATACATGGTGGCTTTTCAGTTCATTAGACAGGTACTTACAGATCTGAGCACCAGTATAACCAAAGTTTGTCTCAGTGATACTCTGTCAAATATATAATACAAGACATTCATTAAATAAATATACAGTTAACATTCTAAAATTTCAAACACTCTTTCTGTTCTCAAATTTGATTTTGTTTGATTTGATTCTTTATGTCCCATCAACAATCTTTCAGTTATGTAGGGACGGGTCTTCCTGGGTTGAACCAGTACTATTCTAAGCTAGGATTAATGTTCTCGCTCAAGGACACAATGCAGGGATGCCGGTGAGGCCGGAACCCGCAGTCCCTCGGTCTCGAGTCAAGCACTCTACCACTGAGCCACTGCACTCCCGTTCTCATATACAACTAATTCATACCCTTCTGTGCAACAGTCAAAACTATCACCCCAAGGTGATGTGGTTGACCCAATGTCACTGTTGGAAGAGGCGGAAGGCCGAGGGAAACAGTGCATTGGGTCACCCACAGCACTGAGGGTGTGATAGTTTTGACTGTTGCACAGAAAGGTATGAAATAGTTGTTTTATTACCCAACTCAGAACTTAGCCCACAAATGGTAATAATAAGCATGATGCTGATTCCCGTACGGTTCGTTTACGACGGAAGAACATGGCGGGAGGGGCTCTTTAAACTCCCAATAACTTTGTTGTTTGTTGTCAGAAACATAAAGTGTGGGTACGGTAAATGTTCTTAAATTACGAACACTAAAAAATAATTATTATTTCCGCTGTTCGTAATTTTAGAAATTACGTTTCAGAAAAAGTGCTAGTGTTCGTAATTTTAGAATGTGGTCTTTATCATGGGCAAAAACGGTATATAGGCATGTAAAAATGCGGTAGAAACGTGTAGAAAACACGGCGATATGATTCTGCGCTATCTTCTCATTTTTTTTCTTTTCTCATATCTTATTAAAATCTTATTAAAACCGCCACTAAATTCTTGCGGACTGACGGTCAGTAAAATGTCCAGCGCTTGCGGTAATTGCCTGGCACGTGCATGTTATGACACTCAATTTACTTACAAGTTGTAAAAGTCCACTTATTTAACTATTCGATAAGCCGGGTCTCCTATGTTCACTCGTCTCGGACTACCGATGAATCGCCACACTTGCCATCCGCGCAAATGCCGACTTCCAGTTTATGTTGTAATACAGTCACTCTTAAAGGACATCTCGTACGATCATAATTTTTTGCAAAGATCTACACGAAACTTTGAAATACGTGGGCAAGTTCTCAGAGTTAAAATAAAATGAAGAAATTAAAAAAAAACACACACACACGCGCATCTCTCTCTCTCTCTCTCTCTCTCTCTCTCTCTCTCTCTCTCTCTCTCTCTCTCCTTGCCGATCCGCCGATGCACTTTGATTTTCCCGAAAAGATATGCATGCACCACTCTCTCTCTCTTTCTCTCTCTATTTACATTTGCAAAAACTGTTTGGATCCAGATCAGGACCGAATGGAACTCGGGAAAGAATGTTTCGCCAATTTAAAAATTTGTGCAGGCTATTGAAAGTACGCAAAGCGTCGGCGTACAAAATGCGCACGATAAGATCACGGTGTTTTCAGTATATACATTGACCGGTCCCATACGGGACAGGAGTCACCTCTCCCGAAAATCACAAACATATAGAATATCTTAGCAATACTAGACCGGATCCCCTGAAATTTTCAAAGTTACCAAGCCAGCTTTCAACGTTGGGCCATCATCGGCACCCCAGCGAAACGCCATTCATTTAAATGGCGTTTCGCTGGCGGGCCGATGATGGCCCGATTTTAGTGATATTTGGATCCTCTCTCCTCTAAAAAAGAAAAGAAAAAAACGTTGTCAGAGTTGCAGAGTTGAACCCCCTCTGACAAAACTTTCTGGATCCGCGCATGGGTCCTCATGTTGACCCAAACATTGTGTTTCGAGATTCTAAGAAAACAAGCCAAAACAAAAGACTCGTGTGCAAGCAACATGCAGTCTCTCTCTCTCTCTCTCTCTGCTTTAACGACCTGCTATCAAAGTTTGTGAACCTGCTCGATTGAACAACTGCAGCGACGGACATAATTTCATTACAACATGCGACAAAGACTCAGACGAGCCTGCGCAAATGTGCATTTACTACTCACCCGTGACACACATTAAGTTGGGGAGTAGATCAGGTATGTCAAGCATCACAGCTTTTATGTTGCATGGATGAAATACTCAGGCCATATCGTTGGAAAAGGCCCTTTTGTGTATAAGCAAACTTACTTAGCAAATTTACTTGGTTGTTTATTAACGCTGTGGTTTATATGTTTTTTTAAGTAATAACATCTACTGTTTGCAAATGTTCAATTTTGACGGACAAGAATATATGACCAGGCAACGTATGACCTAAGTCCTTCATGGTGAACATATAAGCTTAGATGGGCGTTTTCTCGCGGTAATTGTAACTCCTAATCTTTGCCCGAGGCATGTCTGTTTTATGTCTGTGACAAAAGAAATCCATGTTAATTGCTGAAGAACTCAAATCAAATGCTTTTTATAGGCAAAAATTTCGACAATATAGGGTTTTATTTGAATACGCTGCAGGTAACCTGCACTGTTTCCTCGGATACCTCGGACCGATTAGAAACATAGACAGCCGATACCATACATGGCCTTTGTCACGTACATGCGCACATGTAGGAAAGTTCGTGCTTTTAATGCGCTCTTGCTTTTGATCTTATCGCACAATTAGCAGACAAAAAGCATAACGTCGCGCGCAGAACGTCACGTGCCAGATTACCCATCTAAGTATAATGGAACCTTCCAAATCTCGCTACCGCTCACGTGATGTACGGTAGAAGTATACCGACAAACAGATAAACGGACATTTTTTTCCCGCCGAAATAACTTGTGTTCGTAATTTTAGAAATTCACTTTTCCCAAAAAGGACAGTGTTCGATTTTTAAGGATGTTTTAAAAATTATTTTCGGCGATAATTTTAGGTGTTCGTAATTTTAGAGTGTTCGAAATTTTAGAACACTTACCGTACTCGTTTTCTTAGTTAGAAGGAGCAGAACACTTTGAAACCAAAATTGAACAGATTAGGCGAAATTTTCTGTTTTGCAACACACCCGCATCTCATACAACGTAGAGAAGTAGTTGCTCAGTGGTAAAATGCTTGAGTGTTGCGGGTTCTAGCCTCAACGGTGACACGGCGTTGTCACATTAATACTGAAAAATTGGTGAATGGGACGTAAAGAATCAAATCAAACAAAACTTTCCTACAGCGTGACGCTGCTAAGTAATACGTTTGACATCATCAATGTACAGCTGATCAAGGTAGCACTGACTGGGAAACAGTTAAAAATGTCTTCCCGGGGAAACAGTTCCTCGAAACCGGATCGAACTGACAGAGACGGAAAAGTTGCCAAACACTCAAAAATGCTTAATTACTCTGCATATAGTAAGTAGGCTGGGTAATAAAATAAAATGTTACTTCACAGGGAAGGAATTCACAAAATGTTTGTCAGAACAGCAAACAGAGAAGACTCTGATCAGACTGCTTCTTCAGAAGCAGTCTGATCTGGGTCTGCACTGATGTCTAGACCTTTTAGCAGGTAGCTACTGATCGAAATTTTAGATCATTTACTGTGTTAGATTTTAACCACTTTCAAAAAACAAGAAGTGATTTTATTTAATACCATCACAGGCAACTTGTCAATTTTAGAATGAGAACTATAAAATTACATTTCAGATGTGTTCTCTTGCATATTTTGAACAGATTTTTAGATAAGCATGGTTTTGTTGCTGTCTGCTGACTTTTTTTAATATTAACTTTTTCAAAAAAATCTTTCAGGAACACTAACAGTGACAATTTTTTTTACCCAATCAGAGGTCGCGTAACAAAAGCATGTCCATTAGAATGGGCCATGTTTGTTTGGTTTGAGGATTTAGGTCCGAGTCAACAGCCATGGTCATGTGAAATGATCAGTTTACCTGACCACACTTTTTCCTGGGCAAGCTTGACTAAGCAGTACACTATGTGGCTTGTAACTGACAACAACCCTTATTGAATCAGCGGAAGGAGAAAGACCACAGAAATTATTTCATGATCAATCTCCAGGTAAATATGAGACCAGGCCCGGATTTAACTTGCGATCCCTGGATCTGTAGTTGGACTTGCTACCAAATGAGCTACAGGGCCCGGTAAAATGGACTGTGTTATAAGTGAATATGTTATAAAGGGACAATTTTAAAAAACAAATTATAGGAAAATGACCATTTGAATTCCATTGTTATTTTCTTTTAGCTCCTTTGTAAAATTTAATGGTAAAAATATTTGGGTGGGTGCCACAACATGAACATGTTATATCCAAATGCGAGTTATAACGAGGTGTGTTATAAAGGGACTGTACTTGGAGTTAACAACTTAACAGGAGCTGAGTTAAGAAGATTTCACTGTTTAACGCTTTACCTCATAGACGCCTTTTAACACTTTTGCAAACAGAGCAGACCAAGATCGGGCAGCTCTTGTAAGAGCTGCCTGATCAGGGTCTACTCTGTCTGCTTATGGAAATATGATTTGATATGATCCTACACTAGTGGACCTGACAAGTAATTTCTTTGTTCAATGTACAAACATGAGAGTTTCAGGGATTTTTTTTGCAATTTTGGGAAGGGGCCCTAGGGCCTTTCAGATTGGGAAAATTAGCGCGGTAAACCACTATTTTGGGAAATTTTCTAAACAAACAAGAACAGCATTTTTGGTCAGTTTAAAAACAAAGTTAGCTATTACACATACTATTGCCATTAAATTGAAGGAAAATAGGATGCGATTCTAGTAGATTGTCATCATGTAGCTTGTGAGTGTGTGTGTGTGTGGTGACTGAATGAAAATTCTAAAAAAAAAAAAAAAAAAAAAAATTTTTTTTTTTTTGAGATTGGGAACTTTTTTTTCAAATTGGGAAAAAAGTCACCTAAATCCCATTGGGAAAGGGGCCAAATTTCGGCCCCTGAGGACACCAAAAAAAATCCCTGAGTTTATTTATATAATTATTCATAGTGGGTGGAGCTTAGCATGAATATTCATGAAGGAAAGGGTTAATAAAACTTACATGATCGTAGAGAACCTCTATGATCTCGTTGAGAACAGCCATATCTGTGACACCCCTCTTGAGAATGTCAACAATCGGCTTTATGTACTCCTCAACGTTGCCCTTTGTAGTGAGGGTAATGACAGCGTTCCGGAACATATCTACTGGATTGTCCGTACCAGAGGTTGTTACACCACTGTTCGTAGATGCTGGAATGCTCACAAGTCGATTGTAATCATTGGTCGGAGCCTGTGAAATATTTAAACATACTGATGTTTCAGAGATGCATGATAATAGGATTATACTATTTTTCATAGAAACAGGTAAATTACAGTGTACATTATACTGCAGTAATTGATATATACCTGTATAAATTACCCATTACCTGGATTAGTTTATATTTTTTGTTTACAACGATTCTCATCTTTCTTTGAATCAACAGTACCTATTTACCTTTTAAAAAGTTAATTAGTCCTTGTCTGGCTGAATAAATTAAAATGGCACATACACGTATGTTTTCTAGCCAGTTAAGTTGTGTGATTTCAATAAATACAGTGGATTCTAAGGCTGCATGGAAAACCGTGTAGATCCTGATCAGATGACTTTGTCTGAAGCTAGCTGATTTGTGATTACACTGCTTCCTAAAGAGGAAATATCTGGGTTCAGCATTTTGAACAAGTTGAATAAAAATTGAATACATTTGAGTTTTGAACATTGAGGCAAAAAAATGTAGCAACAATATATACTATGCACAATAAGTTTAGCAATTTCTTATGCTTCGCATCTTTTTTGTGCTCATATTTGTGCAGTGCTGATCAATTTCAATTGCAAAGACGAGAACAGGATCTTAGGCAAATGAAACCACGAAATTTCAGACGCCATCCCTTAAATAGGCATTTTGGGAGAGGAAGAATTGCAAAAGGGGTCAGTAAGCAAAAATCACAGCCGTTGTAAGTAATGCTAAAATGATAAGCATGTGATTTTTCGTTTGGTGGTCTTTCATCTTCCTCATGCATCATACGCCTATAAAATTATTGGTTATGTGACAGATGTGATAGAGTTTTCAAGCTGAAAAAAATCAGATGCCATCAATAATGTCAAAACGTAGTCATCATTTGATTAAACTTCTAATGTTAATTGGCATTTCAATTCAACAGAGTATTGGTTTACAAAGATTTCATAGGCTTACAATGGAACTCATCTTATGTTTGTTTAAAACCTGAAGTGACTGAAAAATGGTGCGACGCATTTGCGAGTTAACGGTGACGTTAGATTTTATCTTTCGGCTTGTGCACTGTAGTAGTACAGATGTTTTATGCAACAGTATTTGTCTGAATGTGTTGGAAAGCATCAAGCAGTTTTACTTGTAAATAAGGTTCAAGAAAACCCGACTAGAAACACCGTTTAAAGGCGATAACATAAAAGCATTAGTAAAAACGTCAAATTGTGAAAACTTGGTCCTTTATTTCTCAGAGAAAGTTCAGAAAATTACAGCATTTGCTATGCTTTCTTGGTTTTTAGTTACAAAACAATCGTTTAAAATGGTTTTGGCTTCTCCAAATGATCTGAAATACCCACGTTACACGCTGGTCTTAAAATTAAACGTCACTTTAGCACGGCCGCTGCGTTTGGTAATTCTGTATTTTTTAAAATGGAAACTCTTGTCAGATGATCGGCGCTTGTATCTTCATGACAGCAAATGAAACTCGAGATCTGATGTGGATGGGCTCACCCATACAAAACAATTGCTAAATTTATTGTGCATAGTATATAAACAGTGTAGATCCTGATCAGATGACTGTCTGAAGCTAGCTGATTTGTGTTTACACTGTTTCCTAAAGAGGATATATCTGGGTTCAGCAGGACAAGGGTTGAAAATGAAAATTTCACATAGTGTTCCAACATTTTGAACAAGTTGAATAAAGTTTAATACATTTGAGTTTTGAACATTGAGGGAAAAAATGTAGCAACAATATATAAACAGTGTAGATCCTGATCAGACTAATCTATACAGTTTGTTTTACATTGCTTGTTCACACTCTCTTAAAACATTAAGGAAAATATGGTAAATAAATATGGAAGATATCCTTTCACCTAAACTATTTGGACAGATAGGACATTTTAATTTTCAGCAAACAGTCTTAAAACCCAATCTTAGAAGTTCAACTTCACAGTGTCACAGTGAAGATCAGGTTTTAGTCAGATAGCATTCAGACTCAGGCCAGCTACATGTGTAGCTAAATATCTAACTGCTTGTTTCTGTCACTTTTAGATTTAACCCTTGGTGGACTGGAAACTCCTAAACGGGTACTTTGTCAAACAGTGAAGACCCAGATGTAATGCGGCATTTCATGACGGTCTGCACCATTTGCTAAGACAAAATTGATACAGTATGAGTATACAGAGAAAAGAATACAATATTTTTTTAGGAAAATATAACCTGTGACCCTTCATGATACTGTTCTTCTTCTGTTTCATATGATTATTTCTAAATTATGACCTTGAGCTTTGAAATAAATCCTCTTTGATAAAAGTACATCAATAATACTAGTACCTAATATATTTATTTGTAACAAATACATGTCCTTCCTCATTGTTTTGCTTTGAAAAAAAAACCCCACATGTATCTAACTTAATTTCATTAGAGGATCCCTGACTAAGTTATTGCTTGAAAACATGTTTCCATACTATTTGGTATGAAAATCATAAACCAATTTGCAAAATGTTTTCACAGTATATGACCATTATTTTAGAAATTACATAAAAGTATGTGAATGTAGTAAACTCAATAGTTTTTATTTTTATTTTATTGTTTACATCCCATCAACTATCTTTCAGTTATGTAGGGACGGGTCTTCCTGGGTTGAACCTGTACTAAGCAAGAATAAATGTGTCTTGCTCAAGGACCACAATGTAGTGACGCTGGTGAGACTCGAACCCGCGGCCCCTCGGTCTTGAGTCAAGCACCCTACCACTGAGCCACTGCACTCCTTCAACTCAATAGTTGTCATTACAAATGTATTTAGTTGCTTTTTTATTAATTATTATTATCTTTATTATTATTATTATTATTAAAACAGTCATCATACATGTACAATAAAGTTATCAGGTCCATTAAATCTGTATGCTGGGTAATTTTTCATACTTTTTGTTGTCTGCTGACTTTTTCAAAATTAACTTTTTCATAAAATTCATTCAAAAACATTAATTCAGAGTGTCATGGTTTGGATCCAGATAAGGATCAACCTTCTTTCGGTCCTGATCTCGGTCCAAAGTGTTTGCAAGGGTTATCAGCAGATGACAAGTCGCTGCTAGCAAGGAAAGAGTTCAATGTCTGCACATCAACTTCCTTACTGTCAAAAATTGTGCAGTTGTAATTGAAATGCAGCGGAATCTTTTTTTCCAAGGATATCAAAGAGGACTAATTTATCTATCTTTTAACCTTAAAGAGCACACATAAGATTCCTAAAATATGCAGGTATATCGGTAGTTTTATCTGTAAAATTGAAGAAATGTTTCTGAGTGATTTAAATAGTTACAAAGTAGAATGATGTTTTATATATATGTAATGAATGAAGCCTCTATAGGTTTATTACCTGAGGAGTATAGAAATCCTGTGCATAATTGGTAGTTGGTGGTGGCTGAAATATCCAATATGACAATAAATACCATATTCCACTCAACCTTATCTTACTCTTTGTATGCTGGGTAATTTTTCATGTTTTTGTTCTTGTCTGCTGACTTTTTTCAAATCAGCTTTTTTAATTTTGTTGCTTTGAACAGGAACACTTTCACTATCAGAGTGTCAAAACGCTTTGGATCCAAATCTGGAAAATTACCTGTGCGGATCCAGAAAGTTTTGTCAGAGGGGGTCCAAATTTGACGGTTTTTTTTTCTTTTTTTTTAAGCTGATGAGGGGAGAGAGGATCTAAATACCACTAAAAGCGGACAATCATCCGCCCTCCAGAGAAATGGCATTTGCTGGTGTGCCGATGATGGCCAAACTTATGAATGCTGGCTTTGTAGCTTTGTGATTTTTCAGGTATCTGAACAAATATTGTTAAGAAACCCTATATTTTTGTGATTTTTCAGGAGGGGTCAGGACCCCCACCCCCCCTCTGGGTCGGCCCATGAATTATCCAGCATGCAAAGAGTTAAGACAAGTCTAAATTGTTTATTAATGTCCAGTTAAAGTTAACTTATAAAATTCAATATTACAAGATTTTATTTACTGTGAAATTGTGAAACATTCATTGTTGCATTTACTTGTATATTTACATGGAAATGAATAGAGTTATAAAGGACATTAATAATGGTTATGAACAGAGAATAATGATTATGAACAAATAAATGGTTATGAACAAATAAATGGTTTATGATCAAATAAACAGTTTATGAACAAATAAATGGTTTATGATACATGAATAAAAATGGTTATGAACAAATAAATAATAGCAAACAAATGGTTTATGATCAAATAAATGGTTTTGAACAAATAAATGGCTAATGATCAAATAAATGGTTTATGATATAAAAATGGTTATATTATGAACAAATAAATAATGGCTATAAACAAATATATGGTAATGAACATATAAAATAATACACAACTAGCAAGACTTAAGAATGAATAACAGTCCTAGACTCCTTGTTGTTCAGACATACATATATAGACCTGATAGTAGACATGTTCAGACTTCATTGGAATGCTGATTTTTATATTTAGAAGTCATTCATGTCCACTGCCATGTTTAATACAAAGCATACCAACCCAACAGCACCATGCTCAATATAGTCCTGTAATAATTACCCTTTATTATGCCATCATAAACCATAATAGGTTGTTTGCTTCGATAATCAAACTGAACTCTTTCCTATTTCTATCACTCACATCTTTATCTTTTGCTTTTCTTCTGATCATAACAAGGTAAAGCTTCTTAAAATGGGGGTATAGTTACCCTATTTCTGTGATTTGTGGTGTAACAAGTACAAGCTTCTTAAAACACTTAAAACACAATAATCATTATGATATTGTAACAAATTGTTAACAATATGGATTATGCACTGTTTATTAAAAGTGACCAGAAATTAAGACAGCATAATGCTATCAATATATTTACCCTTTGATCAGGGCTTCAGATAAGAGTGTGTACTTAAATTTTTTTTTTTCTTATTTCTCAACAAAACATATGTAAAGGACCTCGGACAGTCTCCTATTCAATCTGCCCAATTTTTGAAAGCCTGTGGCTAGGGTAATACATTATTTACAACTAGTTTTTTGTGCTTAAATCAGACCCTTGCATTTTGTGCACCTAGCAAAATAAAAGTATTTGGAAAATATTGCATATTATTGTCAGGACTTCATGGTGAAGGGGTTGGGGGTATTTTTTGCGACCAAATTTTATTTCACAGAAAGTCAAGGTTTTGCCAGGTACTCACCTAAATACACGGAAATATAGAGTTTACGGCATAAAACTTGAGACGAAAGTGATAAGTTTGCATAAAATTGAGGTTTTGAAAATTTCATCTTTTCCTCCAAATAAGTATGCTGTCCATAACTTTTGACTATTACCTGTAATATTTCAAGTGCACTCAGATGATCTGTTCACTGAGGTGTATCATACCTACATACTATATACAACATACTCTGGATAAGCACAGTTTTTTAGTGTAAAATTGTAAAGATTTTCTTACTCATCAGATTTAACATATAATTTTGTGTTCAAAAGAACCGTCTCATTGCGACGGTTCTTATGAGTACCCACAACATATGTTTTGGTTGAGAAATAAGACAATTAGTTAATTGGTTCACACTCATAACTAAAGCCATGACACATGCCATTTACCTACAGGTTTGTACAAAATAAGTTCCAAATAAGTTTTTATAAGAAATTGTTTTTGAGCATTTTGACATCGTTCCCCCCCGTGACCAATCATGCCATTTTTATATGATGTGTTAAATGTAAAACCACAACTGTATGCAAAAGGATTAGTTTGGTCACGGGGGGGGGGGGGGGGGGGAAAGCACTTCAGTAAAACTTTTTCTATTTCCTATATGTTGAATAGCAAAAACAGTGTTTTCGACCCATATTTTTTAATGGGTACTGGTCCAATGTGAAAAACACTTGTGCGTATAATTCGAGAGTTGAAATTACTATCTTTCTCATGGAAAAAATATCATTTTCTTTGAAACTTTTTTTTAACCATTTTTATGGGCAATCCTTCATTAAGACTGTCCGAGGTCCTTCAGTAATGTGGGTACTCAAAAGAACAGTTTCATTGACTGTGACTGTCTCAATGAGCGGTTCTTTTGAGCATCAAAAACAAATGTTTAAATTGATGGATAAGAAAATGATTACAATTCTACACTTAAAATATTTGCATATCTGGACCTACCCTTTAAAACAAAGAAGATGAGAGAAGGTAAAGCCAGTAAACCTCCTACGGCCGTTTGTTTGCAAAGCTATAAACCTTATTGTAAAATCAGCCTCTGTATTCTATTTGATGGCACTGACTTAAGAAGTGAAGACCCATTAAATATATAGACCAGAACCCTCCACACAAGGAGATGTGGATCACAGGGAATCATTCTTATTCTGCAACTCAAAAATTACTGTAAATTCAGTAATTTTCGCAAGAATTTTATTTTTACGAGTAGCGTTAAAACTTAAAAGATGTATTTGCACGTTAAAAATTCGCGACTAGAGCATGATTTACCTACATCAGTAAACGACAGTGATTTCGCCATTTAGTGAGGGTTTTCATTTTCGTGAAACTTCGCACTGGCGAAGTTTCACGAAAATAAAACCCTCGCAAAAATTTCTGAATTTCCAGTACCTGGTAATATTGCTGTGGCATAGCAAACTTTGGTACAAACACTGGAGCATCTGCAGACAAGGTATATTTCTTCTTTGGACTAGCATTTCCACCTGCAAATCAAAATTTAATGAATTAACATACGAATCAGTCCATAATTCACGCCAACTTATCTCTAAAAGGTCACCAAAGTGGCCAAACAGTTGGACGGACCTGCCCGCTCCTGATGAACTGATTGTCAGTGTGCTGAAAGAGCATAGCTCTGATACTACACCTGAACTGTGTCTCATAATAAAATAAGTTACATCATAACTTACATGTATTAACAATAACGCACCCCTAGAATTTGCAGCAAATAACACTTTCAAATTTTGTCACTTTTCTTACAAAATAAATCAAAATAAATAAGGCTCAATATTTTATGTGAACCGTCCGCTGGAAGGATGGATCAGGGTCCAAACTGTTTGCAAAGGTTATCAATACTATAGACAAGCATGCAAAGAGTCCTTTGTAATTTGCACATGCTGGAAAGTAGGGTTGGCTGATCAAAGCCAAAATGCTAAGGCAAAGTAAAAATGACCCGACCGACCCCGTCCACCAACCCCCGACCCAAAAACTTTTGTCCCAATCCTCTTGAAATTGCCGTTTTTTGTGCATTTTGATCAGCTTTGCAGGCCCACCCTGCTTTTGTTTGTATACATCCCATCAACAATCTTTCAGTTATAAAGGAACAGGTCTTCCTGGGTTGAGCCAGCACTAAGCTAGGATTAATGTGTCTTGCTCAAGGAAACAACGCAAAGATGCCGGTGAGGCACAAACCCACGGCCCCTCGTTCTCGAGTCAAGCACTCTACCACTGAGCCACTGCACTCCCTGATGGCACACCCTGCCATTAGCCATTTGCTACTACAATAATTCATTGGCTTAAAGTACAGCAAAAATTACATATTTGCAAAAAAGTGTATTTGATTATTATTGTGCCATATCTTACTCTTTGGATGCTTGAATTTTTCAATACCATCAGTGTCAAATAGTTTGAATCCTGATCAGGCCTGACATTATGCGGGTCTGATCTGGGTCCAAACTGTTTGCAAAGGTTATAAGCAGACAACAAAAGAGTTAAATATAAAACAACTTGTTGATACCACTTTTCGCTAAAACCTTGGCAAAAGTTAATTTCATTTGGCTCATTTGACTAGAGTATTGGCTACAACAAAGTCTGAGCCAGGGTTAGCCCAGCCTGGTTTCGGTTATAATTACAGTATGTAGAAATACGGACAAAACCGCTGTGGCTATCACAACTCGGAGTTCTCACTAGGATTTTGAAAACAGGAGTTATAGAATCCATCCCTGGAAAAAGTTGAGTCAAAATTGAAAAATTGGATTATGATAGATTTTTTTTTTGCTTCAGACCGGAAGTTTATTAACGGAAATACTAATTCTTATCATAATATTGCATTAAATCAACAATAAAATGGTGATTTCTTATTATAATCTGGTGATTTCCTGGTGATTTTGGTTAATCGTCGCACAAGATAGATAGAAGTATACAGTTAGTTTTATAAGTTTTATAAGCATTTCCCTTTAACCTATGGTTACATTCTTTTTTCTTTCTTTGGTAAGCGTGGTAGCTCAGTGGTTAGGAACTTGCCTCTGGTGCTAGAGGTCCCAGGTTCGATCCCCGCTCATGACGAGGAAAATTTCGTGTCCTAACACGCTTTCTCTAGTGTTATTGTGAAGTTATGTTCCATAACTATTAATTAAACGAGGAATGTCCGGTCTGGGGCTTGGTTATCCTGTTCTATTCCGTTCCTTACGGAATTTAACAAAATTCCATGCATTAGTGGTGCCATGTGACGTCAGCACGGACAGAAACCTTTTCATTTATTGGCCGATCTGCTTTGAGACACAAAATTTGATTGGCTGCTGTAATATTCCCGCCAAATGTGGCGGGTTTACAGCGTCAAACAAATTTAGTTTCATAGTTTTGTGAGACATTGTCCGAGATACTTGTACAACCAGAATTTCAGCGAAGTTTAAATTTGAAACATTGCCTAGTAGACTATATTCTCCACAGAACTTCACTCATCATTTGAACAGATAAAGCCAATGGAGCCTTCAATTTTCGACAATGATGAGTCAAGGTTGAATTCTTCATTGTGAGAAGAGACTGGTCGGTAATACGGATATCTGTCCTTTTCGTATTATCCTTGCTGATATTGAGATTCGGGCGAGCATGGCGAGCTCTAATGGAGGTGCGATCCCCGACACAGGCTTGAGAAATAAGCCGCCTGTCGACTACACGCCTGTTGTGTCCTAACAACTTTCTCTAGAGTCATTTGCAGGGATGACTCTAGATAAGTGCACCATCCTTCGGATCGGGGGGTTAACTGGATGTCCTCTGTGCAGGGAGTCACCCCCTGTGCAGGTTAAAGAACCCTACAGTAATTTATATATAGTTACTTGTAGGCTTTCATCCTGCAACCCTAACAATACAATACAAAATTCATTTGTATCACCGACTATATAAATAGATTTTGTATTGTATTGTGTACAACATATACTGGGATAATCAGTTTTCGCCAACGTAAGCAGATATGGCTCTGATGATAGCAAAACAAAATACAACCTGACCAGAAAATGATTCTATCATAAAATTTCAACCTTTTTTAATAATTTGTGATACCTTAGACCATCATAATATGTTATTTAATTTTCAAAAACTTTGATTTGTTTGTGCATCCGTTTTTCCGCCATCTTGAAAATAGTAATCTAAGTTCGACAACTCTTGTTGACATGAAAAAAGAGGCCTCATAAAGGGTTGGATAGATAAAAAATCAATAGGTGTTATGAAACAAACCTTTTTTTTCTTTCACTGAACAAAAATTATTGTTAAATTTTTATGATTTAATTTATTGTAATCAAAAATAATTCAGTCACATATTTTTTCAATATTCAATTTCAATTCAGATTGATTTGAACCCCTAGGTTCATTGGGATGCTACCACACAGACTGTAAATGAAAAAGTAGACATAAAAGCTTTCTTTTATGTACTTTAGGGATACATCAAGCCACTGCAGGTGAAAAATTGATATAATTTATCAAAAGATCATTTTTAGATATATGGTCCATACAGCTGCTTATTAGCCAGACCAATGATTCTGAGTCTTAACATTAATAAGAACCCCCTTATGATAAAATCAATGATTTCCCCACTTGGGACCCCAATACATCACTGAGTTTTCTTACCTCCATCGTGGGGATGTCAACGGAAATGAAGATGAAGGAAGCGATGTATTTACCGAATAAAACATATCAGGATCATAATTTAAAGATTGGGGTTAAAAAGAATTAGTGAAAATGGCGGGAAAACATTGATGCAGGCGAATCCGGGTCGTTTCGCCCCAGATCCAGTTCGCCCCCTAGACGTTTCGCCCCAGTGACGTTTCGCCCCAGGTCGATTCGCCCCTGGTCGTTTCGCCCCCGTAGTCGTTTCGCCCCTAGTCGATTCGCCCCAAGAAGAAAAATCAACCTATTTTGTCGAAATCTATGTGAATAGTTAGTGCAAATATATTTGCAATGCTTTACGCCAGTACTAATGTAGTTTAACGGTTAAAGTCTTCAACACTTTTGGGTGGATAAAGATTATGTGCATGTTTTTTCACATAAAGCTATTGTGCCAGTTCATGAGAATTTAATACTTATCGCATATATGCGATTATACCTAAGGTAATATCAATACTATTACCTCTCAAGTCAAAGATGTTAATTGATATAACTAAAGCTAGGTCTAATTTTTGGCCATAGTTCCATCTAAATTCATAAGTGTTATGTGCGATCAACATGGACTCTGTAGATGAGTTTATGTTATTGTATCTAATGCTTTATGGTTTTGGTAGAATTTCCTAGGGTTTTGAGGTCTGAAAATTATTAGTTCTCGTCATGTAGACCATTTTAACTATCGCAGATGCCGTTTTAATATCGCACAATCCGTTTTCCACATTATAAAGATAGGGCAAACATATTTGAAATTAATTACATTCATTTCATCTAACTAAAGCAATATCATAATTTGCAATTATGACAAATAATGCTGAAGACATTACATGGCAAAAGTGTTTCCATGTCTTCTTTCCAATGGGTCAAACGGATAACGATAAGTATAAACGAATAATGACAAGATAACACTTTTCATCAATTAACTCTTCACTAATTGCAAACATCCAATTCACATCCAATTACTTTAACTGGTTGATCATTCCCTTTTCTTAATGCAATGGGCAGATCAGTGCCGCCCTGCGTATTGGCGCAGGGGTGAAGGAAATACAAAATTAATTTTTATGCTATATTTGACTAATATCTTTTGTAAGCATTGCATTTTGAACCCCAAAAAATGACCCGAGCCTACGTATGAAAATACTAGAGTACCCCCCCCCCCCCCCTCCCCTGTGAGCTGACCCCTGAAGATACGTTTTCTCGTGACGCGGGTTTGGTGTACATAAAGCCGCTTTACAGCCACGTGCTGGTGATTGGTAGGGTGTGAAAAACAGTATTTGGTACCTAATCAATGATGAATATGTGATTGTATTAATTGAGCTGTAATAAGAAATTAACATTATCTGACAGTGTAAAACTTGAATAATCTAAAAAAAATAGTACAATCTTATTAAAGAAAATTCGGAAACGCTATGTAATAAACTGAAATCTCTCTGGGTTTATAACTGATTAACCCTTAAAGCGCCAATAAAAAAATGCATCTGAAAATGTCGTCTGTTGAAGTCGTCTGCTGCAAATAATTGCCTAACATTACTGACAAATTAAGTATAGAAGCAAACAGCGTGGGCCCAGAACAGACGGCTCCTAAAGGAGCCGTCTGATCTGGGTCCACACAGTTTGCCATAGAGGCATCTTAAACATTTCAGCAGACGGGAAAAGCAGACGACTTTTGTTGCGATTGGCCCATTAAGGGTTAAAACATTTTAAAAATAAACCCGCTTGGTTCTTTAATTTAGAAAGTCCATGTGAGTCTCTCATCATACAGTCTCATCTGAGTCTTCGCTACTTGCTACTTAAATGACTCCAAATTTGCATTTCGTTTTGCCGTCTGCTGACTTATTTTGAAATGAATATTAATATTTTAGTGCTAGTTGAAAAAACCACTGCGTGCTATCATAACAGACCTATGTCCAAAATTCAAAACTTTGTGTATACGACCAGCGAAGACCCTGCGGAGCCGTCATTATATATAAAGGTCTACGATATTGGAACAGGCAGATCCGAAACTCCCCTAATCTCTCACTGGTCGTAGTTTATAGTGTTTTTTTTTAATATTTGAACAGGCTGGTCCGAATCTCTCCTTATTGCATAAAGCAAAACTGCATGTGTTGATTTGGTCGTTTAAGCAGGCTATTCCGAACATCGACCCATAAGGAGAAGGTAATTAGGGAACTGGCCACAGCTGGCCTGAACCTCATCCGATCGCAAATACTATATATGGCTTGTTAGGACCTAGAATTACCAACTCCCCGTCTATCGTGCTCTACCCTGTCCCGATTTTTGACGCAGGTACGAGTTGACTTGGGGTAACTGCGAGTTGACCAAAGGTCAGGTACGAGTTGACCAAAAATGGGTACGAGTTGACTTAGGTACGAGTTGACTAGAAACCTACTGAAGCGTGTTCATCGTTTGAATTAAATTATTATCATATAATAATGCTTTAAATTAAATATCTTGATGAAGTGTATAACAGCTTAAAGGGATTACAAAAAGTGGGGCGAAACGACTAGGGTAAAAAAGTGGGGCGAAACGACTAGGTTTTGGGGGCGAAACGACTACGGTGTAGGGGCGAAACGTCTAGGCATTAAATTTGGGGCGAAACGACCAGGGGCGAAACGACCAGGGGCGAACTGGTCTTGGGGCGAAACGACTTGTTGCCATGCAGGCAAGTGACCGTTATTTTATCACTCTGATAAGTATTTTCTTACTGCTTTTCAATTTAACAGACAGCTTTTCTTCTGCCCTTGGAAATCCCCTTTTCAGAATGAGCCTGTGACTTCACACAAGTGAGAAAACGGTGGGAATGTTCAATTGGCGAAATTAACTTACTCCACTATACATATAGGGTGTCGGTAAAAGCCCTAGCCGGACCGTGCCGGACCGAACCTACGATTGTGACCGAAGTCGGTCTCCGGAGAATGACGATTGTTGGTACCGGCTTTTATAATATCATAAAAAGTGAAGTAAATATAGATGAATTAGGGTAAAAACATCGAATTTCGGACAGACATGTAAAATCGGACACTTTTCTACCTTCCCTGACATAACGTCCTGCTCTAGACTCCCAACCAATTTAAGTTCGATGTTTTTACCCTATAGCCATTAAAACGTTTAAATCAATGCGTATTTTACACACACCGATTCGCTATTAAATAAGGAAAGGTTCGCAAATTAAAATAATATTTGGTATTTCAAAAAATGAGAAAAATCACTAACAGTTGACACACGGTTTCTCGCTCCCGGATTGTTCGGTCGATTCCGTGAAACGTCGTTTTTGCCGGGTCTGCCGGTTCGTTTTGGCACTGCAAAAATAACTATAATATGGCCAAATATCTTCAGATCTTTGTCAGTGATTGAATGGATTGATAGTTTGGCAGACAAATAGACAATTCCTTTTAAAATACACAACCCTTTAGTCATGGATCAGTGGGTGCTTTGGATGCCGGTTTTGCGGTCTGCTGGACTGCTTCATTTGCCGGGTCGATTTGGCAGTGTATTAATTACGACTACATGAATGCACTAAAATCAAGCTTTGTTAAAGACAGACAGACAGATGAACACACAGACAGACGAAATGTTTGATAGATAGATAGATCCTTTAAAAATTCACAGACCTGGGTCATGTATACTGTAGTTGTGATATAATTAGGACCAAGTACTGCCGGTTTTGTCGAATCTGCTAGAGCATTTCAACTGCCGGGTCTGCCAGAGTGTGTCATCTGCCGGGTCTCCCAGAGTGTGTCATCTGCCGGGCGTGCAGGACTGTTTCATCCGATAGATCTACATATACAGATTAATCTGATCTAGACAGCAGACAGACAGATCCTTTTCAAATGAACATACCTAAGCAATCAGTTTTTGCCGGGTCTGGCAGACTGTTTCATCCTGCCGGATTTGCCGGAGCGTTTCATCTGCCGGCCAGGTTGTTTCGGCAGTGCCTAAGCAACTAGATCTAATTAAAATCAATTTCTCACAGCTTTGTCAAAGACAGACGGAGGGACTAACAGACAAACAGACAGATGTAGACATATGATAGATCGATACTCTCTCTCTCTCTCTCTCTCTCTCTCTCTCTCTCTCTCTCTCTCTCTCTCTCTCTCTCTCTTAATATGCAATTGGCCTCAAAAACCGCAGTATAAAGCTCACACAGCTTATCAAAGAGAAGTCATTAATGTATTTTGGATTGTCTTTCTATGCATCTGACAAGTCTCGTTGGGACAGATCATGCGCGGATCCAGAAAGTTTTGACAGAGGGGGTCCGCTTTTGACAATGTTTTTTTTTTAGCTGTTGAGGGGAGAGAGGATCCAAATACCACTATAAGCGGGCCATCATCGGCACGCGGCGTTTCGCTGGCGTGCCGATGATGGCCCAGCATTGAATGCTAGCTTGGTAGCTTTGTGTGTGTTTTTTTTTAATTTAATTCCCCCAACGCCACGCTACGAGAAAACCGGACTTTCTTCCGTGCGAAAAACGAAGACACAGACCAGCCTGTGCATCCGATTAGCGCATGTATTGTTCGCTAGATATTCCAACTTGTTACAAGCAAAGGTTCAGCATTCTCCTACACTGTGCACCTTTAAACATGTGCAGATTGGTTTCAGACTAAACTACACGTATCTGCACAGTCTGAAGACCAGTTTTCGCTCGAAGTGTCATTTTTGTAACGTCCTTGTATACAATTTTCTCAGATGCACATGCTTAAATACTTTTTGTGTCTAAAGAGTTCTGTTTACTCATACAAAATACATATCCCTTAACCTTTGGCGGTGATTTAATATGAGCTATCGTATAAAAAAAACTGTCATCGGGGTGTTTTAATGCACTGAGAAGATGTACCTCGTTATTTGTTGATGCTTTACGTATCAGTCAATATTTTCAGTCATGTCAGGTTTTCCTGTCTTCCTGGTTTGAACCAGTATATAAAAAAAGCAGAGGATAACTGGGGATTAGTTCAAGGTAACAAAACGGTGCTCCGGGGAGTCTCGAACTAGCTACCCTTTGAGCACAGACCTGCCTCTCTTAACCAGTAAGCCACTGCGCTATTTGCAAAAATTCTAACCTTGGGCACGTAGCCCATTACATATTAAACATGTGAGCCCTTGGCCAGTGCCATTATTTGCACGAACCTGGGTGAAGTTTTTTATATGGCCTTTTCATATGTTTTCTTTGAATAAAGCTATTAACATGTGAGCCCTAGACCAGGGTCATTGGAAGTTCCACATATCCGAATATCAAGGCTCTATATAGGCATAGCGATTATAAACAAGAAAAAATGTCATGTTTTGGTTAAAATCTAACCAGTGGTTCTGCAGATGTCCTTTGAAGCAAATGGTGACGAGACACTACACGACGGACAAACATCCAATGATTACAAAAGCTCACACTGAGCCTTTGACTCATGTAAGCTAGAACACTCAGTGCCCTGCCTTATGCTCATCTTTGATTTTGCTTTTTAACTTCAGCGTTATTGAAGATTTTCTTTATTAAACATTGCAAGTAAGTTGAAGTTTTAAATTACATTTAAGTTGAAAGTGATAGCAAGTTTAGAATTTATGATATTTATGGCAAGCAATTTAAAAGTGTACAAACAGCAACTATTTTTCTGGCGACGTCTAGAATCTGCTGATTACCTTTGCGAACACTTTGTACCCAGAATGACGACACTGATCTGGACCCTGACTATTTGACACTCTGATAGTGTTCCTAAAAGATTATATTAGAAAAAAGTATTTTGAGGAATGGCAGAAGACGCCAACAAAACATGTAAAAAGCCAGCATGCAAACAGTTATGTGCATATTTTTGGTCTCGTCGCGCGTCGTAGAAGCCATCATGATGAAACATTTCCGTGAAAATATTTGAATTTGAACCAGTGGTTCAGAAGGAAATGACATTAAAAGACATGTCTTTCTTATCTAGAGCTCTGGCAGCCCCTTTGTTCAGTGGAGTGGAACCATTTGTGCAATTTTGGTAGAGGGCATCATGAGGAGCAATTATGTGAAAGAGCGGAACCATTTGTGTTATTTTAGGTAAAGGGCATTATGAGGAACAATTCTGTGATCTTTTTTTTAATTAGGACCAGTGGTTCAAGAGGGAATGCCCTTGAAAGACATTTCTTATCTAGAGCTCTGGCAGCCCCTGGAACAGTGTTTTTATTACGTTACCCATCATTTCCTTGAAAATAAAAATATGTAATTAAGTCTTTATAGGTAGTAGGTGAACTGCTTAAATGAACAAATCAGTTATGCAATCTGTAAGAACATGTTATTATCTATGCATATTGTTATTTGTTAAAGTTGTTTTGGTCCATTTTAATGTCAATTACGTTACATTTTCAACTATACACTAAAAATCAATAATATTTGTTACATAGTTTCCGTTCATAAAATTATTAACAGATATTTTCGTTAATGATAACATGTATTTAAAAGCTCAATTACTGACCATTTCAAAACTACAAACAGATATGTTCTAACATAAATACTTTTTATGCTCTAGATAAGAAATATCTTCAAATGAAATATCCTGGACCACTGGTCCAAAATAAAAATAATTTCACAGAAATTGTCCTCATGTTGCCCTCTACTTAAATTAATCTGAAAGTTTGGCTTGGCTGAACAACATAGCTACCAGAGCTAAAATAGAAATATCTTTTAAATCCTATAATATCTTCTTAGCCACAGGCCAATACATCATCTAGTCATGTGCCAGGACTCAGGTGAGCGATCCAGGGCCCTCTTGTTATTTATACCACCTGAATTAAGCTGTTTACAGTGAAGCAAAATGCATTGCAGATGTCATTTACTGCATAAAAAGAAACAAATACATGGTAGTTGCACGGAGATAAAAGAATCATTCAAACTTTTTTGGAGGAAAATGTGATTATCAATAAACACGTTTTAAAATTCCCATTTACGCGATTCCTGAAACATATTTGATGGCGTTGTCATCAGGGTTGATAAAGTTCAGGATTAATCAGGATTTCCTGATTGAGCACTCATGCATCTTGCACATAAGATCAAATTTATTATTGCTGTAATTTGTTATCAGAACCTACCATGATCCTTAATAAGATATTTACTATAAGATAAGCATAAACTGATTGCTTTCTATGGATGTTTTGTTCTTTTAAATATTTTATTGGTGATTTCTGAACATTTTTGGCCAAGTTCAGGATTGAGCTGAAAGATTTTCCTGATTGAGAATCTTGGACTGTTACCACCCCTGTCATGTGCTTTAAGTTCAAATTCTACCCTTTAAAGCAACCATGCTTTTGTTGAAATTGAATCTCGTTCAAGTTATATGATTAAAAAAGACAATGTTCACAATTTCTGTAATTAAGAACAATTTAATAGCAGTCAATTTTATTTTCATCCACTAGCTTTTTTTCCTCAAATAGTCCTACCATTGCACAAAATAATGTTTTAAGAGAAAGTAACATATTTAACAGAAATACCAGGAGCCGAAACTAATCAAAATTATTCTGCTAGTAAGCTGCATTCAATTAAAAAGATAAAGATTATATGTAAGAAAACGAAATAAATGATAATAAACTAAAATGGAATTTCCCCTATTTTTTAATGGTAACGTATAAGACTTGGCTGTTGTGTGATAATGCACATATTTATAAAGAACTAACATACATCAAATATTGTCCCATATATGGTTAAGCAAACCTTAATGTACAAAACTCTCTCTCCGCTGGTTTTTTGACAACTTGTGGTCAAGAAATCAATAGTATAGTATGCTTGAAAGTAAGTAGCGTGTATAACAATTATCATATGCGTAAATTATTTTAATCTTTTTGGCAGTTTGCTGTACTGAACTAAGTGCTTATAAGTAAATATGCAGATAGTTAAAAAAAAGTGCATGTATGTTTTCAAAAGTGCTTTTCTTTTAAGCAATGCAGTGAAGAGCCTGCTATGAAGCCTGCATGAGGGTAGCTATGGTTACCCTATGATTAAACATCTTTTGCAGGACTTAAAATTTGTGCAGTATCCGTTTTCATACTTCTGAAACATCATATTAACCCAGCATATCGTCTAAAATTCTACTACTTTCCGGCCACTTTTTTCCATTTTTTAATTCCCTGAGTCCCCTACTATAAGAGAAAACACAAAAACGCCCCAGTAAAACATGATTTTTCATGTTATAGTTTTTTCTTGTTGATCTTTATAGCGTTCTCAGCTGGTAGCAGAGCCCTTGCGACCGCGACGAAACACTGTATACTCTGCTTATTGGTTCGACCAAGGAAAGCGTCCCGATGTTGCTGAAAATTGTTTGGTTTGTTGCTTTACGTCCCAGTCAACAGCTATGTTCATGTCGGGACGGTCAATTCACCTAACCAAATATTTCACACTTCATAAATTCCACACCATTTGAAGACTTGGTACGGTTGACCCGTACCGATATGTCACTTCTGGCTCATGTGAAATTCCGTACGGGCGATTTCGATAATTTTTCGGGTGTAAAATTTGTGCTTAAAGGATCATTGACACTTGCTATGGGTAAATGCCTATGGTTTTCAGTAAAAATAAAAGTTTGTCAATCGTCCCTTTCTTCACCTTAAAGCTACCCTGACCTGAGTACTTTATGGCTGTGAAATCCGTATTCGATATTAAATGCTTCAAAGATGTAAAATTTTGAGTAGAACAATCAGTTTTACATTATAATATATAGAAATCCGAAAACATTTTTTAAAATATCATTCCCCCCCGTGTGCCAGCTAAAGCTTTGGCATGTATATGTGTTACCGTATTTTACACATTGTATGGAAGTGGCTTGCTGGCACACGGGGGGGGAAAGATGTTAAGCAGCCCAAAAACCCGGGGCCTAAGCCCATAAAATGCCTTTTCTACCAAATAAGAAATTACTGACAGTAATGTGGTTCTCTAGAACCAACCTCCTAAATTGCTTTGTATTCTGTGCTAGTTTAATATAAAGTACTTAAAGATAAAAAGTAGAATTAGCAAGATTTTATGCATTTTTTCATTAGAAAAAATCTCACTGTTATTAAAAGACACATTCCTTTGCAAACGTCCTGTACTTATCTATTTGCATGCTAGGGAATTGTTCATGTTTTTATTTTCGTCTGCTGACTTTCTTCAAAATTAAGTTTTTAAAAATAAACCACCCAGGACCACCATCGGAGTATCAAACAGTTTGGATCCAGATCAAGACCGACATTCTGTTGGTCTTCATTTGGGTTCAAATGTTTGCAAGAAGGCTATTGGCAGACGACAAAATTATCGACTGGCATGCAAAGAGTTATAACAGGTAAATACTTTAGTGTTCAATATATTGTCTCCTATAGGGAAATACATGTATATATATACCATAATTATTCGGACACTTTAAATACATTTAACATGCTATGCCCTTTAAACAAAGCAAAAGTAATATTCAAAGGATCTCGTTAGAATCAGTTTTACTTTCCAATGCTAAACGGGACACTTTCTTTCCTTCAAAAATATTTCTTTCTTTTGTTGAGCTTTCATTTTTGTATTATTTACGGTACATGTAGTCAAAAATGTACAGGTAACTTCTAAATTATCTCCCCAAAATCATTTTATTACAAAACATATTTTGTTTTTAAAACAATTTCATCAATTATCGTGATCCGTTGATACTCTGCATATGGTATTTTCAATAGATATCACCATGCCTACCAAATAAATCAAGAAAACGTGCAGAAATCACTTTTTAAAGCACTTTTTATTTTCATGAAATTTCAGACCCCCTCCCCTTTCTACCCGCCATAACTCTCGAGTGCGAATGAATTTTGAAAATATTTTGCTAGCTGGCTCTTGCCATTCGATTCACCTATTGTACTGATACTACATGCACCACACTAAAAGCTCAAAAGCAGCGTTCTGGGAATCAGAAAAATAGGCGTATAAGGCCCAAACCGTCAATGATCCTTTCACATGTTCATCATTTTACCGTGGGAAGAACTAGCACGATTTTTCTTAGATGTGAAGAATTGGTACTAAATTTTCACAAATGTATAGAGTCGGTACCAAATTCTCAGACGTGTGAAGAATCGGTACCAAAACCTCACATTTATCATTCGTGAAAAATTGATTTCAAAACGTGTACCCAATCCTCACACGTGAAAAATTGGCATTAAATCATCACAGATTAGTCTGATGAGAAAACTGGTACTCAATCGTTACAGATGTAATTGACAAAACTGTGAAGAACTGGAATCGAATGCAAAATGTAGCAGCATGGGGGGGGGGGGGGGGGGCTATTTTATCAATGATAGGGATACGCATGTATGCTATATGACATTTGTCTACGTGCGTATTTTTCACAAAGTGAGATATTGGTACGGAATATGAGACGTGCAGGTACCAATTTTTCGCGCGCTGTGGGTAATTGGTACCAATTCTTCACAGTTTGAAATTTGCGAATTGTGAAATTTGCGGTCTCCGTATCGGCATGAACAGGCTGGTCGGGATACCCCGATGCTCGAGTATCTCATGCGATAGCGTATCTATTTATCGCAGCCAAAGTCTAAGGCCTTTGAAAGGATAGACAGGGCACTTGTTTAATCAACGCTTAGCATCCGGAATCAGAGAACCGCATGGATGTTTACGCTGCGTTCTATGGCAGAATGCATATTGAGCCGTGACATGTGATTTCCAACAATGTGGCATTTTGACAAGACTTAGTGCAGACTCAGACGAGCCTGTGCAGCCTCCTTTTAAGTTTAGACATTCCAAATGAGGTTCAGTCAGTAGCTTAACACTCTTAGAATATTCAAGCGACTAGCAAAGGCTCTGATCAGACTGCGCGTATGCGCAGGCTGTTCTGAGCCTTTGCTGGTCGCACATACCACATTGTTAAAATCTCATGTCGCGGCTCATATTGTGTATAAAGAGGCGGCAAGCAACGTTGCATTTATAATAGATGGGCCAACTTGCTCAGAATGTACAGAGATTGACTAGAATATTGGAAATTTGCATGTAGCAAGTTGAACTATTGTACATCCAAGATACCGAGTGATAAAGGCGCTGATCACTCTGTGCGGATGCGCAAGCTGTCTGTGCCTTTGTTTCTCGCATTTTCTCATCTATCTATCTATCTATCTATCTATCTATCTATCTACCTATATTTCTATCTATCTATCTGTCTGTCTGTCTGTCTCGCGGTCTTCGACAATGCTGTGATTTTGTTGCATAGCAATTTTTAAGGCACTGCCAAAACAACCCGGCAGATGAAATGGTTTGGCATACTCGGCAAATCTGGCAGTCCGCTTAACGCACCAATCTATGACTTATATATGTAGGCCTATGTGAATTTAAAATGATTTGTCTGTCTGTCAGATGAAACGGGTCAAGGGGACCCGACAGATGAAACGGTCTGGCAGATGAATCGATCTGGCAGACCCGGCAGATGAAACGGTCTGGCAGACCCGGCAGAAGAAACGGTCCGGCAGACCGGCTAAAATCGGCAGTAATTAAAACTCACGGATCCATGACTCAGGTCTTTGAATTTGAAATATATCCATCTCTCTATCAACCAGTCTGTCTGTATGTCTGTCTATCTATCATTGGCAATGCTGTGAACATGCAAGTTTATTTTGGCACTGCCGAAACGACCCGGCAGATGAAACGGGTCCAGGTAAAGATACATCTAGATCTTGAAGTGATCCAGCAGTAGCGCATCGAGGTCTGTTAATTTCTAAAGGATCTGTTATTGTCAAAACTGTGAAAATATTTGTGACCATATAAAAAAAAGTTAGGTCGGCAGCTGCCTTCAGAGCGACCCGGCAGTTGAACCGACAGAAACAATGTTCCGCGGAATCGACCAAATTAAACGGGACGATAATTTTAGCCTAAATCTCATTTTAATTTGTATATTGTCTCTATTTCAGTGATTCTTCAATGCATAAACGCATGTGTAAAATATTTAAGTTTTATTTTGTTTTAATTAATCTCGTCAGTTTGTAGACTGCTTCACTGCCCCCCTCGTATGAACTACCTACGAGGTCAGTGCAACAGTCTAGTCAGTTTGGTGATAAAAGCCGGTACCGAAAACCGTTATTCTCCGGATACCAACTTCGGGTGCAATCGTAGGTTCGGTCCGGCACGGTCCGGCTAGGGCTTTTACCGACAACCATACATATACACCTGCCGATAATACTCGAAAGATGGTCTGGCAGAATATAGAGAAACTGACAGAGTGTTTCGTTGCAACATCACAGTCCTATCTGCAGACAGCACTCACAGGATGGTCTCCAGATATGGAATATTACCCTTATTACCTGGTACCATATGTTTAGGGGTATACCGTACTGTGCCTTAGGCTGAAGACACACATTGAAAAAAAGATTGGAAGAGTTTAGGCCAAGAGAGATGCTTTTCATTCTATAGAGCACCGGTCCAAAGGCTCTGCTAGAGTTATTTTACACAGACTTTATTTTTGGAAATTTGTTTACATATTTGCGAAATCATAAAACAACACCAAAAATTAAGAAATATGTCGGATTTTCTCCCTTGCTAACATGTGCATCCATCTGGCACCATAAAAAATGGCATATTTACCATTGATTCCATTCTGTTGAGCAGAATCACCGCTTCCTGAACAATCAGATGACATTGTTTTAATAAAATCAATCGAATCGACTGTCAATATATGAACATTTCAAGTAAAAATTGCCAAAAAATCGGGTAAAATTTTTGTCTGTTCTGTAAAGGCAAAATACGAGATTTTAACTGCGGAACTGTTTTTTGAAATCTAAATTCTCTCTACGAACAATTTCCCCCAAAATTTTATTATCATTATTATTATTATTATTTTTATTATTATTATTATTATTATTATTATTATTATTATTATTATTATTATTATTATTATTATTATTATTAAATTATTATTATTATTATAATAACGAGCTAAAGCGTCAGCTGCCGTAGGCAGCTGCGCCGCCAGCAAAGCTGGTGGCGAGCGTAGCTCGTACTATAGATATCGCGAGGTACTTAGTAGTCTATCAAAAAAATTTGCAGGGTCATTTCAATTGGTTTTCATTGTCAACTGCGGTCCTCTTTAACTCTTTAGGAAAGCCTGGTACCATGTAAATACTAGCTTTAGTTTCGTAAAGACTGGCCTTTGCTTTTACTTAGATTACCTTGCGAAAAAGATAGTTAGTAAGAAATAAGACCGACCCGTCTGAAATAATTTACATAATGTAGGCTACCGTGTCATCGGCACGTGCATCGCTTCTATTAAAAGCAAGCGACGTTGGCAATTGGGAAATAAGCATCCTTCGCGGCTCTAGATGCCGTGACACTTTCCTAATTCATAGCATTGATCAAATGCAATTGAAAAGCAACTTGAGTTCATTCAGTTTGAAATGCCGTAGCTCACTTTATTTATTTCAAATTGCAGTTGCAGCTATAGATTTTTGTCTTGCGTGAGTTCTCCTTTCCGATTGTAAACTTTAAAAATGGCCGAACACGCTTTAGCCTTTGGAGAACAAAAGAGCAACATTATGTAAGCTCTTCTGAGTCCTTTCCCAAGTTTATTACCCGTGATGCTATGAATTGAGATTCTTGACGTCGCTCCAAGACTCACTAGATTTAGCTGAGGTACTTTCTGCTGAGATTTAACGTAAATTCGGATGCTTCCTTCAAGTTTTAACATAAAACGAGTTGTCTTTGAGAAAAAAATCAAGATCGTGGACAAATTGTACCTACGTGCGTACGTAATCCTGTGTTAGATGAAATACTTTGAGAATTGCGCCAGAGATTTACACAGCACATGAATTCTGTTGACCAGCAACATATTGCCATATCAACAACACCAGCAAAATCAACACTGGATTCACTTGGGGTTCTTGGTCAGCTGTTGGTGAGTTAATCTTTCTTCAGTTTATAACAAAAATATAGAGTCTGCCCAGATTGACCTTAGACTGATTAATTTTTGCCAAAATCTTCGTGATACTAATCCTGTGTTTTCATGAAGTATTCTGACCTCGGTCCTCGAGGTGGTGGGGGGGGGGGGGAGAGGGTGTAACTTGGGAATCATTTTGGTACGAGTGTAAAAGCCAGTTTTTTGAAACCCAGCCCAATCATATACTTGGGTCTTCGAAAAAAATGACCTATTCATATACTTAATTGAACAAAATGCTTACATATTCATATACTGTTCTTTGATTTTTATGTATACCCTCTTTGCTGTCTGTAAACAAAGTTTACAGATAAATATTACAATTTTTGTTTCTGAGCTGAATATCTGAGCAAAAATATGAGTATTTTCAAACAGGGATGTCAGAAAACGGGACCATTCATATATCAATAATGAAAAACTGGGTCAGGGGGCTTATCGTATACCTGGCAGCGTAGAAAAAGGGGGCTATTGGGCACGCACATCCGTACTATGTCATATATAGGTAGTTACTCCCCCAGCCTCGGTCATGCGTTTACCAAAATTATAAAAATAGTGCCAGTTTATTAATGCAAACAGACTGATAGCCTAGTGTAAAGGTTACATGTAGTTAGCAACTTGATACAGGATTGAATCTTGAAAAAACTTTTTTATATAAAATTGTCAAATGTTGTCAAGATTGCTTTTATATTTTACTTCGTCTTGTGATTAACTTTTTTTTAAAGTACATTCAATATACCTAATACTAGGTTTGATAAACTCTTCCTTGCTAGTGGCGACTTCTGTCGTCTGCTGATAACCTTTGCAAACAGTTGGGACTCAGGTCAGTGTTGACAGAACGTCAGTCCTAATCTGGATACTGACTGTTTGCCACTCTGAAAGTGATCCTAAAATAGTTTTTTTTTTTTCGGATAAACCAACAGGTGACGAATGCTATTAAAATTACTCAGCGTGCAGAGTTAATTACACGTGGGCTTATTGAAATCATTCACGGTCCTACCTGCATATTAGGTGCATTAAGGATTAAGATATGCCAGTTTTATATTAAAATATCCATATTTGAAATATATGAAAAAAGACGAATGAACACTGGAAGTCTGGAATTAGAAGATATCTAAAAAAATTGTAATTGTACGGGATTCAAACCCACATATTTGGATCCTAAGGACACAGAGTTATCCATTATGCTATTGAGGAATTTCAGGTAATTTTACACAATCTAAAGCGCAATTTTTACGATGATTCCCGAAGATGGGTGAAAGTTCATTGAACATTCATATGTCACGGGTCAATTTTGACAAATAATAGCAATGTCAGTGTTTTTGGTTTTTCCTTATACCCATATAATAGCCCTATATTTGACCCTTATTTGGCCATTTTTACTGCCTATTCTCAATCCAAAAATGGCCTTTATTTTCACAATTTCATGTATTTTAGCACTTATTTTCCGATTTTTATGAAATATTTTCCCAAATTTTTAATGTTCATAAAAAGGTAGCTTCCCAAAACCCAAAACAAAATCACTGCCCTTTCAAAAAGATGATTTTTCAAACTTATTTTAACACCGCTGACAATCATTTGAATGCTTAACTGGTGGTTAAACAAAGAAATCTGTTCGCTGAGCTTCAGGTTTTGAAGAAGAGGGTCAAGACAGATAAACAAACTACAAATGCTTGTGCTTGAAAGGCGTTATTACATGAATCAAAATGTATGTGTTTTTTTTTAAATACAAAAATGCTATTTTGTCAGTTTTGACAGCAAAGGATATGGTAAGACATCTCCTTGTTGTTGTGATTTTTGTTCCCTCCTGAGGTTGAATTGTACATGAGGAAATTATGGGGTTACCGGGTTAACATAACAATAATCAATATTTGACAATTATTGCCTTGTGGGCTACAAACAAGATGCCCCGCTGTTTGTGTATAAAATGCGAGAGAGGTCTGTTCTCAATATTTTGCATAGGATATAACATTTTGCAGATTTGTAAGCTAATTCAGTCTCAAAATTTTGGTTCTGCATGTGATCATCAAAATGATAACAAATATTCCACACAAAATTCAGTTTTTCCGTTAAAATGTGAACTTGGCCTGTTCTTTATGCTCAACTTGTGTGCAATTTTTCTGTTTGAAATAAAATCATTCAGCAGAAGCCTTGTGAAAGAGAAAATAAGGTTCTATTTCTTTTTGTCCATTTAAATATGTTTTGAACAACAAAGGTTGAAATAATTCCTTTATATTTTAGGGCCAAGAAAACAAATATAATATTGTGTGGTTCAGGTTCCCGGACCTTCCCTTAATTTTTACCCAAATGTAGGCCCCTACCATAAACTTTTTTAACCAAATTCTGAAGTTGGAAGAAAATAGCAGAACAAAATAATCTGCTAATCTCTTCCAACTTCAGAATCTGGAGAAAAAATACATATCAAAATGTCATCTGAAATGGAAATCAAAATTTCAATGCTGGTATTGGAAGTAAAAGGGTTAAAACAAGGTCATATCTTTAAAAATACACTCTTTTATATCAGTTTTGTCTTATAAGCTCACCTGAGCCAATGGCTCATGGTAAGCTATTGTGATCGTTGGATGTCCGTCCTCCGTTGTCCGCCGTGTGGCGTCAACAATTGCTTCAAAGGACATATCCTCCTAAACTAATGGCTGGATTTTGACCAAACTTGGTAGAAATGATCCTTATATGGTCCTCTTTAAAATTTGTTCAAATGGTTCCAGTCCATTGCATATCTAGGTCACACAGGCTAAAAATAGATGTTCAAGATGAACACTTTAAAAATCTTCTTCTTTAAAATCACAAGGCCTAGAGCTTTGATATTTGGTATGTAGCATCACCTAAAGGACCTCTACCAAGTTTGTTCAAATTATATCCCTTGGGCCAAAAATGGCCCCGCCCCGGGGGTCACATGTTTTACATAGGCTTATATAGGGAAAACATGAAAAAATCTTCTTGTCTGAAACCTTTAAGCCTAGAGCCTTGATAATTGGTATATAGCATCAGCTAGTAGACCTCTACCAAGTTTGATCAAATTATGCCCCTGGGGCTAAACATGGCCTCGCCCAGGGGGTCACATGTTTTACATAGGCTTATATAGGGAAAAACATGGAAAAATCATCTTGTCTGAAACCATAAGGCCTAGAGCCTTGATATTTGGTATGTATCATCACCTAGTGGACCTCTATCAAGTTTGTTCACATTATACCCCTAGGGCCAAAAATGGCCCCACCCCGGGGTCACATGTTTTACATAGGCTTATATAGTGAGAAATATGAAAAAAATCTTCTTGTCTGAAACCACAAGGCCTAGAGCTTTGATATTTGGTATGAAACATCACCTAGTGAACCTATACCAAGTTTGTTCAAATTATATCTCTTGGGCCAAAAATGGCTCGACCTGGGGGTCACAATGTTTTACATAGGCCTATAAAGGGACAACATGAAACAATCTTCTTGTCTGAAACCATATGGTATAGAGCCTTGATATTTGGTATGAAGCATCACCTAGTGGACCTCTACCAAGTTTGTTCAAATTATGTCCCTTGGGCCAAAAATGGCCCCATCTCGGGGTCACATGTTTTGCATAGGCTTAAATAGGGAGAAATATGAAAAAATCTTCTTGTCTGAAACCAAAAGGCCTAGAACCTTGATATTTGGCATGAAGCATCACCTAGTGAACCTCTACCATGTTTGTTCAAATTATATCCCAGGGGCCAAAAATGGCTCGCCCTGGGGGTCACAATGTTTTACATAGGCCTATATAGGGACAACATGAAAACGTTTTCTTGTCTGAGACCATTAGGCTTAGAGCCTTGATATTTGGTATATAGCAATAATAGCATCACCTAGTGGACCCCTACCAAGTTTGTTCAAATAACGCCACTGGGGCCAAAAATGGCCCCGCCTCAGGTGTCACCAGGGACATGGTCAGCTTTCAACAGATTTCTATATATGTAAGCTTTAAACAATACTCAGGTGAGCGATTTAGGGCCACTTGGCCCTCTTGTTTAATACTTTTCCAAGCAGGTCTGAATTTTCCAAGAAAAAAAGTTTAAAAAAAAAGAACAAAAAAAAAAAAGAATCCTACCTTCCTAACCTATTTTTTTTCAGGGTGTAACCTGTACCACACATATATTTTATTTGGCCTAATAATTGCATACTGAATAGTAAAAAACTTCCCTTTCAATCAGTATATCAAAAACATGCATGTTTTAATAAAAGAATGATAAATAATAATAGATAGATCTAATATCTGCTTGTACACAGGTGTTTAAATGTTAATTTTGTTTATCTGTCCATTTGTTTATATTCAAGTGTTCCAAGGCCGTCGTTGCGTTAGGCCGGTTCATCCATGGCCGGACCACTTTTTTAGCCAAAATAGGTTTTAGCCGGACCACTTTAAGTATTTTTTTTTGCCGAATATGCTTTCAGTTGGTAGGGTCAGTTTCCTCTTTCCTTTTTAGCTCACCTGAGCCGAAGCCTAAATGTTAAGTATTGTGATCGGTCTTCGTCCGACGTCCTCCATCGTGCGTAAACTTTTTCTTTAAACGAAATCTCCTCCTGAAACACTGTGGGTCCTAATTTCATATAACTTCACATGAATGTTCCCCATGATGCCTTCTTTCAAAATTGCATAAACGGTTCCACTCCACTGAACATGAGGGCCGCCAGAGCTCTAGATAAGAAATCTTTTAAACAACATCTCCTCCTGAACCACTGGTCCAAATTAAAAATGATTTCACAGAATTGTTCCTTTAGATACCCTCTACTAAAATTGCACAAATGGTTCCGCTCCGCTGAACAATAGGGCCACAATAGCTCCAGATAAGAAATATCTTTAAAAGACAGCTCCTCAACCACTGGTCCAAATTAAAAAATAATTTCACAGAATTGTTTCTCTTGATACCCTCTACTAAAATTGCACAAATGGTTCCGCTCTGCTGAACAAAAGGGCGGCCAGAGCTCCAGATAAGAAATATCTTACAAAAGGCATCTCCTCCTGAACCACTGTTCACAATTCAAAATAATTTTACATAATTGTTCATCATACTACCCTCTACCAAAATTGCACAAATGGTTCTGCTCTGCTGAACAAAAGGGCCGCCAGAGCACCAGATAAGAAATATATTTTAATTACATCTCCTCCTGAACCACTGGTCCCAATTCAAAATTATTTCACAGAATTGTTCCTCTTGATACCCTCTACCAAAATTGCAAAAATGGTTCCGCTCTGCGGAACAAAACGGCAGCCAGACCTCCAGATAAGAAATACTTTCAAAAGGCATCTCCTCCTGAACCACTAGTCCAAATTCAAAATAAATTCACAGAATTGTGCCTCATAATACCCTTTACCGAAATTGCACAAATGGTTCTGCTCCGTTGAACAAAATGGCCACCAGAGCTCCAGACAAGAAACATATTTAAATGACATATCCTGAACCAGTGGTCCAAATTCAAAATTATTTCACAGAATTGTTCCTCACGATGCCTTCTACCAAAATTGTACAAATGGTTCTACTCACCCGAACAAGGGGGCTGCCAGAGCTCTAGATAAGAAATGTCTTTTAATGACATTTCCTCCTGAACCACTGGTCCAAATTCAAAATTTTTTCACAGAATTGTTCCTCATAATTCCCTTTACCAAAATTGCACAAATGGTTCCACTCCACTGAACAAAAGGGCCGCCAGAGCTCCAGATAGAAGTATCTTTAAAGGACATCTCCCGAACCAGTGGTCCATATTCAAATTTACTCACAGAATTGTTATCCCCCGACGAAGTCTTAGGGATATAGTTTTGGTGTTATCCGTGCGTCCGTCCGTCCATTCCGTCCGTCCATCCGTCCGCACCTTTTGTCTGTCCGGAACCATATCTCAGTACCTATTGGTCAGATTTAATTCTTGTTACAAATAATTAGTACCATGGACTCTCGATATCATATAAGTTTGGTCAAAATCGACCCCTTAACACTTGAGTTATTGCCCTTGTTTAAGTATAGGCAATTATAAGGCAAAACCTATATTAGCTTTTTTGTGTGGTGATCTTCACATTGCATCAAAGCTATTATATTTAACAACTTCTCGCTATAGACCATGATTGCCAAGTGCCTGTAGATAAAAATGGCAGTGTCAAAGTTTTACCCCACCCCCTTTGACCCAACCTAAGGGGTCAATGGTCAAATATATAAATTTCGCAATAACTAAGATAATTATCAATATTTTTTGCTGAAATTTTGCATGCAGGCAGAGCAGCAATAGATATGTAACATATCAAACTGGATTTTAGTTTGAAGGCCTGATTCTGAGCCCCTTGGGTGGACTTAGGGGTTGGGCCGAGGCCAAAATTAAACTTTTTCAGAATATGGTCATGCTGCATATCAAATTAAAGCTGACGATGCTGGCAGCAACATGGTAGCAAATATTTTGCCCGCAGACACACCCTCGACCCAGGGGGTGGGGTCAAAAGGTCAAACTATATACTTTTCTGAAAGTAGTCATGTTGCATATCAAATTAAAGCTGTCTACGCTGGCAGCAACATGGTAGCAAATATTTTGCCCACAGACACACCCTTGACCCAGGGGATGGGGTCAAAAGGTCAAACTATATCTTTTACTGAAAGTAGTCATGATGCATATCAAATTAAAGGGAATTGAGCACAGAGCAACATGAAAGCAAGTATACTGTCATTACACACACCAACGAGCCCTGGGGTGGGGTCAAAAGGTCATTTTTTGTTCCTTTATAAAAGTGGTCATGTTGCATATCAAAGTAAAGTAGAAGAAATGTAGACCTACATGTAAGGTAACACTTTGAATTTACACACAATCTTGACCTCTGAGGTTGGTTTTAAAGGTCAGATATTGAAATTGTGCAGATGTAAGTATATTTTTTGTTGAACTAAGCACTAAAACATACTTGACAGGCGTTTGTTATGATCTGAATGATACTGTAGGTGAACTAAGGGTTAGATAAATGGGATTTATGTTTTGTGATTTACATGTTTCTCTCAAATAGCCCTTCGTCGGGGGATATAAATTCGTCGAATTTGCCTTGTTCCTCATGATGCCTTCTGCCAAAATTGCACAAATGGTTCTGCTCCACTAAACAAAGGGGCTACCAGAGCTCTAGATAAGAAACATCTTTAAACGACATCTCCTGAACCACTGGTCCAAATTCAAAATCATTTCACAAAATTGTTCCTCATGATGCCTTCTACCAAAATTGCACAATTGGTTCTGCTCCACTGAGCTATAAGGACGCCAGAGCTCCAGATAAGAATATCTTTAAACGTCATCTCCTTCTGAATCACTGGTCCAAATTCTAAATAATTTCACAGAATTGTTCATTATGATGCCTTCTACCAAAATTGCTCAAATGGTTCCCTCCACCGAACACAGGGACTGCCAGAGATCAAGATAAGAAATGCCTTTTAATGACATTTCCTCCTGAACCACTGGTTCAAATTCAGGCTTAATACGGAGGTCTTCAGAGCTCTAGATGAGAAATGTCTTTAAATGACGTCTTTTCCTGAACCACTGGTCCAAATTTAAAATAATTTCACAGAAATATTCCTCATGATGCCCTCTACCAAAATTGCACAAATGGTTTTGCTCCGCTGAAAAAGGAGTTGGCAGAGCTCTAGATAAGAAATATCTTCAAATGAAATCTGAACCACTGGTCCAAAATCCAAATAATCTCACAGAAATGGTCCTCCTGTTGCCCTCTACTTAAATAAATCAGAAGGTTCAGCTTGGCTGAACAACATGGCTACCAGAGCTAAAAATCGAAATATCTTTTGAATCATATAACTCCTTAGCCACAGGTCAATACATCAGGACTCAGGTGAGCGATCCAGGGCCCTAGGACCCTCTTGTTTAGACTTGACATACGCATGCATAGGTCATAGGTCATTATTTCGCCTGCCCCAGGGTGTGAAAGTCGGCCGTTATAAAACAACATTAAGAAACTGACACCTAAGTTAATGTTAAAGGATTCTCGTTTGGCGTGAGCGTGCATCAGAGAGATCTTTTTATAATCAATAAAGCCGACCCCAATGAACAACAAAAAAAATGCTGTATTCCACAATGTAACTTGGCAATAAAACACCATTTCATGTACGTTTACCCGTATTAATGCCTGATTTGAGTCTTCTCTCAGTAAAGAATCATAATTGAAATGTATGTTTTGGGTGCTCAAAAGAACCGTCTCATTGAGACCGTCTCATTGAGACGGTTCTTTGAGTACCCACAAAATATATTTTTGTTGAGAAATAGGAAAACTATTTTTAATTAGGCTCTCTTATCTGCTGTGCCCAGGTTCTTATGAATGTAACGCTTACTTGTATGTATAGAATTGGACCCCCCACCCTCAAAAAAAAACCCAAAACAATTTTAAAAAACAACAACAGGTCTAAATAGTTGTTAATACATTAATGATAGGGGTTCAAAAAAGCTGCCCTATAAGCATTTTAAATACAGCTAATGCTTGTAAAATAAGCTTGGATTCACAAGACAAAATTGCCTCAAAATGCATTCACAGACAAATTGAATTAGATAATTTTCTTCGGGGAGCACCCCCAGGGGGATACCCTGAATTTTTCATACATACATAGGCTCGGATCATTTTTTGGGGTTCAAAAGCATGAATTTCAATATTTTTGGGGTTTTCAGAAAAAAAAATATTTTGGGGGGTATGAAGATTTTATGGATATTTTTTTGGGGTCATCACAAAATTGGACTATACTTAGGGGTCATTTCTATGCATCTTAGAGTCTTTTCTTAAGGTCAAGGTACAAAATGGGGGATATTTTTGGGGGTTGCTAAAATTTCAAATATTTTTTGGGATGCTTGAATTCCTGATATTTTTTGTTGAAATGTAGAAATATCCCATTCGGTCTGCTTAAATGGGCAGGTGTTTTGTGAATAAATGTTTTGTTTTTTCTCATGTGTTTTGGCGCTCATGTTGGGTACACACAATGTAACATGTAGATCTATTGGAGAAATTGCGTTGTCATCGTTTCTCTGTCCATTTGTTCATTAATGAGAGTTTGGAGTGCTGGGGTAGATGTGACTCAGCTGTCTCACTGGTGCACTTCTTGTGATTGCCCACAACTTGTGTGTTAAATGAGAAATGAGATTATAGTGTAAAAATGTGTTATTGTACTTGGTTTTAAATACAATGCACTATGGGCACTTGGAGGAGCCATCTCACCAAGGGGGTACCTTCCTTTTGAGTATCCGCTTCATAAGTTTAAATTGTGAAATGAGAAAAAATGCTTATAAATTGGCAGATGCTTGTTTGCCTAAATAGTTTATTATTTGCCTATTGGGTTACAAGTATTTTAATAATGTGTTTCTGGTGTTAGGGAGTGGCTACTCATTTGGGGCGGTTCTTTTGAGTACCCACAACATATGTTTTAATTATAAAATCGGGGTAAATTGTGATTGTGCCCCTGTCCGTCTATTTTTAGTCAAGTTGTTGTTGTCACTTCATTAAGCATCATCAGGCTGCTTATATATATATATATATATATATATATATATATATATATATATATATATATAGAGGGATATTATGAATCAACTGAGCCGATAGATGCTGTAAATATTTTGCCAATGGCGAGATTCAAACCCACGACCATGACAACTCCGCCTAGCACTATACCAGACATCGACGCTACCAACTGTATATACCTAAGTGTTCTAGGTGCTCACAGGTACCATCTCACCGACACAGTTCTTTTGAGACAGTTCTTTTGAGTACCGACGACATAAGTTCTGCTTGTGAAATGAGATAAAAATAGCATGCAATGATCGGATAGGACGATGTTTTGCACATAAATATGCTGATGAATATTTTATTATTTTCCAATTCATGACTTTTAACGCTCATGGAAGGCGAATGCTGTATGTCGAGACGGTTCTTTTGAGTACCCATAACATATGTTTTAACTTACATGGGCTTGAAATGCTCAAAGTGAGCTATTGGGATCAGTCAATATCCAGTCCGTCATATCTTCCAAAAAAAAAATGCTTTAAACGTCAACTCCTATACCGCTCTACAAATTTTAACCAAACTTCACAGGAATGACCCACAAATGAGCTAATAAAAGAAATGTTCATTCAAGATCAAAACCATTTTTATGGCTATTCATTATCCATTGTAGAGGAACAGGGGGTATAATTAAGAAATTACATGTATGATCATGTGATCCATGTTGAAGAAAAAGTGGATTTAAAACGGTTGCGTTTTTATTGGGTTGAAGTATATAATGTTTTAGAGTCAGTGATTAGATTTAGATGACCTTATTTTCAAACTCACCTTCATTTAAAGACTGTAAATTAACCTCACATACACTGTCTTCTGAAACAGTGGTTTATTAACCAAATTAGAACAAACTTCTATAGATACATCAGGAGGGCGTTGGGGGGGTTGATTTTATTTTAGATTTGGTACTTGAATGTATCGATTCCTGATCTTTGCCACCTTTCTTACTTTGGTAACGTTGACCTTATTTTCAAGGTCAATGTATTATAAACAAGACTAAAACACGAACATTACTCAAAACACTGTCATTTAAAATGGTCTTCGAACGCTTAGCTCGTTTTATAGGTTACACCTATTTATTTCATATTATTATTATTATTATATTATTATATTATCATCATCATCATCATCATCATCATCATCATCATCATCATCATTATTATTATTATTATTATTATTATTATTATTATTATTATTATTATTATTATTATTATTATACTCTCCGACTTTAAATAAAATAGTTAGTGAGTATGATCAGGAAATACCACAATCACAAACTTCAGACAACCCGGTGGCACCGCGAGGAAGAGCCACTCAACCATCATGAGACACCGGGAAGACAAATCAAGCAAAGCAACCAGCTCTCTCTTCCCCATCAAGATGATTGCAATGCTAGAAGGGACACAAAGTAACACACAACAAAACCTCGAAGCAATATAAATATACTTTTGCTTCGATACAAAACATAGGACATTACAGACTCCCACAATGGGAGTAACAATAAACAAAAAGTCAACAACAACAGAACCACCGCCTTAGAACGGACAGCAGCCTAATTTGTCTTATGTCTTATGTCTTATTATTATCATTATTATTATTATTATTATTATTATTATCATTATTATTATTATTATTATTATTATTATTATTATTATTATTATTATTATTATTATTATTATTATTATTATTATTATTATTATTATTATTATTTTACTACTCGAATACCGGAGCTTGAGAAATCCAACAGGCAAACCCCGGTGGGCCCGACAAACAGCCAAAGTATTAGGCCCCTACCATCTCATCAATAGATAAGTCTTTAAGTCGGAACTGTCATATAATAGAGTCTGAAGTCTGACGCACCGGTGTGCAATTAAAGAGGAAAGCAAAATTGCCAACCGTGATTGGGTTGACACCAAAGCATGCAGTCTGTTGCAATACATTAATGTTCTAGCCAATTTTTGTTAATGGGAAATAATTTTAATGAACTGCGCTGAAAAAATATGTCTAATTACGTATTGCACAATTTCTCAGGTCGGTCTCGATATGGAGCTTCAGATAAGTTGGGAAAATGTAATGTCAGATTTGTATTTGAAATGTATATTAGATCACTGATGGGTAGCAGTCTGATCAGTGACTATTTTGTTTAAATCTAAAAGCAATTTTTGAGCAGTCTGATCAGATACTATTTTTAGATAGTTCACTATGCATATTAACGGGTCATAACTTCCAAATAATATATTTTTTTTTCTGAGAGTCATTTTCTGTCTTAACAAATACTACAGACCCTGATGAAATGCTGCTGTCGTCTGATTATCATGTGCGGATCCAGAGGGGGATAGGGGGTCCGGATCAACGCCCCTCGAAAATCACAAGCTATATGGGTTTCTATAGAAATTAGCATTTGGACCCCCCCCCCCTGGAAAAAGTTGGACCCCCCTGGAAAATGCTGGACCCCTCTGTAACCTTGGAAAAGTAAAGTTTTCTTTGAAATAACCATTGGACACCCTCTGTGAAACTGTAAAATAAGTTGAGACTAAAAAAAAAACAAAAAAAAAAACCTTGTCAGAGCTGTTTTCTAAAAGTCAGGCATGGACCCCCCTGGCAAAAATTCCTGGATCTGCACACCATAATATTCTCTTCATAACCGTTTGGACCTAGATGAGGCTTGGCATAATGTAGGTCCTGTTTTGGATCCAAATTATTTGACACCCTGATAGTGTTCCTGTAAGAATGTATTGATTTAAAAAAGTCAGCAGATGACAAAATCATGGAAAAAATACCAAGCTTATAAAAGAGCTGGGCAGAATTATTGATTTGGTTTGTTTTGTTGCTTTATGTCCCAATCAACAGCTATGGTCATGGCCGGACAGTCAGTTAACCTAAATACACTTTTTCCTGGACAAGCTTTAACGTTAGAGAGCTGATTGCTTTGCTTAATTTGTCTTCCTGGTGTCTTGTGATGGTTGAGCGGCTCTTCCTCGCGGTGCCACGGGGTTGTCTGCAGTTTGTGATTGTGGTATTTCCTTATCAAACTCACTTACTATTTTTAACCAGTAATTTGTGCACATACTTTCGCTTGTAACTGACAACAACCCTTCTTGAATGCATCAGCAGAAGGAAGGAGAATGACCGTTGAAATTATTTCATGATCAATCTCCACGCAAGTATGGGACCGAGCCGGGATAGAGCTTGCTACCCCTGGATATGCAGTCAGACACACATCTGTAGCCAGATATGTTAATGACTGCGCTACGCATCCCAGTGCAGGATTATTGAAGGAGAATTATGAAAGTACTTTTCTGCATTAACTATCACCTCATTCTGTCTGACCCCTTTGGCAGGAGTAACCATATCTAAATTACCGTAGGGTCCATTAACTTGCACAAGGGGTGCCTTTCCGTGCACAGGGGACATCCAGCTATCATCCCGATCCGACGGCTGATGCACTTATCTAGTGTCATGCCTGCACATGACTAGAGAAAGCATGCTCAGACACCAAAATTTTCCTCGCTGCGAGCGGGGATCGAAAATGGGACCTCTAGCACCTGAGACAAGTGTGCTAACCACTGAGCTAGTCCGACCACACTTATGAGAGACCATATATACTGAACAAAAGTGAAAACGCTACACTACAATTATCTATATTTTGTGAGAAGGTATTGAACAAAATGTATTTACTAAAGCTTAACAATGTGTTCTGGACATCCAGCAAACCATTCGTCGAAACTCCACCAATATGTCTCTTTTGATGTCTGAGTAAAGTAAGTAAGGGTGCAAAGATCAGGAATCGATACAATCAAGTACCACATCTGACCCAGGATACCAATGAGAAAGTGACAAACTCACAGTTAGACACCACAAACGAGAGCCAAAGGGTCAGCCCTTTCCCAGCAGGTGACCACAAAGCACATATTAACAGACGTGCACAAAGACATAGCAAATACGAGACAGAACAAAAACATAAAAGATCCACAAAAGAAGTACCGCCTTGGAACGGTCAGTAAAATATTTTACTGGAGGGCTTAAACCGGTTAATGCTCCTTTAAGTGTTTAAAGCTTTATTCACTGAATTTTGCTATTTTGCATGCGCAAATTAAAATTGTTATGCTTATCAAAAATTAGTCATAATTGTATAATTAGTCATAATTGTGTTGCATAAAAACACAAGAAAACTGATAAATCACCTGAAACAAGCTCAGAAATCAATTTCGAATTTATCAAATTTGTAAAAATTTTAAATTGTCTCCCTTTGACAAAAACAAATAGGGAGTATTAAATGTTTGGTAATCTTCGATTTATCACTATTTTCGATAATTTTCTTTTGCCAAATCAGGTAGGCCTCTCAGCACATTGTTTCTACCATTTCTCGACTAGTAATGGCCTCATTCTAAGATGCAACAAACCATTGATTTTCCTATGGAGATTTTAGTGTTAAAATTTCAAACTTGGCAATTTGATGGAAAACCCACTTTTTAAGATTGCTTTTCTAAACGACCAAACACACTTGAGATAAGTCCTTCATTATTTCTGGTTGTCACAGGTCTAGACAACCAGTTCGTGCAGTTGGATCTCGTAGGTAGTGGATTTCTGAAGGCCTTAACTGTGTGAGATTTCTGCTCAAATTTGCAACCTGAAAAATTGGACCTCTGTCACATTTAAATGGCTTTCATGTGTTTCCTCGTGACGACATCCGTATAACTGTTGCTATTATGCATTACCCAGTATTTGAACATTAAGGTACACTTTCATATGCATTCTTGGTTTGCATAATTTTGCATATCGATGGAAAACAATTCAGGTGTAGCGTTTTTACTTTTGTTCAGAATATATAGTAAATTATAATTCAGCAAAGGAATGTTTGTAGCTGCCAGTATTTGTATTGTGGTACTTGAATGCTTTTACAATTCATAGATGGGTAACAAGATGGGAAACTGGTCTATCACAAGCTATTTATGGTGCCATTTATAATTTTTTATGTAGACTGGTCCTTGGGCTGAAACATTGATATCTAAAGGAAAATCCTCATACTGTAACAAAATTACTGTACCTTCTGAGGCTGCCAGGAAGTGCCATTTTAATGAGAACTTAATTGAATATAACATTTTTTTTTTCTGATATATCAATGTTACAGGATAGGAGCACTGGCCCCATTCCCATTTGCCTAATTTTGATAGAGGATTTCTGTCCGTAATTACATTGAATTTGGGACATTGGTTCAGGAGAAGATTTCTATTTTAGCTTTGCCGGCCATTTTGTTCTGCTGAGCAGAAAAGTTTGTGAAATTTTGAAACTAGTTTAAGCCTTCCAGTACTTTTCTTAATGACCATTCCAAGGTGGAAGTTCATATATGTGTTTGTCTTTGACATATTGTCGAGCCTGTGTATTGCAGTTTTGTGGTCACCTGATGGGAAGAGGATGATCTCTTGCCTCTCCTATGTGTGATGTTTTCTTGAGTGTTACCACTTTCCAATTAGGTGTCCTAGGTCAGGTGTGGTACTTAATTGAATCGATTTCTGATCATTGCCTTCTTCCTTACTTTGGTAGAGGGCAGTATTAGGAACATTTCTGTGAAATTTGGAATTATTTAGAACTTTGATATTTCTGAACTCAAGCACTTCTTAGGATGCGCATTCATGACCTGGATTGTGCAGTCTAGCCAGTCATCGTTTGTGCTTATTCGTATAAATGTTTTTAATCCGTTCTCTTTGCAGTCAATTTTCTTTCAATCATATCGGACTGTCTCATGAGTTAAATCAGTACCAAGCAGATGAGATCAATAAAGCACAAAACACAGAAGGATTATCTCTGGTGATGCTTGAACCACCAACCCAATGATTTCAAGTTGATCATTCTTACAATGAGCCACTGTACTCCCCTTATCTAATATTGAATGACAACCAAAGTACTACACAGATGCCTACTCTGATCTGTTAGGGATGCTTCATGAAGAATTGTACTTCATCCTTGGTGGATGTGTTTCTCACAAAAATAGTAAGTTAGTATGATCAGGAAATACCACAATCACAAACTGCAGACAACCCCGTGGCACCGCCAGGAAGAGCCGCCCAACCATCACGAGACACCAGGAAGACAAATTAAGCAGAGCAATCAGCTCTCTCTTCCCCATCAAGATGATTGCAATACTAGAATGGACATAAAGCAACGTACAACAATACATAGAACAATTACAGACTCCCACAATGGGAGTAACAATAAACAAAAAGTCAACAACAACAGAACCACCGCCTTAGAACGGACAGCAGCCTAAGCCACTGGGGGGCTTAAATGCATTTTACTGGTACCAAATCTTCGCCCTAGATTCTGCTGTTGTTGAAGTACAAGAAATATTCAGCTCGCATGGAGGCCATCTAACTAATGCAATGTATCATCATGGAAAACACTCTAATCAAATTAACTCTCCATGATGAAACAAAGAAAAGGGCTCATGACTCACAGATAGTCAGAGCTAAAGAAAACCTCAAGTTGAGCCACGGTGGGCCCAGCTACAGATAAGCATCAGGCACCAACCCACCGATTAAAGCTTTACGTCAGAGCTGTCATAGAGTCTGAGGCCTGACCCACCGTCGTGCAATTAAAGAGGAAACGATAGCTATAAACCGTGATTGGGTTTCTCACAAACCAAATTTCTGCTTCAATGTTCTAAATTTTGGGTGTGGCGTCAGTGACTGGCATAACCTGATAGGTGTGGTAGTCAAGGATGCCACAGCCAGGGTCGAGAAAAAACGCACCAAGTATCAGAGTTATAAAAATTTTGACGAGACAGGGTTCGCTGAGGATGTTGGACGGATACCATTTCAGGTTGAATGCGTGTTCGATGACATCGATGATGTATACTGGGCACATGAATGGCTTCTGACTGACATCATCAACGAGCATGCCCCTGTCAAAGAATGGGTGACTAAGGCAAAAAAGCTTGCTTATATGAACAGCAACCTCAGATGCGCTGTATTCAAAAAGCGTATGCTTTTCAATAAATTCAAGAAAATTAGAACTCCAGCAAATTGGAAGCTTTATCGTAAACAGCGCAACCATGTAACCAAACTAAAAAAAGCTTCAATGCGGGTTTACTTCTTTGAACAATGCGCAGGTGGCCCCAAGTCTAAGGATTTCTGGCCCATCATCAAACCTTTTCTATCAAAGAAGGGGTCTGATGGTGGATCAGAGGTCATTCTGTGCGAGGGAGAGAAAGTGATCTCGGATCAGGCTGAAGTTTGCACCATCTTCAATTCTTTCTTTGCCAATGTGGCCACTGATATAGGCAAAGATTGCCACATTGACAACATGGAAGAACATCCCAGTATCCAGAAAATAAAGCAAAACCTACCCACAAATACCCCTAAATTTTCTTTCAAAACTGGTATCTGGCTCTGAGATCAATAAAACCTTATTCTCTATTGACTCAAAGAAATCAACTGGTGCTGACAATATACTGGCCAAAATTATAAAGTCTTGCATAAGCCCCATAAGTGGCGTGCTTGCTAACCTGATCAACAATACATTTCAGCATGGTAAGTTCCCTGCAAGTCTAAAAGGGGCTCAAGTCGTCCCTATTCACAAAAAGAATGACCCTCTGAATAAAGAATTCATACTACCAATATTCTCAAAGGCTTATGAGAGGATAATGCATAATCAGCTGTCTGATTATTTTAATGATATTTTTAATCCTTTCTTGGCAGCATTTCGCAAATGGTTTGGGTGCCAGTCTACTCTGCTGTGCCTGCTCGAAGATTGGAGAAAGGCCTTGGACGACCATAAGTCCGCAGCTGCGTCTAAGTCGTCTAAGGCCTTTGACTGCTTGCCCCATGGTCTCTTAATAGAAAAGTTGAGGGCTTATGGGCTGGCCCTGGAAGCTATTGATCTTCTTAGCAGCTACTTAAGTGACAGAGTGCAGCAGGTTAGACTGGGATCACACACCAGCACATGGGAAAAGATTTTAAAGGGTGTCCCCCAGGGTTCAATCCTAGGGCCCCGTCTTTTTAATGTATTTTTAAATGATATATTCTTTTTTATTAATCAAGGAGTCATCTACAACTATGCGGATGACAACACACTGTCTTTTATTCATGCAAACACTGATGTTTTAAAAAAAGGTTTTAGAAGAAGAAAGTTGTAACTTGATTGATTGGTTTTTTACTAATTTTATGAAATCAAATCCCACAAAATTTCAGGCAATTTGTATTGGGAAAAGGGCACATGATGATATTACTTCTTTTAAGATTGACTCAGCTGAAATTAAGTGTGAAGATAATGTCACTCTTTTAGGTGTAAATATAGATTTTATGTTGTGATTCGATGACCATGTGTCCCAAATTTGTAAAAGAGCTTCAAAACAACTAGCAGTCTTGAAGCGCATTGGTCGTTTTTTTTAACTAAACAAGGCAAGATGACTATTTACAATTCTTTTATTGTTTCCAATTTTAATTACTGCCCCCTAGCGTGGCATTTTTGTAGTATTTCTAGCACTAACAAGTTAGAAAAAAATTCAAGAGAGGGCTTTACGTTTCATCAACAATGATTTCACGTCATCCCTACAAGCTCTGTTGACCTCGACGAACACTGCCCCCCTACACGTAAGGAGGATGAAGCAAATGGCTTCAGTGGTCTACAAAATTGTAAATGACATTGCTCCTGACTATATTAAAGATTTAATCAGCATCAAAAAGTCAACTTACAATTTCAGGAGAGAAAATCAGGCAAGTCTTCCAGCTGTGAAGAGCACAAGGTATGGTCTAAGGTCAATCCACTATGAAGCAGTCCGAATATGGAACTGTCTCCCAAATGACCTGAGGCTGGCTGAGTCCTTCTCTCAGTTCAAGAGACTGCTCCATGCATGGGATGGTGACATTTGCGGATGTTCTTCATGTTAAATTTAGGCTTTGCTTTGCTTCTGCAGTTATGTTTTAACTTCCTTGCACTCCCTTTGCTTACAAGCTTTCGCTTTTCGACCCCTGCTTTTTTGCTTTCTTTCGCTTTGTTGCAAAGGCTGTGTTTCTTTGGGTGTCTGCTCACTGCAATCTAAACGTCTAATAATTCTGAATCTTATCAACCAAAATTTTCCCCCAGATATAGTGCAGTATCCAATAGTTCTCATCAGCAATGGGTTTGATGATTCATCAATCCCCTGCTGATGTTCTCTATTGGTATATACATTTTTACCTTCTTATATCTTAATTGCTTTCTGCATGCTGTGATATATTTTGTACATTGTGCTTTGTCTCTTATAATATTGTTTTATATGTGCATGCTGTGATACTCGTTATTTTAAAATGTTTGTTTATTCTTGTTTGTCTAAGTAAAAGCCCTACTGGGCTTATGTAACATGTTGTACAATATTCGACGCAAAATAAAATTTCTATGTCTATGTCTATGTCTAGCGCAGTGGCTCAGTGGTAGAGTGCTTGACTCGAGACTGAAAGGCCGTGATTTTAAATCGAATTTTCGATACTTTAGATCGAATCATTACTTAATGTGCTATTCATGTTGAACAGAAACCTGATAATTCCCCCATCTTTCAATTTTATGTTACTTCATGTACTCATCTCACTTTTGACCCGTCTGAGGTTAAAATTTAGCGACAGTACTGGGCAAACTATCCTTTTAAAATGAAACTTTATTTTTTTATTTTATACTAAAAAATAAAATATTTTAACCAGAGCCAGCACACATCATTTCTATCAGATATTCTGTTGCTATGTAATGATGCATCTATTGATAATATTTTTTATATAACTATTCTGAAATTAGGTTCGCAGTAAATCATAAAAAACGTAAACATGGGGAAGTTCGGAAAACGAAAGAGAGAAAAGAGTTCTATTGAAGACCAACCTTTTAGTAAAAAGACAACAGATGAAATAATTTTAGCACCAACAATATCTTCCCATGATTCACACCAAGCTCAGGTTAGAACTTGTTGTTTTCTTTTAATAAAAGTTTCACAAACATAATAAAAACACAAAAACCAATGACACCAGCCACGAAAACTAGTGACACACAGCCATGTGTGTACATCCGTTGATATGAACTAGGCACTACCTAAACCCTTCAAAGCAAACAAACAGATGTATTAACATTTATTATTATCAGTGTATCCTGATCTACTGTGCATCTTCAAGTCTATCCTCGCAGCGAGGAAAATTTCGGTGTCCGAACCACTTTCCCTAGTGTTATTTGCAGGGTTGATAAGTGCATCGTCCTTCGGATTGGGACGTTAACTGGATGTCCCCTGTGCAAGGAGAGTCACCCCTTGTGCAGGTTAAGGATAATCATTTGGCCAAGATTTGGCGGCACTGGTGGCGGGCGGACGTGTTTTTAGAGCTCTGCAAAAACTTTTTATTTTGTATATTTTTAACTCTGCTGGTGAAAGATTTTACATAGAACTGTATATATATAAATACTGGTGAAGGTGGTAAGGCAATTGTGAAATTTGAAGCTGGCGAAGAGAAATATTTATCGTTTCAACCGGACTTCGGGAACAAAAGAAGCGTGACGTGTCAGCGCAGCCATCTTGAAAAGTGAAAATTTTATGAGCTGGACTGAATGAGAACTGGGTTCTACTGAAGCTGAGCTTAGTCAAGGCTGCTTACCTTTGAGATACATTAGAGGAAGAACAGAATTCTACGTTTCCTTGATTTTTGGACCGGAAAAAGACTGATATTTTATTAACCCGAAGAGCAGTGTGAATCAATCTAGTCCAGATCTGTATCATATTTGAACCAGAACTTTACAGTCTTATCAACTACAACAGTAACAACCTTTATGACTGGTGGTAGAAAGAGTACATAGTGTGTCTTGCAGCTTAAGCTCCGTCCTGAAGGGAGCTAACAAAATATAGAGCAGCCCTAGTCTGATTTTTCCCTTTTATGTGCCCAGTTTTTCTTTCACTTATTTTAATAGGAACTGTTTTAATTTTGCAGGTCCGCAACTCAAAAGCAGTGAAAACTGATTAGATTTTATATCTGCCCCCACCCATTAGTACATCTCTGTGTCCTGATATATAAACCACTAATGCGGTCCTGTAAACCTTTTTAAATAAAATATGTTCCTTTAAGGGAGGATCAGTGTCTTTTTAGAATTTTTTTTTTTATGTAAGTGAAGTGAGGTTTCGACCTTCACTGTCCAACTACGCAGACTCATTTCCAATAAAATTGGTGTTAAAATATTGAGTGTCACTTTAATCGTGTGTCGGCATCGGCAATTTTTGATTAAGGCTACTTTACTGAAGCCTGATAGATTTTAAACATACATTTTTAAAATTACTATTTTATTTTAACCTTTTAAAAAAAATTAAGTAAGAAATCTGTAAGCACATGTTCACTGTTCAAAGTATTGAGTGAAGTCATTTTTTGCATCTGCAAATTATATATACATGTCTCCTCTTTTCAGTGATTCAGTGTTAAACTAAAGTAGTGTATTTGCTGCAAACTTCATGTTGGTTTTACCATAGTCTTTTAATAATTTTTTTAACTTTTATTGTAATTGGTGCATTTGAGATTGATGTAAGACATTACCTCATATTTCTCTTGGTCTTTTTTTAAAGAGTAATTGTGGTTTTCTTCTTGAGGTATTCCCTGTTGGCTAGTTTTTTATTTTTTTCTGCCCGATAGGAAAGGCAGGTGGAGTTAAATTTCAGGTCTGAGTAATTTCCCGTCCCCTTTCTGCAACCCCTTGAACAGGTCTAGGTGGTAAATTTGTGGTTTAATCTGATTGAAATTATTGGTCCCAAGGGTTCCTATCCTATACCCAGCAATGCCGGTAATGTCAATGCGTACGCGTCGTAGTGCAAGAAACCTGCAGCAACTGGCAGAGTCTGAACAACCGGGTGACGATAGTGATGGTGAAACCTGTAGGGATTATGATTTGAATTATGATAGGGCTATGCAAAAAAAACTTAATGCATGTAACACAGATTACTTGATTACTAGGGCCGAGAAGGGGGAAAATCTGGTTTTTAACTTCTCTACTGCAATGTATGAATTATATAGGGCAAAACTTGCTGAACACTTTCAAAATTTAAACAACGACCCTGATATCGAAACTAGGGTCACCTTTAAGGATACCGCAGAAAAGTCAGGCTTGTTAGTCGAATCAATCATTAAGATATTCCCGGGGACCCAGGGAGGGAGGTCAAAATACACAGTAAATTTATACCATACAAATAACAGTATGATGGTTAATGGTAGAATGGCGGTGCAATTCAATGATGAACATGCAAAGATCACAGAGTCCATTATGGCAAGTGAGCAAGTCTCCCAGCTAGATCAGGATATATGCGCTAGGATAGTTGAGGGCCTTGGGGAAATTTCAGTGTGCAAACCTCAAAAAATAACACGTCCTGCTGTTCCTACTGGTGTGGACACTTCTATGAGTGTCCCTGCCAGTTCGAACGATTCATCATACAGGGTGAGCAGTGCAGATACCTTGCGGTCGGGTAAAAACACAAAGGGGCTTTGTGCTCAGGATGGTAATATGCCTTTGCAGCATTCTGGAGGGGGAGGCGAGGGGGGGGAGCTTCTCTGTCCAACATGTGGGTTGCCAATCGAGACGGATTCCAGCATATGCTGTGATCGGTGTGACATATGGTATCACATGAAGTGTGAACAAATTAATCTAGAGATGTATGCCCTTTTTGACAGTAGTGAATTGGGGTATACATATCTGGCCTGCACACACGAAGTACAGTGTGAGGATCTGACTGGGAGTCTCTGCACCGATCATAGGGATGTGCTGGAGGCCTGTCCGCTTTCAGATGATGAGGAGACACATAAGAAAGAGGGTTATGAACCTGAAGCCGTCCCTCCTGCCGAATGTGGCAGGGTTCTGTCCTTGGGCACACCCATAGAGGCCCCCAGTCCAACTAACTCTAGTAAGGCTGATATCCTTTTGCCGGGTATGAGAGACCATAGCAACAGCATGGCAGCTGAAGTGACCGCTACTCTAAGTAATGTGTATAAAGAAAAGAAAAAGGGACCAAATATAACTGACTGTGCGAGTAGTAGCAACAATGATGCAAACAGTGAAAACAAGTCTGCATGTAGCAAACCCAATAGAAAAGGGGGGAGGAGCAAAATTAAAGAAACAGAACAAGAGGAGCAACTTAAACTTCAGAGATCTGTGATTATGAACCTGGAACGTAAATTGGGGGAAATTGAGAATTCAAATAAGATCCTCAGACAGGAGGTGCATTTATTTAGGTCAAATAATGAAAAAACATCCAATGATGGAACATATCAAATGAGCCACGGACCGAGTAGAGCAGACACTAATCAAACCTACCAGCATCATAATAATGGTTCAAACCCCAGACATTATGACTCTCAGGAGCCAAATGACTGTGTAAATTTTTTCAATAGTATAACACAAATGAAAGAACAAATAAGAAATATGGATTTTGAACTTATGAAACACCGGATTAGTAATATTGAAGCCTCCCTGCTCCAGCAGCAGCGGCTCTTGTCAATGCCACACCATAGTATACATCCTGCTGTCAATTGTTTTGGCACTGCTATGCATGGGTTTGGTCTAAACCCATTCCAGCAACACCCATGGGCACAGTTCCCTGTTAGTTATATGCACCCGCAAACGTACCCTACAATGCAATATGGTACCCATTTAAATCCAATGAATTATCAAGGTTACCCAATTATTTCATTAGAACAAGCACAGGTGCGTCAGTATCCTAACCCATCGAGGGTGAACCTTCCGTTTCGAAGTGAGCAAATGGCTCAAAATCCTGTGCAAGGAAACCCAGTGGGATTTGTTCCTCAAGTGCAGAGGCCTAATAGACAAACACAAGTGCAGAAAAATCTAAAAAGGGCTGACCTTGAGTTTCGTACGGAGAATTATGCATATAACCCCAGTGGGGACGATAGTAGTGCCACAAGGAGGCCCAACGGGGGCTCTGTAAATAGGGCTACAGGCCCTGCCTATAATCCAACTGTGGAAAGTGGCAGTGCCATCTCAAAGCCGAGTGAGCGTCATGTAACTAGTGCCGTAGGCCCTGTGGCTCCCCATATTGAAAATAACAATGGTGTTAATTCTACCAGGAAGACTGAACCACATGAGCGGGGGACTACTCTCTGCACAGATTCTGCAGATGCAATAGGTGATTCCTATCCCTCTGTCCTCACACTAGATTCAAACACGATTGAACTGAGAACTGATGCTGTCTCTGATGTAGATGACAGTACTGTCTTGCCCCAGGAGGTCGGTGCACACCTAGGGGCTAGTACTGTGTGTGTGAGAGGGACAGATATTGAAAGGTTACCCTGCCCAGTGGCCACAGGCAGCAATGCTGATATATCATCCCATAATAGGGCAGACATCAAGAAGTCTTTTTTGTGGAGCGGCAGGGCCTCGGAATCAACATGGAAGAGAAAAAGCTGTTAACAATAGGCACATTTAATGTGAAGAATATTGAGACTAATGAAGTATACCTTAGGGAGTTGTTAAAAACCTGTGATATTCTTGCAATCCAGGAGCATTGGTTATTCTCGTTCCAGTTAAGCAATATTGAAACGAGCTTTGTGTCTCATTATGCATATAGCAAGGCTGTTGATGACAATGACCCCCTACCCCCTAACCAAAAACCCAGAGGATATGGCGGAGTCTCTTTGTTGTTCCGTAAGAATATGGACCTTAAAGTTAAAAAGCTTATACACGGCGAAAACAGAATTGTTGTCATTGAGGTGCAGTCATCACCTCCCATCTGCATATGCAATGTGTATATGCCATGTAGAAACTCAAAGGGAAATGCAAAAAATGACGACAATTTTCAAAGCTGTCTCGAACAAATCGAGGAAGTTTTGAGTATATACCAAAAGACTCACATTGTCCTGCTGGTGGGGGATTTCAATGCCTCTTTGAATAGACAAAGAGGAAATGCACAGGATGTGCTGCTCCAGGCAGCAGTGGCCTCAAATTCCCTAGAGCATCAACAAAAGGGAGTGTCCACTTTCTTTCATCCAAACAAAACTGACAATGCTGAGATAGATTATTATACCCGCTTTTTTCTTTAGAAAAAAAGGGTATATTAATTTCGTGTCAAAGTCGGTCCGTCGTCCGTCTGTCCGTCCGTCCGTCCGTCTGTCCGTCTGTCCGTGCGTGCGTACGTCCGTCCGTCACGTTTCTTGTAAATGTATCTCCTCCTAAACCGTTAGAGGTAGCAACTTCAAACTTTGTAGGTGAATAGGTCATATGATGTAGAGGGTACTGGGCGACATTTCGTGTGACCTTGACCCCAAGGTCAAGGTCAAAAGTCAAATATTGTATTTTCTTGTAATTGAATCTCCTCCTTAACTGTAAGACGTAGCAACTTGAAACTTTGTAGCTGAATAGGTCACATGATGTAGAGGGTACTGGACAACATTTTGTGTGACCTTGACCCAAAGGTCAAGGTCAAAGGTCAAATATTGAATTTTCTTGTAAATGCATCTCCTCCTAAACCTTTTGACGTAGCAACTTCAAACTTTGTAGCTGAAAAGGTCACATGATGTAAAGGTTACTGGGCAACATTTTGTGTGACCTTGACCCCAAGGTCAAGGTCAAAGATCAAATAATGTATTTTCTTGTAAATGTATTTCCCCCTAAACGGTAAGACCTAGCAACTTCAAACTTTGTAGCTGGATAGGTCACATGATGTAGAGGGTACTGGGCAACATTTTGTGTGACCTTGACCCCAAGGTCAAGGTCAAAGGTCAAATATTGAATTTTCTTGTAAATGCTTCTCCTCCTATAGCTTTTGACGTAGTAACTTCAAACTCTGTAGGTGCATAGGTCACATGATGTAGAGGGCACTGAGCAACATTTAGTGTGACCTTGACCTGAAGGTCAAGGTCAAATAATGTACTTTCTTGTAAATGCATCTTCTCCTAAACTGTTGGACGTAGCAACTTCAAACTTTGCAGGTACAAAGGTCATATGATTTGGAGGGCACTAGACAACATTTGGTGTGACCTTGACCCATAGGTCAAGGTCATATAGAGTATTTTTTGTAAATGCTTCTTCTCCTTAACCATTGGACATAGCAGCTTCAAACTTTACAGGTGCATAGGTCATTTTATGTTGAAGGTACTGAGCAACATTTTGTGTGACCTTGACCCCAAGGTAAAGGTTATAGGTCAAAAAGCGGGTATTTGCGATGGTGTACCATCGACTTCTGCTCTAGTATTCTTTTCAATAAGATCGGGCAGAGATTTGTGAAGTCTGTGTATGTGGAGAAAAGCGTAGCCCTAAATACATCTGACCATGTTCCGGTCGTAATGCAACTGGAGCTACCAGTAGGTACGGAAAAAAATGAAAATGTTACCATAAAATGCAAACCAAACTGGGACAAGTGTGATAAGCAGAACTATCAGTTATTTATCAAAAAAAACTTGAAATCTTTTGATTCCTTTTATCTTGGAAATTCTTCAGACCTGGATATACTTTATCCAATAGGACACTTGAATGCAGTGTTGAAATTGGCTACGGAAGATAGCATCCCAAATTTTAAACCTGAGGTGCGCCTTAAACTTCAGCGTTACCGACCATGGTCGGAAAAAATCCATGAGGCTGTAAAATATTGTCGCCTAACATGGTGGGAATGGAAAAAAGCAGGTGCTTCACGGAACCCCACAGATCCAGATTTCATCAAAATGAGGAAAGCAAACAAGAACATAAGAAAAGAGCAAAGGAGAGAGGCAGCAAGGAGGAGAGACTTACAAATTGAGTCAATTATGGCCGCGGAAAATGATCCAAAGACCTTCTTTAGGCTAGTGAGAAATCAACGGAAAACCACCCGCGAACAGACTGATAAACTCATCGTCGAAGGAAATACCTGCGAAACCGGCGAAGAGATATGTAAAGCCTGGGCCTCACATTTCCAGAAACTTGCCCTCCCCTTGGAGAATGAGAATTTTGATAATGAATACAAACTACTCGTTGACATGGACATTGAAAGTATCACAGCAATCTGTGAGGCTGAGAGTAAAAGTATTGACCCAGTTACAGAACAGGAGGTTACTAAGGCCCTTCGGAAGCTAAAGAACAATAAGGCCGCTGATTCTATGGGCTTATGTAGTGAACATCTCAAGCTGGGGGGTACCCCTGTTGTGGGGTTCATTACATCATCTCTGAACTGTTTGATCAGGGCAAGGGCTGTGACTGCTGTGCTTAAAGAGGGGATACTTACTCCTATATACAAGAAGGGTGACCCTACCAATCCAGGTAATTATAGGGGTATTACCGTGACCCCTGTCCTTCTAAAAGTCTTGGAGCATGTCCTAAACAGAAGACACAACAAAATCCTAGAAGTAACACAGTCCAAACTACAGAAAGGCTTCACGGAGGGTTGCTCTTCCCTGAGTGCGGCGGTTATCCTAACCGAATGTATTCTAGAGTCAAAAAATAACAAGCAAGATCTTCTATTGACAACGCTGGATACACAAAAAGCCTTTGACGTGGTTGATCACAACTCTCTATTGCGTAGATTGTACCTTGATGGGATCCACAGAGACGACTGGTTACTAGTTCGAGATATGTATACTGACTGTACCTCCAGAGTTAAATGGGCCGGACTATTGTCTGACACCATTGACATCCAACAGGGAGTTAGACAAGGTGGTGTGCTTTCAACGTCACACTACAAAAGATATAATAATCCCTTGTTACTCCATCTTGAGGACCAATACACAGAGGTACGAATTGGCTCAATTAACATACCTCATGTGACTGTGGCGGATGATCTAGCCGGATTGACTAGAAGGCACCGTGACATGCAAGTGATGGTGTGGGATATTGAGAACAACACCGAAAGAGAGAGATACTGTGTGAACCCCAATAAGAGTAGCTACCTATGTTTTAATATCCCAAAATATGAGACCCAGGGCATTGAGTTGGTCATGTCAGGTGAAAAAATCCCCTGCGAGGAGTGCACTGTTCACCTTGGAATCACTAGGGACATAAAGAATAAGGTCCACATAGAGGAAAAATTAAGTCTAGGTCGTAAAACAGCATACTCACTAATGGGGGCGGGGTTTCATAGTATGAATGGACTGAAGACATCCCATAATGGTCATTTGTGGTCTACCTTTGTGGTCCCAAGGGTCATATACGGACTTGAAACCTTATCCCTCATGAAAAAGGACATTGAAAACCTTGAAAAGTTCCAAAGGAAATCTCTCAGACAAATACAAGGTCTCCCTGATAAAACCCCAAATTGCATTACTCTGGCATTGCTGGGCGTGTTACCCCTTGAGACGGTTATACATAAAAACACCTTAAACCTGTTCATGGGTATTGCACGTAACAGTAAATTCATTGAGTATGATATAGCAATGAGGCAGCTTGCTGTGAAAACTCCCGATGAGAAAAGCTGGTTTAATATGGTCAGGACTATTCTAGGAACATATAACCTGCCTTCAATTTTTTTCCTATTTGAGAAACAAATGTCAAAATCAGAATGGAAGAGAATCCTTAATGAGACCGTGCATAGCCATATTGAAGCCATGTGGCGGGCTGACATGGCTGAGAAATCTTCACTGAAATATATAAATCCAAATTCCTTAAAAGTAGGGCAAACCCATCATGTATGGTCCACTGTTAGTAATTGTTTAACAGATAGTAAAAGAGCTCAGCTTAAATGTAAATTGCTTACGGGCACCTACATCTTGCAAGGTAATAGGGCTGCTTTTAATCAATACACAGTGGACCCTACCTGTAAACTGTGTTTAGCTGCACCCGAAACAAGACAACACTTTATAGCAGAATGCTCAGCATATGAACCAGAGAGAGGCGTCTATGCCGAGAAGTTGCGAAATAACCCAGTTCTCCCTGATGAACTCAAAAGTGACTTGTTGAACCCAGAACTGTTTACCCAGCTCACCCTGGATGCTTCATTCTACATTAATGGGTGTGAAAATTTAGAAGCCCTAGAATTGCATTCCAGAGAATATATATTACAGATACACAGGAAAAGAATAGCAAGCCTTAATCGTCAAATTTCAGAGTGCTAATAATTACCAGCTTTTGTGCCTGCGGAATAATGTGTTAAACCTGTAAATACACAGACTGTATATACATTTCACCTCACCAGTTTAAAACTAATACGAGCTCACTGAACCTTTACACCTTATGGTGGTGCCTCGATAAGCCAACGGGGGAACTCTAAGAAGAATAGAATAGAATATGGCGTGGTGGCAAAAATCTGAGGGTGCTTTGAATTTTGAGCTGTAACAAGGCCAATGTGCTTTTTTAGCCTTGAATTTCAGAAATAATCATGAGTTACATAATATAGTTTATATTTTTGTTGATGAATGAAATAAAAACAAAAAATAAATAAGTCAAATATTACCTTGAAGTTAGCCAATTTTTGCCTACCCGCTCTCTTATTTATCTCCATCATAGATAAACGTTTTTTACACGAACATGTAGTGTGATGGTCGGGTATGAAAGCCATGACCGCGCCGCGCCAGGAGGCGCAGCCGTGCCTAAAATTGCCGCGCCAGAAAAATATTTTTCCCTTCTCGAAGCACAAAGAGGTATAATTCCAAATTTTTTTCGCTATATCAACTGCAAATAGTATTATTAACAATTGCCAATAAAAAAAATATTAGTTTTCCCGAAATTATGATTTTATAAGCAATTTGACATGTGCCAGGGATATGAAAGACCCTGCCGCGCCGTGCCGTGCCACTTGCATTAGGTAGTATTTCCCAGTTTTCTGAAAATTACCTGACCCGAGTATCATGTTTTTTTAATAGAAATGAGGATAAGAACGAATAATGGTTCTTATTTTTCTTTTCCTGCTTTGGGATATAATGTTTTCATTAATAAAAACGGCAAAACAGACCCCAAAACACTCAATAGGCCCCTTTTATGTTGAGCGGTCTATATTGATTTGACACCAGTTGTGATTACACTTTGTTTTCATTTGACACACTGCATTATAATTTAATTACTATTAGAATGATTTAATATAACAGAAGCTTTGTGAGATGCATTCAAAATATAAATACATGTATAAGTTTTATAGTAGCAGACAAACCCTGGTAGAGTCAAATATCTTTGATAGACTTCTAGAATCTGTTTTATATATAGAAAACAAAGCTCAGAATAATTGTAGTATTTTAGTATGTGGTGATTCAATAAAAACTCTGAATGGATGGGACTAAAACTTACCTGTGGGGCAATTAGTCATCAAAGAAAAATGATTTTCCAAAGACCATATCCCAGTTACAGCGTTTTCTTTATTTATCCTCGACCCACTAGCGAAACGTCATTGACTGTCGTTTCGCGGCGGGCCGATGGTGGCCCTCTTATATGTTTAATGGGATAGTGTCATAAAATCATTTTTGTTTGATGTCCAACTCCTGCCACTTGCCACGAAATTTATCCTGCTCATAAATGTTAAAATGCCAGCAATTGTTGGCATTTTAACATTTATTAGCATGATAAATATAACATCTGTGAGACTCAAAGCAATAAACTTCTTCAATTATCCATAGTTTAGTTTTTATGAGCGGTTAAAATTTCGTGCTCAGCTTAGTTGAGCATGAAAAAAGTTATAAAACCCCCGGGTCCGCTCAAAGTTTATATGTGTATGCACAGTCTGATCTGAGCCTTTCCCGATCGCACATGGCAAATTTATGGAAGTCTAACATCTCGTCTTGGTTATATATGTTGTGTATTATATTTGGGCCTCGACACTAGAAAGAGGATTATCTCTGGTTGAGGCCCATATAATACGTAAAGTGTATTTGACTTAAGAGGCGCATAATGACATAAATGCTTCTATATGAAAGATGTAGATGTGCAGATTAACTGGCTTCAGATCATCAAGATCAAAACTGCCAAATAGTGGATACCATTTGCGCGTATTAAGTCGAATACTGTAAAAACAATTACAAAAAAAACTCGTCACGTGCCCATCATTCATATCCAGCATATTTTAGTAGATTTTTTAACAACTTATATATCATTATAAAAAGAAAACATAGAACACGAATTTCAATGTTCTTCAACTTCTGATATAATGGAACATAAAGATAAATATCTGGATCGAAGAATGGAAAGAGAATAATTTAGAAACTGCATGTTTGTATACAAAGCGGGAATAACAGAAAAACAACATATTATTGAAAATGATTAATATAGACCCTCCTAACATTGAGATGCGCAAATTCGCTGCGGCTTGGGTCCATATTAAACCTTCCCTTAACTAAATCTATTATTTCTTCTGTTGGAGATGCTGATAGAACCGTTGGAATCTGCGAAGTACTGTGCTTGTAGCCCATCCATGTATTATTTTATTGGTCCCAACAAACAAGACGATTACCTGCACAAATACAGGATTTTTTTATTAGTTAACTTCATGCTATTTTTTTCTAAGTCCCATGCGCGGGTGATGTCTTATCGTGTATACGAACAATGAACTGTAAAGGCTCTGGCGAGGCTGCGCATATGTGCAAGCTCGTCTGAGTCTTCACTGTGAATCTGTTAATCACACTAATTGATAAGATTAAATGCATGCATACACCTTTAATTAGTTTGTTTGGTTCTATTTATATTCTTGATCAAAGTCAGGAATATACAGGTTTCTTAATTAATCATTTAATGATGACCCTTTCATTATAGTCTGATGCAAGGGGACCGTGAACAAGTTAAACTGACCGGTTAATTGTCCAGCTGTAACAACCCATGAAAAAAGGGCCTATCGAGTATGTGCGTTATTATTATTATTGTTATTATTATATTCAATTATATCGCATTGTATGCCCCAAACACCACTTAGAATCACCCTTCCCCACATTTCTAGTATAAAAAACCCAGGACATATATTCCAGTTATCGACTGTTAAAAAACTAACAGAAAACTGCCATTAACTTAAGTGGCACGGCACGGCGCGGCAGGGTCTTTCATACCCCTGGCACATGTCAAATTGCTTATAAAATCATAATTTCGAGAAAACTAATATTTTTTCTTATTGGCAATTGTTAATAATACTATTTGCAGTTGATATAGCGAAAAAAAATGGAATTGTACCTCTTTGTGCTTCGAGAAGGGAAAAATATATTTCTGGCGCGGCAATTTTCGGCGCGGCCACGCCGCGCCAGGAGGCGCGGTCATGGCTTTCATACCCGACCTAGTGTGATATGTAATCCAGCAAAGCTAATTTATAAAATTTCCAAAATTTATTTCACAAGATCATTAATCCTGCTTATTCAATAGCATTTAGCAGTAGCACTCATAAAATAGCTGACCAGGCGTTGTGTACATGTATATCAACACCTGTGAACAGGGCTACCAATCCACTTCTTTCATTGGAAATTAGAAAGAATTATCTTTTTACTCCAAATAATATTTGCTTCGAGATAATTATGAGCAGAAATTCCTATTATGAACAAGCAGAAGTCGATCCGTATAGGTTTCATTGGGGTCTGTCTTATTGGAGGAAGTCGTTATAATTTCCAGAGCTCTCACTAACTGACGATTTGCAGTTCTGAACTCCCATTTTTGGTGCTGGGACTCCTATTTTTTGAAGGAGGCTACATTCTTTTGTATTGTTGGACTCCCACTTTTTGGCAAAGAGGGCTCTGGGACTCCTGTTTTCAAAATCCTAGTGAGAGCTCTGATTTCATGGTCGCGAAAAGTTAGCATGACCTCTGCATGGAAGAAAATACATTGTAATTTAGTAATTTAGCGCATGGTCCTCTCTCTGTTTACCCGACTGTTATAGCTTTCGTCGTATATTTTGATAATTTTTGACTATTTGTAGAATTGTGACTATTACATGTATTTTCATAATCATAGGTTACAGTCAACTAAACAAATAAGTTCGTACGAGGCGCGACAAACAGCGTGTCGCTATTTTTAAAAAAATTACATGCGAAGATTGGCCGCAGGGGCATGATTCTTTGCGTTCTGGCTTGAGTTTTCGCGGGCTTCCCGCAATCGTGCACCCAAGAATCATCACAACCAGATCACTAAGGTACTAGATTTTTGATAACATTCCTTGCCCAAATAAATGCCTTTAACCGAACTCTTAACTGAGTTTGACTGACCGAAAACATAACAATGTACATCTATCTACAGCAACCATGAATCCCATAACCCCCTCCCCCCCATATTTTTAAATTCTTACGTTACTCATTTTTCACTTCATCGTATATGTTTTTTAAAGGATAATTCTTGTTGCTACCTATTATACTCTCATTTTATAAGATGTCTAAGAAATCGGAGGGTCACTTAGCTTCTCTCACATACCATTAGATCGTTCGTGGCAAGATAAGTTTGTTGAAAGCCTGCTTAGGCCACGAAATAAACATTTTAATATGAATATGTGATATACACTATATATAGCACGACTAAAAGGGAAGGGGGAGAGGACAAAGCTTTCAAGATGCCGGATGACAATGAAGTAAAACAAAACTCATGGCCAGTAACGAGCAAACCACCAACATACAGCCAATCAGCATAGTGCAACACACTGAAAAATGTATGAGTAATTACTGCCATACACTAAAAAACACTGCAGTAAAAATTGAGCTGATACTTAGATTGGTTCCCCTCGTACATTAAGCTCTACTTCTGTTAGGCATATTAATATGTTGACAAACTATTAAAGGGAGAGAACCAGTCTAGCTGATACTAGACCGCCATTAAGTTGCATTGAATTTTACTAAAGATAATTTGTTTTGAATTTAAAAAACTGAAAGTGATGTTTAATAAAAATAAAAGTGGCAGCTCAGCTGTCATCTCTTTTGATACCAGCCTGAGGCATTTTTATAGAATATGCACTCTAGATTGGGACCAGGGGGCAAAGCCCTGGTTTAGAGCATTCACATGGCTTAAATATAGCTCCCAAGATACGCAATTATTACATTGCCTTCTGAGTGTCATCTGCTGATAGCCTTTGCAAACAGATTTGACCCAGATCAGGTCCGACAATATGTTGGGCCTAATCTGGATCCAATCTGTTTGACACTCAGATGGTATTCTTAAAAGAAATGTTTTGAAAAAAGTTGATTTTGAAAACAACAACAAAAAAGAACAACAGCAAAAACAGCAGACGACAAAAAAGTATCATAAAATTTCCAGGGGGAGGGCAAGGAGTTAATACTATTTTGCCAGTTTATTCTTCAGAAAAACAAAGTTAGTGGCTTAAGAAACTATACTGATTGCGCCGAGTTGTACGCACAAGCGTTTGCGTACACGTAGGGACTCCATTGCCAGCTCACACTACCCATTTACTGTATTGGTGCGCAGGCTGATTTTGGACTAAGAACAAGCAGATTAATAGAAGTACACTACGCATCATGACAGTGGTTGTATGGTGGAAATATAATAATACAGAAACATGGTTACAAGCAGCTCACACAAATGAAAAAAGAGCTATTATAGCAGAACTTTTCATGCCGATGATGCAACCAAAAATGACCCAATGTGTCCAGTCTGATAGAGTCTCTGTCGACATTTCAAGTAAAATAAGACCTAAGACACAAAATAAGGTCCTTGTTCTGTAATGCACTATCTATTTTTGCAATCATCAGAGCTGCTTATCTCCAATTGTGCAATTGCTGTCGTGTTGTGTCTCTGGTGGATTGGTCTATGGTCTGTGATTGTGGTATTTACTGATCATCCTCACTTGCATTCTGATAAGACTGTGAGGATGTACAGGTAAGTAAGAATCAAATCAGGGAATGCAGACTCACACTAAGCAGACCTCTAAATAATTCGGATCCAGGGATTATTGGCCAAGGGGTGGGGGTCCAGTCCAACTGCCTGAAAACAGCTGTGACAACGTTGTTGTTTTTTTGTTTTTCGTTTGTTTTTTAGTCCTCAACTAATTTTACAGGTTTACAGAGGGTGTTCAATGATTATTTCAAAGAAAACTATTATTTTCTAAGGTTTCAGAGGGGCCAACTTTTTCTTGGGGGTGGGGGTCCAACTTTTCCCAGGGGTTGGAGTCCAAATGCTAATTTCTATAGAAACCAATATAATGTTGATATTCCAGGGGATCCGGACCCCCTACCCCCTCTCTGGATCCGCACATGTGATTTCACAACTTATTTTTCTTATTTCAAAAGAAAACATTAGCTGTGGCTTCCCAAAAGATCCCTCTCGAGAAGACGATTCATTTGAGCACCAAAACAAATGTTTGGACTTATAGATAAGAAAATATTCAGTTCTACGCTGCAAAAAAAAACTTGCCTTTCTGGACCTATGTTATGTAATGTGACAGGGCCCCAAAACTGGACTTTAACCAGCACTATAAAAGCACTGTAAAACTCCCAAGCCATATATGAGCCAGCACATGAGATTATGGAGCCTATCGCATTATCAAGCAACGAAAGCTCAGCCAAGCCTGTGCATCTCTACCAAAATGCTATGATATAGATAATAGAGAGAATACGATGATACATGGTACAAGTCGAGACCCGCTTAGCCCTCATGCGGTTTTTGTATTTCCCTATGAAGTAGAGCTACAGATGCGTGTCTGACTGCATATCCAGGGGTCGCGAGTTCGATCCCGGTCCGGTCCCATACTTTCGTGGAGATTGATCATGAAATGATTTTTACGGTCATTCTCCTCCCTTCCGCTGATTCATTCAAGAAGGGTTGTTGTCAGTTACAAGCTAAAGTATGTGCACGAATTACTGGTTAACCGCTTGTTCAAGCCTGCCCAGGAAAAAGTGTGGTTAGATGAACTGACCGTCCCGCAATGACCATAGCTGTTGACTTGGGATGTAAAGCAACAAAACCAACCAACCAACCTATGAAGTAGAAAGATTAGTAGACGTGTGTGTGTGTAACTGACATGTTTATTATTGCAAATGGCTATCCTATGAGGATTAGGTGCTATTGAATCAGCAAGAATAGTGAAATTGTGAAATGAATTTTGGAAATTTTATATTCCGTGTTTGCTAGATCACATATTACACTACATGTTCGTGCAAAAAGCTTAAATTTATGATGGAGATAAATGGGAGAGTGGATAGACAAAAATTGGCTAACTTCAAGGTAATATTTGACTTATTTACCTTTTGCTTTTATTTCATTCAGTAGCAAAAATATAAACTATATTATGCAACTCTTATGATTATTTCTGAAATTCGGAGCAAAAGAGCACATTAGTCTTATTACAGCTCAAAATTTAAAGCACCCGCAGATTTTAGTCAGCACGCCATATTGGCCAGATGAATATCCTTAAAAAACTCTACGGTAATTTCGATATGGTTACTTGTAGGCTTTCATCCTGCAACCCGGTGTAAGGGTCAGTTTTTTCCCCAGTCAGTTTTTTCCCTGGGGAAAGAATGGGCCGGCCCATTCTTTCACCGGGGAAAAAACTGACCGGTCAGTTTTTTCCCCCGGGGAAAGATTTGACTAGTCAGTTTTTTCCCCACCCAGTCAGTTTTTTCCCCCCATGTTATTTTTTCGGAAAAGGCTTGAAAATGATATATGTGTCATTGTGTAGTTAAATGAAATTAAATATCATTCTGAAATAGCTGTATTATAACTCTACCACCCTCAACACAGCACAAAAGTGCAGAGGGTGTAGAAGGATTTGATTATAAATGGTTAGCCTATTCAAAAAACAAAATGAGTATGTTCTTAATTCAAAATGGTTATTTGAATGGGTTAAAGAAAAATCGACCCAGTCTTTCCCCAACCCACTATTTGGAAGAATCAATTCACTAAGATAAAATACAAAGTTTGGAACACTTTGGAGGGAGATAATCAATCAACTTTTTGGTTTAAAAATTTGATTATCTCTTTGGAATGAGTCATTCATAAGCCTTCAGTTACAGTAAAAGAATAACATAAACTGAAAGACTGAAAGATAAATAGAAAGATCAGAAAATTTTGGAGGGGGGGGGGGGGGGTGGGGGAAAGAATGGGCCGGCCCAGTCTTTCCCCACGCCACAATGTAGCAGTACAAATAAAATGTTTGGTTTGAAAACTTGATTCTCTCTTTGGAATCGGTCATTCGTAAGTGTTAAGATACAGTGAAAGAGTAACATAAACCGAAAGACTAACTGATCAATAGAATGATCAAAAGATTTTGGAGGGGGGAAAGAATGGGCCGGCCCAGTCTTTCCCCACCCAACAATGTAGAAGTACCAATAATCTTGTTGGATTGAAAACTTGATTCTCACTTTGGTATAGGTCTTTCATAAATGTTAAAATAGAGTAAAAGAGTAACATAAACCGAAAGACTAACTGATCAATAGAAAGATCAAAAGATTTTGGAGGGGGGAAAGAATGGGCCGGCCCAGTCTTTCCCCACCCAACAATGTAGAAGTACCAATAATCTTGTTGGATTGAAAACTTGATTCTCACTTTGGAATAGGTCTTTCATAAATGTTAAAATAGAGTGATGGAGTAACATAAACCGAAAGACGAAACAATCAATAGAAGATCGAAAGATTAAGGAGGGGGGAAAGAATGGGCCGGCCCAGTCTTTCCCCACCCTACAATTACGAATAAACTTGTTGGTTTGAAAACTTGATTCTCTGCTTGGTATAAGTCAAGAGGGTTCAGATACAGTAAAAGAATAACATAATCCAAAAGTCTAGAGGATAAATAGAAAGATCCGAACATTTTGGAGGGGGGAAAGAATGGGCCGGCCCAGTTTTTCCCCACCCCACAATGTAGAAGTACCAATTAACTTGTTGGTTTAAAAACTTGATCTCTCTTCGGAATAGGTCATTCAAAATTGTTCAGATACAGTCAAAGAGTAACATAAACAGAAAGACTAAACAATAAATTGAAAGATCCAAGCATTATGGAGGGGGGGGGGGGGAAGAATGGGCGGGCCCAGTCTTTCCCCACACCACAAAGTAGAAGTACCAATAAACTTGTAAGATAGAAAACTTAATTCTCACTTTGGAATAGGTCATTCAAAATTGTTCAGTTACATTCAAAGAGTTGCATAATCCAAAAGACTGAAAAGATAAATAGAAAGATAGGAAGATTTTGGAGGGGGGAAAGATTGGGCTGGCCCAGTCTTTCCCCACCCGACAATGCAGAAGTACCAATATACTTGATGTTTGAAAAACTAGATTCTCTCTTTTGAACAGGTCATACATTAGTGTTAAGATGCAATGAAAGAGCAGCATAATTTAAAAGACTGAAAGATAAATATATAGATCAATACATTTTGGAGGAGGGAAAGAATGTGCCAGCCCAGTCTTTCCCACCCATCAATGTAGAAGTACCAATAATCTTATTGGATTGAAAACTTGATTCTTGCTTTGGAAAAGGTCTTTCATAAATGTTAAAATAGAGTGAAGGAGTAACATAAACCGAAAGACGAAACAATCAATAGAAAGATCCAAAGATTAAGGAGGGGGGAAAGAATGGGCCGGCCCAGTCTTTCCCCACCCTACAATTACGAATAAACTTGTTGGTTTGAAAACTTGATTCTCTGCTTGGTATTAGTTAAGAGAGGTCAGATACAGCAAAAGAATAACATAATCCAAAAGTCTAGAGGATAAATAGAAAGATCCAAACATTTTGGAGGGGGGAAAGAATGGGCCGGCCCAGTCTTTCCCCACACCACAATGTAGAAGTACCAATAATCTTGTTGGATTGAAAACTTGATTCTCACTTTGGTATAGGTCTTTCATAAATGTTAAAATAGAGTGAAAGAGTAACATAAACCGAAAGACGAAACGATCAATAGAAGATCGAAAGATTAAGGAGGGGGGAAAGAATGGGCCTGCCCAGTCTTTCCCCACCCTACAATTACGAATAAACTTGTTGGTTTGAAAACTTGATTCTCTGCTTGGTATAAGTCAAGAGAGTTCAGATTCAGCAAAAGAATAACATAATCCAAAAGTCTAGAGGATAAATAGAAAGATCCGAACATTTTGGAGGGGGGAAAGAATGGGCCGGCCCAGTTTTTCCCCACCCCGCAATGTAGAAGTACCAATTAACTTGTTGGTTTAAAAACTTGATCTCTTTTGGAATAGGTCATTCAAAATTGTTCAGATACAGTCAAAGAGTAACATAAACAGAAAGACTAAACAATAAATTGAAAGATCCAAGCATTATGGAGGTGGGGGGGGGGGGGGGGAAGAATGGGCCGGCCCAGTCTTTCCCCACACCACAAAGTAGAAGTACCAATAAACTTGTAAGATAGAAAACTTAATTCTCACTTTGGAATAGGTCATTCAAACTTGTTCAGATACATTCAAAGAGATGAATAATCTAATTTGAAGAATCATTTGGCTGAATGCTTGTAACTGAGAGATAAATAGAAAGGTTAGAAAATAATAGAGGGGGGGAAAGAATGGGCCAGCCCAGTCTTTCCCCACCCCCTATTTAGAAGAATCATTTGGCTGAATGCTTGTTACTTGAATTTCTTCTTGAGATATGTCAATCATGAGTGTTCAGATTCAGTGTAAGAGTAGTTTAAACCAAGGACTGACAGATAAATTGAAAGGTTAGAACCCAATGGAGGGGGGGAAAGAATGGGCCGGCCCAGTCTTTCCCCACCCCACTCTTGAGAAGGAACATGCAGTTAGCTAAATGCTTTCTTAACGTGAATTTCTCCTTAGGACAAGACAATCATGAGTGTTCAGGTACAGTGCAAGAGTAGGTTAAACCTTAAGACTGAGAGATAAATAGAAAGGTAAGAAAATCATAGAGGGGGGAAAGAATGGGCCGGCCCAGTCTTTCCCCACCCCCTATTTAGAAGAATCATTTGGCTGAATGCTTGTAACTTGAATTTCTCCTTGAGATATGTCAATCATGAGTGTTCAGATTCAGTGTAAGAGTAGTTTAAACCAAGGACTGACAGATAAATTGAAAGGTTAGAACCCAATGGAGGGGGGAAAGAATGGGCCGGCCCAGTCTTTCCCCACCCCACTATTGAGAAGGAACATGCAGTTAGCTAAATGCTTCCTCCTTAGGGCAAGACAATCATGAGTATTCAGATACAGTGCAAGAGTAGGTTAAACCTTAAGACTGAGAGATAAATAGAAAGGTTAGAAAATAATAGAGGGGGGAAAGAATGGGCCAGCCCAGTCTTTCCCCACCCCCTATTTAGAAGAATCATTTGGCTGAGTGCTAGTTACTTGAATTTCTCCTTGAGATATGTCAATCATGAGTGTTCAGATTCAGTGTAAGAGTAGTTTAAACCAAGGACTGACAGATAAATTGAAAGGTTAGAACCCAATGGAGGGGGGGAAAGAATGGGCCGGCCCAGTCTTTCCCCACCCCACTATTAAGAAGGAACATGCAGTTAGCTAAATGCTTTCTTAGCGTGAATTTCTCCTTAGGACAAGACAATCATGAGTGTTCAGATACAGTGCAAGAGTTGGTTAAACCTTAAGACTGAGAGATAAATAGAAAGGTTAGAAAATAATAGAGGGGGGGAAAGAATGGGCCGGCCCAGTCTTTCCCCACCCCTATTTAGAAGAATCATTTGGCTGAATGCTTGTAACTTGAATTTCTCCTTGAGATATGTCAATCATGAGTGTTCAGATTCAGTGCAAGAGTAGTTTAAACCAAGGACTGACAGATAAATCGAAAGGTTAGAACCCAATGGAGGGGGGGAAAGAATGGGCCGGCCCTGTCTTTCCCCACCCCACTCTTGAGAAGGAACATGCAGGTAGCTAAATGCTTTCTTAACTTGAATTTCTCCTTAGGACAAGACAATCATGAGTGTTCAGATACAGTGCAAGAGTAGGTTAAACCTAAAGACTTAGAGATAAATAGAAAGGTTAGAAAATAATAGAGGGGGAAAGAATGGGCCGGCCCAGTCTTTCCCCACCCCCTATTTAGAAGAACCAGTTAGCTAAATGGGTTTTAAAGTTGAAGATCTCTTTGACATGTCATTCGAAAGTATTTCGATACAGTGAAAGAGTACAATAAACCAAAAGACTGATAGTAAAAGTGAATGGTCTGAACCCCTAGAAATCACAACTAAACAGCAATAAGTATGAGTACTTTTGAGACCTATCGCTAATTTAATAGCGGCTTATTAAATTTAAGCAAAGAAATAATTATTCCATTATGATTTTTGAAATTATTAGGGGGGGGGGGGGAAAAACTGACTGGGTGGGGAAAGAATGGGCCGGCCTATTTTTTCCCTGGGGAAAGAATGGGCCAGCCCATTCTTTCCCCGGGGAAAAAACTGACTGGGGGGAAATTCCGGCCTGTTACACCGGAGTGTACATAGTACACCTGCCGATAATACTCGAAAGAGGGTCTGGCAGTATATAGAGAAAGAAATATTTTGAAAGAATTTAACCTGAAATAGTCATTTACTATTTACATTTTCATGTCAGGACCTATATTCTCTGCTTATCTGCTTTGAACAAGAAAGTTAAGAGGATGGCAGCCCGCTGGACCTGCAGTAATCCAAGCCTTCTCTGATGATTAAGTGGCTTTACCATATTTTGATATTTGCCTCGTCAAAAGGTTTAGGAGGAGATGCATTTACAAGAAAATTCATTATATGACCTTTGACCATAGGGTCAAGTTCACACAAAATGTTGCCCAATGAGTACCCTCTACATCATGTGACCTATTCATCTACAAAGTTTAAAGTTGCTACGTCTAAAGGTTTAGGAGGAGATACATTTACAAGAAAATACATTATTTGACCTTTGACCTTGACCTTGGGGTCAAGGTCACATGAAATGTTGCACAGTACCCTCTACATCATGTGACCTATTCAGCTTCAAAGTTTGAAGTTACTACTTATAACAGTTTAGGAGGAGATACATTTACAAGAAATGTGACCCACTGACGACAGGCTGACTGGTACGAAATTAATAATTTGATACAACTTTTTTTTTCTAAAGAAAAAGCAGGTATAATCAGACTTTTGACTCTAATAAACCAATTATTAAATTGTGATTATCTTCTTACATGTTTCAGTTTAAACATGTTTTTGGTGCTCAAAACTCAAAAGAACCCACATTGCACAACATATGTTTTGGTCAAGAAATAAGAAAGATAATTTAAATACATGCTCCTATCTGGAGGCCTGCTGTATACAATAAATGATGATGATGAGGATGAGGATGATGAGGATGATGTAATAAGTTGGAAGAATAAGAATTGGAAAACAAGTATGACACTTACCTGCCATATTTAAAGTTTTTGTTTTCATTTCAGTCAAGATGGAAAAACAAAGAGAGAGTTCTCATCTTTTCCTCACGTGGAATTTCACACAGGGACAGGCATTTGATGTTAGATCTGCGAAAAATTATGCCACATGCAAAGTCTGGTAAGTCAAGAATTAACCCTTAAAGTGCCAATCATGTCTGCAACAAATTAACACATATTTCTCTTTTTATCGGAAAAATAAGGGTTTCATATTTCACATGAATCACAGGGAAAAAGACTAACAGGGGCCCAGTGCCCCTAAAGTTTGGGCTGGGCCCCTTAAACTAAATGCTTAGGGGCCCAGCTTGCCCCTGAAAAAGGGTATGGTAAATCTTGTATTAGTTCGTACACTCGAATAGTTCGTACACCATAAATTATTTCACTATGGTCTGACCAAAATGTCATGTATTAGTTTGTACAGCGGTCATTTGCTCGATTTGTAATTTTTAATAGTTTGTACACAGCGTTTTTCCTTCATTTTGGTACACGCAGTCCTGCTTTTAATCAGTATGTCTGTCTACAATAGTTCCGTTTTCCTTCCGTCGAGCCCACCAGTATTGGAACAAGTGTGCTTCGCCTGTCAGAGCGACCGTCAGAGTCGCTAGCCTGCATCCAGCATTGATGCATAACCAAACTTTTATTCCCTGATTAACGCAAGGTTCAATGAACGTCGGACTGATGCAAATTGCACGCCTTTATCGCTATCATTAGAGATATTTTGTCCAGTCATGACAAAAATCAAATACATGTACACGTCTACACGCACATGCACACAACTTTCCTAAATTTATTGTGAACGTGTCTGTGATCATTGGGCCCTTCCGATCTATATTCTTGGCACTTTAACCCTTATTCCCAAATCACCAAATCCCACAACTTATTTTAGCGTTTATATTTCCTATGAAGAGAGCGCACATGCGGGTGTGTGCGACATGAAAAATTTCTATGCATTGCCCATGCATCTTTTTTTGTTTATCACTGGTTTCTAGCATGATGAAATCATGTGGGCTGGTTCTTATTACAATTATGATCAGCGAAGGCTCAGGAGAGCCTGCGCTTGTGTGCAATCTCCAGGGTCCAGCTGCCCACTAACGCAAAGTTTTGAGATGGATAAAGACTGAAGCCGAAAAAATCTAGACAGAGATCTACGTTCTCCCACTAATAAACTGTGCAAAATCAATTTTATACGAGTTTTCATGTTTTCGCGCACCGACTAAACACAATAAGTGATCCAGTGGATCATCACATGTATGCAGAGACGCACAAATCAAGATGTAAATTGATGTTTGCATGTTTCTGCATCATGCTTTACATTGGGCTGTCAATGGAACGAGCCAGTTCATAAGATTATGGTACGTCTCGCATATGCGACCAACGAAGGCTCAGACGAGCCTGCACATCCGTACAGTCTTGTCAGGGGCATAACTGCTCACATACACATAAAAGGATTGTAGATGAAGGTGCATGTCTAAAGTAAGGCTTATAGTTCCACTAGGTGGCTGTGTATAATACACCTATGAACACCGCAACAATTGTTTGCTTTGAGATAAGAAAAAAAAATGTCAGTAAAAGCGTCTCGTTTATGACTATTTATGCCATCCGTGTATACTTAAAATTGTGTAAAAAATTCTTTATAACTAAATTCCACACAATTTGACATTTGAACAGGAAAGACCTTTTAGATGACTGCGACAACTTATCAGGGTTTGCGGGAAATGTGCAAACAACAAAAGGCGCAGATTAGCCTGCTCATCCGCGCTGTCCTATTTGTGCCAACAAGGTTATTAGCTATAGAAACTTGCTACATGCAAAAAATGAAAATAAAAATATGATTCCACCGCCAGACATGCTTGCGCGGATCCAGGCAACTCCAACGGGGTCGGATGTCGAATTGCTTCGCGATGGAGGTTCATACCAGCTTTTCTTATAGGAAATAAATGATAACTTGTAGGATAAACAGAAATCCGTCCCTCTTTGGCAATTTTCGCATGTTTTGATCTCGTTTTATCGATCTTCAGAATTTCATTTTATTAGTTCGTACAGTGCAGTTTTTCAGAAAGAAAAAATTTTTTTATTAATTCGTACATCGAGAAAAATAATTATTTTTACTGTACGAACTAATACAAGATTTACCATAATATGTAAAGTTATAAAGTCTTGTCATAGAAGACACTAGCTGTTGGAAGTTTACAAATCTTCATTGAGCTGATTCCAAAGACTGATAATATGGTTAATCATTAGAGGAATACAGATTTTGAGGGTCTCTGACTAAAGCAAATGCTTGGCAGTGGTGCTGTAATGAGTTTCTGCCAAATCCTGGGCCCCTTAGTTTTGGGCTGGGCCCCCGATCATTTTGGTAAGGGGCCCAGCTTGCTCCTGGCAAATAAATTTAGTCTGTATCCCTGAATCATCTACCAGTAGACAATTCACAGGAAATATCAAGCCAGCATTGGTGTCCTGACCATTTCAAAGAATGGTGTCAGTTTGATTTGTTCAGTAATCTAATACCCATTATTAGTGTTCTAAAGGTTGTGGATATGACACTAAGAGAGAAACATAACCTTTGACCACATTTTGAAATTGGCAAAAAAAAATCTTATTTTCACCCTAAATCCACCACCTTTTTTTGTCCTGAAATTGTCGTCTGCTTTTTACATTTTTTGCATATTCTATATTCAATAGCACTTCAGACTTGATTGTTTCATGGAAGCAAACAATTTGAACTCTGATCAGACTGCTCCGATGGGAGCAGTCTGATCTGAGTCCATATTGTTTGCAATACAGACTACGTAAGAACATAGGCAGGCAAGGGGAGCAGAGGACAAAAGTTATGACTTGTGGCCAGTGGTGGGATTAGGGTAAATGAACCTATATCATCTCCCATCATTTTAGTTTAACCCAACATCTCAGCATAAACATAATTATAAAGCTAATATAATTTAATAGTGCTTCTAGATATTGAAAACCATGGTAGGTGTTTAGTTAAGACTGTGTAACAGAAAAATATTTTTCTCATTTCTCAACCAAAACAAATGTTGAGGGTACTCAATAGAACCGTCTCAATGAGACAGTTCTTTTGAGCACCCAAAACATATATATGCTAAAAATTATTGTAAGAAAATATTTACAATTTTACGCTGAAAATTTTTGTTTATCTAAACCTGTGCATGGGCTATGCTTCCCAAGGTTTCAACATCTCTTGAGGGGTCAGGCAAACGTTAATTCTTGAAATACCATGTTTGATCCCCATATCATTGACTATATTTTTGTACTTGCAGAGTCAAAGATGGACAGAAAAGATAAATTGTTTGTTATAAATGAGGTAAGAAAAGTTGTTGACTGCCTCTTAGGGGATAACTGTTCAAATTTTCAGTTGGGGAGGTATATCGTCGGATCTGGATCCAAACCGTTTAGCAATCTGATGGTGTTCCTGAAAGAATTTTTTGAAAAAGTTAAAAGAGCTAAAGGAGGTTTTTGTAATAAGAACATATCAATTTCATAATGATGAGTTACTCGTACCTGTTTCTAGGTCTCTAGAAGTCTGATATGAAAATCTGGAAAACCCTCTGGATACTGGTTTCCACTAGTTAGTTAGCATAAAATGTCAGATACCATTTCATCGGTAAAACAGTCAGTTTTTTAACACTTTTTTCATAAAGCTCACAATACACTTACAGTACTTAGCCAACAACATGCAAAATGATAAGGCCTAAACTAAAATTTTATTTGTTTTCCCTTACCGGACCGACCCTGAAAAAAGGCCCTAGTACCACCAAAAAAATATTTCAATTTTCAGTCAAGAATTGTTTTTTAGATTTCATTGCAAACTTACAGAACTGTCCAATGTAAACAGTGTTATCTTTAAAAAATATTCTTAGTTAGCAAAATGTGTGTTTAATTTTATTGCGTATAGAAAAACTATCTACAATTAAGTTTAATGGGTATCAAATTTGAGAAGTTAAAAAAAAAAAAATCCGACTGACCGACCCATATCCGTAAAACAGGGTTGGGTAAGGGGAAACAAAAATATTTTTTAAGGTTGTCCTTGTAGGAAAGTAAATTACAGCATGTATTATATAGATATCTGTTTTGAAGTTTTTTAACTTGTAGTAGCAGATATAAATTACTCTTTGTCAACCAGTGTCGTCTGCTGATAACCTTTCCAAACAGTGTGGACCCAGATGGTATTCCTGAATTTTTTTTTTCAAAAATGTTGATTTTGAAAAAAGTCAGCAGACGACAAAAAAGCGTGAAAAATTTCCCAGGAGGCAGAGTTAAAAAAGTGGAAATTTGTTTTATAAGAAAACCATCAAAGTGTCATTGTGGGGCCTGATCTGGGTCCAAACTGTTTGCACACTAGTAGGTAATGAGTTAAAGAAGTGGAGATTTGTTTTATAGGTGTGTGAAATGAAGAACTGCAGCAAGAGTTTGTTCTTTGAAGCTAAGAAGAAAAAGGACCTGTATTTATGGTAAAATTTTTTGTTAATCAACAATATTCTTTCACTTTTTGCTTATTGTAAAGACGGCGCCTTATGAACGGTAATTAGGACTGGTCAACCTTAGACATAGGTAAAAACTGAAAATGAGGCATGTTTTTATTCAAGAGTAACTGTATCATCTTGCGCCATTACCTCAGTCATTATTTAGTCCTTAAAACCCCAGCAAAATAACTGCATCTGAAATTGTCTATTTAACATAAGCATAGATGCAAACATTGTGGACCCAGTTCAGACTAGCCCTACAGGAGCAGTCTGATCTGGGTCCACACTGTTTATCTTTGAAGCTTCAAATAGTTTAGTGGACGACAAAAAACATACAGTTTGTGATTATGCGCTTTAAGGGTTGATAAATGTGAGTTCAGTGTGTATATGGTTAGGATTTTCATAAAATGCACGCACATTTGCGCGGCTCAAAAAGCTTATAAACTCTTTACCAAATTATAGATAAAACTTGATTTCCCTTCCTTAGTAGATGGAATAGCTGAACCATGCCCAGATATGAATATTAAAGTTGCCGCCTTTACAGTAAGCAAAAAGCCTATTAATACCCACAATCTTTTCAGATTTTTCTTATTTGATCATCTCATCAGTCATCATATATCCAGTTTGGTGCTCATACATTTCCACCTAGACGTTTCAGCCAGGGACATTTTGGTCACAGACATTTCCCCAAAGGAAAAAATAACTGAGCACAGTTTCAGAATAACATAACATTCGAAAGAATGCTTCTGCAGACGAAATAAAACATTTACTACCTTCAAGATTAGTTTGATCATTTCAAGCCAACACAATAGAAAATATTTAAAAAAGAAAATAATTTTATTTAGCCGCATTTTTTAGCCCTAAAGTGCCAATCACAGCAAAAGTCATCTGCTTTTCTCGTCTGCTGATATTTTTCAGAAGCCTCCATGGCAAACAGTGTGGACCCAGATCAGACTGCTCCTATAGGAGCAGTCTGTTCTGTGTCCACACTGTTTGCTTCTATACTTAATTTGTCAGTAATGTTAGGCAATTATTTGCAGCAGACAACATTTTCAGATGCTTTTTTTTCTTGGCGCTTTAAGGGTTAGCATTCTTTATTTCCAGATACTGGGATAGTGAAAAGAACTTATAAAAGCGAAAAAAATATCTTTATGTTTAAGTTGAAAAAGTGTCGTATCTAGGTCTACTATAATGACTGTGTCAATGTGTATTATTTTACAGGGCGTCAAATTGTCCCAGAGGACCTTCTGCTAAATTTCTTGTTGAAAATGGTAAGCACTATTAAGTATTTAGTTGCATTAAAAGTTAACAGGCTCAAAATTAACAGAACATGTATAGCTATAAGTTATAACCAATAAAGCGCCAATCATAACTGCAGCAGATGACAAATTTTGCGCCATCTTTCCTAATTTTGAAAAAAAATAAGGCATGATAGAATACTCCTTAAATATCATGCCTTATTTGTTATTTTTCAAATGGGTATATTCACAAGGAAAAACAACTTAGTTATTCTTTTGTACAAGGGGTTTGGGCTTCAGTTCAAAATAAGGGCTTCTCCCAAAAATAAGATTGTGGTGTGCATTTAGTAGCCATTTACAACCACATGTACCGGGCCGCGTAGCGCAGTCGGTAACGTGTCTGGCAACAGATGCGAGTCTGACTGCAGATCCAGGGGTCGCAAGTTCGATCCCGGCCCGGTCCCATACTTTCGTGGAGATTGATCATGAAATAATTTCTACGGTCATTCTCCTCCCTTCCGCTGAATCATTCAAGAAGGGTTGTTGTCAGTTACAAGCGAAAGTATGTGCACGAAGTACTGGTTAACTGCTTGTTCAAGCTTGCCCAGGAAAAAGTGTGGCTAGGTCAACTGACCGTCCCGCAATGACCATAGCTGTTGACTTGGGACGTAAAGCAACAAATAAACAAACAAACAAACAAACAAACATCCACATGCTAAGTGTCGTTTGTCTAAGTAAAGTTTAAAGTTGGTTTAAAAAAAAGGAAAACGGGGGTCACTTAAAACCTGGAAGCACAGTAGCTCATTTAGTTAGTTTTGAACAGACAAGCCCAGATTTATGTATGGTATGAATATATGCCCAGTGGTACAATGGGTTAAAATTATGTTTTGGTTTCATTTTCAGTACACACAATGCTGGAGTTGAAAATGACTGGAAACTGTTTGAAAGGGTCCAGGCCTATATTGTCATTTGACAAGGTAAAGTATGGTTTCTTTACATTTTTATACCATTTTACTTAAATAATCAGGCTCCCTTTATAGGTTGAGTTAAGCTTATTTTTTAGTGTAAAAATTTGATCATTTTCTTATCCATCAGTTTAAATATGTGTTTTGGGTGCGAAAAAGAACCGTCTCATGGAGATGGTTCTTTTTGGTACCCACAACATATAATTTTGTTCAGAAATAAGAAAATTAATTTTCAATTACACACTCTTATCTGGAGGCCTTACTCTTTTCAAATTTATACCCGTAGTCTACAGAAATCTTTGAATCCCATATGGTCGGAATGTCAGCCTGAAAATCGTCTGAAACAGGCTATAAACGATATCAAGGGATGTAACACAGTCTAAAAAAATGAGTCTGGGGAAGTCCATTATGCAACATAGGCTGATACAATTTGAAATAGACACAATTATGATTCATCTGTAAGCATAAAGTTATGTAATAGCCAGGGGTCAAAAATGTCGAAAATAAGCATTTAGGTATGCCCCCTTTTTAGCAGAATTTTCACTTGTTTTATCCTTTAGTTCATTGTATAGGCAGTATGAAACAAGATATTGCACTTAATTTAAGTCTTGCAAACATACCTGTAACAGTGCATTTAATACATTACCCCTCATTTTCTTAAAAACAAAACTATGTAATTAAGTCTATTTAGGTAGCAGTTGAAATGTTTAAATGAACAAAACATTTATGCAATCTGCAAGAACATGCTATTCTCTACACATATTGATGTTTTTAAAAATTGTTTAGGTCCATTATAATGTCATTTACGTTACATTTTCAACTATACCCTTAAATTTATTGATATTTTGTTAAAAAGTTTCATTTGACAAAATTTTCAATATGTGTTTAACTTCATGATAACATGTATTTAAAAGAGGGTTAACTGACCATTTTAAAACTGCAAACAGATACGTTCTAACATAAATAATTTGACAGTTATAAGCTGTTTGATTAGATGACCATTGATAAAACTTTTTATTAGTTTAGAACCTCTTAAGTTTGAAAATAAGCATGCAATTTTTTCTGTTAGCTTTTAAAGGGGACAGCAACCTTATATAAATGTGAGTCTGACATATAAGCCCTTATCAAACCATGCAATCTGCCCCAAACCCGATCAAAATTGGACATAAAATAAGAAAATAAGAGCAATTTGAAAATCAAAATTCTGACATTTATTAAGCCCATGGAGGCCACCATTTTGAATATTTAATTACTTCCTGCTAATTTAATAGAAGCCAATAAAATCCCCATTTTCAATGCAAATTGTACAGATTTTTTCAAAATCGTCTATTTTCAACAGATGAATCAATAAAACTGCAATGGAAGTTGAAATGAAAAGCAGGAAACTAGTTATTTTGTTTATGCATATTTAATTAGGGCTGTGTGACGTCACTCAGCCTAAAAATGGCTGCCGTCCATTACTTTCAATTGTCTACTATATAAGCATCTATAACTTTCTTATTTTTCAATCGATTTTGATCTGGTTTGCGGCATATTGCATGATTTAATAAGGACTTGCATAAGGAGATGCACCTGCCTTCAAGGTTGCTGTCCCCTTTAAACACCTTATGATAATTGTTTTGATATCACCGACTTCAGAGTAATACTTAACAATATTTCTGAGGTAAAATATTATTTTGTTGTTCGATTTTCAATATGAAAGGTATAAAACAAAGTTGAAGACAAACAAATATTGCTTAAACGCTTAAATTATACATCACTGGAAAGTTTGTTTCATTAAAAAAAAGGGGGGGGCTGTGTTTGATAGGCATAAAAAGAGCATTTGTTCCAAAAAAGGAAGTTATCGGTACTAATTGGGAGACTGTGTATATGGTTGTATTTTTTTTCTTTTAAGAAATGGTATACTTCTTGACGTAAAACAAAATACATTGTTTGCTAATTTTTCTATGTTATGTTATGCAATTTATAAACTTATAAAATGATAAGTCTGATGCAACATCTCAACTAGGATACATTCCTTAAGCTTGTTCAGTCAAATTTGCTAAAGTAACATATATAACTATAAATAAACGAAATATATATCATGATTATATATTTGTCTCAACCGTTTTCCATATACAACTGAGCCTGAAAACCTAAAACAAAGGATCATTGACACTTGCTATGGGTAAATGCCTATGGTTTTCAGTAAAAATAAAAGTTTGTCAATCGTCCCTTTCTTCACCTTAAAGCTACCCTGACCTGAGTACTTTATGGCTGTGAAATCCGTTTTCGATATTAAATGTTTAAAAGATGTAAAATTTTGGGTAGAACAATCAGTTTTACATTATACTATTTAGAAATCCGAAAACATTTTTTAAAATATCATTCCCCCCCGTGTGCCAACAAAAGCTTTGGCATATATATGTGTTACCGTATTTTACACATTGTATGGAAGTGGCTTGCTGGCACACGGGGGGGAAAGATGCTCAGCTGCCCAAAAACCCGGGGCCTAAGCCCATAAAATGCCTTTCCTACCAAATAAGAAATTACTAACAGTAATGAAGTTCTCTAGAACCAACCTCCTAAATTGCTTTATATTCTGTGCTAGTTTAATATAAAGTACTTTAAGATTAAAAGTAGAATTAGCAAGGTTTTATGCATTTTTCATAAGAAAAAATCTCACTGTTATTAAATGACACATTCTTTTGCAAACGTCCTGTACTTATCTATTTGCATGCTAGAGAATTATTCATGTTTTTATATTCGTTTGCTGACTTTGTTCTTAAATTAAGTTTTTAAATTAAACCACCCAGGACCACCATCGGAGTATCAAACAGTTTGGTTCCAGATCAAGACCGACATTCTGTTGGTCTTCATCTGGGTTCAAACTGTTAGCAAAAGGCTATCGGCAGACGACAAATTATCCACTGGCATGCAAAGAGTTATAACAGATAAATACTTTAGTGTTCAATATATTGTCTCATATAGGGATATACATGTATATATATACCATAAATATTCGGACACTTTAAATACATTTAATATGCTTTGCCCTTTAAACAAAGCAAAAGTAATATTCAAAGGATCTAGTTAGAATCAGTTTTACTTTCCTATGCTAAATGGGACACTTCTTTCCTTCAAAAATATTTATTTCTTTTGTTGAGCTTTCCTTTTTGTATTATTTACGGTACAAGTAGTCAAAAATGTACAGGTAACTTCTAAATTATCTCCCCAAAATCATTTTATTACAAAACATATTTTGTTTTTAAAATTATTTCATCAATTATCGTGATCCGTTGATACTCTGCATATGGTATTTTCAATAGATATCACCATGCCTACAAAATAAATCAAGAAAACGTGCAGAAATAACTTTTTAATGCACTTTTTATTTTCATGAAATTTCAGACCCCCTCCCCTTTCTACCCGCCATAACTCTCGAGTGCGTAGGAATTTTGAAAATATTTTGCTAGCTGGCTCTTGCCATTAGATTCACCTATTGTACTGATACTACATGCACCACACTAGAAGCTCAAAAGCAGCGTTCTGGGAATCAGAAAAATAGGCGTATAAGGCCCAAACCGTCAATGATCCTTTACATATTTGCACATTTCTTTTTCTTTTAATTGAACAAAACAATCTAATAAGCTATTCAGAAGCAGCCAAAGCTTTTTGTCGAACCTGTTCACACTCATCACAATATATAAAATAGTAAATAACATATCTGTTCTATCAAATCATATTCATTTATTATAAAATATCTAAGAATTTCTGAAATGATGTGTGGATGTTTGAAACTTTGTTTGTTGTTGTTCCTATTGGTTGTGGGAGTTTTGTTTTGGGCCTTTGTTTCTAATTTGTTTCTAGTTCAGCAATCATCTTGACAGGGAAGAGAGCTGGTTGCTTTACTTTAATTATATTGTATATATCGGTGTTCCGTGTCCCTTCATTAAGGTGCAGTGGGTCAGTCAGGAGTCTGTGATTGTGACATTTCCTAGTCATGTTCACTTATAGAAAGAAGATGTTTGCTGGCAATCTAGACAGCATCACTCCTTTATGAATATATAGAATAAAATGTATTTACGTTACATTGAATTTAAAGAAACATATGTGTTTGTTATCATTTACTCTTTAAGAGAGTGGCTCTGTTATGAAAATTGTTTAAGCCACATCTATTTATGCATATATCAAAACTCAGAAGGTGACTTTTGAATTTATTCTAGCTATGAACTTAAATTTCAGCTCATTTTTAACATGGCTTTCATTGTTTGGTTAATGAAATTAATAGTCCTTTTAACTTAACACTACTAATCATTTGTCAAAGCAATGCAAACTTTAAAACTGAATGGGTTATTCAAAATAAATGATTGCTGTTGAAATTGGAGAAATCATCCATAAGGATGTGTTTTACATGGCAAGGCAGTGATCACATCCAAAAAATCTAGATTTCTTCAGTTGTAATTTACGGTACCAAATTTACTTTTTTAAAAATTTCAACAGAGAGAAAATGTTAAAGCCAAATTTAACTAGGACACATTAAAATTACCGTTTAAAAGATTATTTACGTTAATAAGAATGTTGATAGGAATAGCAATATCTTACAGTAAAAATAGCAGTCATAAGATCAAACTTAGTTTTAGCAATTAGCTGATCTTAAGTTATATCATAATACCGGAGCAGTCATTGGACTCCATTTTAAACAAACTGTTGCAGGAATCCTGTCAGTTGATTCCTTTTATGTGCGTTAAATAATAGATGAGTTGTAAACACATCAGGGTAAAGAGACAAAAAGGCATACATCAAATTATCTACTGTGCTAATAAAATAATAATTATATGGACAATAGAGAAGGCACAATAGTTAGTATCATTACGTACTTACACAAGTAATAGATTTACATGTTAAGCTAAGAAAGTATGCATAAAAAATAGTATGTATGCATGTTTAATTTATCTGTCGCTCTTTTTTATCAATCATCTGCATAAGAAATTGTATTTCTTTCGATTTGTTAAAGTATCATGATACATCTCAGATAGTGATAACATTGTCTCTATTGCCAATTGCACTATATGTAAGTATGATACAGCATAGCATTCGTTGAGTATACTATCTGAAAGTATTCTTTGAAAGTAGCATCAGTATGGATTTTGTTTCTATTACATGAACTATCAATATAACATAAATATAGCATCGTTTAAAAAGTTGGTACATGTTTTATGGGTATTAATCAGTTAGTTTTAAGGACTGAATGGCGCTTGTTATTATTAATTATTGTGAGTGTAAAAAATAAACAGTGTCCTGCTGAATAAAACAAACATTAAAGCAGATTCTATCACGTATGCTGATAAGCTATATAGCTAAAAAGGAAACGTCTGCAAACATTCTGGAATATATGATCAATGAAGTCCTATTCTAGAAAGTTGTTTGCTCTAGGTCCTGATTATCGAAGTCTAATCATTTAGAAATGTCTACAATACTAACAATGCAGGGAAGCTTTTCCAACTTATTACCAGACATGCGTCTGTTTCTAAAGTATTAAAATGGTAATTTAGAATAAATAATGTCCTGTTTCATTGCTTCACAAACGTGTTGAACCAGGCAACTCAATGATTAAAGTAATGATCTTTATATTTTTGTTATATACGTTACCAACATAAATAATACTCTTTTTCCAAAGCCGACACGCAGTAGATACTAAAATATTATAATATAACCCCAAGGATAGCTGAGGCCGGTGCTAAATCAGAGACAGAAATCATCAGGACTTCCACAAACTTCAGTTTTGTTTCATATGACACCGATGAAGGTATCTTTAATGTTTCACTTCTTGCTTTAGACTTCTGCTTGGAATATCTTACATTTTTTTAGAGTTTTAAGGTATATTTTGTACCTTATTGTTTTAAATAAAGCTGCTGTAACAAATAACTGTTTATAAATGCATATATTTGATGGCTTTTACAATGTGTGATGGATCTGACTATGTTACTGCGTGCTTTTTATTTATTCATTGAGCTGTTGGCGGCAAAAGAAAATGTCTTGTATATGTCATATAACACAATTTAATGCATAAACAGAAGCAAATACATGGTAGTGGCACAGATTTTAAAGAATCATTAAAGCTTTTTGAAACAATTAAGTTATGAATAATAAATAGGTATCAATTATCCTATTTACATGATTCCTAAAACATATACTTAATGGCATTTATGTGCTTTATTTTCAAGGTTTTCCCTTTAAACCAAATATGATTTTGTTGATGTTGCATCTCATTCATATTAAATGTTTAAAAATACAATATTTCAAATCTAATTTTGAGCACGAAGATGGTAGTCAATTTCATTTTCACCTACTAGCTGTTTGAACGCATATGCACAAAACATTGCACAAAAATATTTATTTAAAAGAAAGTAACCTGTATAACAGAACTTCCAGGTGCCTAAACTTGTATTATTATTCTGCTATTAAGCTGCATCTAAATAAAATATCAATCATAACAATATGTAAGAAAACGATGCAAATGATAATAACACTAAACTAGGAGTTTCCTTATTATCTAGTGGTAACGTATTAGACTTGGCTATTGCATGGTAAATGCACATGTTCATCAAAGGCTAACTGATATTTTATAATATATAAAGTAGCTAAGCAAATCTTACTGTACAAAAATCTCCCTCCACAAGTCTTTTGGTAGCCCATGGCCAAGAAAACAATAGTAATATATTTGAATGTAAGTAATGTATACAACAATTACGTAAGCGTAAGTCATTTAAACTTATTGTCAGTTTGGTGCTTTTAATTAAGTTACTGTAAAGCAATATGCAGATAGTAGGAAATGTGACCTATCTGGTCTAGATAACTTTTCTTTTCAGTAATATAGCGAATAGCCTACTAAACGAAGCCTGCATGAGGGTAGCTATGGTTGCCCCATAAATAAACATCTTTTGCAAGACTTAAAATTTGTGCAATATCTGTTTTCACACTTCTGAAACATCATACTAACACAGGATATAGTCTAAAATTCTGCTACTTTTCACCAATTTTTGAATCTCTGACTCCCCTACTAAAGGTGCCAATACCGATGTGGCAGACAACAAATTGTGTGTGTGATCTTTTGTGATTATATCCCCGTTACGAAGTATATAGGGGGTATATAGTTTTTGCCTTTTCTGTAATTATGTTTGTCTGTTTGTTTGTTTGTCTGTAAACTTTTTTTTGTCAAAGATTTCTCAGTTATACCCCCATTACGAAGTATATAGGGGGTATATAGTTTTTGCCTTTTCTGTAATTATGTTTGTCTGTTTGTTTGTTTGTTCTCAGTTATACCCCCATTACGAAGTATATAGGGGGTATATAGTTTTTGCCTTTTCTGTAATTATGTTTGTCTGTTTGTTTGTTTGTCTGTAAACTTTTTTTTTGTCAAAGATTTCTCAGCAACTACTTGGGTTAGGATTCTGAAACTTGGTACAAAGCTTGATAGTGTTGAGTTGTATTGTGTAACAAAAAAACAGCCACATACTGCTTATCAGACCCTTTATTTGTTCATTTTTCTTTCTCTCCAATGGAAATTTCTGTCACAGGTTTCTCAGCTTCTATTGGAGCCAGTGTTTAAAATTTTATGTACACATTCAGTAAGGCAAAGTGTACTGTGTAAATTGAAATAAAGATTCTTATCTTCATTTTGCCTTCTTTTTTCAATTTTTCATTTTTCCCTTCTTTCACTCTTATACAATACATATGGACATTTTTTTCTGTCAAAGATTTCTCAGCGACTACTTGATTAAGGATTCTGAAAGCTTGATAGTGATTAGTTGTATTGTGTAACAAAAGAACAGTCACATATTGCTTATCAATCCTTTTATTTATTCATTTTTCTTTCTTTCCAATAAAAAAATTTTGTCACATATTTCTTGGTTCCTATTGGAGCCAGTGTTTCAAATTTTGTGTACACCTATAGGTCGGCTAAGTGTATTGTGTAAATGAAAAGAAAGATGTTAAAGCTCATTTTGCCTTCTTTTTCAATTTTTCCCTCTGTCACTCCTATATAACACATATGGACGTTTTTATACCCCCCGCAAACTTTGTTTGTAGGGGGTATACTGTTTTCACGTTGTCCGTCCGTCCGTCCGTCCGTCCGTCCGTCCGTAACGCTTTGTTTCCTTAATAACTCGAAGAGTCATTGCTGGATTTTCATCAAACCTTGCAAACATGTTCATATATGCAAGACAAATACTTAAGACAAAAAAGTAAGGGCTAGGGGCCAATTCTATTAGAGTTATTTCCCTTTGTAGTTCTAAATGGCTTTTAATATAGTGCTTTTTCCTTAATAATTCGAAGAGTCATTGCTGGATTTTCATCAAACCTTGCAAACATGTTCATATATGCAAGACAAATACTTGAGACAAAAAAGTAAGGGCTAGGGGCCAATTCTATTAGAGTTATTTCCCTTTGTAGTTCTAAATGGCTTTTAATATAGTGCTTTGTGCTTATGCTATTATAGGCCATATACGGGCTAATCAATTCCTACCACAGCTTTCGATGGAACAATTTGATACTTTTCCTATACAATGTAGACACATTGAACATATGCATGAAGGAGTTTAGTTCAGAAAAAAATAATTTTTGACAAAATGACAGCTGTGAGAACTTAGACAATTTTTCCCTAATAAGGTGTTTGTATATGCATAGACAGTGCGTTTATGGGCCGATCAACTCCTACCACAGCTTTTTATGGAGCAATTTGATACTTTGCCTGTACAATGTAGACACATTTAACATATGCATGAAGGAGTTTGGTGTAGAAAAAATATTTTTTGACAAAATTACAGCTGTGAGAACTTAGACAATTTTTCCCTTGTTAGGCTTTTGTATATGCATAGATGGTGCCTTCATGGGCTGATCAACTCCTACTACAGCTTTTGATGGAACAATTTGATACTTTGCCGATACAATGCAGACACATTGAACATATGCATGAAGGAGTTTGGTTCACAAAAAATAATTTTGACAAAATGACAACTGTGAGAACTTAGACAATTATTTCCTTATATGGCTTTTGTATATGCATGGATAGTGCCTTTATGGGCCGATCAACTCCTACTACAGCTTTTGATGGAGCTATTTGATACTTTGCCTATACAATGTAGACACATTTAACATATGCATGAAGGAGTTTATAATTTTTCTTTGCACAGATTCTACTGAAATCTTCTTATCAAAACTAAGGTCTTCTTGTTTGAACTATAACTTGCCAAGTTTTTTCACTGACTCTTACTGTGCGGGGGGTATCTAATAAGCATTGCTTATTGACTTTTTTCATTTGTCAGAGTTTTCTAACTACTTGATTTAGGATTATAAAATTTTGTGTAGACTTTCAGGTAGGCAAAGTGTATTGTGTAAATGAAAATTAAGGTGCTTAGGTGCTAATCCTCATTTTGTCTTCTTTTTTCAAATTTTCAATTTTTCCTTCTGTCGTTCTTATATAACACATATGGACATTTTTCATCAAAGTTTTCTCAGAAACTACTTGATTTAGGATTATGAAATCTTTGACAATTTTGTTTTTTCTCTGAAAGTGTTACAACCTCTGTTGGCTAACGCAGGGGGTATGTGAGCTTTGCTCACTTCTTGCTATATTTTTAGGGGAAAAAGGAATGATATTTCAGGTGAATTGTCTGCTGGCAAGCCTTATCAATGTTTTCCCAGGAAGGGTAACGAGGGGAATAAGAAAAATTCGAAAAGTTGGTGTCTAATTTCCCATCCATGAATTAAAATTGGTGTCCAAAATTCTTTCAGATAAATATTGTTACATGTATTCAAGTTATTTTAGAAATTCCAGCTAAATCTAATTTCCTGCCCTTGTGCTTATTCTTCACATGGACTGTTTTATCCCTAGGGTATACTATCCCTGTGCAGCCCCCACCCCCTCCCTCATTTCTGGGGGGGGGGGGTATTGATAGGTGCATTAGTTGCAAAAAAAAAATATGTACGAACTTTTCAAAATGTCATCTCCTGCAAGTTTAGTTAGGGCTTTAAAGGTTATGATTGTTATATTTTCAGGCATTTGATGAACACCCCCACTGGAGTCTCTTAAAAGAACTATTTATTCAGGTAAGATGTGATCATGGTAAATATACATTTTACTTCTTGGGTAATCAATAATGACATCTATTCACCAAATGGTTACCGGTTTACAGGTGGATGGATAAAGAGGTAACCAGTACCCCCCCCCCCCCCATACCTGGAAATGGGGGGGGTTCTGGTTACCTGTATTTACATTACTGACCACCTGTAGACTGGGAACCAGCAATTAATGTAGATATGGTGAATTCACCAGTAGACTGAAGAATGGTGCAATTGACATAGGCCATTAGCATCATTACAAAGTAAGAAGTCATCAGAGAAGGCGAGTCAATCCTACAGCAACTCATAGGTCTAGATAAGTCAAAATTCTGAGTGTAAAATTGTTAATATTTTCTTATCCATTAATTAAAGCCTATATTGGGTACTCAAAAGAACTGTCTCGCTTTCTCATCGAGACAATTGTTTTGAGTAAAAAAAAAAAAGAAAAATGATTTTAAATTACACAGCCTTAACTGGAGGCCTGAAAATGATTAATTTATTGTATAAAAAATGCACTGCCCACTTAATGACTTTAAAGACTGTCTTGTTTTGTAACAGAAGGCACTTTTTTTTTGAATTTTAAGCACCTTCTTTTGTATTCTATTCTATTGTCAATGAGAGGCTTACTTCCCTTTCCAGATAGCTCCACAGAGTGTGTTGCGTCTTTATTTTGTACAAATGTCATTGTGTTAAACTATACCAGTATTCGCATTACAGTTGAAAAGCATGTATTTTCAACCAGAATGGGAAACAATGTTTAGCATTGCTGAAAAAAAACCCATTGCATCTCCTTGCAGATATTTAGTACTCCAAATCATCACCCAAGAAGTCAACCATTTCTAGACCATGTGTTCACATTCTCTATAGCTGATAACAGAATATGGTTCAGAAATTATCAACTTCTAGAAGAGGATGGATCTTTAGCAGAAATAGGTAAATACTAGTTACAATTTTAAATCCTTTCTTGACGAATTGATACACTGACAAACACGGTAGACCCAGATGATATGATGTAGAATATGGCATCTCATTGGTCCACTTTGTTTGGTTGGATAAAATGAAAAAAGTCAATAAGCAATGCTTATTAGATACCCCCCGCACAGTAAGAGTCAGTGAAAAAACTTGGCAAGTTATAGTTCAAACAAGAAGACCTTAGTTTTGATAAGAAGATTTCAGTAGAATCTGTGCAAACAAAAATTATAAACTCCTTTGTGCATATGTTCAATGTGTCTACATTGTGTCGGCAAAGTATCAAATTGCTCCATCAAAAGCTGTAGTAGGACTTGATCTGGCCATAAAGGCACTATCCATGCATATACAAAAGCCATATAAGGGAATAATTGTCTAAGTTCTCACAGCTGTCATTTTGTCAAAATTATTTTTTGTGAACCAAACTCCTTCATGCATATGTCCAATGTGTCTACATTGTATCGACAGAGTATCAAATTGTTCCATCAAAAGCTGTAGTAGGAGTTGATCGGCCCATGAAGGCACCATCTATGCATATACAAAAGCCTATTAAGGGAAAAATTGTCTAAGTTCTCACAGCTGTCATTTCGTCAAAAATAATTTTTTCTGAACAAAACTCCTTCATGCATATGTTCAATGTGTTTACATTGTATAGGCAAAGTATCAAATTGTTCCATCACAAGCTGTGGTAGGAGTTGATCGGCCCATGAAGGCACAATCTATGCATATACAAAAGCCTTATTAGGGAAAAATTGTTTGTTCTCACAGCTGTCATTTTGTCAAAAAATATTATTTCTAAACCAAACTCCTTCATGCATATGTTAAATGTGTCTACATTGTATAGGCAAAGTATCAAATTGCTCCATAAAAAGCTGTGGTAGGAGTTGATCGGCCCATAAGGGCACCGCCTATGCATATACAAACACCTTATTAGGGAAAAATTGTTTAAGTTCTCACAGCTGTCATTTTGTCAAAAATTATTTTTTCTGAACCAAACTCCTTCATGCATATGTTCAATGTGTCTTCATTGTATAGGAAAAGTATCAAATTGTTCCATCAAAAGCTGTGGTAGGAGTTGATCGGCCCTTGTATGGCCTATAATAGCATAAGCATAAAGCACTATATTAAAAGCCATTTAGAACTACAAAGGGAAATAACTCTAATAGAATTGGCCCCTAGCCCTTACTTTTTTGTCTAAAGTATTTGTCTTGCATATATGAACATGTTTGCAAGGTTTGATGAAAATCCAGCAATGACTCTTCGAGTTATTAAGGAAACAAAGCGTTACGGACGGACGGACGCACGGGCGTTTGCGGGGGGTATAAATAATCTACAGGGACAGAAATACAATTTTAAAATTGTAGGCTGTGACCCCTCCAATCATAATGGACCATCAAAAATAGTGAGTATGATCAGGAAATACCACAATCACAAACTGCAGACAAACCTGTGGCATCATGAGGAAGAGCCACACAACAATCACGAGACACCAGGAAGACAAAGCAAAGCAAAGCAACCAGCTCTCTCTTCCCCATCGAGGTGATTGCAAAACTAGAATGGAGACAAAGTAACGCACAACAAAACAGAATAATTACAGACTTTCACAATGGGATTAACAATCAATAACGAATCAACAACAACAGAACCACCGCCTTAGAGCGGACAGCAGCCAAAGCCACTGGGGGGCTTAAATGCGTTTTACTGGTACCAAATGGATGGTGGTTCAGGGGGTTTGGAAGAATCATCAATCAGGAAAGAAAGGGTTTATTGAGTTTTTATTTGTTTAAACAAGTGTTAGTCGTCCCATCAACAGCTAGACACCAGTGTCTGGACTTTATAGGATTCAAGCTGTTGTATTAGCTTACTAAAGCCTTTTGGGTGCAATGCCTTCTTCAACAATTTCACACTTCTAGCAAGCACCTGATGAATGTGATGCCTCTATGTATTTGGGGGAATTTATGGAAGAGTAATTTGTTATTTAAAAATAATGGACCCTTTGAAAGATTTTTTTTTGTTTGAATAATCTGGAAAAATCGATCCTTTAGAAATAGAGAGAACCTACATAATTTGAAAGGAGCTGCCGGGTGTAGCGGATAAACCTAGCTTGTAAACCAAGGGTCGCTGGTTAGATCCCCAGCTTCTCCAATCCGTTGGATAAGACTTTAAGCTGTGGCCCAGTCTCCATATAACCTTAGCTGTTAGTTGAATGTTAAACTCAAAATACACTACTTGCAAATATTATTTAAATATATATCAAACTAGGGAAGGTTTGGTCATTCTAGAATGGTTAATATGCAGGATATCCTACATGATTTCAGGTCCAAGATTTGTACTAAACCCAATACGAGTTTTTGAAGGCAGTTTTGGTGGAGCAACCTTGTATATGAACCCTCACTATATATCACCTAATCAGGTAAGCTCGAGAAACCTTATGTCCAAATTGCGTAAAATTGCAATTTTTTTCTTAGCCATCAAACATGTGTTTTGGATGTTCAAAAGAACATCTCTTTGAGACGGTTCTTTTGAGTACCACAGCCTAGAACCACTACAATATCAACAGTAATGTGTAATTACTTGAACAAGCAATTATGAAACCCTTGCCTTGCTGAGCTGAGAGCTCTCCTCTTGTGTATTTGTTGTAATTATCCTAAATAGAGGTACAGAAAGGCAATCCAACAGTATAAACTCAGATCATACAGCCCCTAAAGGAGCAGTCTGATCGGAGTTAGCCCTCTAATGCATGTACAGTAAAACCTGCCTCAAGCGGCCACTCAAAAAGACCAAAAATTGGTTTTCAAGACAGATTATCGCTGAATATAGGTCAAAAGTATTGCAGAATGCTCCAAGAGAGCATTCTGCAATACTTTCGACCTTCATTAAGCTATCATTTGTCTATAAGACCTTTGTTTTGTCTATTTTTGAGTTGCAGCTTAAGACAGGTTTTACTGTAGCTCTTTGTAAATGTTGTCTGCTGCAAACTGTTGGCGGCTCTTAAAGGGCTCAGGTAGTTGGAGGAACGTCCTGTAACTTTCATCCACATTGACTAACAGTCTGACACTAATGACCCAATACCGTTGATGCGTCATTAAGGCCAAATAAAAAAAATACCTGTGTTTAGGGTAACCCAACCATATCTTAATTTAACCCTTAATGCGTCGATCGCACAAACGTCGTCTGCTTTTCTCGTCTGCTGAAATGTTTAAGAAGCCTCTATGACGAACATTGTGGACCCAGATCAGACTGCTCCTATAGGAGCAGTCTTATCTGGGTCCACCCTGTTTGTTTCTATAATTAAATGTGTCAGTATTGTTAGGCAATTATTTGTGGCAGACGACTTCAGCAGACGTCATTTTTCAGATGCATTTTTTCTTGGTGCTTTAAGGGTTAATAGTGAAGCCTAGAATTTTTTTTCAGGTTTTCTGGAAAAAATATCATTTAATGCATTTTGAAAGGCGAAATGATTTCGCCTTTCAAAATGCATAAAATTGTACTAGTCACCAGAAAGAAAAAAAAACGTGTGCCCACCATACCTAAGATTTTCAGACCTGTTATGTGAAGCGCACTTATATATTTATTTGGCCTCAGCATCAGACAAACCTACAATTAAATCAACTTGGACACTTGAGTTACTGCACTTGGCTTAGCCAGAAAAGACAATTTCCATCTATCTTGAATCATATCTCTAGCAATAAGTCAGTTTGACACATCATACTCTTAGGGGTGATATTGTGGTGGGTGAATAGTCCATTAGATTACGTTCTTCAAAGTAAACACTTAATATACTACCCTCGACATGGCCTGATTAAGCAATTTTTCTTTACAAAAGCAAAATACATTATAAAACTTATCCCCTCAAGTTCTTTTTCCAAGAATTCATTCAGTATTCTTGCTATTTACTTTCAGCATCGGAGTATGTTACGAAGGAAAATTGCTCACAAGTATATGGACAGAGTTCATTCTAAGAAGTCATTAGAAATACGGAAGCCAGAAAAGACCTACCCGACAGACATAACTGATGATGTGTTTGCTACCATAGGACCCGAGGAAGAAGAACAAAATGGATGATATCTACCTTTTCGTGACTCATGGATTCTTCCATCTTGTTTAAGTCCTTACCCACCAGTGGTCACTTTTGCCATCTGCTGTTAAACTTTACAGTTTGGACCCTGATCAGGCCTGACAAAATGTCAGGCCTGGCCTTGAGGTTATAAAACTTGAGTACAGTCTCAAACTCAAAATAAAGCAGCCAATCATTGGGCTTTATTTTGAGTTTGAGTATGAACTCAAGTTTTATAACCTTGGGGCCTGGCCTGATCTGAAACCAAACTGACACTCTTGGTGGTTTGAAAAGAAACAATTTTGAAAAAAATCGGATGACAAAAAAAGCATGGTGACAAACCCCAAAAAATGTGATCTTCATGTCCAGTGATGACTTGGACCAGTCTTGATATCAACTAAGTCACATTTTCTTCACTTTAACTTCCTTTAGGAAGTTGAGAACTCATTTTTTTACATCATGGGCACAACAAAGACTGGTCAGACAGATCATTTTCTTGATTTTTCTATACACAGGCAGACATTTAACTTTATGATCCATTGCACCGCTTGGCTTTTCAAAATTGTGTTGATTTTCTTCTTACCACCTGTAAGCTACTAAGTAAAATTCAAAATTCATTTTTTACTTAAGCTGGTACTTTGAACCATCGAGAAAAAATACCATTTGTGATTTTATTGTCATGTTTATTATTCCATTTTCATACCCCTGCTAAAGGAGGAATGAAATCATTTTGGCAATGTCTGCCCTTCTGTCCACGGCGGTGAATTAGGAGGAACAAAGTTTTGTGAGGCTAATGGTTTAACCCTTTTTAACATATGATGTCGCATCTGGGAGTGAAATAACGCCATGCAATAAAATTGATAAACCACTAGTGGTTAACAGATTTTGGGGAAACGTTTAAAATGACGCTTTTAACGTCACGCATATGGCAAAACCCTAACGTGTTCATGCCAAAAATATGATTTCAAAATAATTTTAATGTCATATGATAAATAGAATCTAACATCTGTGCTCCTGTATTATTGAATTTATTAAACTCGTTGCGAAAGAGATAAAATGCTCGGCAAGCCTCGCATTTTATCCCTTTTCCCCAACTTGTTTAATAAATTCAATAAAACATGAGCACTCATGTAAGATCCTCTATGTATTCTGATGGATTTTTCCATGCATATTGATACAATAAGTATGGGATTGTACATTTTGTTATTTTAGGGGTCAGAGCTAGAAATTTCATAATTATGGTGTATATCTGAAGGTTTGTTTTAATCTTGGCAAAACAGTGCAGACCCTGATGAAGATTAAAACAAACCTTCAGGGACAGATATACACCATAATTATGAAATTTAAGTGATTCCAGTAAACAAAGGACTAATATAATGTCTACCATCATGATGGAATGATGCAGCCAAGTTTTGTATGGATAGCTTCAGTAATACACAGGTTTCATTTGCTAATAATTCCTTTGCTAATACAGTAAAACCTGTCTTAAGCAGACACTCAAAAATAGACAAAACAAAGGTCTTAAAGACATGGTAGCTTAATGAAGGTCGAAAGTATTGCAGAATGCTCTCTTGGAGCATTCTGCAATACTTTTGACCTGCATTAAGCGATAATTGGTTTTGAAGACCAATTTTTGGTCTTCTTTCGAGTGGCTGCTTAAGACAGGTTTTACTGTAATCAACTTAGTTGAGCCAACACACAAAAGTTTGATACTTATCGCATATGTAACCAGTGAAAGCTCAGACTGGCATGTACAGTTTCCCAACAGCAATCACTGCTCTCTCACACAAAATAGGACTTAGGTGACGGTTTAGGCAAAACATTTAAGGCTATAAATAGTATGATCAGGAAATACCACAATCACAAACTGCAGACAAACCCGTGGCATCATGAGGAAGTGCAACACAACAATCATGAAGCACCAGGAAGACACATAAAGCTCTCTCTTCCCCAACGAGATGATTGCAAAACTAGAAAGGACCCAAAGTAACAGACAACAAAACATGGATCAATTACAGAATCCCACAATGGGAGTAACAATCAACAATGAATTTGACACATCCACTAGACACATGTTTAAAGATAGTCAAATAAGATCAGAGAAGCTTCTATAGTCTATTTGTCCTAATTTACAGACAAAGCCCTGGTGTCTGGGATACTTGCTGTCAATATATTGGATGTTTGTGTCACAAGGGGTTCTCGGACATGCCGAACTATAGGGATTCAAAATAAACAAAACAAGGGAATAAATTTGATGGTTTACTGTACCCACATACAAATATTACAAGAATGAATGAACACAATGACTGTAAAGGTGAACTCTTCTCCTGCTATGGTTTGGTATATCCTCACTTGATAAACAGTTATTCTGCTAGCTGATCAAAATCTACACAAACATTCTATTCACCAATCACTATCACACCGGGTAGGGGGCAATCAAAAACGCCAATACTATCAAGGAAGGTAGATCAAAAATCAATAGAAACAGTGTTTTTGATTGCCATTTGTCGCCCCACTTGCGACAAATGGCAATCAAAAACACTGTTTCTATCGATTTTTGATCCTTTTCGTCGATTGTTAATTACATTTTTGATTGCCGCCTACCGGATGTGACTATATTCATCAGGAAAAAAATTTGCAATCATTTCTTTACAAGAAAATGAAGATGTTCTTAGTCCATAATCACAAATGCAGCAGACTACATTTTTTTCACATTTATTTGTTAATTTTCTGGGGAAATAAGGCTTGATATTTCCTGTGTAAACAATTCACATAAAATGTCAATCTTATTTGGTTTCTTGAAACAACACAAGTCAAAATGTGGCCTGCTGCGAACTGTAGATGGTGCTTCATGGATCTTGAGGGATCAATGTATATATGGTGATGAGTGAAGTATATTAACTCTTGAATGCTGGGAAAAAATGTTGCCTGCTGATTTTTTCAAAATTAATGTTTTCAAAAAAATATTTAGGAATGCCATCAGTGACAGATTGGATCCAGATCAGGCCAGACATTTTGTCGGGCCTGATCTGGGTCCAAACTGTTTGCAAATATTATCAGCAGACAACACAAGCAGGTACAGAGGCATTGATGAGATACTGAAGTCTGTAGCCTTCAAAGTCAACAACTATAGCAGAATGATAGAAAGTATAATTATAAATATTGTCCAAGTTGTGTTTGTACTTGTTATTAATGAGAATAATATTACAAATTGAGATACTGACACATTACCCCTAAAATGAAAATGGATTGATCCATAAGTTGTGATAGAAGGGTAAAGATAATAAGGAATTAAATGTAAGGAAGAAGAGGCCCATAAATCTTCCAAACAAGAATTGCATGAAACTTTCTTAAAGTGGGACAGAGTGTTTCTAAAGGGCTTTTTCTCTTTCCAGACAATTGGCAACTTTTGTCTTCTGCTTATATAACCTTTGCAAACAGTTTGAACCCAGATCAGGACCGACAAAATGTCGGTCCTGATCTGGATCCAAACCGTTTGACACTCTAATAGTGTTCCTGAAAGAAGGTTAATTTTCAAAAGTCAGCAGACGACAACAAAAGCATGAAAAGTTACCCAGCATACAAAGATTTGCCAGAATCAAATTACTGAAATAGGAAAGGTATGTGCAAAGAAAATAGTCCCAGTTCAGCATGCTCCTAGATCAGTCTGATCAAGACTATTTGTTTACTTTCTTCACCAAATTATTTATTGAAAACAAAGGTAGGACTGATCATCAGAGCAGCCAAAGCAGCCCTTCAGATAAGAGTGCGTATGGAAAATTATTTCTTTCTTCCTCATCCAAAATGTGTTGTGGATACTCAAAAGAACCGTCTCAATGAGCACTCAAAACACATGTTTAAATTAATGGGTAAGAAAATGATTAAAATTTCACTCAAATAAAATTTCCTTATCTGGACCTATGCCAAAGTGTAGAAGATAAAACACATGACCTGTCCAGGATCAAAGGTCTGGTCCTTTCCATATCTCAGCTTGCAAATGAAATTTTGGGTAATCCCATTTGCTGTTGATAATTATGTAACTATTTGCATGTTGGGTAATTTTCATGCTCTTAATGTTTTCTGCTGACTTTTTTTAAAAAATTTACTTTTTCAAAAGTTTGTACAGGAACACTATCAGAGTGTCAAACAGTTTATATACAGATCAGGACCGACATTTTGTCGGTCCTGATCTGGGTCCACACTGTTTGCAAAGGTTATCACCAGACGATTAACCTAGCCACTAGTAAGGAAAGTGCTAATGAACATATGGGATAGACACTGTCCGGCAGCGCCTTATATATGCAATCGGTCTGCTCAAATTGAACACAAACCTCGTGAGTTAGAAGAACAATATCCTGCAACAGTGCAGTCCCTTTATAACACAGATTTGGATATAATGTAGTCCTGTGGCTCCCAAATATTTTACCATGGAATTTTACAAAGAAATTATAGAAAAATGGTCATTTGTCTTCACTTTCTTTGTAAAATAGTCCATTTATAACACAATTCACTTAAAACACCGTCCATTCCTATGTATCCTAAACATTCCATTATAGAAGAACTGCACTGTATCAGTTGGACTGATTTGATATATGTACAGTAAAACCTGTCTTAAGCGGTCACTCAAAAATAGACATAAACAAGATCTTAATGACAAATGGTAGCTTAATGAAGGTCGGAAGTATTGTAGAAAGCTCCCCATTGGAGCATTCTGCAATACTTTCGACCTGCATTAAGCGAAAATCGGTCTTGAAAATCAATTTTTGGTCTTCTTTTTGAGTGGCCGCTCAAGACAGGTTTACTGTATAGCTTAACTGACTGACATCAACAGGAAACAGATATTTTCAGGCCTTTGAGTCAAAACATACTACACAAATGAGAATAGTACAATATGGAAAACTAAAATGTGACGATGAACGTGACACATGTATAATGGTGCACCCAAATGCTCTAAACTAATGACTACATTAAACATAAGAGCCACATCTCTAGAAAAACTGTCTTAACACTTTTCCTGCCATTAACTACTACTGCTCTCTGTGCTTATGTACTTTGGTGGCATATACTACATACAATATGAAGGAGCAGTCTGATCAGGGTTCATTCTGTTTGCATCCATGATAAAAGTGTCTTGAGCACATTTGATAACATGCAGCAGATGTAATAAACAGACATTTTCAGGACAGAAAATATTAGCAGGACAAAACTATTTGTGGCCTATTTTGCAAACACAGCAGTCTGATCAGGGTTCATATTGTTGCATCCCTGATAAAAGTAGCCTGTAGTGCATTTGATCATACATAGCAGACGTGATCAGCAGATTTTTCAGAAAAAATGGCAGGATAACTGTATAAGATCATAATGCAAACACATCCTGTTCAGTTACAGAGACTTATCAAGAGTCTTGAAAATTTCAGACAACTATTTAGCTGCTACATGAGATTACCAAGAATGTGGTATGTGCAACCAGCAAAGGCTCAGACCAGGCTGCACATATGCGCAGTCTGTTCAGAGCATTTGCTAGTCGCTTGAATATTCCAAGACTGTTAAGCTACTGACCGAACATCATTTGGAGTTTCTAAGCTGAAAAGGAGGCTCCACAGGCTCGTCGGAGTCTACAATTGTCAAAATGCCACATTGTTGATCACAAGTCACGGCTCAAATGTACTAACACCTTTCATTACAACAATTTTTTCTAACAATGTGGCTCATAATAAAATACATAATGAATGTGACTTAGCATTAAAATGCTACATTTGACAACAGTTCACAAATGTCAGTCACTCTAAATTAGAATCACAAAGAACTCCTAAAATTTTAAGCCTTGTGAGGAAATCTGGCATCTATGTCCACAGTTATGGATGACCTTCATGGAAACACAAAACCAGCAGAACTTCATATGGCTCACTGAAAAAACAAACAATATATATTTAGATAATTTGTTGGAAATGTGGTTGATATTTTCACGACCAAACTTTAAAACTTGGAGGCAAATTTCATTCTTGCATAAGTACCTAATGATGATTTTGCTGCACAAGGCTAACCCTGGCTCAGCATTTGTTGTAGCCAACACTTGAGCCAAATAGAAAAATTTGGAGCCTAACAAAGTTTTAGCCTAAAGGCATATCAAGAAGTTGTTCTGTATTTCTAATGTGGCCCATTTTTAAAGAGTGAAGGAATAATAAAAGCCATGTTGGAATTGACTTGAAAATCCGAAAGCTGGTAATTTGTAGCCACTTTACAATTTTTGTAGCAAATGACTAGAATCGCTAATGGCAGGATGAGCCCTGAATGTAAACAACTGAATCCTATTCTAAAAAACACATAGGCCACAGACCAAATTTAAAATGTTACAAGGATAGCCAAGCTGCCATAAAATATGAACTTTAAAGTTTAAAATTTCATTAAGATATCTTAAACTGTTTTTAAGTTGAAGAGCAGACACGATTAAAATGCAAAATCTAAAAAGGCCATCCAGTGTTACAGTTTTTGCATACTGCAAGGTCTGATTCTTTGCAAAAATTTTTGGGTTATGCCATGCACTGGATCAAATACAGATATGGCTTCAGAAATAAAACTAAGGTCAGGTCATCAGAACTCTTCAGTTCCATTTTCTTTGCATCCTATACTTACATCCTCATCATCATCGTCATCATCATCACTGATTACTGGTCGAGATTTACCACGAGCTGGATTCCGCTTCACAGTACTGCTAGGCTTACTGGGAGTTTTGGCCTGTCGGAGAAACAATTAAGATAATTAAATTCCCTAAATATAACATAAATTGTATTAAACCAATAAACCAATACTAACAATAAAAATTAGAGTTAGATGCATTTAGTGAAATAAAGACAAAGTTTCAAAAAGATCAGTATGAAATTAAAGGTGTTAATTGCCAAAGGGTTGTGTCTATGGACAGTTGCATGGATTTGGAGGGATATGCCCATTCAACAAACAATGGGAAACAAAAATTCAACCTGTAACTATGTATCATAAAGCACCATTATTTAAATGAAGATTTTATCGGTATAGAAAAGGTTTAATATATTCGTGGTAAAAATGGAAAATGCAGTGTACGGTAAATGTTCTAAAATTTCGATAGTAGTGCTCCTTATATACACCCAAGGCATGATTTGATCCTCGAATTGTGACAGACTTTCCCCGAATGGGTTAACATATACATGGTAAAAATGAAAACTGCACTGCATGGTAAATGTTCTAAAAATTTGGATATTAGTTGCCTGCTAAAAGGCCTAGAAAAACAGAATGAACACAAACCAGACTGCTTAGTCCGATCAGGCCCTGAGGTTATTATAAACTTTTTTCATGCTCAACTCAACTGAACATGAATTTCAACTGCTCTTAAAAACTAAAATACTGACATTTAAAGAAGTTTCTTGCTTTAAGTCTCTCAGATGTTGTATTTATCATGCTAATAAATGTTAAAATGCCAACAATTTTTTGTTGGCATTTTAACATTTATAAGTAGGATAAATTTCGTGCTCGGCTGAGTTGAGCATGGAAAAAGTTTTATAACCTCAAACCTGGTCTTCCATGTTTGTTATTCTGACAAGCATTTTGCTAATTTCCAGCCCTGATAACCAACATTTGAGAAAAGAAACAGAATAGCGTTTGAAATTTTAGAACATTTACCGTAATCAACAGAATTTTTTCTCTATTAAGAGATGCTCTTTCTGATTGCTTTTTTCTAATACCAGATGCAGGGTTCCCACAGAAATTCAAAAACACAATTCCATGATTTTCCCGTGATTTTCCATGATCAACAATGTAATTTCCATGACTATTTAATGCACAGCCTTCAACCTCCCCTTTTAGTGGCATCTTCACCATGCAGAGCATAAATGCGGAATGCAGAAACAGTAATATATTTAAATTAGCATGCTTGTAGACTAAAAATTAAAACTTGAAACCATCATTAGCCAGAAAACTAGCTGTCAGACACACAAGACACCAGAAAACTAGATGTCAGACACACAAGACACCAGAAAACTAGCTATCAGACACACAAGTCTTGTGTGTCTGATAGCTAGTTTTCTGGCTACCGGTAGTTTCGCCAAATTATTTCACAAAATTCTATGATTTCCCCATGATTATTTAGGTTTTTTCAAATTCCATCATTTTCCATGCATGGAACTTTTTTACATGATTTTCCAGGTTTTCCATGATTTTCAGGGCTGGTGGGAGCCCTGCAGATGCTAAGAACTCACCTTGCTACTTCTTCCCGAATCTTTAGTTTTTTCTTTGGTTTTGGACCTGTTAGTGGCAGTGGTGGATGTAGATTGACCTAGAAAATAACATGGCTTGACAATTAAAGTTAACCCCTTTTAGCATTAATTATTTAGGTAGGAGACAAATTTTGACATCTTCATTTGTTGAGAAAACAAGACTTGATTCTTGAAATAAGGCCCTAGCTAGCTGTCAGATGATTCATATGAAATATATTTAGTTTCTTTAAGCAACAAAATTCAAAATGACAAAGATCTGCAGTTTTAATCAACATTTTAAGGGAAAACCAGACTGGAAAGGTACACCAGTCAATTCAAGTAAGGAATTACTCTGCATTCAGGAGCAGTCTGATCTGGGTCCACAATGTATGCCAGATTTAGACCTTGATAGAAGTAGACTTCAGCAGACAACATTTTGAGATGCATTTTTTCCCTAGCAGGCAGAGTTAAACGTGAAAATCTTAGAAATTTGACTAGAAACAAATATGTCAAAATGTGGTTGAAATCCATAATTTTTCTCAGAATAAAGAGCAGAAATAAATAAGTAAAGCATGTGAAGGACCATAACTTTGCATTGAATGAGCGAAAAATGGCTGTTTGCACTCAACTAGTCATGCATACACAAAAATTTGGGTAAATCAGTCAATATGTTTAAAAGATATAAAGTTTAAACTATACTGACAGACTTTAATTATGCAACATTAACTTCCCTTGATATCTTTCAAAAGACAGTTGACTGTAAACTTCCTTTGCTTCGATTATGTAATCATGAGTTGGTTTCATCTGAAGACCTTACTGCTTCGTATAAATTTAGGTCACTGAAACATTTCTTAAGTTGAGGGGATTTTAAGCCATCAAATGAAAGGGTACAAACAGATAAACGCCAAATAAGCAAACAGGCTCTATCGCAATATTAGATTGATTCCTGGATGACTCACGAGGTTCAAGACACAAATTTAATACTTCCTGTATTATTAATTGTAAGAAGTAGGGCATCTGTAAAATAACATTTTGTCATATAAAGCAATTGACTCCTATCACAAAAAGTATACATTTTCACTTTGTTAAATTCATTTTAATTGTATACTTTTTTCATGTGTTACTTACAAATGAACACTCTTAAACATACAACCGAAATGATTGTTTTGCCTTCTTTTTTGAGACATAACTTAAAGCGGCTATCCAAGTGTTGGGTTTTTAAAGTCTGTCAGTATAGAAGTGTTAAGAGGGATAGACAACTGGAAAATACAGTACCCCTACATTTTTTAGTATAAAACAAGCATGCAAAGAGAATCCTTGAATTTATTGAACACCCTTTGAAAGTATCAAGGTATCTCAATAAAACTTTCTAAACAATCTCAACTGTAAAATGGTTCTTAAAATGAAAAGAGAATCTGTTAAAAGAACATTTCAGTCTAATGTCCTGGTATAAGGTGGTCAACTATGCATGTAAAAATGTATAGCTTTTAAGAATATACAACATAAAACCTAATCAATTTCATGTTCTATTCCACAACAATGATTACAATTCTTGGCAAGCAATCTGACATATTTTTTTTTATTTTCTAAACCCTTGTCCTGCAATTATTTTTTGACCTGAAACTCATTTCTGCTTATTACGTCTACTGCAGATATGAATGTTTTGTTTTGTTTGATTTGATTCTTTACATCTCATCAACAATCTTCCAGTTATAAAGGGATGGGTCTTCCTGGGTTGAACCAGTACTAAGCTAGGATTAATGTGTCTTGCTCAAGGACACAACACAGTGACTCCCGTGAGGCTAGAACCTGAGGCTTCTGCATATATGAATGTTTTTACCATGGAAGCAAACACTGAATTCTGATCGAACTGGTCCTAAGAGAGCTGTTTGATCTAGATATCTAGATCCATATTGGTTCCAATACAGTCAACCAAAGTACACAAGCAGATAAGAGAGTAAAAGACATTTGAGCTGTGAATTGAGATTTCCAACAATGTGGTATGTGTGACCAGCAAAGGCTCAGACCAGCCTGTCCATACCCGCAGATCTCTATAAAATCCTTCATTTTGAGCAACTTTTTTTCTGGAATATCAGAATGCGATCTCCATATGACATAAAATCGATTGTTTTACACAAGTGACTCGCGTTTCCTTTTCACCAATATCTGGTGATGAATTTTTCTTTCAGATAATTTTCTTGATCAAAAAAGTTTTTAGGAGCCAACGATTCCTTTTAGATATCACGCATTAGAGAATTTGCATGAAGAAACCAAGCCCGTCTGCTACCATTGTAATTGGCTGTTAATGGTTTAAGCTAATAACACAAGAAAATTATCAATAATGATTTGTGTGAAGTAGATATTCTGTTAGTTTAATAAATTCTTGACAGAATCTGCATACATGTTTGTCCTAAAAATGTTGTCTGTCGCATGTGTTAAAATGCACTTCTTTTGATCATGACAGCAAATACTATGAACCCTAATCAAACTGCTCTGTCAGACAGTCTGATCTGGGTTCATATTGTTTGCAATATAATTTACCAAATGTGAGTGAAAGAGACACTGTTTGTTTTTTGATTGATTTGATTCTTTACTTCCCATCAACAATCTTTCAGTTATATAGAGATGGGTCTTCCTGGGTAGAACCATTACTAAGCTAGGATTAATGTTCTTGCTCAAGGACACAAAGCAGTGGCCCCGGTGAGGCCCTCGGTCTCCAGTCAAGCACTCTACCACTGAGCCACTGCGCTCCCAGACAATGTTTGTGATTAATGACAGGAAAAGGGTTAAAGTTACTGGTTCCTATATGTCAGCTATAGCTTGCCAAAGACAATACAATTTGATGAGTACCAGGTATATTAAATTGTTGTTTAAATGCTTCTAAAAATCCACTATCTTTGCCTTTTTCGATTTCTTCATCTTTTTCCTTTTCTTTAGCTCTTGGTCTGCTTGTGGCAGAGGTAGACTGAGCTACAAGGGAAAAGGAAATAAATACACCTCAAAGCTCAGTGTCCGGCTAGGAAGGTATACTATGATAATGAAACATATGTCTCACCCATATTCAGCTATTGTATCATTATTCTTGATATTCAGGCCAAAGTCACAAAAGTATTCTATTTATCAGTTTACCTATTGTTTCCCTCTTCAAACTAGCGATTATGACGTAATTTTCAATTTTTGTGTTGATTCAGCGTCATTAACGCCGTCATTCAAAAAGTGCAACATCATCATGACCTGTTAAAGGCACATGCCGTGAGATAGACAATGTTTATCAGGCAATGTGCGACAATGCAGTTAATATGAGAGGCGACTGATAAAATTGGAGTCAAGGTCATCTATACATAATTAGCTGTCTCCACGATGTAGCTATTTTATTTCTTAAGATTCTGATCACTGTTTCATGAGATTGTGCTCAGAAGAAACTAATATCTAGCACCACTTTGACCTGAATATTTTAGTCAATGATACCAAAATCAGAGATATTGAGCTCTTAAGGTTTTATCACCCCATTGCTAATGGGAACCACACCAAAACTAATATGTCCACCTTCACCGCTAATTGGGAAATATTACTAGTCTACCGAGAAATGCTACTCTAACAACAATTCTAACCATTAAAGAACCAGTCAAAACAAAAGTCGTCTGCTTTTGTAATCTGCTGAAATGTTTTAGAAGCCGCTTGGTCAAGCAGTGTACTCAGATCCTACAGGAGCAGCCTGATCTAGGTCCAAACTGTTTGCTTATATACTTACATTAGTCCATAATGTTAGCAAACATATGCAGCAGATGACTTAAACAGATGGCTTTTTCAGATGCACTTTTTGCAGGTGCTTTAAGGGCAAACACCATGTTGATTTCTTTGTTTGATTTGATTCTTTACATCCCATCAACAATCTTTCAGTTAAACAGAGACAGGTCTTCCTGGGTTGAACCAGTATTAAGCTAGGATAAATGTGTCTTGCTCAAGGACCACAACGCAGTGATGCCGGTGAGGCTCGAACCCGTGACCCCTCGGTCTCGAGTCAAGCACTCTATCACTGAGCCACTGCGCTCCCTGAAAACACTATGTTGACATTTTATCATCAAATATATCTGCAATAACCAACAATGATATTTTTGTTTGCTTGCTTGGTTTGAGGTTTTACATCCCAGTCAACAGCTATGGTCATGTCAAGACAGTCAGTTCACCTAACCACACTTTTTTCCTGGACAAGCTTGACTAAGCATTTAACGAGTACTTTGTGCACATACTTTCTCTTGTAACTGACAACAACCCTTCTTGAATCAGTTGAAGGAGGAGAATGACCGTAGAAATTATTTCATGATGAATCTCCATATAAGTATGGGACCGGGCTGAGATCAAATTGGCAACCCCTAGATCTGCAGTCAGACCTACGCTATGGGGCCCAAACCACAATGATAATGTGTGCAGCAGAGATATGGATACTATATTGAACATTTATATTTACTTCAGTCAATATATGCTTCAATATAATACTTTAAGAAAGGTTTTGACCATTTCCAGACTTCTCATTTAAACAAATTGACTTGTTTGGCAGTTTTGAGTACTAATTCACTGGCTTTGTCGCAGCGAATTAATATTAACAGTCTGCCAACTAGAAATATGTTTGAATCACCATGATATTCAGGATATGAAAATTATTTCTAAAGTATGATATTATTCTAGTATTTTTGATGATAAAAATGGGAAGAGAGTTATACTGTCAAATATTTAAAATAGTGTTATTAAAAGAACAACAAAAATAACATTTTGGCAAGATAGGCACAACAACCAATGTAAATGCAATCTATTGATCAACATCAAACCAACATATATGCCAACTCTGACATGAAATTTTTTCTGACATAGTCATTTTTTAACTCTTTATATTCTAGTGTCATCTGCTGATAATGTTTGCAAACAAATTGGACAGATCAGGCCCTACAAAATGTCGGGCCTGATCTGGATCCAATCTGTTTGACAAATAGACACTCTATAGTATTTCTGAAAGAATTTTTTGAAAAATATCAACAGGCAACAAAAAGCATGAAAAATTTCCCAGGGTGCAAAGAGTTTAACATGAGCAGCTACATAGTGGGGTAGGGTGCCTTAAGTTTGGCATGAGCTTTTATCAGAATCTTACATGTAGCTTTTGTTGCCTACATGACACAGACACAAACAGACTTAACTGCAGGTATAATGTCAGAATTCATTAAATCACATAATTAGTAGCTTAACACACAGAAATCGCACGATGACAACTCATGCTTACTTTGATGGAAATCAAACAAAATTTGTATCAACCACAAATAAATTGTATACCATTTGGTAAGAATAACATTTTTCCTTTCAGTCATCCATAGTGTGGGTTTGGCTCATATTTGTTGGTCGACATAGAGTATCACAATCAACATACTATGTTGTGCCTATCTGTTAGCGAGGTTGAAAACACAAGTGAGAAAAAAGGAAAATAGGGTTTGCCTTCTAACACCTGCCAATTCACACTATTTTTGTTAATCTCCGCAACCTTTTGGGGTAAAAAATATTCCCACATGTGGCCAATTTTAACCTAAAATTGTCAAACTTTCCTCTTTATCTATTAACCCTCAATGTGCCAATCGCAACAAAAGTCGTCTGCTTTTCTCATCTGCTGAAATATTTAAGAAGCCTCAATGACAAACAGTGTGGACCCAGATCAGACTGCTCCTATAGGAGCAGTCTGTTCTGGGTCCTCGCTGTTTGCTTCTATACTTGATTCGTCAGTAATGTTAGGCAATTATTTGCAGCAGACGACTTCAGCAGACAACATATTCAGATGCACTTTTTTCTTGGCGCTTTAAGGGTTAAGACAAATGATTTTTTTTATATTTTAGAATGTTAAATTGTCACACTATTTGATATAAAATGTTGGCAGGTAGATAAATCAGGGTTCCCACAGAAATTCAAAAACACAATTCCATGATTTTTCCATGATTATCCACGATCAACGATGTAATTTCCATGACTATTTAATGCATGGCCTCCAACCACCCCTTTTAGTGGCGGCTTCAGCACGCAGATCATAAATGTGTAATGCAGCAACAGTAATATATTTAAATAAGCATGCTTGAAGACCATGCATGCATTTTGAAATCATTAAAACTTGAAACCACCAGTAGCCAGAAAACTAGCTGTCAGACACACAAGTTTTTGTGTGTCTGACAGCTAGTTTTCTAGCTACTGGTGGTTTCCTCAAAATATTTCACAAAATTCCATGATTTTTCCATGATTATTCAGGTATTTTGAAATTCAATAATCTTTCCATGCATGGAACTTTTTTTCATGATTTTCCATGTTTTCAATGATTTCCAGAGCTCGTGAGAACCCTGATAAATTCAAACCCTTTTTTTCAAAGGAAGAATAAAAGAACATTTCAAAGTAACAAGTGGTGCAACATGTGATATGCAAACGGTTAGATTGAAATTCAACAATAATCAGTTAAATGAACTGCATATATAACAGAATCCTGTCTCTGGGGCCCTTATCTGCTGCATATGCATAAACTCAATTCTGCAGGTGTCAATTCTAAGCTTTCATAGTCGGTGCCTCGCCATCTTTTACGCACCAAAAACATATGTTTTATAGACAAATATTCAAATAGTTCATAAGTAGGCCCTCTTATCTGAATCTAGTGTGTCCCAAATATATTTCGATTAAGCGAGTATTTCGAAAAATCGGCACCCATTTTCGAGCTTTTACTGTAATTGCAGCTTTGGAAAAATACAGTAAATGTAAAAGATCTGTAGATTTACAATGACAAACTTCTGTCAGATCAATATAGGTTTCACAAAATAGTACTGTATGTACTTTCAAATAATCAATTATTTTTCAACAAAATCTAAAGTTGTATTTTCAAATAATTGCTTAATTCTCAAAAACAAATACAGTAAAAACTGTCTTAAGCGGCCACTCAAAAATAGACAAAACAAAGATATTTATGACAAATGGTAGCTTAATGAAGGTCGAAAGTATTGGAGCATTCTGCAATACTTTTTTACCTGCATTAAGTGATAATTTGCCTTGAAAACCATTTTTGGTCTTCTTTTTGAGTGATCGCTTAAGACAGGTTTTACTGTATATGGAAAACATAGTACCCATAACATCTTATTGCCAAATAAGAAAATTGTCAAAAACTTTTCTCAAATTTGAATTCCTCAGGAGCTACTAGTATATAATGCTCTGATAAAAGTTTGCTGAGTGCAGTCTGTCAATTCTTGTTGGCTCCAGAGACAGGTTCTACCCTAACTGGGCTGTGCGACACTACTACTACACTACACTTACTATTATTTTTCTTGTTTCTAAACCAAAACATATGTTGTGGGTACTCAAAAGAACTGTCTCAGTGAGACGGTTCTTTTGAGCACTCAAAACACATGTTTAAAACGATGTGTAAGAAAATATTTACAATTTAAAACTAAAAAAATTTCCATATCTGGCCCTATGCCTGATACACTATACTTACTATCAGTCTCGTCGCCATCACTACTATCATCACTTGAATCATCACTATCATCATCACTAGAATCGTCACTAGAATCATCACTGTCTTTCGTAATTCTCTCCTTCCCATTGGTCAACACGGACTGAAGAACTATCGAGTCTTCATATATCTGATAATAGAGAAAGCAATATGAATTACATGATGATGCTTACCCCCCCCCCCCCCCCCCCCCCCCCCCCCCCCCCCCCCCAAGGTGGCTTAGGCTGCTGTCCGTTCTAAGGCGGTGGTTCTGTTGTTGTTGACTTTTTGTTTATTGTTACTCCCATTGTGGTAGTCTGTAATTGTTCTATGTTTTCTTGTACGTTACTTTATGTCCATTTCGTATTGCAATCATCTTGATGGGGAAGAGAGAGCTGGTTGCTTTGCTTGTTTTGTCTTCCTGGTGTCTCGTGATGGTTGAGTGGCTCTTCCTTCCGGTGCCATGGAGTTGTCTGCCGTTTGTGATTGTGATATTTCCTGATCATACTCACTATTTTTGGGCCACCAACTGAAACGCCTTCAATGGCATTTCGCTGATGGGTTGATAGTGACCCAGTTTTAAATGTTTACTGGGTATTACTATATTTCTCCTTGTTATAGGATATATTCATTGCTATTTAAAGAATTTTGACAATGGAGCAGGCCTCCAGATAATAGCGTGTAACTGAAATTTTTTTTCTTTATTTCTCATCCAAAACATATGTTGTGGGTACTCAAACAAACAATCTCAATGAGACGGTTCTTTTGAGCACCCAAAACAGATGTTTAGATTAATGTGTAAGAAAATAATTTAGCTTTTACGCAAATAAAATTGCCTTATCTGGACCTATGAATGGAGAGGGACTTCAACCTATTTTGTTTCACCGATCAACATTTTTAGACTTTACTAGGACTGCCATTTACAGAATTTTTTAAAAAAGAAACAAATCTGTTTACATTAAGTGTTTATCTTGAGCAGATACCGTAGGTAAATCGCTGATTTTTTCTAGAAAATTTCCTCGTGAACTTTACCTTGTTAGTGGCATTGTAGGTGATGTTATTTGAGAAGGCTTTATGTGACTTCATACTCTTTAAGGAGCACAGGTTTAAACCAAAACAAATTTCAGCTTACAATTGTAAATATTTTCTTACCCATCATTTTTAACATATGTTTTGGGTGCTCAAAAGAACCGTCTCATTGAGACGGTTCTTTTGAGTACCCACAACATATGTTTTGGTTGAGAAATAAGAAAATTATTTTTTGTTACACACTCTTAACTAAAGACCTGTTTAGGAAGTCAATGGAATTTGTTGCAATTTTATGATAAGGAGTTCAATACATACCACAGATCCCTCAACATTATAATCTTGAGCATTCTGACAGAGAGTGTTGATATCTTCTTCAAGGTCCTCCAGTGATCGATACTTATGGTCCTTCAGGCGTTTCTGTAATCATACACAAACAGAAATCAAAAAACTGTACATCTGTTTAACTTTCCAGTGTTTTTTAAGACTTATAATACAGAAAACCTAAAAACAAGCACTTAAATACCACAAAACCCTAAAATGGGAAATAGACTCATACAATTGACAATGGGTTATGCCATTGCAAGGATAGCTTTTCAAATATCTCATAAATCACTAATTAGACTATCAGCTAAAAATGATTTGTTCTCTTGTCACCTATATAACCATTTGCATATCTCATCTTAGCATTGTTTATCAATATACTGCTTTGCTGGTTTCCAGTTTAGAGAGAACAAATAAGCTCTAACATTTGTCATAAGAAGCCCAGTCTCCTGAGTTTGCAACCAGGCCCCGAGGTTATAAAAATTTTTTCATGCTAAACTAAACTGAGCACGAAATTTCAACTGCTCAAAAAAACTAAAATACCGACAAATAAATGATGTTTATTGCTTTAAGCCTCTCAGATGTTGAAAAAATCATGCTAATAAATGTTAAAATGCCAACAATTGTTGGCATTTTAACATTTACAAGCAGAAAATTTTGTTCTCAGCTGAGTTGAGCATGGAAAAAGTTTAATAACCTCGGGGCCAGGTAAGGCTCAATCCAGTCTGCCAAGCTACGAAGACAAGCTAGAATGTTGAAATTATGCTTCTAACAACTATACCTTGCATAGATTTACTAATAAAGGCGCTGATCAGACAGTGCAGATGCCCAAGCTTCCCTGTGCCTATGTTAATTTCATGCAACAAAGTCAGGTTTATGGAATTAGAGGCTACAACCATGGTGTTCAGATCAAGGTCCCTTGCACTTTGAACTATTGAAATTTGACTGTAGTTGCATAAAATGGTCAAATGAAGATCAAGGGATAATTAACTTCTGTTTTGGCAAATGAGTCATCCGCTATATAATGCGACATAACCCCAATTCAATCTCTTTATTTCAAAAATCTGCTGTTTTAAACATATGATCCATTCTGATAGAAAAAAAAATTAAAAAATAGGTCATTTCCTTAAAAGTGTATTTGGTTGCAGTAACCCATTCTTGACTGATGGAGACTTCCAACAATTTGATAGTAAAATAGTTGATGGTTCACAATGTATTCTAAAGGATCATGGACTAAATACAATGTACAAGTAATTCTGCCGTAAAGACTGTTTCTCAATGTACCTGTTTACAAGAAAAGGTTCGAGTAGATTGACTGCAAAGGGACAAAACTTGTTAACCGTAACAGTTTATTTGGTCCCTGGATAGACACGTACCCTAATCTTCCTGAAATCCAAAGGATTTGTAATGATTTCATAGTATTCAGGGAGCTCTTTCTTGGAGGGTAACTTCTCAAAAGCACCGCTTAACAACCTTCCATCACTGAAACAAAGAGTCCACCAGGTCTTTAGTTAAGAGTTTGTAAAAATTTTTCGTATTTCTCGACCAAAACATATGTTGTGGGTACTCATAGTAACCGTCTCATAGACGGTTCTTTTGAGCACCCAAAACATATGTTAAAACTGATGGGTAAGAAAATATGTACAATTCTATGCTCAAATCTTCCATCACTGAAACAAAGAGTTCACTCTTATAAAACAGCTTAGGAGTCATGAATTACATGTACTTCTCTTATTTCTAAAACATTTGTTGAAAGTACTCAAAAGGTAGTTTAGACTGAAAGGTTCTTTTGAGAACCAATAAGAAAATATTATGTTTTAACCCTTAAAGCGCCAATCACAACTGCAGCAGACGATAGATTTTGCGACATCTTTCCCAATTTTCGACAAAAATAAGGTATGATATTACATGAGAATTGTCTGCCAGCAGACGATTCTCATGAAATATCATGCCTTTTTTGTTATTTTTGAAAAAGCGGCAAAATTTGCAATTGTCGTCTGCTGCAAATTATAGGTGGGGCTTTAAGGGTTAATTGAATGATAAGACAATAATATTTTACTCTACAAATTATGGCTAAACTATAGCTATTAAAAAGTTTAGACCATATATGATCAATCTATAAGCTGAGAACTGTATAAGAAAATATTTGAGAATTAAATAACCAATACGAAAGGTACTTGTTTAGTGTGAATGCTAGCATAGTTATGCACATCAAAGGGAGAATACTGAAACGAGCAGTATTTCATGTCAGTTACGTCCCTTTTTAAAATGAGGACTTCTCTTTAAGGAAAGAATTTGCTCTCAAAGAGAGCAAATTCTTCCCTTGAAGAGCAGTCCTATATAGTATTGGAATTTAATGCTTCCAAAATTGATGATTTCTCCTGAATCTGTACTTTAGAAATTACGCATGTGTGTAAATGTGTAATGGCAGCTACGCCTATGTGAGACGGTTAGTTCTAATGAATTACGAACCTGTCTTTATATCCGATTACAATGTCGAGCAGTTTCTTCAACTGTGCCATCACTTCTGGGGAGTTCGGCTTAATCTTCTCCACTGGGGGGCGTCCACGCCTCTTCTTAGCTGCTGGCTCCTTAACACGTGGTGTTGGTTCAGCTGGCGGCTTCTTACGCTTACGAGATGGTGTCTTCTTCTTCTCCTCGCGTATCTCTTCCTGTATCTCGTCCAAGTTACCATCCTCTATTGCCTGTAGCCATTGTTTCTCTGTCAGTGAGTCGGAGTAGTCCACCTCCTTTCTCTGTCTAGAACCTCGACCAAACATCTTCTCCTCCTCTTCTTCTAGAGTTAGGCGCTCCACCTGTTGTGTTAATTGAGCTGTGACATGTGATTTCCAACAACGTGGTATTTTCACAAGTGTAGACTCAGACGAGCCTGTGCAGCCTCCTTTTAAGGTTAGAAACTCCAAATGATGTTCAGTCAGTAGCTTAACACTCATCGAATATTCAAGCGACAAGCAAAGGTTCTGGTCAGACTGCACATATAGGTAGGCTGATCTGAGGCTTTGCAGGTCGCACATACCACTGTTGAAAATCTCATGGCGTGGCTCATATATAGAATGCAATATTAACCCTTTGTAAACTAATGAATTGTTCCATCTGCTTCTATACAATGAGTTTGGGCAGGTTCATTGTACATAAGAAGGAGTTACAGGTTAAAACTTCCTAATTAAGATATTCTCCAGTTCCTGAAGATTGTCTTTATCTTAGCAAACAGTGCAGACCAAGATGCTGCAGCATTTCATCTGGGTCTTCAGGGTTTGCCTAAGTACACATTTAATGGTTTCCTATTCAAAGTATTAAAGAATAAAGCTAATGGATTGGATCAAAAACTATACATTCAGCCCCACAGGATATGAGATACAGGAATGTTCACAAAGAAACATGCGCATGGGTGAAATTTGAAAAATTTCAAAATTCTGAACTTTAAAAAAATCAAATCTTTAAAACCTAGTAGGCTAGCTAATATGCATAATTTCATTTTAAAATAGTTAGCTGCTCATAGAAAATAAACTCTAAGATACTGAAGCTAGAACAATGTCCAGGCTGATCGGGAACCATTTTGTTTGCACATGCTTTTTCTTGCCCAAGTAAATTTGTTCTGGTGCTCAAAGGGTTGAACTTAAGATTTACCTCAGCTTCGTCTTTGACAATCCAAGCAGGCAGCTCATCAGCTTCCATCAATCTCGGCATTCTCTTGGGAGCTCTTGCCTCCTCACGTCGCCTCTCTAAGTCCATACGCTACAATACACATAAGTCAAAATGTTAAGCAAATATTTTTAGCCTAATAATGTGAATATTTTCTTTCTCATCAGTTTTAACATTTGTCGTGGATGCTCAAAAGAACCGTCTCATTGAGACGGTTCTTTTGAGTACCCACAACATATGTTTTGGTTGAAAAAAAGAAAATTATTTTTAATCACTCACTCTTTACTAAGGCTTCTTAAACATTACAGCAGATGACCTTTGTTGTGATTGGCTCGTTAAAAGCTTGCATGAAACAGAATCTTCCATTCAGCAATTTAAAATTCATTTAACAAGCCACGGCTCACCATATGAAGTGACCACTTGTGTAAGATTCAGCCGGGCAAAAAATTTAATTGGCCAGTTCATGAAACTTTCATCTGAGCCTTGACTGCTCCCCGATTCGATAAATACCGTAGAAAGGTGCATACAACCCGCACTTTTTTTACCCCCACAACTCATGAAATAAGGGGGATGCGGGTAGTGTAATCGAACTCAAAATTTGGGACTTTTTCCCAAACACAAGCGGACCGATTTTCGGATTCTCATGGAATAATTGGAGAGATTTTCCAAGTAAAATGGCTTTGCACTTACGTGCCAGTACATCATGAGTTATTCCATCATGTTGCTGAAGTCATTTAGGCCTAACAGACATTGAAAACCACACACAAAACTTTAAATCCAGTCTATGTCATCAGCTGTCTGAATTTGTTGTGTGTAAGTGCATATACACTGCCTGGTTCCCGCTATACTAAAAGCAGTGCTTAGTATTTATGTTAAAACCGATAATCACTCAAGCGTTCTATTTTTAGATGCTGTAATTGTAAACTGCATAATTGAAGAGCTTTTCATTTGGAACAACACGGCTTTCTTCCTCTGAAATTGTATTTTTGAGTTGCTTCCCTTGCCTGGAGAGATGTTTATTGACATGATATGTGCACAAACCATGACTTGAAGCTTCACAATAGTAAATCTATTGCCAATTACTGCACTAATTGCGGATAATTGATGTGTTTGGAGACTTAGGTAAACATAATTAGAACTTGTGATGACATCATGTGTGAAAAATAGAGTTTGCAAGGTAAGCTTTTTGTTTGCAGTTGACACACACGGACCTTTAGAATGCTGAATTTGGGGTGCGGTCAATACTTATGAAATCCATTTTTTCCAGCATTTTGGGGTCAAAAGTGGGGGTGCGGGTTTTGTATTCTTGCGGATTATACTCGGCTGTATACGGTACCAAAGTTTCATGTACAAGCTCAAAAGAGCCAGAGATAAGATGTATATTCTACCTGATAGATATCAAACTCTTCATAAAGTCACTAAGCAGCTATATAGCGAGGATAGTTGTCTATATTTGGGCACAGCTATATAGCGAGGATATGTGCCTATATTTGGGGCCGAGCCTTTGTATACTTTTAAATTTTGCTATGCAAGCAGCAAAATCTCTGACAAGACTGCACGGATGCGCAGGCTCATCTGAGCCTTGACTGCTCCCCAATGCAATAAGTACTGATATCTTATGTAGTAGCTCAAATGAGTCAAAGATTTTAAGCTGTATATTCTACCTGATAGATATCAATAATTTGTTTATGCAAGCAGCGAAAGCTCTGGCGAGACTGTGCAGATGTGCATGCATGGATGTGCAGGCTAGGCCTGAGCCATACCAAAGTTTCATGTACGGGTTCAAAAGAGCCAGAGATAAGGTGTATATCCTACCTGATAGATATCAAACTCTTCTTCTGATCTTGCCAACATCTGGTTGATTGTTTCATCATCAGGAACCTCGTCTTCCTCCTGGCACATACAGAATAACATAAAAATAGTTTTAGATTCAAGTTTAATAAACAACCTCAATCTTAATAGAGCTTTGCACAGTTACACTAAATCATTTCAATGAACAAGAACAGTCATTGAAGATAATTGAAATCGCACCCAAAACCTTTGTTACAAATTATAAGAAAAAAATAACATTTTTACACTCAAAATTTGTCTATATCTAGATCGATGAAATACCCATGCAACAGCTCTTTTAATGGTAAACTGTGTAACCACTGCTTTGGGGTGCACACTATTTCATGAATGAGTTTTCCACAAGCAGTGTTAAAGACCTTAACTCTTTATACCATTCTGAATTGGATATACCCAGTTTGAAAACAGTGAAGATCCAGATAAGCTGGCTTCAGGATTCACACACTGTTTTCCACTTTGCTTGTAATACATGCCAACTGGAATCCTGCTAGTTAATTAGAAAAAAATTGGGGAGGACTGTGGTACATAAAAAATCAAGCATATAAGGGTCTAAGTAGGTCTCCTGCATCTGTGTTACATTTTGAGACCATATTACCCTATAGTCAACATTAAACCATATAACTCTTTTGTCGACAGGAAGGCACACTCTATGGAGTTGGGCTTCTGTAAGCAATAGGGTGAAAGAAATATGGTGCCAGTTTGCAAATTGTATAAGTCCAAGGGTACATAAATCATAAATGATCCAAACTGCTTGCAATGGTTATAGCAGATGCAAAAGTCGTCACTTACAGGGAAAAAGTTAACACTTAAACCGTCAAGAAAAAAATGCATCTGAAAATGTTGTCTGCTGAAGTCGTCTGCTGCAAATAATTACCTTACATTACTGACAAATTAAGTATAGAAACAAACAGCGTGGACCCAGAACAGACTGCTCCTATAGGAGCAGTCTGATCTGGGTCCACACTGTTTGCCATAGAGGCTTCTTAAACATTTCAGCAGACGAGAAAAGCAGACGACTTTGTTGCAATTGGCGCATTAAGGGTTAAAGCGCCAAGAAAAAAATGCATCTGAAAATGTCGTCTGCTGAAGTCGTCTGCTGCAAATAATTACCTTACATTACTGACAAATTAAGTATAGAAACAAACAGTGTGGACCCAGAACAGACTGCTCCTATAGGAGCAGTCTGATCTGGGACCATGCTGTTTGCCATAGAGGCTTCTTAAACATTTCAGCAGACGAGAAAAGCAGACGACTTTTGTTGCGTTACCTCATCACTCTCATTATCCTGTTGCAGCAGTTGCTTGAGGAACATCTGTCGCTCTGATCCCGTTGACTTCTGGTCAAACATACCAGCTTGGATCACCTTCTCGTCCACATTCAGTTTGAAGCGAGCGGCCGCAAGAATCCTCTCTTCAACGCTCTTCACGGTCATCAGTCGCAGCACTCGTACTTCATTTACTTGACCGATTCTGTGAGCCCGATCTTGAGCTTGCAGATCCTGAAATAATCACAGGGTGACAAGTGTGAAGAATGAGTACAGAATCTCTTTCTACCTCATCCTACTCATATTTCCAGCAACTAGTTATAAAATAGATATATTTATCAGTTAACTTTCATATTAACTGCATTGTTGCACATTGACCTGATAAATGTTGCCCATCTCACGGTATGTGCCTTTATCAGGTCATCATGACTTTGCACTTTTTGTATGACGTCATCAATGATGTGGAATAGACACGGAAAGTGATAATTACATCATAATTGCTAGTTTGAAGAGTGAACCAGCATGTTAACTGATAAATAGAATACCAGGTTCACGCAAATTGATATCAAGTTTAACAGGCTCGGCTTTGAGAACACATCTTGAATCGCAACTATTCAACAAGTGTTCTCGAAGCCTTTGCCTGGTAAACTTGATATCAAGAGACACTCACCTAGTATTCTCTATTTATTGTAGTTATCCTACCTTACTCTAAACCATACATAACTAGAGGACCTGAAGGTCCTGAGGCGCTCACCTGATCTCCTTAATAATGTTAAAATAGGTCAAGGTCAACTACAGCTTATAATGAAACAAATTTTGTTTTACCACATATTGGGGTTGCAGCCATTTTGGTCAAGTGACCTAAACAATCCAATGAATACTCCATCAAACAGCCCAGTAATTTCTGAGGAAAAGATGTTTAGATAGGTATGTGGCAGTCCAAATGAGTGGCCATGGATAAAAGGTCACAGGTCAGCTTGACATTTGGTACTTATATAAAACCAATGTCTCATTAGGTTAAACATTTCTTGCAAGTATTATGATTTCCACCTAAACAGTTATAGAAAAATGAACATTTCAAGATTTTTCCCATATAAATGCATGAGGAATCAAATTTGACACTGCTATAAAGTAGGTCAAGGTCAACCTAGATTCATCATTTGTGCAAATTGGATAGGGCCTGCATCCGCAATGCTACATACCAAGTCCCAAATCCATTGGCCTTTTGGTTCAAGAGAAGAAGATTTTTAAAGGGTTTTTACCATATATGGGCATGGTGGCCATCTTGGTCATGTTACCAATGCAATTGGTATAAATTTTGGCTAACCTATCATAAGGAGTCTTCATATGAAATTTGAGTTCAATTGGCCTAGCGGCTTCTGAGGAAACTATGTTTTAATGTGTTGATGGGACTCCAATATGAGCGACATTGGCTGAAAAGTAAAAGGTCAACCTTGACCTTTGAAACTTATTTATAGCAATTGTCTCATTAGGTTTAACAAATGACTTTGGCTTCAACAGTATTCAAAAAATCAACTTTTCAAAAAAAACACAAAATGCATTAGAAGCAAATTTGACCTTGACGTAATATAGGTCAAGGTCAACCTAGGATCATCATTTGAACAAACTTGGTAAGCCCCACATCCCCAATGCTACATACCAAGCCCTAAGATCACTGGCCTTCTGGTTCTGGAGAAGAAGATTTTAAAGCGTTTTAACCATATATGGGCATGGCGGACATCTTGGTCATGTGACCAAAATATTTTGTATAAATTTTGACTAACTTAGCATAAGGAGTCTTCACATGAAATTTGAGTTCAATTGGGCCAATGGTTTGTGAGAAAACCATGATTTAATATATAGATGGGACTCCAATATGAGCGACTAAGCTGAAAGGTCAACCTTGACCTTTGGTACTTATTTATAGCCATTGTCTCATTAGGTTAAACATATCAAGTGAGAATAATGACTTTGGCTTCAACAGTATTCAAACTAGAGGACCTGACGGTCCTGAAGCGCTTACCTGATCTCCTTAACAATGTTAAAATAGGTCAAGATCAACTATGGCTTATAATGAAACATATTTTGTTTTATGGGGGTTGTGGCCATTTAAATCAAGTGACCCAAACAATCTAATGAATACTCCATCAAACAGCCCAGTGATTTCTGTGGAAAAGATGTTTAGACAGGTATGTGGCAGTCCAAATGAGTGGCCTTGGATAAAAGGTCACAGGTCAGCTTGACATTTCCTACTTATATAAAACCCTTGTCTCATTAGGTTAAACATTTCTTGCAAGTATTATGATATTGGCCTAAACAGTTATAGAAAAATGAACATTTCAAGATTTTTCCCATATAAATGCATTAGGAATCAAATTTGACCTTACAGTAGGTCAAGGTCAACCTAGATTCATCATTTGTGCAAATCTGGTAGGGCCCACATCCCCAATGCTACATACCAAGTCCCAAGGCCATTGGCCTTTTGGTTCCAGAGAAGAAGATATTTAAAGGGGTTTTACCATATACAGGTGTGGTGGCCATCTTGGTCACGTGACCAGTCCAATTGGTAAAAATTTTGGCTAACCTATCATAAAGAGTCTTCATGTGAAATTTGAGTTCAATTGGCCTAGTTATTTCTGAGGAAACTAAGTTTTAATGTGTTGATGAGACTCCAATATGAGCGACCTTGGCTGAAAAATTTAAGGTCAACCTTGACCTTTGGAACTTATTTATAGACATTGTCTCATTAGGTTTAACATATCAAGTGAGAATAATGACTTTGGCCTCAACAGTTTTCAAAAAATCAACTTTTAAAAAAAAAATCCCATTGAAATGCATTAGGAAGCAAATTTGACCTTGACATTAAGTAGGTCAAGGTCAACTTAGGATCATCATTTGAACAAACTTGGTAGGCCCCACATCCCCAATGCTACATACCAAGTCTCAAGATCACCGGCCTTCTGGTTCTGGAGAAGAAGATTTTTAAAGGGTTTTTACCATATATGGGCATGGCGGCCATCTTGGTCATGTGACCAAAATATTTTGTATAATTTTTGACTAACTTAGCATAAGCAATCTTCACATGAAATTTGAGTTCATTTGGGCCAATGGTTTGTGAGAAAACTATGTTTTAATATATTGATGGGACTCTAATATGAGCGAATAAGCTGAAAGGTCAAAGGTCAACCTTGACCTTTGGCACTTATTTATAGCCATTGTCTCATTAGGTTAAACATATCAAGAGAGAATAATGACTATTAGGCCTCTACAGTTTTAAAAAAAAAATCAACTTTTCAAAAAAAATTCCCATTTAAATGCATTAGGAAGCAATTTGACCTTGACGTTAAGTAGGTCAAGGTCAACCCAGAATCATCATTTGAACAAACTTGGTAGGCCCCACATCCCCAATGCTACATACCAAGTCCTGAGGTCATAGGCCTTCTGGTTCTAGAGAAGAAGATTTTTTAAAGGGTTTTTACCATATATGGGCGTGGCGGCCATCTTGGTCATGTGACCAGGACCATTTGAGCAAACTTTCGTTCCCGCGTCCTAAGGAGTCTCCATATGAAATTTGAGTTTAATTGGCCCAGTGGTTTCAGAGGAGAAGATGTTTGAAAATGTTGACGGACGGATGGACGGACGACGGAGTGACTGGTATACTATTAGCTCACCCATGAGCCTTCGGCTCAGGTGAGCTAAAAATCAACTTTTCACAAAAATTCCCATTTAAATGCATTAGGAAGCAAATTTGACCTTGACGTTAAGTAGGTCAAGGTCAACCTAGGATCATCATTTGAACAAACTTGGTAGGCCCCACATCCCCAATGCTACATACCAAGCCCCAAGGTCATCGGCCTTCTGGTTCTGGAAAAGATTTTTAAAGGGTTTTTACCATATATGGGCGTGGCGGCCATTTTGGTCATGTGACCAGGACAATTTGAACAAACTTTCGTTCCCGCGTCCTTAGGAGTCTCCATATGAAATTTGAGTTTAATTGGCCCAGTGGTTTCAGAGGAGAAGATGTTTGAAAATGTTGACGGACGGACAGACGGATGACGGACGGACGAACGGCGGAGTGACTGGTATACTATTAGCTCACCCATGAGCCTTCGGCTCAGGTGAGCTAATAAGTTTAATCTCATAAGAGCCAGCACATAGCATTTTGGTACTTAATGCATAGACAAGCAGCCAAGACTCAGACCAGGCCCCGAGGTTATAAAACTGAGAACAAAATTTCAACTGCTCATAAAAACTAAAATACCGACAAATCAAACAGTTTCTTGATTTAAGTCTCTCAGATTTTGAATTTATCATGATGATAAATGTTTTAAAATGCCATCAATTGTTGGCATTTTAACATTTACGAGCAGGATAAATTTCATGCTCAGTTGCATTGAGCATGATGAAAGTTTTATAACTCGAGGCAAGGGCTGGAACATTTTTCTTGTGCTTTGTGCTGTAGGTTTAGCTGAACTTGCTTCTTACCAAATTTTAATTTTCTAGCTAGTCTCTGTAGGTGCACAGGTTGGTTTGAGCATTACACGGTCACAAACCCCAAAGACAGGTTTTCTTGTGAAGAGGCCAATATAGTGTAATACAGTATTCAGTGTGTGCTTATAAGATTGATTTTTAACCCTTTCCTTCATGGATATTCATGCTAAGCTCCACCCACTATGAATAATTATATAAATAAACTTTCACATTTGTACATAAAAACAAAGAAATTACTTGTCAGGTTCACTTGCAGTGATTCCATTGCCTTTTTTTTGATACAGCCTTTGCCTTTTGAATTTCGGAATAAATCCCAATAAAATCCTCAGGTTGTGAAAAAATCTCCAAAATTGGGTAAATACAGGCCTTTTTTGGATTGGGAAGCAGCCTGTATTCGGCTGTAAAATAGGCAAAATAAAATCACTGACTTGTGTAGGATCATATCTAATCATATTTCCTTAAGCAAACAGAGAAGACCTTGATCAGGCAGCTCTTACACAAGCTGCCTGATCTGGGTCTGTTCTGTTTGCAAAAGCGTTATAAGGTGTCTCTATGATGTAAAGGGTTAATCAACTCTACTGTATAGATCATAGGTAAATCATTATTGACTTGAGGTAAATAGTATTGGTTTCAGGTCGGCCATATTAAGTTGCGGTCAAATCACCGTAACTGGGCCAATTTAAAATCTCTTGATTACTAATATACTAATACTGTATTTAACATGCCACATTTCTTTGGCTTACCTGATGTGGATTCCAGTCCGAGTCAAAGATAACAACAGTGTCAGCTGTCTGCAAGTTGAGACCCAGACCTCCAGCTCTTGTGCTCAACATGAAGATAAAGTATGGCGAGTCTGCCTTGTTAAACATCTCTAACAACTGTCCTCGGTCCTCTGACTTGGTGGTTCCGTCTAGACGTAGATATCTGTAGCCGCGGAACAACATGTAGTCCTCGAGGATATTCATTAATGAGGTCATCTGACAGAAGAGAAGAACCTTGTGTTTCAAGTGCTTCAGCTTCGGGAAGATTCTGTCCAACGTCTCAAACTTTCCTGATACTCTGTACAGGTCTGGTCTGAAAGAATGGGGAAAAATGTACATCTTAATGCTGCCTATATTCTGAACCCTTGTTCTGTTGAGGAAAGAGCTACATTGTAATATACCACTACCAATGTAGCTGGTATATCATTTGCCTGGCCCTCTTCTCTGGAGCCACAGCACTCCCCATTCATGTTTCCTGTTGTCTTATCAAATAATCTGATCTTATGACCTCTTTCTCTCTGTCAGACAAGGGAGTTTCACAGGAAATCCCAGAGCCATATTTGGCATTGCTACTATACACACCCAGATCTCAGGGCTCTAGACTCCTGTCAGAGCTATCTGACAGGAAACATAGTAGCCTTATATGGAAAGGAACTGGCATCAAAAAGGGCTTGTCTGCGGGAGGAAGAGTCAGTTGTTCAGTTTATTTGGTTGAGAGAAAGTTACATCTATTGAATTATTATTTTGGACTTTTACCATCTTAAATTGTTATATATTAAATTATTAACTCTATTCATTCAACGGAAAATCTATTTTATATTAAAAGAAGAAAAAGAGTCTAGTTCTTTATTTGACTTATAATTAGTATTAGCTATTTCCCCACAATAAAAAAGTACTAATTATTACATGGCGGAGAATCTAAACATCACTTTATGAAATTATGGATGACTCTTTCTTGAACAATTCGCTTTTGGATTTAGACATTCAGGAAGAAAATTGTGTTAATCCTGACATTACGTGTGGGTTCAAAATTCATGATCAGCCACCTCCACCACAGATTGACAGTGTCATGTTTGGAAAGATATCATTAAAACGCTTTAGTGGCTATCCCACAGAGGACGCGGAGAGATTTTTGTCAAACTTTCAAGCATATTCAACATTCAATAAGTTAGAGACAAATGACAGGAGGCAAGCTGCAGCCTTTCAGCTTCACCTTGAAGGGCCAGCGCAGTCCTGGTTCGCCTCCTTGGACGATGACATCACCTGTCATTGGGACAGTTTGTGTGCGGCGTTCCGCCAAAAGTACATTTCCTCTGACAACAGACCTATTTTGCTGGTTGAAACCGAACATTTTATGAACCTGCGTTTGCTACCATACCAGCAAATTGAGGACTATTATAGTAAGATCATGGACAAGGGCAGGCGCATACACAAGACCCCCCAGGACATTTTACTAAAATTCATCGAAGGACTCCCACCCCAATTGGCGTTCTTTGTTCGGGCTGGGAACCCAGAGGACATTCAGGCAGCCCTAACAGCTTCAAAGTTAGGAGAGGCCTATGGTTATAGGGCCTCTCTTCCATCTTCATCATTTACCACCACACAGCATCACCAGAACCAACCTATTAGGACCACCCCAGAAAGTACTGAGCGTGTACCAAGTGTGCCAGTTCATAATGTGTGTGCCGCTCAAAGCCCTGTGGGTGATAGGATGAGTAGGCTAGAACAGAGACTGGATTCTCTTTGCAATCAGTTTCAGAAACTGAACACTGATGGTAAGGAGAATCAGAGCCGTGCTATGCCATCCTGTCATGCATGTTAGGGTAGAGGGCACTTTAAACGGGATTGTAATTGGGCAAGTGGTTCCAGTGACCCATCTGTGCAGTGCCAGTTATGTGTGCAGTTTGGGCACACTAGTATAAACTGCAGAAAATACCAGCGTTCGGGAAACGAGAGACGCTCAAGGGGCACCAGGCGCGACCCCTTGAGAGAACAGTAAGATCTCGCGCCAGAACCCGATCAGTTGGTAGAAGAAATACACAGATGAAAAGGAACACTCCATGTGCAAGTGCTAGTGCTAATAACAGTGAATTTCATGATTCCAAGGACACGGATAAGGACACTGCATCTGTAAGTAGCAACGATTTTCTGTATGTGCATGTGCAGTTTCCCAACAGTAATGTCTCAGCTTTGCTTGACTCAGGTAGCTCAATTAATCTTATGTCCAAACAATTTTATGAGTCTCTTCCCAGTAATGTCAAATCTACACTATCACCTTTACCTGGGGACAAGATTATACTAGCAAACAATCAAGAAATTCATATTTGTGGCCTCGCTCAAATTCAAGCCACTGTTAATAAGGCTAAGCATAATATAGATGTTTATGTCATAAAAGAGACGTCTCACCCCCTTTTACTTGGTGTTCAGTATCTAAAACAGCATGGCATCAAGTTAGACTTTTCTAGCAAAACCGTTCAGTTTACTAAGTGCAAAATTTACACTAAAAAGCGAACGACATTAGCTCCAAATTCTGAAACAATCGTGTGGGGCAGAGTTCCTAAAAATATCTGTACTGGTTTTCAGGGCATTTGTTCAGGTAGCACCTATGTTAGCAAGAAAAAACTCTTGGTAGCTAGATCACTAGGGGTTGTGTCAACAACATCTTTAGTTCCAATTAAAATACTGAATCCCACATCTGAGTCAGTACTTTTACACAGGAGTAAACCTTTAGGAGAATTCCAAATTTTAGATCATACCTTTGATATACACCAATCTGATGACATACTAGGCACTGCTAGTGAAAATACACCTTACACTGCTGGTCAGAAATTTCAATGTTCTCATGTGAGTAGTAAATCAGGAAATACCAAGAGTGCACACAATTCAGAATTTCTATCATTATTTGAGATAAACAGTGATCTGTCATCACAACAAAAACAAAATGTAGAGAAATTGTTGATTGAAAATAAAGCACTATTTGTCACTCCAGATAATCCTGATTTAGGCCTCACTGATTTAGTGGAACACAAAATTCACCTTAAACCAGGTATGACACCAAAACATCAGAGACCCTATAAACTTGCACCCGATAAGCGTGAAGTATTGCGGCACCAGTTGGACGAATTATTGCGTCAAGGTATAATTGCGCCGGTTAGTGAGAAAGAAGACATTCCGATTTCTAGTCCTATTGTACTAGTTTCCAAGCGTAACAAACCCAAACCAGGGATTAAACCTGGATCCCCTGAGGCAAGTTTGTCAATGTATAGGTTTTGCGTGGATTTTCGCTACCTCAATTCACAAACTCAGGAATTTTGCTATGCTATTCCCGATGTACATGAGTTAACAGAGTCTTTCTCCCATAGGACACCTAATTTCATTTCATCCATTGATATGAGTTCCGGGTTCTTTCAGATGAAAATGTCAAGGTCATCAACTAAATTCACTGCATTCAACACATGCTACGGAACCTTCAAATTTTCGCGGCTTCCGATGGGGTTAAAAACATCTCCAAACAGTTTTCAATTGTTAATGGACCGTGTTTTGAATGGACTGTCATTCAGAAGTACTCTTTGTTATCTAGATGACGTACTTATTTTTTCCGAAACCTTTGAACAGCATATGCAGGATTTGCAGGAAGTGTTCAGTCGCTTTAGTCAAGCAGGTTTAAAGTTGTCTCCCCAAAAGTGCAAATTCGCGCAGCAAAAATGCTTATTTTTAGGTAGCGAGATTTCAAGTGCTGGCATTCATGTTCCAGAAGACCGATTGACCGCTGTATCTGAGTACCCTAAGCCGAAAAATGCCAAAGCCCTCAAACGCTACCTCGGATTGATGAATTGGTTCAAAAAGTTTATACCAAATTACAGTGCAGTTGCAAATCCCCTGTATCAATTACTTCGGAAAGATGTTAAATTCTCTTGGCAGGAAGAACATCAAAACGCTTTTCAAAAACTCAAAGACTTATTGCTCAGTTCTGAAGCGCTCGCATTCCCACGTTATGACCTTCAATTTTATCTTGCTGTAGACAGTAGTTCAAAGGGAATAGGTTATGTTCTCTATCAGAAACACCCCAAACCGGAAGGTGAAGGTCATACAGACAGAGTTGTCCGCTTTGGTTCAAAATCACTTTCGAAATGGCAATCGTCATATGGGCCCACTAAATTAGAACTGCTAGGAATGGTAACAAGTATTATTGACTGTGCCTCATATGTAAGAGGGCGGAAATTCATTTTAGAATGTGACCACCAAAGTTTAAAACCACTTTTTCAGAAAAGCTTGAAGGGTGCTATATACGAACGTTGGCTAGCAATTTTACAGCAGTTTAATTTTGAAATCAAATATAAGAAATGTGAGGATATGGTTGTACCTGATGCACTTTCCAGATGCAATATCCAAGAGGACCCATCTTTTTCTAGCCCTGAGGAAAAAGACCCATTTTTTCCATTTGTCCTTGAACACACAGGAGAAATAACTTTTCCAAATGGGTGTACACTTCAGCAATTACTTCAAACAAACAAAGTTTCTCTACAGCAGGAGTCTGACCTTATTTTGACACATGATACTAGCTATGATGCTGACACAGACATGACAGAGGCACCACCTATTACACAAGGGCAGACAAAGCGTAGGTTAAAAAGGGGTAAACACAAGAAACAACACTTACCACCTCAAATAAGCACTGTCAGTGTAGAGACTGATCAGACGGTAAGCGATTCTACTGATATAAGCACTTCAACAGAGGCTGATAGTTCACAATCAAGTTTTCTTGAAGATAATGTGAAAAAGTTAGAATTGTTTACAAAGTTTGATTTCAGTGCTGACAAAACCAAGGACTTACAAAGACATGACCCTGAGCTACATAGGCTTATCAGTTACTTGGATTCTAACATCCTGCCCAGAAGCCAGAAACAAGCTAGGCGCATTTTATTAGAATCTAATGATTATGTGTTAATTGATGGTTTGCTTTGGCATTCTCGAGTGCAGAAAGCAAAGCGAACCAAACAGCTTGATCAATATCAGTTGGTACTACCAGATACTATGATCAAAACCGTGATTCAGCTGTACCATAACACACCCATGTCTGGACACGCAGGTATTGCTGATACAATTGACAGGATAAAAGAGCATTACTTCTTTCAAAGAATGGGCCCTATCATAACTGATTATGTGCGATCATGCCCAGACTGTCAACAGCGCAAGCAAACAAAAGTCCACACTAAGTCAGGTGTCACTGCATATCAACAGCCCGGACGACCATTTGAGGTTTGGCAGATAGATTTGTATGGTAACTTACCAGCAACAACGGGTCAAGGTTACACATATGTTCTCACGTGTTTAGATATGTTCAGCAGGTATTTAGTTACAATACCCATAGCTAACAAAGATACATTGACTGTCGCATCGGCACTTACACAGCTTTTCACCAAATACGGTGTGTGCAAGACTCTTATTTCAGATTTGGGTAGTGAGTTTACTTCTAAATGCATGAAAGAAATATGTCGTCAGCTCCATATTCAACAGGAGTTTACGCCAGCATTTGCACATCATTGTCTTGGTATGTGTGAACGTGTGCATAAGACTTTGGCTGAGAGGCTTACACCTTATGTAAATAGTTGATGCAATAATTGGGCTGACATGTTGTCCAGCATAACATTTTCTATCAATCAGTCAGTACATACAGCTACAGGGTACTCCCCTCATGAAATTGTGTATGGTTACCGTCCTCATTTCCCACTTGCAGGTACGAAACCACCCGATTTTGACTCAATACCAGTTGATGCACGCAGTTACGTACGACGACACGCAGAAAAATTGAGCATAATTCGTACAGAAGTGAGAAACAATGTCATAAAAGCTCAACAAAGCATGTTGGATCGCGCAAATGAAAACATCAATCCTTTGCAAGTGAGTCCAGGCGATTACGTCTACCTTCTTATTGAAGTTACAGGGGCAGGGCAAAAGTTTAAAAACAAGTTTACTGGTCCTTTTGTGATTGAGAAAATTACAAGTCCACACTTGGTCCTTTTGCGTAATCCTGATACAAACATTTGTTTAAAAACACCTGTATACATTGATCGCCTAAAAATGGCCTATGTCAGAGAACCCAACCCAACACCATACTTCATGAGTAAGGTTGTGACCCATGAACAAGGTCCTCAGACTGACAGGCACACTAATGACCAGTCTGCACCGATGAATGACCAACATGTTACTGCAGAGGCAGAAGTACAGACAGACGAACAGACAGTAGAGTACACTGTTCCTGATCTCAGACGTTCAACGCGACAGCGTAAACCCCCAAACCGTTTTGGGATAAATGTGAACTTAGATACAGTTATTTCCTCTGATGAGGGATTCAGAGATAATAAGGGTTATTATAAAATCAAACGTTTTCTCGGGCAGCGGCCTTGTAAAAACAGTACAGAGTATCTAGTTCAGTTAAAAGGAGAACCCGCAGAAAATGCGTTTTGGATTCCATTGTCTAGTCTAAATCAACAAGCTAGAAATTCAATCCATAAGAAACCCCCTCCAGTGATAATTAACTTAGAATAATTATCAAAATTGTTTGCTTTTCCATGTGCAAATTTTGCCGATTTGTAAGCATGGCTAACCCCGCCATGTTCAAGGTCACTTTTACTATAATTTGTGTAAAGCTAGAGTCAATGAGTCAAGCTATTTATAGATTAGCTGGGAAATTTACTCTTGGGAATAATTGTGCAGATGGAGAATTGTTGTTACTACAGTTTACAGTTTATATTTTTGTACATTGAATACATTTAAAAGCATTGCATAGACTCGCACAATATATTATTTGTGTTTGCAAAAGGCGTCAGATTAGCGATTGCTTATCTGTGACATTGTATTCTTTGGAATTGACAGGAGCATATAGTTAAAATATGCAGAATTTTCATTATGCCGGTATATACATATGTGTTTTGTTTTATAAATGGCCAATTTTGTGTTTAATTTCATTATATATTTTGTTTTGCATATGCAGCTTTTTAGTGCATTGAAGGAATTAATGCATTGGTTAGTTGCACCACATTTGATTGGTTTTCTGTACGGTTTGACTTGCAGAGTTAAATTGCACAGCAAACATACATATTTAATTCATTACATTTAAATTCAGGCAGAAATTATGACCTGCGGTCTCATTTTTTTAAGGGGGCGGATGTAATATACCACTACCAATGTAGCTGGTATATCATTTGCCTGGCCCTCTTCTCTGGAGCCACAGCACTCCCCATTCATGTTTCCTGTTGTCTTATCAAATAATCTGATCTTATGACTTCTTTCTCTCTGTCAGACAAGGGAGTTTCACAGGAAATCCCAGAGCCATATTTGGCATTGCTACTATACACACCCAGATCTCAGGGCTCTAGACTCCTGTCAGAGCTATCTGACAGGAAACATAGTAGCCTTATATGGAAAGGAACTGCCATCAAAAAGGGCTTGTCTGCGGGAGGAAGAGTCAGTTGTTCAGTTTATTTGGTTGAGAGAAAGTTACATCTATTGAATTATTATTTTGGACTTTTACCATCTTAAATTGTTATATATTAAATTATTAACTCTATTCATTCAACGGAAAATCTATTTTATATTAAAAGAAGAAAAAGAGTCTAGTTCTTTATTTGACTTATAATTAGTATTAGCTATTTCCCCACAATAAAAAAGTACTAATTATTACAACATGCATTAATGGGCTAATTTGGCCCCCTTTGAAGCCCAAAAATGCTCTTCTCCAATTAGGCTAAAAACAGAAAAATTGCCAATTTGGACCAAGTATGTTGTGTGCACTGCAGTGATTCGTTTACAATTTTAAGCTTATGGGCCCTGGGACTCTCTGTTTCCCATATTAATGAGTCCAACTGCAAACTAATGAGTCCAGAACACTTTTATTAATGACAAGTCTGCAATACTTTTGCATCCTGGGACTTGCTGAAACAAATACTTTGCATCCCTGAGACAAAAGTATGCGCAAAAGATGCAGGATGCGCAGGTAACAAAATCATTGGCACTGGCTACTCTTATCATCTGTTGATTATTTTTGGGCATCACAAGGAGAAAGGAGGGGGGGGGGGGGCAAAATAGCTCCTTAATACTAAAAATACACATAGCTCTTTATACCAATTTCAGATTTTAGAGCCATAAAAGATTTATACCTGCCTATTCTGAATCTTTGTCCTGTTAAGGATTGCCTGGAAATGTATAGCCACTTCTGGATTTTAGAGCCAGTCCAGTTACAGGATTCTATTTTGAATGTTAGATTGAATCAACATCAGTATAGATCGGGATCAACAGACTTCTTCAGAAGCCAGCTGATCTTGAAGTTTAAATGGGGATAGATCTGAGCTCAGCATGATAAAAGTTTATTTGTTAATTCTTTGCATGCCGGGAAATTTGGCATATCTTTTGTTGTTTGCTGATTTTTTTCAACATTAACTTTTCAAAACAGTCTTTCAGGATTATGTACTAAGCAATGAAAATGAAAAAAGTCAATAAGCAATGCATATTAGATACCCCCCGCACAGTAAGAGTCAGTGAAAAAACTTGGCAATTTATAGTTCGAACAAGGAGACCTTAGTTTTGATAAGAATATTTCAGTAGAATCTGTGCAAACAAAAATTATAAACTCCTTCATGCATATGTTCAATTTGTCTACATTGTATCGGCAAAGTATCAAATTGCTCCATCAAAGGCTTTAGTAAAGTTGATCGGCCCATAAAAGCACTATCCATGCATATACAAGAGCCATATAAGGGAATAATTGTCTAAGTTCAACAAAACTTATAAACTCCTTCATGCATATGTTCATTGTGTCTACATTGTATTGACAAAGTATCAAATTGCTTCATCAAAAGCTGTGGTAGGAGTTGATCGGCCCATAAAGGCACTATTAATGCATATACAAAAGCCATATAAGGGAATAATTGTCTAAGTTCTCACAGCTGTCATTTTGTCAAAATTATTTTTTCTGAACCAAACTCCTTCATGCATATGTTCAATGTGTCTACATTGTATCGGCAAAGTATCAAATTGTTCCATCAAAAGCTGTAGTAGGAGTTGATCGGCCCATGAAGGCACCATCTATGCATATAGAAAAGCCTAATATGGGAAAAAGTGTCTAAGTTCTCACAGCTGTCATTTCGTCAAAAATTATTTTTTCTGAACCAAACTCCTTCATGCATATGTTCAATGTGTTTACATTGTATAGGCAAAGTATCAAATTGTTCCAAATTTGTGGTAGGAGTTGATCGGCCCATGAAGGCACCATCTATGCATATACAAAAGCCTTATTAGGGAAAAATTGTCTAAGTTCTCACAGCTGTCATTTTGTCAAAAAATATTTTTCTAAACCAAACTCCTTCATGCATATGTTAAATGTGTCTACATTGTATAGGCAAAGTATCAAATTGCTCCATAAAAAGCTGTGGTAGGAGTTGATCGGCCCATAAAGGCACTGTCTATGCATATACAAACACCTTATTAGGGAAAAATTGTCTAACTTCTCACAGCTGTCATATGTTAAATGTGTCTACATTGTATAGGCAAAGTATCAAATTGCTCTATAAAAAGCTGTGGTAGGAGTTGATCGGCCCATAAAGGCACTGTCTATGCATATACAAACACCTTATTAGGGAAAAATTGTCTAAGTTCTCACAGCTGTCATTTTGTCAAAAATTATGTTTTCTGAACTAAACTCCTTTATGCAAATGTTCAATGTGTCTACATTGTATAGGAAATAGACGGATGGCTGAGAATGAGTTTGCTCCCCCCCCCTAGGGAATTTTGCAGACATATCCTATCTTGTAGAGAATTGAAAGCCGAGTCTTTTAAGAGATGTTTGCACTCTGTGCTCCGGGGCGTTAGTCTGTAAGAGTCTGTAACATACGTTACTTAATCAAACTAAGAAAAAGTAAATTGAAAGTTTGGGCTATAAATTAAAGACATAAAAATATATATTTTTAAAAATCATTCATATAGTCTGCATACTGGATATCTTAACTACCTATGACAGCAATTTGAACAAAATTGCGGCTTCCTAAGATGTCATATGCGTTACATAAATCAGATAACCCATTAAAATTTGCAAGTGTGGCTAACATCATTTACATTCACAAATTCTCTGTGTGTTTTGCAAAATGTTTTTAAGCATGTCTGACTAGCTTATGCAATTGGCTAACAGAAAAATTAAAGTTTGTTTCCCTAGCTTAAATATTTTTTCTGAAATAAGCAATTAAACAACCCTACCCCTACCCAGTTTTAAGGTGAAATGTTTGGTATTAAAACTAAAGTAAAAATAGTTAAAAAATATTTGCAGTTGATGAATGTGTTTCATTGTTTGGGATTTATTTGCCTATATGAAAAGACTCATAAATCTGCAAGTTTGTTGCAAAATTTTTAATGTCAGAGGCTGTAACATATGTTACCTGATGTAATAATGGGCAAGCTCATTGTCTGTACGTAAGATATGCCTAAAAATGTTTTAATCTCCTCAAGGGAATTTTGCAGACATATTCCTTCTTATAGTACAACTCAAGCTGCATCGAATAAGGGATGTTTGCACTCTCTATGTTGGGGCAGTAGTCTTAAACAGCGTGTTACATGCGTTACTATATCAAATAAAGGAAATGTAGTTTGAAAGTTTGAGCTAAAATTGTGAAAAAACTCACAGCTGTTGGATATCTTACTTTTTTAGGATTTTTTAACTGGCTCCTATGATAAAGACTTATAGATCTGCTAGTTGTCATCAAGTTTTAAAGATCAGAGAGCATTACATATGTTAGTGTGATAAGTAAAATAATCAAGCAGTATTTTGACATCAAGCTGAGTTAGGGCCTGCTCCATCCTAATCCCCTTTGGAATTCTGCAGACAAACTACATCTTATGTAACCATTCAAGATGCATTTAATAAGAAATGTTTGCACTCTGTAAGTCAGGGCGTTAGCCTGTAACAGCTTGTTACATATGTTACTATATCAATTTGAGAATAAGAAATTTGAATGTTTGAGCTACCAAAAGAAGACATTAATATTATCTAATTAATTGACATTCTTATAGTTTTTATACTGGATGTCTTTACTACATATGGAAGCTGTTTAACATTAATACGGCCAACTGTGGTGTTATGTGCGTTACATGAACCTAATTATAATTTAAAAGCTATAATTGTGGCTATCGTCTTGTAGTTAAACAACTACTATGACTTGGTTTCAAACTTTTTTATTAGATTTTACAAACATATACTCAATTGATGAATAGGAAAAACCAAGTTTGCTTTCCTATCTTAAATATATTGTTTTATAGGAGCTAATACACAGCCCTGCTCCCAGTTTTACAGAGAAGCGAATTTTGTTATTACCGTTTAAGTAAAGCACATGAAAGCGATTACAGCGTGTGGATACTTTTCATTTTCTTAGTCTGTCTTGCTCATATATCTACAAGATGTCAATAAGTTAAAGATCAGGACGCTTAATGTGTACTTATAAATCTTTGGTGCCAAAACACTAGAAATTATATTCATTTCTGATTATCAAGCCCATGGACTGGTGTTACAGATGTTATCAATGACCTTTTGGACACATTTCCTAATACTGTGCATATAATGCTAAATATAGAGCCACAAATAGAAAAGATAGTTTTACATTTTTACAAGAAAATACAATAAATGAAATGGTCCCAACTATTTCTCATCGATTTAACACTCATGTTAAACGTTTGTCGTTGTCTTCTTCTGTGGTAATCATTATTATCACACGCCTCCTTGCAACTAGTAGAATCATCACACAATATTTCAATCATTTACTGTTATTCAATTTTTACCACCAGTCCACTCAAAATTGATGAGCCATTATCAACTTTCCAATTTTGCCATTTATGGCTTGGAACTGATATGAATTCCTGATAGTTGGCTCTTTGAGTATGTGTTTCAAGTGATACTCTGCAAGTAGGAGAAAGACTAAAGCTTTACAAGGAGGAGAACTATGTCATTAAGAGCAATGAGTACCTGGACTGATGTACCTTGATATTTCTGTGATAAAGAATCATATCTTAGCTGGTTAGATTTTATAAATGTAGCCTTTCCATACATGCAACCCACATATTTTCATCTAATAATGTCTCTGCACTTATTATCTTTCCCCAAGCATTCAAAAACTTATCTGAAGTCTTAGTACTTCTGAAGTGCTGAAACTGAGGTAACTCTTTCCCTTCAGATAAACAAACTAGATGTATCACAGCAAGTAAAGCAATGAAATGCAGGATGAACAGAGCTCAAATTAGACCCTTTCAATTCAATGATTCACTAAGTTTCTAAGATAAGAGTGCTTATTAAAGGATGTAACATATATAACTCGTCATAATAAATGAGCAAGGGCATTGTCGTGACATCCTTTTTGATTAAACAGTCAGAGGCAAGTGTTTTCAATTTCAGTGTTTTAATGGATCCTGAAATGAGGCATCTTATCAACTTGTTTACTCTGTATAAATCTTCCATAGAGCATAATATAGAACTACTGGTTATCCCATTCTACCTATAGTCCACTTTCCTTCTTTTGAATGCAACAGCTAATGATATGGCTGCAAAAACTGAGAAATCATGGGTTTTACATTATTTTAAGACATGCTTCAATGTACTGACATCAAAAAACAACCAACTGCAAACATTATTGATGGCAATGTGCAACTTCATATTCTTTCTCTTATACCAGATAACTTTCAAGGTGTGACAGAAATTGTTTCAGACGGTCTGCCAAAACCATCAAGAGTCAACATTGTAACTAAAGAAAACTAATAAAGTTCTTTGGGCGCAGCAAAATACTATTGATCTAAGACCTGAGGACTTAAGCACCAAAAGACTGGATAGGTTCCATGGCAAATGATGCAAAAAAGCAGCCTATCAAATTTCTGTTTGACCAATGTCAGAAATCTTAAAGTATTCTTAGAGGTACAAGGTAGAGACATAGGTTTTGCAAAATCAGAGCGAAGTTATCATTTGACTAGCATGGATGCAGAGGCAGCTGCAGTTAGATTGCTCTTGCCACTTGACAGGAAGAGATATATACCAGAGTCATACTCCATTGTATGCATATATGTGAAATGGCATTAAGTCCATATTTAATCAGGTGTTTGATTCCATGACACTGACATGCTGTTTCTGCTTTTGAAGAATGCTAAGGGTTCAAGTTTGGCTGAGTCAAGTTGTTTGACGCTGGCACTGGCCACACATGCAAAGAAAATTAAGTCTTAAGATGGCTAAAGAGGAGGATCACACGAAATGCTTTTAAGTGATGTTTGTCACAATTACCAATTTAAAAAGTAATCTTAATTAATGTAACACATATAACACCATAGGAAACTGTATATTTTTTAAAATATCTTTTCTTATGTATCAAAGGTATTCAGCATGCAAACTACATGAATAATTCAAATAAATAGATAGTTTTATGTCTTCTTTCTGTTTCTCAGACTTTAAATTCATTTATTCTTAAATTGATATGGTAACATACGTATCATTCCATTACAGGCTAACCCCTTAGTTAATAGAGTGCAAACATCTTTTATTTGATGCAGCTTGAATTGTTCTTTAAGGTAGGATATGTCTGCACAATTCCCAAAGGGGTGGAGAGGAACAGGATTGTACTCAGTTTGCAGTCCTAATACAATGCCATGATTCTACTGGTTGTGATGAAATGGGTGATTATTTTGCAATAGAAGCAGACACAATGATAGGCATTGTGAGGGTGACTTGAATAAAGATTGTTTTTGAATAATTTTATTTAATAGGAATATTTAATAAATTGTGTCAATTAAATGAGAACTATTATTTTCTATCTATATGTCTACATATTTTAATATTATAGGCATTAGGAAATATGTGATTAAAAAGGTTATATATAACATAGGTCACACAATTCCATGGGCTTGTTATCAGCAATGACTGTAATTACTAAGACTAAGGCACCAGAGGCTAGAGATTAATAGGAAAACATGTGAAAAACGGTATTTTTCTGAAATATCATCTCTTACTTCCAAGAAAATTTCCTAGCTCATTCATTATGCCATGTAACATACGTTACATACTTTAATAAGTGCTCTGATCCTGATGTCAAACTTGCAAATGTATGATTCTTTATTGCATTTGCAAGACAGTGCCAAAAATGTAAGATATCCACAAGCGTCAAATATTTTCATATATTTTTCTTCAATAATAGATACCAAAATTGGATACTTAAAATTGGGGGGTAGGGTTGTTTAATAGCTCATATAAAACAATGCATTTGAGATAGAAAAGCAAACTTTGTTTTTTCTATTAGTCAAATGAGTATTTTAGTAAACTAAGATTAAAAACACTTGTAAAAATGCACAAATCGTCTGTAAAATGAATGATGTTAGTCACAATTTCAACTTTCAAAGGGAAATTTAATCTATGTAACGCATATAACACCATTGAAGGCTGTAATTTTGTTTAAAAATGCTGCTTTTATGTAGCTTAGGCATCCAGCTTGCAAACTACATAAGAAATTTGAATAATTAGATGGTTTAATGTCTTCTTTCTGTAGCTGAAACTTTCATTTTGATTTTTTCCTTAGTTTGTTACAGTAACATATGTAACAGGCTGTCAGAGACTAACGCCCCGGAGCACAGGGTGCAAACATCTCTTAAAAGATGCGGCTTGAAATTTTCTTCAAGATAGGATATGTCTGCAAAATTCCCTAGGGGGGGGGAGCAGGACCTTTTTTAGCTCGAAGTCTAAAAAGTATCAAATTGTTCCATCAAAAGCTGTGGTAGGAGTTGATTGGCCCGTGTATGGCCTATAATAGCATCAGCATAAAGCACTATATTAAAAGCCATTTAGAACTACAAAGGGAAATAACTCTAATAGAATTGGCCCCTAGCCCTTATTTTTTGTCTAAAGTATTTGTCTTGCATATATGAACATGTTTTCAAGGTTTGATGAAAATCCTGCAATGACTCTTTGAGTTATTAAGGAAACAAAGCGTTACGGACGGACGGACGGACGCACGCACGGACAATGTGAAAACAGTATACCCCCTACAAACAAAGTTTGCGGGGGGTATAATAATAGTGTCTTGCTTAAGACTGAGGGGTGTGGAAATAGTTAAATTTTCTCCTTGTCCAGGGACAAGTAAATGGCCATAATGTACTTGTCCAAAGAAAATTTTACTTGTCCTAGAGGACAGATTAGCTTATACCTTTCTGAGCTTAAACAAATTTCTCTTTTGAAAACAGTATGAACCCAGATATCAACTCTTTGTAAACAGTGTAGAACCAGATCAGCTGGCTTCTGAAGCCGATCAGGATCCACAATGCTTTCAATGCAACATGTGAACTGGTAATGATTAATCAAACTAGAAAAAGTGTCCATGGGACACGGATGCCCCCGCCTATTGTTTTTATTTCACCTGCAATTAAACATTGGGTATACAATAAGTGAACAGGATACCATTTACATAAAAATTAATCTGAAGATTATATGCAAATGTAAAGCATATATTCCGTTCTTGACAAAACAACTGTAAAGTTTAAAAAGGATTTAGTAAAATTGTAGGAGGATTTGTGCTCACAAGGTATCTAATGTCCATAAGCTTCTGTAGTAATTAAACCCAAAAATGACTAAGTTCAAACTGTGAAAAAAGTGACAAAAAATGATCTGAGGGTTATATCCAAATGTCATGCACATCTTCAGTCCTTGACAAAAACACCTGTAAAGTTTCAAAAGGATTGGGATAAAATTGTAGGAGGAGTTGCGCTCACAAGGTACCTAATGGCCATAAGCTTCAGTAGTAGTTGAGCCCAAAATTGACTAAGTTCAAACTGTGAAAAAAGTGACAAAAATTAATCTGAGGGTTATATCCAAATGTCATGCACATCTTCAGTCCTTGACAAAAACACCTGTAAAGTTTCAAAAGGATTGGGAAAAAATTGTAGGAGGAGTTGCGCTCACAAAGTACCTACCTAAATGATGGACGAACGGAAGGACGCACGGACGGACGGACGGACATGGGCAACGCTTAATGCCCTTCTGCATTCTACGAATAGCGGGGGCATAAATATGAGATACAGAATACATTTGTACATGTCCAAGGACAGGTAAATAGAATTTTTCAACTTGTCCTGAATGAAATGGGACCAGGTCAAACAAGTCAAGCATAGTATTTCCACAACCCTGCATAAGAATCCTGAAATGGCTATTTAGTAATTATAATAATTTGGATCACTGGTTTTTCCTATTTCTTGGCAAAATATATGTTGTGGGGATCTCATTGTAAACACCTGAATAAGATCAGGTAAAATTCCGGCTCAGAATATAATGAGAGAAAATCTCATTCAACTAAAACTGAGGAGAAATTATTAATTTTCAGTGAAAAATTATTGCAAAATCTTAGCTAAATAATTACAGCCCCAAAGGTGTGAATCACAGTCAAAACAATACTACTGTTTTTTTCCCTAAATTTTGGGATATCCTCAAAGTTTTTTGTAATCATCCTAAAATATGACCACAAAGTAATGCCATCAAAAGACACAGACAGAAATGCGAACAGCTTTAATCCTGATCAGGCTGTTTCTCTTTAGACCAGCACTGTTTGCACAGAAAAATTGTAAGGTAGCAGCTGGTAGTGGGAGTTATGATTGAAAATTTTAATGATAAACTTTCAGATTTATAAAACCCACATAAAACCCCAAAAATCCACCCTCATAATACCCGTAAAACCTGCCGCGTTGGGGTTTTATGATAAACCCGGGTTTTATGCCAACCCTGGCTAATTTCATTTTGCTATGAGATTTTTCTCCCATTAACCAAATTTCAATGAGATTTTTGGCAAAAAACCGAGCAAATCTTACAATATCTCACCCAGAAATAATCCCTGCTAAGACATGTGTTGTTGGTAAAGTTATTATGTGTCATTGACCCACTTACCCCTGTACAACGCCTCCTGGCATGCCTTGTTTGTCCGCGACAGCTTCTTCTATGTGATGAAACATGAATGGATGATTACAGATCTTACGCAGCTGCATGATAGTATTCATTAATATTCTTGCACCTCCTCTGCCCTGAAATATACCATATTTCAAGATAAACCCATTTTTGAACGTAAAATTGTAAGAATTTTCTTGCCCATCAGTTTAAACATGTATCTTGGGTGCTCAAAAGAACCGTCTCATTGAGACGGTTCTTTTGAGTACCCACAACATATGTTTTGGTTGAGAAATAAGAAAAATCATTTTCATATACACACGCTTATCTAGAGGCCTGAATTACACGCAGGCAAATTGCTACTGCAATGTATAGTCTACATATGCTTGAGGTCCATACATATTATCAAAATTACTATATTTTCAAAAAAATAACAATGTTTGTTTGGATTGTTGTTTTACGTCTCAGTCGACCTAACCACACTGTTTCCTAGGCAAGCTTGACTAAGCGGTTAACCAGTACTTTGTGCACATACTTTCACTTGTAACCGACAACAACCCTTCTTGAATGAGCGGAAGGAGAATGACCGCAGAAATTACTACATTATCAATCTCCATGAAAGTATCAGACCAGGCCGGGATCGAACTCACAACCCCTGGATCTGCAATCAGACTCGCTACCGATTGCGCTATGGGGTCCGGTAAAAAAATCACAATGTCTCAACAATCAACTCAAGTGGTTTTCATCAGGAAACAGTTCCTTCATTTGAAAGCTTGTCAAGCACTTTAACAATGAAATACACTTAAATTTGAATCACTTGCTGCTTTCTTACACAGATATGAATTAGACTTAGAATTAGAGTAAGACTTGAACTCTGTAATAAAGGTACAAAGAAATGATAGGAAATGGTCATTGGTATGTCATTTTTCTATAATTATTTTGATAAATTTCCCTTTTTAAATTTAAGTCTCATTAAAACATGTTTATTGTCTCCATTAACTCTTTGCCTCCTAGTGCTGTCTGCTGATAACTCCAAACAGTTTGTGGGGCCTGATCTGGATCCAAACTGTTTGACACTCTGATGGTATTCCTGAGAGAATTTTCGAAAAAGTTGATTTTAAAAAAATCAGCAGACAACAAAACTAGAGGACCTGAAGGTCCTGAAGCGCTCACCTGATCTCATTAATAATGTTAAAATAGGTCAAGATCAACTACAGCTTATAATGAAACATATTTTGTTTTATGGGGGTTGCAGCCATTTTGGTCAAGTGACCTAAAACAATCTAATGAATACTCCATCAAACAGCCCAGTGATTTCTGAGGAAAGGATGTTTAGATAGGTATGTGGCAGTCCAAATGAGTGGCCTTGGATAAAAGGTCACAGGTCAGCTTGACATTTGATACTTATATAAAACCGTTGTCTCATTAGGTTAAACATTTCTAGCAAGTATTATGATTTTGACCTATTCAGTTATAGAAAAATGAACATTTCAAGATTTTTCCCATATAAATGCATTAGGAATCAAATCTGACCTTGAAGTAGGTCAAGGTCAACCTAGATTCATCATTTGTGCAAATCTGGTAGGGCCCACATCCCCAATGCTACATACCAAGTCCCAAGGCCATTGGGCTTTTGGTTCCAGAGAAGAAGATATTTAAAGGGTTTTTACCATATATGGGCGTGGTGGCCATCTTGGTCATGTGACCAGTACAATTTGTATAAATTTTGGCTAACCTATCATAAGGAGTCTTCATATGAAATTTGAGTTCAATTGGCCTAGTGGTTTCTGAGGAAACTGTTTTAATGTGTTGTTGGGACTCCAATATGAGCGACCTTGGCTGAAAAGTTAAAGGACAACCTTGACCTTTGAAACTCATTCATAGCAGTTGTCTCATAAGGTTTAACATATCAAGTGAGAATAATGACTTTGGCCTAAACAGTATTCAAAAAATCAACTTTTCAAAAAATTTCCCATTTAAATGCATTAGGAAGCAAATTTGACCTTGACATTAAGTAGGTCAAGGTCAACTTAGGATCATCATTTGAACAAACTTGGTAGGCCCCGCATCCCCAATGCTACATACCAAGTCCCAAGGTCACCTGCCTTCTGGTTCTAGAGAAGATTTTTAAAGGGTTTTTACCATATATGGGCTTGGCGGCCATCTTGGTCATGTGACCAATATATTATGTACAAATTTTAACTTACTTAGCATAAGGAGTCTTCACATGAAATTTGAGTTTAATTGCACTAATGGTTTATGAGTAAACTATGTTTTATTATATTGATGGGACTCCAATATGAGCGACTAAGCTGAAAGGTCAAAGGTCAACCTTGACCTTTGGAACTTATTTATAGCCATTGTCTCATTAGGTTAAACATATCAAGTGAGAATAATGACTAAGGCTTCTAGAGTTTAAAAAAAAAACTTTTCAAAAAATTCCCATTAAAATGCATTAGGAAGCAAATTTGACCTTGACGTTAAGTAGGTCAAGGTCAACCTAGGATCATCAATTGAACAAACTTGGTAGGCCCAATACCCCAAAAGCTACATACCAAGTCCCAAGGTCATAAGCCTTCTGGTTCTGGAGAAGAAGATTTTTAAAGGGTTTTTACCATATATAGGCGTGGCGGCCATCTTGGTCATGTGACCAAGACCATTTGAACAAACTTTCGTTCCCGCGTCCTAAGGAGTCTCCATATGCAATTTGAGTTTAATTGGCCCCGTGGTTTCAGAGGAGAAGATGTTTGAAAATGTTGACAGTTGGACGGACGCCGGAGTGACTGGTATACTATTAGCTCACCCATGAGCCTTCAGCTCAGGTGAGCTAAAAAACCACGAAAAATTTCCAAGGGGGCAAAGACTTAAGATATGACATTGTTTGATTTGATTCTTTACGTCCCAGTCAACAATCTTTTGAGTTATATCTGGGTTGCACCAGTACAAAGCAGGGGTTAATGTGTCTTTCTCAAAGACACAAAGCCATGACGCTGGTGAAGCTCGAACCCGCGGCCCTTCAGTCTCGAGTTTAGCACTCTGCCACTGCCCTCCCATAAGATATGACATGAAATGTAAAAAAAAAATGGTGAGTTTGCTATGATATGAATACCTTCTTATCCTTCTCGGAACCATCTGTGAGAAGAACTCCCTTGTTCTGCATGTGTCTGTAGATGGTACGCTGTAATGCTGACATATCACATTTGATCACATACTCCACCTTGAAAAGAAAACATAGTCAGGCCTTTTGTTAAGTGCGTAACAAAAGATTAATTTTCTTATTTCTCAACCAAAACATATGTTGTGGGTGCTCAAAAGAACCATCTCAATGAGATGTTCATTTGAGCATCCAAAACATATGTTACAAATGATGGGTAAGAAAATATTTACGATTGTACGCTGAAAACTTTTGTTTATCTAAACCTGTGCATAGTACAAGTAACATGTATTACAACATGAAAGCCGCAACAAGTATAAAACATAGTAACACCAGTATACCAAAAATCAGCATTCCAGTTCATGTGGGCCAAAATTGTTTTCAAATTCGCTCATGAATATTGAATATGATTTAGGGGATAACTGTATTCAAAATTTTCATTTGGGGAGGTATATCATAGGATATACGGTCGGAAATTTAGTTTTACTGTGCCTAAAAACATAATTTCCGAATGTATATCTGATGATATACATGTAGGGCTGCCACGTTTACACGTGTAAACGGCATCCTTTCGTGTTTCTGCAATAAACGTTTACAAAATTGACCTACCGTTTACACGAACTTTGTCACGTGACAAGCGTCGTGGTTTATTAATAGCATTTCCTAATGAAAAAATAATTTCTTAAACAGTGATACGTCACATCTCGATCTGGATCATCAATCAAATTGTTTGTTTTCGGCTGTATTCTGCAATTAGAAATTTTGGCAGACATGCTCAATGGGCCATAAAAAATGTCCCGAATATTGTCTCACTTGAAGTCACTGCTTGGAACAAATATTTTCCTGCATTTTATACCTCTACCATATTAACCTGATCCTGACCTTTATGCATGAATAAATTATAACAGTACTAACACTGAATATATAGTTTTTCGTGATGGATCGTGTGCAATCGGTATGTTTCGAGCAATTACGGAAATAAACGTCTTGGTACAATTGGGATGAGATCCATTGATAACTCAATGTAGTTGTACTTTCCACTTTCCACGGTAGTCTTGTGGTTAGTCAGCATAGCTACAGATACGTAAATTATGGGTTCGAATCCTGGTCGACGCAACTTTTTTTTATTGCAATTTTCTTTGTTTTCATGTCAAAGAAATGCACATAAACACAAAAAATGTAAATTCACGCTTTCTTTGAAAATGCAATGACTAACAATTTCTTGATGCTTGGAGTTAGAATTTAGTTTGCGAATAGGTCTACACCCGTGCTCTTGCCTCCAAAGCAAAATAAATAAGTTATTGCAGATCGTAGCATTTCTCTAAAGAACAGCAAGAAGGTCCGTATATGAGCCACGACATGAGATTTCCAACAATGTGGTATGTGCGACAAGCAAAGGCGCAGACCAGCATGCGCATACGCACAGTCTGATCAGAGCCTTTCCTAGTCACTTGAATATTCTATGCCTGGTAAGCTAAAGAATTAACAGCATTTAGTTTCAATTCTTAAAAGGAGGGTGCACAGACTCACCTGCGCCTATTCGTGTCAAAATGCCACATTGTTGGAAATATCATGTCGCAGCTCATATCTTAAAAACTAAAGAGGCGACAAGCGATAGTTGAAGTACAGTGTTACGGATCCTACGAGTGAATGTTATTGTCACCAATTTGAAAGAGATCAAATTAGTTAAAATGAAGAAACAATTTTGCTAAAGGAGAAAATTTAATAAAAATAAAACAAAAGTCTTTAAAGAAGTTACAAAAATAAATATCGCGTGCAGGATTCGAACTAACAACACAGAGCTTAAAAATATAAGTGTGCAATATTCACGTGTTCTACCCACTGAGCCACCCAAGCAACTGATAGCCAATTGAGCTTTACAGCGGTATATACATCTATTGTGTTAAAAAGTACCACGTGCATTTCCGTATCAGTCGTACGATGAACGCCGAAGATATATTTAGATGCTCAATCGGCTGTGAAATTATGTTAATGATAAAGGCCAGGATCAGGTTAATATTTTCAAGGTATAACAGTTATTTATGTAAAGGTAAAGAAGAGACGCATGCGACAATGCTTCAGAGAAGGCCATTCACTATATTGGAAGAAGATGTGATTTTTTTTTGTTTACTTCCTGTCGGCGTGTGTATTGATGCGTACGTGACGATTCGCAGTTATGTCTTGTGTGTGTCCACTCATTAATTACACGCTTGCAACTGAAGAAAATGTCCGTAATGTACGAGTCTGTGCATGTTGCAATCACTTTCCAATTACTTGAAATAAGTTCTATCGCAACATCCAACTAGAAACAATTTCGAATATTCGCACAAGGTACATTTTTCAAAGGGTTTTTAAGGGGAAATATCGGCGATTTTACCGATCTGCATGATGAAAAAAAATCAATCTGGAAGCTCCGTTTAAACGGAACTGTTTCGGTTACTGGAACTCGTGTAAACGTTTACCAAATTTCGTAAACGTGGCAGCCCTAGATGTACCTCCCTAAATGAAAATTTTGAATATGGTTATTCCCATTCTAATGCACTTCGTAGTCTCGTCTCGAATTGGAACGTTGCAAGCTGAATAAAGCCACACACCATCCAACGAAATGTGACATAATTAATGACGTCAAACTATTTCCGACAGTTTATCGCAGGATATACTGTCAAAATTTTTTGACGTTATCCAATCAGACATTGCGTTACATTTGCAAGTGCATTAGAATGATTCTTTAATACATATTAATCTTAATTCTCCCTTTTTCAATTGTAGAATAGATACAGAAATAAGATTTGTACACTTAAAACTTTTAACAATTGTAAAATTACCTTATCTGGGAGTTGAGATTCAACTTCTTTCTTCAGTCGACGTAGAAGGAAAGGACGTAGCACTTTATGTAGACGTCTGATGATAAGTAAAGATTCTTCATTGTTTAATTCAACCTGTAACACAACATTGGCATATCAGTTTCCCTTCTGCATTATCCCTTTTTTGCTGTCAGTCACTTGTTGTTTGCTGATAACCTTTGCAAACAGTTTGGACCCAGATCAGGACCGACACTATGTCGGTCCTGATCTGGATCTAATCTGTTTGACATATGCCAGTCACTTTGTTTGTTTGTTGGATTTGATTCTTTATGTCCCATCAACAATCTTTCAGTTATATAGGGACATTCTTCCTGGGTTGAACCAGTACTAAGCTAGAATTAATGTGTCTTGCTCAAGGGCACAACGCAGTGAAGCTCGAACCTGCTGCCCCTAGTCTCGAGTCTAGCACTCTACCACCGAGCCACTGCGCTCCCAATGCTATTCACTCTTTATAATGAGGCTAGAGGACAAAATTTTAGACTGAGCCTTCATCTACATCCCTGCTTTGTGTGTGCAAGCATTGAATGCTCTCGTGTCTGCATGGATTGGTAGGCTGGTCTGAGCCTTTGGATGCTCAATTATGCAGCGATCAAAGTCTCATGTGCTGGCCCAAGTACACGTAAGATATATAATATATCAATAAACTCTGCATCTCATCACAGTCTGCACTGTTTGCTTATCATATTCTGGCCCAAGTACACATGAATAAGGTGTATAACATGAAACGCTGCATCTCATCACAGTCTGCCCTGTTTGCTAATCATATGTAGCTAGAAATTGTGTTTGTGAAGCACCGTGCCTCAGTAGTACCTTTCCTAGTCCCAATACATTGTTATTTAGATAAAAGATACTCACCTTTTCTCCAGTCATGGCAAATGGAGCATTGAACCACTGTTCGAATGTTGTCACACACTTGAAGATTGAGGGCAGCAAGAAATTCAACAAGGCCCACAACTCTGGTAGCTTGTTCTGCAAAACAAATCCTTAAGTTGCATACAATACTGCTTCATTAATTCTGCATACTGGAAATTGTTTCATGATTTTTTGTCGTCTGCTGATTTTTTAAAAATAAACCTTTTCAAAAAGCTCTTTCAGGAATACCATCAAATGTCAAACAGTTTGGACCCAGATCAGGCCCAACATTTTGTTGGGCCTGATCTGGGTCCAAACAGTTTGCTAAGTTATCACCAGATGACACAAGTAGACAAGGAGTTAAATTGGTTTGTGATATGCAAACTATCATTATTATGTTTTTTTCACATCCTTGAATTGTTTAAACAATTTATTTGCAATGCTCTCCTAGATAAAAATCCATAGGTGTGGACTTTGTCAAGGCTGAGACCTGTTTGTTCTGAAAATTAGCTGGTAAACAGTCCCTTAACACAATCACACCTGAGGAATTTACACAATCACTTACTGTCCTGCCAGCCAAGAGTGACAGTGACTTCATGTTTTGTTTACAAAGTTACCAGGGACTTATAATCGATAAATCACTTGTGTATTAATCCTATCATTAGGATAGGATTAATACACAAGTGATCTATCAATTCGCGTTAGCTAAAGTTGGATGTACGATAGTATTTTACTTAGCAATTGTAAACAAAGTATTACGTCACTTTCGCTCTTGGATGGCACGACAGTAGTAACAGCATCAAGTTTACTAATAATTGATTAGTCAACATTCTCCCATTTTTTTGGCAAATGATCTCTAAGAACAAATCCAATATGGAGAGCTAAGAACCTTAATTTCTTCTAGCTAAATCTGGTGGTAACATTGTACAGCGAGTCTGAAACATTCAAACAGAAAGAATGAACATTTTTCCTAAAGTTCAAATGATAAGAGATTAGTTTGTTTGTGTGGATGCTTTACATCCCAATCAACAATTTTTAAGTCATGTGGGGATACTTTCCTGTCCACCTAGGTTGAACCAGTAGAGTGTAAAGTGTCTCACTCAAGGACACAACACAATGCCCCTGGTGAGTCTTGAACTAGCAACCCTTCGATCCCAGGTCTAACCAGGACTTTAGTTAAGAGTGCGTAACAAAAAATTATTATTCTTATAAGATTTTACGCTCAAAAATTTTGCTTAATTGGACCCTATTTTTCTGCAATCCTTGGCAGAATAATTTTATACATTACCTGTAGTGGTGTACCAGTGAGTAAAAGTCGGAATGGAGCTGTATAATACGTGTTAAGAATCTGGGTCAGTTTACAATGATGGTTCTTCATACGATGGCCTTCATCTATCACCATATACTTCCAACGGATCTGAAAATTTCAACAAAAATAAAATCTCATTATAATATATATCAATCATGCAAAAGCTTTCTTAAACACTTTGCAGGCTGGGTCAATTTTAACGATTTTTTTACAAGTAGAGTAAATTAAAACCAGTCTAAAACGGCCGCGCAAAAATAGAAAAAACAGAGATCTTAATGACAAATGGTAGTTTAATGAAGGTCGAAAGTATTGCATTAAATAATTTCTAAATTTTAGATATTTATTATAAAATGTAAATATAAGCAATAAATAAGACAAATTTGACGAATTTATATCCCCTGACGAAGGGGTCGTTGGTGTGTGTAATGACAGCTTATTTGCTTTCATGGTGCCCTGCGCTCAATTCCCTTTAATTTGATATGCAACATGACTACTTTAACAAAAATATATGGTTTGACCTTTTCACACCAACCCCTGGGTCGAGGGTGTGTATGTGGGCAAAATATTTGCTACCATGTTGCTGCAAAAGTTGTCAGCTTTAATTTGATATGCAACATGACCATATTCTGAAAAATTTTAATTTTGGCCTCGACCCCACCCCGAAGTCCACCCCAGATGTTCAGACCCATGCCTTCAAACTAAAATCTCCTTTGGTATGTTTCATATCTATTGCTGCTCTACCTACATACAAAATTTCAGAAAAAAATATTGACAATTGCCTTAGTTATTGAGTATTTAAATATTTGACCTTTGACCCCTTAGGTGGGGTCAAAGGGGTGGGGTAAAACTTTGACACTGCCATGCTTGTCTGCAGGCACGCGGTAATCATGGTGTATAGTGAGAAGTTGTTAAATATAATAGCTTTGATGAAATGTGAAGATTATCACACAAAAAAGCTAATATAGGTTTTGCATTATAATTGCCTATACTAAAACAAGGGCAATAACTCAAGTGTTAAGGGGTCGATTTTGACTAAACTTATAGGATATCGAGAGTCCATGATACTTATCATTTGTACCAAGAATGAATCAAATCTGACCAATAGGTACTGAGATATGGTTCCGGACAGACAAAAAAGCGGCCGGACGGATGGACGGACGCAGCCAAATCTATATCCCTCCAACTTTGTTGGAGGAAAATTAAATTTCTGGAAATTTCATGGAATCATGAATACTTTGGGCCTCTTGCAAAGTTAATGTGACCCAAAGTTTTCATGATTCCATGAACATTCCAAAAATCGAATTCATTTCTTAAATATAAGCTCATGAACACTAGGAATATACTGTACCTTTGATAATGTGGCTTTATCTTTGATGACATATTCGTAGGTGGTGAGTAGCACGTTGAACTTTCCTCCTTTCAGTTGATTACTCAGCTGCTTCCTCACTGGAGGTGAACCTTTGTACTGAACTTTAGAAACACTTGGAGCCCACTTCTCAAACTCTAGCATCCAGTTAGACAAAGTTCTGAAACCAAAAACAAAAACTATGTTTACCTTAAGCTCTCTGTCTGCTACTGACAACTTTTGTCATCTGCTGATAACCCTTGCAAATAGTTTGGATTCATATCAAGTCAAAAAAAAAGATGGGCCTGATCTGGATTCAAACTGTTCTACACTCTGGTGTATTCTTCAAAGAATATTTTGAGAATTTTTTTGAAAAGAATCAGCAGATGACAGAAAATCATGAAAAGTTACCCTGCATGCAGAGGCACTCATGATTGCAGCAGACAACAAATTTTTTTTATATCTTTCTAAGATTTTGGGAAAAGAAAGCTTGAAATTTTCGTGCGAATAATCTCCATAAACAAACGCATCAAGCCTTATTTGGTTTGCTAGAGAAACTGCACAACTTGAAAATGTCGTCTGCAGCAAATTTAAGTGGTGCTTTAAAGAATACCTTACATAAGTGCTCAAGTTTAATTGAATTTATCAAACAAGTTGGGGAAAAGCGATAAACTGGAAGGCTTGCCTCACATTTTATCACTTTTTCGCAGTGAATTTAATAAATTCAATAATACAGGAGCATGAATGTTAGATTCTATTTATCACATGACAATAAAAATTACTGAAAAATTTGCAATTTTAGCGTGAAATAGTCATGATTTTACGCAACATTATAATGACGTCATTACGCTAGGTTACTAAATCTGTAAACCACTAGTGGTTTATCAATTTTATTGCATGGCGTTATATCGCTCCCAGAGGCAATGTTATGTGATAAAATGGTATAATGATCCAAATTTCTCTTACTATTCTCAATTTGTTTTTATTCATCAGAATTTAATCCACAAAATGCTTGTTGTAATGTCAACCAATGAAGCACGTTTTAGACTGGAACATGGTATTTACTTAGGACAAATGTTGCGTTGGATATTGATTTCTCAACCAGTCCAATACACAACAACAATGGCGGAAAACTCGAATTTCATAGCAGGAGGCCAGAAAAAGCTATTTTAATAAAGAAATAGTAAATTTGCTGGCGAATTAAAAACTAGGGCAATGGCAGAAACTACTTCTCTGTCATCTACAACCCTTCTCAAGCCAAAACTATTGACATCGAGCTCAAATTTCAATAAAAAAATGAACAGAAATTTCCGGATAACTATTCAATTTAACAGGTAAAAAATTGAAGATTCAGTGTCCCCCAGAATTTGTAAATGTCCCCCTGAGATTCAGGTAGAGGGACACCTGTGTTCCCCAGAAATCTTGACCTAGGCACAACAATGGGTGCCATAACATTATACTATAAGTTATTATCATTAAAATTTTGTGTGTAAAACTGTCAATATTTTTTATCCATCAGTTAAAACATAAAGTTTTGGGTTTTTAAAAGAACCGTCTCATTTAGACGGTTCTTTTGAGCATCCACAACATATGTTTAAGTGTAGAAATAAAAAAAATACAAACTTTTCTTTAGGCTTGTTACGTTGTATAATAATACAAATTTTGTTACAGCACAGAAATCAACAGAAACAACAAAAACTTACGATAGAGGCACTATAATCAAGAAAGGCCCATTGATTTTTTTCCTCTCCATCAAATAAGTGATGAGTCCAATGGTCTGAATAGTCTTTCCAAGACCCATTTCATCAGCGAGGATTCCATTGAGATTGTTGTTATAAAGGGACACCATCCACTCCAAGCCTTTAATCTGGTACTCTTTGAGGGTGCCGTTCACCATGATTGATGCTTGTTCTGTGACTATTTCACGAATATCATGAGCTTGTCCATAATAATTCTCCTTGCCAGTAACATACTCATCGTCATGTACCCTGTAAAGACATGTTAATATCAATCGGAAAGCCCGGCACAATTCTAGAATCAAATCACGCCTCGGATGTATGTAAGGCGCATTTCCCGTAGTACTATGTACGAAAAAGCTCCATTTGGTTAGGTAAGAAGTTTGAAATTTCATTAATAGGTATTTTCTGGTCATTTTTGTGGGTGTGACATCTTTGTCCGTATTCAAAAGTCATTTCCCCTGCTCTGTAAAAAGAAAATTTGGACAACCATCCCACCAGTCTCCTTTTTTTTTGGTACAGCTAAGGAAATATTTTTACTGTGCACCTAAAACAGATTTAATATAACAGACCAAGTTTAACCCATTAATGCCTTATGGAATGTCCCACTCTTATCAATTGGATGAACCCATTTCAAGTTAAAGGGTTGTTGGGTAGTACGTTTCAATTTCATTCAAATTTTAAAAGTACATTCTGTAAACAAAAAGTACAGAACCTGATCAGATGCCATGTTTGGGGCATCTGATCTGGATCAGTAGTTTGCATATGTCCCCCAAAAAGGGTGCTAGGCTTATATAGGACACACACAGTGACTCCACTGGCTGTGAGGCTTGAACTAGCAACCCTTTCATCCCCAGTCTTAACGCTCTACCAACTGAGCCACTGCGCTCCGCGTAAGTCACTCAGCTGGATCACTGATATAGAGATAAAAAATTTTCCTTTATAACAGCACAAGGACATGAAAGTAGACACTTACCCGGCCACGACAGTGTCAGTGCTGTCTTTGTCTTTGTTTTCCTCTTTACCATGGGAGGTGTCTTCATCTTCCTCCTCCTCCTCTTCTTCTTCAGAACCTTCTTCCTCGTCATCATTCGGGGCAACTTCATACCTGTACAAATATAAAAGGTAAAATACTAGGTGTTTACCAAGCAAGGCATTGAGAACGCTTGTTGACATTGGAGGCTTGCGTTCTCAAAGCCGAGCCTGGTAAACTTCATACCTGCACAAATAGAAAGGTAAACTTCATTACAATACATATCAGATAAAGACATTGATAATGATCGCAGATTGCCTTCGAGTCTTACCTTTATCTCATACATTTACTGATACATTTCAGAGTTGGGATAGCCCCAGGTTTTTTCAGAAATCGTTTTAAGGGAGTTCAAGAGACATAAAAATAATGCTTTCATTTGAAATCATCACCATTTATCAGCTGAATAAAGTATATGATCTATATGAATCTTTAACCTTTTAACTGCCAACAAAAGTATTCAGGGGACTTTTTCAGATTGTGTCCCTTTATTTAAAATTCAAATAAAGACTTGATATTTCATGTGAATCATCTGCTGGCAGACAAGTCACATGAAATGGCAAGCCTTACTTTCTCTAGAGTCAAGACATACAGGTCAATCTCGTTACTACGCGCCCATTGGGGTCCATGAATCTCATTCGCATTATATGGAAACACGCACTAACGATTTAAGAGGAGCATGAACAGCTGTACCTTAGTGTGGGTTGGAAATGTTCGTTTTCAGGAGTGGTTCTGAGTTAATTTGAACTCAAATAACACTTACTGTATAGATTATTCAGATAGTTAAATAAACAAGCACAAGCTCTGTATGTTTTGTCATTCAAATCCCACCAAAATAACTCTGTTTTTAACAAAAATCAAGTATTGAAAACACCTCTACAAGTTGGTGTTACGGTATATGCTGTGTTATAGTAAACATTATACCCACTAGAAAGTCTGGCATTAGAGTCTAGTACAGCTCTAATGAATATTGATTGGATAATTCTTACTGAATTCAAAGGTCAACTTCAATGAGCTGTATTTTGATTGGCTGATATTGTATTCTGCGTTATGGCTAATGAATATTCAATTAAGCAAGGTTGAGTCACAGGTTAGTGACCGCTTTTACTGGTGGGAAATGCCCTGAGGTTAATAGGTAAAATTGGATAATTGGCTTGTGCTGTGAGCTCAAGCAGCAGGTGTCAACTTTATTGATTTTAATTGCTGCGATTGAAGGAAACTATCAAGACAAACATTTGGAGAAAGATACAATACACAACAATATCTTTATGTCAAATTACCCAGTGGAAATTTTGTCTCTCTTTTGAGCTGCCTCTGCTTTTTGGCGTTTTACAACAACAAGAGATTAATTAAGCATGCATTATTTGTTCCATAAGTGAATAGTAATGTTTTGGCAAAACAAACTTTTAGTTTAGAAAAAGAAACAGAGATAGAACAATTTGGATAGATGAAAGATTTTTTCTAAAAAAAAAAGAAATTTGGGAGCCATGGCAGATTCGCGCTATAAGCGTACTCGCGTAATAAGGGGACGAGTACTAACGGGACTGACCTGTATGTCACAAAATGTGTCCTCAGCTGTAGTTCTGATTGAAGCTTTAAGAAAAGTGAACATACCCAGGATAAGCTTCCATCCATGCATCTAGTTGACTAGCTAACGGAGCCTCTTCACCACTGAGAACTTTGCCTGTAGCTGTTTCTATGACAGATACATGCTTGTCTTCTGTGTTCATTGATTCATCAGACTGACAGGAACAAAGAGCAATAACTCTGGTTACTAAATTTAATCAGTGACTAGCTAACGCAGCCTCTTCACCACTGAGAACTTCGCATGTAGCTGTTTCTATCATAAGACTCTGGTTACTACATATTTTGTATAAGTGCATTACAAATTATAAATATGTTCAATTATGTACAGTACAGTAGAATCTGTGTAACGGCCACTCAAAAATAGAAAAAACAAAGATCTTAACGATAAATGGTAGCTTAATGAAGGTCAAAAGTATTGCAGGAGCATTCTGCAATACTTTTGACCTGAATTAAGCGGTAATTGGTCTTGAAAACCAGTTTTTGGTCTTTTTGAGAGTGGCCGTTTTACACAGCTTTTACTGTATGTTTAAAAAATTCTTAGTTCTAACCTTACTGTTCATGAAATCACTGACTGTTTTTTATCTGCAGCCAGTTGTCAGCATGCAATACACATAGACTTTTTTCATAAACAAATCAATCAAATTATCTTCAAACAATTTTCATATTATGAATTTATGACCAATATTATATGCTCAACGTCAGTTAAGTTACCAGTAAATCACATACACTTAACATAGGACAATATTTAGTTCATTCTGAACGAAGAACTGCGTATACTTCAACACTCCATTTTATGGCATAGGGTGCCATGCATCACCACTATGGAAAACAGTATCCATCACACCGAATGCATTATAATCATTCCTTGAAGGACCCCTTAGTTTCCATTGCATAGTATAGGAAAATGCAAAGTTTTGGTGCTACCTTAAAGTTTGATCCTTATTTTTCGCATTTAATGGGATAATTGAAAACATTTTGGTGGTGTTTTCAATGAAAATGTCTAGGGCATGTTCTGACATGTTGTCTTCTGAAAAATGATGATTTTAAATTCCTATTAATTGCAAAAAACATTAAATGCACGTGCACCATAGTTCCAGGGGTCGTGTAACTGTTTTATCTCTCCAAACCATCTTGTCGTTGACCAGAAATATTAACGTAACAGTAACCAAAGAGCTGTATACAATATAGTATACAATACAGTATACAGTATAGTATATAATTATTGACTTCAATAAGGTAGACATGAGGATTTATCTTCCTGAAAAAGTTATTTTCACCGAGGCGACAAGACCGAGGTGAATATCACTTATAAGGGTAGATAAATCCTTATATTAACTGAAAGTAAAGTCAATAACTGTTTTGTTATATGACTTTTCAAATGTGAATGAAAATTTTCTACTTTCACTTTTGTAACTTAAGGGTGTTAAGAAAGTTTGTTCCACTCTTCATCATAAAAAATTGAATCATTTAAAAAGGCTATTATGCTGAAAATTGCATTTTCAATGGGCCTGTTATTCCTTTAATGCTCTGTAGTGTTTGGCATCGTGTCTGACCTCGAATGTCTTCACACAATTACGTTTAATTTGGGTCATGTCTTTCAATTGGTCTAGACTAATATGATATTTTCAAAAAAATGTGACATTATTTTGGGTGGGTCTTTGCAGCCTTGCAGTTTAGTAAACGTACTAAAGGCTTATATAAGATGAATAACAACTCCATTTAGGGTTTCTTAACAAAATTAGAAAATATTCTTATCACTATGGCCAGGATATGACAAGGGTTCTTTGTCATATACCCCCATTTTGATCCTCGAGCCCAAAAATTTCCGAGGGTACTTGATTTTGAAGATAATTTATTCGGTGACAAAATATTTGATTAAACATCCTGTTGTTTGTTTCTTGTCAAGTGTGTCGACTTTAAAAGAATTCCAGTGGCATTTATGTAATAAGACACATAATAACTAAAATAATAGGAACATAATTTTACTGCGGAACGAACTTTCTTAACACCCTTTAGATTTGTGTTCAACCTAAGGACTTTCTCACAAGGTTAAGCAACTGTTTTTAAAATATTTTAATGTAGTATTTTAGATTTTGAAATGTATATAAATTCTCTGAATGCCGAATATAAATCATAAAACACATTTTTTACATTTTGTTTATTCAAACAAAACAAAACTGATGTTAAAATTCATTGAAAGTCTTTAATTTTCATACTCATCATGCTATTTTAGCGCTCTAGAGGGTGATATAAGAAAAGTGTAAAATATATCGACCTCTAGAAACTAGTTTGAGTCGGTTTCATCCTGTATCAACCCTTTAGGCCAGTTTAGACCAGTTTTCATAGTAGACATAGAGATTTATGAAGACAAATCGGGCCAATCAGGAGACAGGATTCTCTCCAAACATATAACAGCTAGAATTCCGAGAATCAGATGTGGCGCCTGACAAAACAGAACATGGCGAGGGGTTTGTAAAAGGTCAAAGTTTTTGCCTCTATGTTTCCCCTTAATTTGAAATGAAAAACATGACCACAATCAGATTTTTTTTTATCTTTTAATCCAACCCACAGGTTGAGGGTGTGTGTAAGGAGAGAATATGTGCTTACATGGTGCTCTATGCTCCATTCCCTTTAATATGTTAATCAACATGAACATGTTCTGAAAAATTTGCATTTTGACCCCTAGGGTGAAGGGGGGGGGGGGGGGGGTCTGCGGGCTAAATATTTGCTACCAAGTTGCTGCATTTGTGATACCCATTACTTTGATAAGCAACATGACTATGTTCTGAAATTTGAACTATTGAATACAACCCCATGGTCAGGGGGGCGGGGCAGACAAAATATTTGTGTAACAATGTTGCTGCATTCGTGATTCCCTTTAATTTGATATGCAACAAGACCTTGTTCTGAAAAAGCTGAATTTTGACCCTTTGATCACCAGGGTCGAGGGGGGTCTACGAGCAAAATATTTGCTAACCATGCTGCTGCATTCCTGATTCCCTTTAATTTGATATGCAACAAGACTATGTTCTGAATAACTTGAATTTTGAACCTTTGATCCCCATCATAGAGGGGGTCTGCGGGCAAAATATTTGCTAACCATGTTGCTGCATTCGTGATTCCCTTTAATTTGATATAGCTTGACATTGCTCGGAAAAAGTTGATTTTTGACCTTTTGACCCCTAGGGTGGGGGTGGGGTTGGGTCTGCGGGCAAAAAAGTTGCTACCATATTGCTGCTTTTTGTGATTCCCTTTAATTTGATAGGCAACATGACCATATTCTGAAAAAGTTGAATTTTGACCTATTAACCCCATACCCAGGGTTGGGCTCATAAACCCGGGAGGGTCACTCATCTAGGAGTTTTCTCTTGGCCTCTACACAAAACTAGAAAGTGGCAGGCCAACTCCCCAGTGCTGAAGCAGTGGTCCAACGGTAGTGGGGGGGGGGGGGGAGGGGGTCTGCGGGCAAAATATTCGCTACCATGTTGCTGCATTTTGTGATTCCCTTTAATAATTCCATGCAGCCAATCAATGCACTTTATTTTGAGTTTGAGAATGAACTCAAGTTTTATAACCTCAAGGCCAGTATTTCTCACCTCAAGATCTGCATCAGACTTCTTTTTCCTCTTCTTTTTCCTCATTTTTTTCTTCTGTTCAATCTTATGCTGTGTTACGAGCTGTACGAGACTGGCTATATACTCATCTGTCTGTTGTAAGAGGTAGGCTAGACGCTTGTCTTTCTTCTGGTCAATCAGTTTCCTATAGCCTTCTTCATCTTCAGCCTACACACAAGAAAAATACACATTAAGGCCATATAAGGAAATTTTATGAGCGTAAAACTGTAATTATTTTCTTACCCATCAATTGAAACATGAGTTTTGGGTGCTCAAAAGAACCGTCTCATTGAGTACCCACAACATATGTTTTGGTTGAGAAATAAGAAAAATAGTTTTTTTGTTACTATATTTGTGCAAGTAGGGTATTTTTTCAACTAGAAATGGCGCTGGAATGTGGTCCCAAATAGCCAAAATAGGAAAAAGAAGCCCTTAGGACATAAAATTTAGCTTGAGCCTTTATATATTTTCATTGTGAGACTGTGAGTGCAATAAAGCTTAGCTCTTTTTGCTTGGCTCTGCGTTAGCTTATAGCCTATGTGACGAGTACTAAAAGCTTAGGTACTGGCCCATACATTTTTACCATATCATCATATAACGATTCCAAAAATCAGCAAAATCTATCCCCTGAACAGCTTATTTGCTTGCACAGTTATGTCATCAGGATAGACAAGCTTAGTCTATATGTTTGTTCTTATCCTGAAATGATTGTACCACTGTACTATGCCCAATTCAGAATTTGGGTGGATTTTTTTTTTATATCTTTCTGTGCGAAGTCAGCCCCAAAATTTTTGAAAACACTGTAGATCCAGATCAGCTGGCTTCTGATGAAGCCAGCTGATCAGGATCCACACTGTTTTCCACTGATTGAAAATACATGCTTACAACTGGAATGCTGCAGGTTACCAGGATACAAATTAGGGAGGTCTGTAGTACATAAAAATATTCAGCATAACAAGGGACAAATATATTTCATTGAGTGTGTTGAAAACATTAGAATTTTCATGAGTGCGCAACACAAATGAAAATTTCGATGTTTTCAATTCACGAGATGAAATATATTTGGTATTTACTCAAAAAAGTAAATTTTCTTTTTATTTTATACTTTTTAGAAGATTTAACGTTAATCAATTTGTTACCCATGCTTCAAGCCGAATCACAATAAAGTAAAAGAAGACAAAGGAGTATTTGTGACAGAATACCTGGATCAATCTACATGATCTATAGTCATTAGGACTTACAGATAAATAGAAATTTATTCAGCTTCAAAGTGCGAGACAAGTGATGTCATAAGCGACGTCATAATTCGTTGATGACATTGAGTAGCATAGGTTACATGTATTGCCTCACTCACTGAAGCGGGGGTGTTGAAAATTCAAAATCGAAAAATTTCAGCAAATCTGAATTGTTTTGGTACAAAATGTTCTTCATGTTCTGACTAAAAAAATGACTACCCACACTTGATGTTTTTGTTCTCAAATAAGAAAGTTATAGGTGTTTGAACTTTCGAAGTGAGCTGCATTAAGTGAATGGAAAAGTCAGAGGTGATCCAAAAACGCTACAGTGAAAATATAGGCTGATATCAATCACTAGTGATTGATATCATATCATTTCACTAATGATTGATATCACTTTTATTTGTTTTTGATATGCATTGATTTCACTGCTAAGTATAAAATAAAAGTCATTGGCTAAAAGTACAGTCTAGGTGGTTCAAAAGTTACATATTTTTGAAAAAGTGTATTTTGATCAGCATACTTCTTTTCTTACTCCTTCACACTTAATTATTGTGACATATAATTTAACCCTTTGGATGTTGAATTTTTTCAATACTTACACGGTGTCAAACAGTTTGGATCCAGATCAGGCCCGACAAAATGTCGGGCCTGATCTGGATCCACACTGTTTGCAAAGGTTATCAGCAGACAACAAAAGACGCCCCTAGTGGGCAAAGAGTTAAATGTAAAACAACATTCTACTTTCTGGCTAAAACCTTGGCTTAAGTTAATTTTGGCTCCAACTTTTTCCATTTAGCTACAACAAATTCTGAGCCAGGGTAAGCCCTGAAAAAGTTGTCTCACCATAAGTCTTCTCAAGCGTTCTTTCTCCAGTCTCTCTTGTTCTTTCTTCTGTTCTCTCTCTGTGTTCATGTGATGCACCAACACTGCCTTGTTCAACTTAGAGATCTTAGTCGTCACATTGCGGTGGAACTCCTTAAACTCCTTAGCATGCTGCAGAACTGCATTCAGATATTCCTGAAATAGTGTGAAAATGCTCTGATAAATTGAGATGATAACTAATAATAAATTTGCATATGGTCAGGCCTCCAGATAAGAGTGCATATTTGAAAATTATTTTCTTTATTTCTCATCCAAAACTTATGTTGTGGGTACTCAAAAGAACCGTCTCAATGAGACAGTTCTTTTGAGCACCCAAAACACATGTTTAAATTAATGGGTAAGAAAATAATTAAAATTTTAAGCAAATAAAATTTCCTTATCTGGACCTATGATATGGTTTCAAAAAAGTCAGCTTGCAGGCATAGCTTTCAAAGAAAAAAAATAATATTTTATCTTTTATTTTGGTAGAAAGCATTTTAATAGTGGGTGAGGTGCTTTCCACAATATGTGATTTTGATGACAAATTGCTAAGAAACAAGAAAATTAACAATTTTGATACTCCACTTATCAATGATAATCAGCAATGGCCCAAAACAGGTATATACAATATGAGCAGTGCAATGTGATTTTCCAACAATGTGGTATTTTGACAAGTGTAGACTCCAACAAGACTGTGTAGCCTCCTTTAAAGCTTAGAAACTCAAATTGTGTTCAGTCAGTAGCTTAACAGTAATAGAATAATATTCAAGCCACTAGCAAAGGCTCTGATCAGACTGCGCGTATGCACAGGCTGATCTGAGGCTTTGCTGGTCGCACATACCACATTGTTGGAAATCCCATGTCACGGCTCATTTATAAATGTTTATTTGTTAAGGCTGAAAATAGAGTGGTAAAATTTATCTGTGTGCTGCTAAGCCAAAATTACTGCATAACTAGGAACCATTCCATAAAATAGTGCTTTTGATCTCAATTTTGAACTTACACCTGTAATTAACCAAAAATTCCCTGAATATTGCCGGTGAGCTTAAATTGGTCTTGAAGAAGGTGCTTCAAAGGTGGTAAAAAATCTAAATTTCTTTCACTAAAATAAGAACAGCTATTTTTAAATGTTTGATAAGAGTGGACAAAATAAAAAAAAATAAAAAATTCTCAACCAGAACATATGTTGTGGGTACTCAGTAGAGCCTCCTCTGAGACGGTTCTTTTGAGCACCCAAAACAAAAGTAAAAACTGATGTGTAAGAAAATATTAACAATTTTACGCTCAAAATGTTTGTTTAACTAGCCATATCGTTGCACTAGTATTATGCTTGTGGCTACTTGATTAACATGAACAGGCAAAATCCTGTGAGCACTAACAAGATAGATTTGGAAGTTAAACCAATAATTTTTTTCTTCAAAGTCCTGTATGTCATACCTGGTGTTTTTGGCGTCTCTTTCTTTCTTGTTCAATCTTCTGTTTCTTCTCCAGTATTTCCGTGGATCTTGCCTCTCGCAATGTTTGACGTTTACTGCGCTTGTATGCCTTGAAGTTAAGAGCTGTTTCTAAAGTCGTGTCTCTCCTCATGCAGGCTACCACTTCACCACGTAACTAAAAGAAACATAGAGAACCATTGTTACAGTCCCAGGTCTTTAGTTAAGAGTGCGTACCAGAAAAATAATTTTCTTATTTCTCAACCAAAACTTATGTTGTGGGTGCTCAAAAGAACCGTCTCAATGAGAAAGTTCTTTTGAGCACCCAAAACATATGCTTAAAATTATGGGTAAGGAAATATTGACAATTTTACGCTGAAAATATTTGTTTATCTAAACCTACGAGTCCCAGTCAACAATTTTTCAGTCATGTTGGGACATTTCCTGGGTTGAACTGGTACATGTACTAAAGCATAGGATAAAGTGTCTTGCTCAGGGACACAACACAGTGCCTCTGGAGAGTCTCAAACTAGGGAACACTAGCACTCTACCATTGAGTCATGGGACTCCTCTGGTCACAGATTGTAATTTTCAAATTACCATATTAAACTTAATAAGCAACCATGCTCCTGCTGGACCATTTTTAATTGGGACAATATTGTGGCGAATTGTTGTATATTATGTCTAAAAGGGTAAAAAAAATGAGCATATAGTACTTGTCCTGGAGGACGAATGACTAACAATTTTCACTCGTCCTGCACTCACATGCACTTGTCCTAAGCGTATGCAATAAAGAACATAAGGGAGTAATATGTAATATGACTTCCTCCAGTAATTCTTCCCAAAGCACTCATCCTTTCTAGATTTCACTCGTAATTAGGAGTGGACGAGTGGAATTTTTGTTCCCTGCCTGAGTTACAGTATGCATGTGTGAGAGACTGTGAGGCTGCTTGGGGATTGTTAAGTGCATGTATTTCCATGTCAGGACTTCTTTTTCATTTCATTATTTCAAATGGACAAAACCCAACACTAACCTGTCTTTGAAAATTGAGAAGTCTCAATGCTCGTAATTCCATTGTAGCCTTTGTTTTCAGTTCTTCAGAAAGATTCGCTGGGATGCTCTGTAATTCTTTGATTCTCAGTGAAATTCGTCCAGCAATTCTGCAAAACAAAATAATGGGATCAGAATTTTCTCTTTGATTTCTCAGTGACAAAGATGCTTTTGGGGTTTCTGACCAGGTGAGGTTCAACTCAGTCTGCTCATCTACAGAGACAAGCTAGTATATTGAAATTTTCCATACAGTTAATTTCACTATTACACTTTCTAGACAGTGAATAACAAAAGAGCTGACCAGATTGAACGGATGCCTAGGTCTGTGCCTTTGTTGTAACCAGGGTTCATACAGGCAAGTAGAAGTAAAATTCAAGCACTTTTCAAGGACTTCTCAAGACTATCCTACAGTTTTCAAGGACGAAAAGTTTATGCAAAAGTCCTAATTTAAGTGTTAAAATTCTACTTCAGAAATGCCAGTCTGTGATAATGGAGAAATTAGTACTAGAAAATTAGTATAAAATTGTTGTGCCTTTATTTGGTGCAGCAAATAAAGGCATAACAATTTTATACTGACTAAGATCTCTATCAACACGCTGTCCTACAGAAAATAGAAGAATTCAAGGACATTTTCAAGGCATATTACATTTTCAAGGACATTTCAAGATAGCCCTCTAAATTCAAGTACTTTTCAAGCCTGTACGAACCCTGGTAACATAATCAGGTTTTCTTGCAACAAGGCTCATATCTTAGAGAAATATTTAAACTTGCAAGATGGATCCATTTTCATCTACGATTATGAAAACTTTATAATTGCTTTAACCTTTTATCTCCCAGTATCCTCTGCTGATAACTTTTGGAAACAGTTTGGACCCAGATCATGCCTGACAAAATGTCAGGCCTGGGCTGGTTCCAAACTATTTGACTCTTATAGTATTCCTTAAAGAATTTTTCGAAAAAGTTGATTTTGAAATAAATCAGCAGACGACAAAAAAGCATGAAAAATTACATAGCATCAGGGGTTTCATTAAGAGGAGGGAGGCAGGGATTTTCCCCTTCTACTCAGGCATGTTTCCCCTGCTACTTTTGATAAATTTGTATAGAGTTTATGGGCAAATACTGTCAAATCACCCGCCAACTTTGCCTTGATGCCTGGATGTCAAAAAAGTTAATGAAACCCCTGTAGCATGCAAAAAGTTAACAACCTACCCAGGACTTTAGTGAAGAGAGTGTAACAGATAATTATTTTTCTTAATTCTCAACCAAAACATATGTTGTGGGTACTCAAAATAACCGTCTCAATGAGACGGTTCTTTTGAGCACCCAGAACATAATGCTACAAATTATGGGTAAGGAAATATTTACAATTTTATGCTAAAATTTTGTGTTTATCTAAACCTGTGAACCTACCTGTTTTCCCTTTCATTCAACAGCTCAACAGGATCAAGACCTGCAGGTTTGGCTACTGGGGCTATTCTATTCTGCTTCTGTTGCATCGACATCAAAGCTTGGACTGAGGGTGTGGGAGGTCCTGTAGATCCAGGTTTGGGTTGTGGAGTAGTTGAGCCGGAACCCTGGCTGGTGGCAGTGGGTCCAGCTGGACCAGTCTGAGGCATGGGTTGTTGCTGGGGCTGTTGTTGTTGCTGTTGTTGTGGCTGGGACATGGGCTGTGCCATACTCTGGGACATAGGTTGTGACATAGACTGAGGCATCGGTTGTCTTGGCTGTGCTGGCACTTGTTGTTGCTGTGGCTGCTGAACAGGCATCATACCTTCGTAATACAAGATGAATTTCAATATCATAAATGAAATGCATGTTTGACTCAGTCCCAAAGCTTTCTTTAAATTTTAAATATCAAAGGGATATACAGTCCAATCTTGTAAAAATTAGACTATTTATGAACAATTAATAATATAATAGGTTCCAAGAGAAAAACTTCATCTCTTTAAGAAAAATAGCCTTAGAATGATAGAAATCATTCTAGAACGATTCAGAAAATTTCATTTCCGACAGCATTTTTAAACGCTTAGAATTTGACTACTCATCTTCAAAGACTGTAAATGCATGTTTAACCCAGTCCAAAAGCTTTCCTTAAATTTGAAATATCAAAGTCGAATCTTGTAAATCTTGTAACACTTAAACTATTTATGAACAATATATAATAGGTCTCAAGAGAAAAACTCCATCTCTTTAAGAGAAATCGTACGAGAACGATTGTGAACATTTCGTTTCAGACAGCATTTTTAAACCCTTAGAAATGGACTAATCTTCAGAAACTGTTCCAAACCAGCGAATAAAGCATAAAGCAATTTTCTTGGTGGAAGCATATTCCTGCAGATCAGGCTAACCTATGTAAATCAATTATTACAAAATATAATGAGAAATAAATGAACGACAGCAACTTCAAATTGTTCAAATAAACATGAAACACCTCTTGTATATAAAAGATTTATATTCACATTTAATGTCTTATCTAACCATCCGAGGCCTTTTTTAAATTATGGGGTGTGCTCTGGACGTCTGGTACCCTGCAGTTGAACTTGAAAGCAGCTTAAGTTGACAAAGTGCATCAAACAATGAATGCAGTTTACACAAAAACAATGGATGTTGAATAATGGAACCACTGTTCACAAATTAATTTTGATGTACTAAACATGTGCATTCCCATCATAATACTGATATAATAAAACTAATTTACTGTAAATGTTCTGAAATTTAAAAACAAAACATGTAGTTACCTGTTTAAAAGGCCTAGACAAACAGCGCAGACCCTGGTCAGACTGCTTCTGAAGAATCTGATCAGGGTCTGCACTGTTTGCTTCTCTGACAAGCATTTTGTGAAATCCAGCCCTAATAACCAATATTTTATTTGATTTGTTAGTTTTGATGCTTTACATCCCAGCCAGCAATTTTCAGTCATGTTGGGACAATTTTCCTATCTTCCTGTGTCAAGCCAGTACTAAGCAGTGGATAAAATGTCTTGCTCAAGGAAACATCACAGTGATTCGCTGGCGGCAAGTCTCAAACTAGCAACTTGTTGATCCAGTCTAATGCTCTACCAACTGAGCCACCAGGCTCTGCACATTTGACCCACAACATGAGATTTCCAACAATTTGGTATGTGCGACTAGCAAAAGCTCAGACCAGCCTGCACATACGCACAGTCTGATCAGAGCCTTTGCTAGTCGCTTGAATATTCTATGAATATCAAGCTACTGACCGAACAGCATTTGGAATTTCGATGCTTAAAAGGAGGCTGCGCAGGCTCGTTCGAGTATGCTTGTCAAAATGCCACATTGGAGATTACATGACACGGCTCACTCTATCTGAGAACAGAAAAAGAAAAGTGTTCAGATGTTTAGAACATTGGCCTGTACCTTGTCTAGACATTTGCTGTGGGTACATCCTCTTTCCCTCCATACTCATCTTCAGCTGTTCAGGAAGGGGTTGGTTCCTCGCCAATAGCTTGTATGCCATTATCTGAGCTCTCAGCTGGTGTAGCTGCTGGGGAGCAAAATGCTGTTGTCTCATTGGCTGACCTCCCATCTGCGTGTTGGGCCCACCCATCTGGCCAGTTCCTCCCATCTGCGAGTTAGGACCACCCATTTGGTTGGGTCCTCCCATTGGAGCATTAGGACCACCCATTTGACCTGGCATACCCATTTGTGCATTAGGTCCACCCATCTGATTTGGACCACCCATCTGAGCATTAGGGCCACCCATCTGAGCATTAGGTCCACCCATCTGACTGGGCCCACCCATTTGTGCATTAGGACCACCCATTTGATTGGGTCCTGTCATCTGCATATTTGGGCCACTCATCTGATTTGGAACACCCATTTGATTACCGGATCCACTCATTTGATTGCCTGGTGCCATCTGTCCACTCATTTGAGTGTTGGGTCCCTGCTGCATACCCCGACCACCTTGCATTGGCATTCCTGAAAGAAATTGATACATTTTTTAAAGAATTCTAGATGTCCCATTACTTTAATGTCAAAGTTGTCAAACAGTCATGTAAGCTTGAATGAGCATTTAGTCAAATCCACTTAAAACACCTCAGGCACCTAATATCTCCACCATTCAGTATGTACATGTACAATGTACAGTGAGTGAACAATTGATAATTCTAATCATGAAATTTCAATGTACCCAGGGTTCACCCTGCCATTAGCCTTTGTAGCCATTTGCTACTTACTCGAGTTGCTACAAATATAAGTCATTGGCTAAAAGTACAGTCAAGGTGCTTAAAAAATTACACATTTGCGAAACAGTGTATTTTGATAAGCATTTGGGTTAAACAGTTTGGATACAGATCAGGCCCGACATTTTGTCGGCCTGATCTGTGTCCAACCTGTTTGCAAAGGTTATTAGCAGACAACAAAAGTCTCCGCTAGCGGGCAAAGAGTTAAATACAAAACAATTTGTTGATACTACATTATAGCTAAAACCTTGGCTAAAGCTAATTTCATTTGGCTCCAACTTTTTCCATTTGGCTAAAGTGTTGGCTACAACAAATTCTGAGCCAGAGTAAGCCTTATGTACCTGTTGATATCAAAGTAGCTTTGTAACATATTGGATTCAAACAAGCTGGTAAATTTCTGATTGTTTCTCAGGCATTTAGTTAAGAGTGCATTCCAAAAAATTCAGTTTCTTATTTCTCAACCAAAACAAATGTTGTGGGTACTCAAAAGAACCGTCTCAATAAGAGAGTTCTTTTGAGCACCCAAAACATGTTCAAACTGATAGATTAGAAAACATTTACAATTTTACTCTCAAAAATTGTGTTTATCTAACACACTATGGTTTCTATCAAAAGATATGCTGTGGGTACTTAACTCTTTCCTTCCTACCCGCAACTTTAGTCATCTGCTGATAACCTTTGCAAACAGTTTGGACCCAGATCAGGACCGACATCACTCTGATAGTGAAGTTAATTTTGAAAGAAGTCAGCAGACGACAACAAACGCATGGAATTTATCCAACATGCAAAGAACAAGCACAATGAGCACCCACAATGAAATAATGAAAATAAACATTTTTGGGGTAATCTATTTGTTAAAAATTCAAACTCCTGTCAACCTGTGTACTTAAAGAGTTGAGACCATTCTTTTGTTTGTTTGTTTGATTCTTTACGTAACGTCCCATCATCAATCTTTCAGTTAAACAGGAATGGGTCTTCCTGGGTTGAACCAGTACTAAGCTAGGATAAATGTGTCTTTCTCAAGGACCAAAACACAGTGATGTTGGTGAGACTCGAACCCCCGGCCCCTCAGTCTCGAGTCAAGCACTCCACCACTGAGCCCCCTACGGTTCTTTTGAGCATCCAAAACTTATGTATAAACAAGGATAAGAGCGCAATCACAATTACAAATGTACATGTAATTGTACAAAAGTTTTGTTAATCAGGATAATTGCACCAATACATTTCAATGTTTAGTTTTCCCCAAATGAATTATAAAAGTAAAAAAGGGACATCTTCACTATGTCTGATAAAATATTCCCGTCAGAATAGGGCCTCGGGCCACAATTGGCCTGCCAGTGAAACACCATCGAAATGGTGTTATGCTGGCAGGCCAAGTGTGGTGCCCTTTTACATGCTTACTGGGTAAGGGTTGGTATGTACCTTGAGGGAAGTTTGATGAGCCATCAGCACTTCCTTGACTTGGCACGTTTCCTTCTGTACCACTTCCTCCCATAGAAGAGCCACTGCTGGAAGGACGACCCATCTGGTTTCCCATAGATTGACCTACCATGTTTGGCCCTCCACTCTGCATATTTTGCATGTTGCCCATGTTTGGTCCTGTTCCTCCCATCATGGGGCCAGATCCCTGCATGCTCTGTCCTTGCATCATCTGTTGCCCCATGTGTGGTCCACCGGACTGCATGTTAGGCATACCTTGACCCATACCCGGTCCTGAACCCTGCATGTTAGGATTCTGAGCACCTCCCATCATATTTTGATTATTCATGTAACCACCCATTCCGGGGCCACCTTGCTGCATACCAGGTCCAGGTCTCCCCATACCAGGGGCCTGGCCACTACCAGGAGCTGTCATATTTGGACCACCCATTGCTGGATTGCTCATGTTGGGTACTGGCCCCATTCCACCACCCTGCATTGCCTGTGGATTCATTCCACCTTGCATGGAGTGTGGACCACCTTGCATGCCCTGAGGGGCTCCCTGCATGCCTTGGGGATGCATGCCACCTTGTCGAGTATTAGCCATGTTATTATATCTGGGATCGTTTTGCATACCCTTGTCATCCATTTGACTCAAGGCCTAAAAATAGAAACACATATCACATAAGGAGGTACTGGAATCACTAATCAATATAACAATAAAATTTTGAGCCACGGCATGAGATTTCCAACAATATTACATTTTGACAAGTGTAGACTCAGACAAGCCTCTGCAACCTCATTTTAAGCTTAGAAACTCCAAATGGGGTTCAGTCAGTAGCTTGACAATCATAGAATACTCAAGCGACTAGCAAAGGCTCTGATCAGACTGCGCATATGCGCAGGCTGATCTGAGGCTTTGCTCGTCGCACATACCACATTGTTGAAAATCTCATGCGGCGGCTCAAATACATTTCAGGAATTGAGTTTTTTTAAAGTTATGGCTTTACTTCCATTTGTATGACATCACACAACAACATTGGCTGACTGTGATTTTAATCGCCAACTTTGTCAATTAGCAAGTCAATTTTCTACCAACTGAGTGGATGAAGACCTGTTTTGAGCAAAGGTGCCAACTTTTAATTGAAACCTATTGTCTTACGAATATAAGACACACACTACTAAGTGTTGCATAGCGAACTGGTGGAGAAATCAATGGCTTTGACCATGCAAAAAGTTGTAAAAACATTCCGAGACCTTTCAAGTTTGAGCGATTACTAATGGGTTATAAATCGAAACTCAAGGACCGATTATCGATTAGCATATTGACGTCAATTAGCCAGCCCTATCCTAAACAGTTTTCAAGTTACTGAGCGGACTAGACACAAAAGTGTGACTTAAAGTTGTGACCTTGACCTTGGGAGTTGGTGGCTAAGAGTTGTGTGTGACACACCTTCATACTATGAGTAATAATCCTGTGAAATTTAATTGAATTTGGCCCCGTACCCTTGTAGGAGATATGATCCGGACACAAAAGCGTGACTAACAGGCAGACAAAATTGAGCAAACCTACAGTCCCAAAACTGGTAGGGAACCAATAAATGCCAGTCCTATTCTTTGCCTTGAAACAAAATTAGAAAATTACAAGATGAGAGAAATCTGGTGTGATCCCTCAAATGGAAAGTGACCCCCACCCCAGGTACCTGTGGGTCATGATGACCCCCCTCCCCAAATTTTGTCAGGGGAAGACCTTAATCGATCTTCATCCAAGAAGATGGATATAGACTATTGGATCTGTTAAGAAGAAAAATCACCATTATGATAGCCAAACTAATAGCGTACATACACTGTTTGTAACTTGTTGTATTCTTTGCACACTATCCTGTGAGTAAGCTGGTCCAGGCGGGGGTGCTGTCATAGGACTCCCATCTCCTGAGGCCATATCAGGACATCACCACAGCAGCTATAACACTACCATCAAATGAACCCTAAAATGAATGAAGACTTTGGTATATGGTAAATGTTCTAATATTTTGAACAATTTTTTCTTTCTTTTCTCAAATAAAATGTTAGTTATCAGGGCTGGAATTCACAAAATGCTTGTCAGAATAGCAAACAGTGAAGACCCTGCTTCTTCAGAAGCAGTCTGATCTGGGTCTGCACTGTTTGTCTAAATCTTTTTGGCAAGCAACTAGTGTTCAAAATTTTAAAACATTTACCGTACTGGAAACCTCTTAACAGCTACTTTGACAAACAGAGAAGACTATTAAGATAAAATAACACAGAATGCAGCATTTCATCATGATCTGCATTGTTTGCCAGGATAAAAATAATCTTCAGGGAAATACATTGTACTAACCTGTGACCCCTTGTTATGTACAATGAACTATCACAGGTTTATTGTATCAAACAAGAAGGAAAAATACTACAGTATACAAAAGGTTAACATAGACAGGGATATGGAAATACCAATGGTCCATGCCTGACATTGTCTGACCTGGTCCTACATGGGACTTCACTCTGTGGTCTGCCGTCAATAGGGTGGGCATTTCCCATGCACACCTAAAATCAGGATTTGGTGACAGGTGTCAGTCATTGTAGCCCGCTGCATTTCTTATGCACCCAAAGTTTGCAGCCACTGCAGTAGATGCAGTTGTTGCCTAGGACAGACAGTGCATGGGTATCCTGGTTTCAGCTGGACTGAAATTTACTTCGTCCAAGCAGCTCCAATATTGTACGGACATTTGGAAATTTTAAGGACATTTTTTGAATTTTTTCAGGCACTCATTTTTACAACCATATACGCAACCTGCTATCTGCCCTTCTCATAAGGAAACCAGGGGTAGTTTTGATACCATTTCGGGCGGTAAGTGCAGCCTGATTGATTGGCTGGCTTTTTATTTAATGAGGAGACTGGAGCTTGTTGATTGGCGGAAGTGTGTGGGGTACTGTTTCTTTGCTGCTAGCAGCTATTTGTGGTCGCTGCATGACTCGTTAGTCGCGAAAAGTGGCTGTACAGGTAATAATGGAGTGGGTAAACTGTTTTGGGGTATTAAAAACTTGAGTTTCTGTTGTTTCCTGGTGGCAATTAAGTTTTTAAATCATATTACTGGTGAATGCCAATGGAAATGTGCTGTCTGCTTCGAGATGATATCAAGGGAAGATACTAAATTAACAGGATGCAATTGACCAATCAGGCATCGCGTAACAAAACACTATGACTGGTTTGCTTTAGTGAATAAGTATTCCACCTTTAAAGTAAAAAAAGACACTCAGGTCAGCAAATTTTCTGATAACTGGAAAAACCTTACTAATGCAAACGGGCACGGCACTGGCTTTCATGCCCCTAACACATCTCAAATCACCATTAAAATTATTTTACATAAACGTATTTTCTTACTGGAAATTGTTAATCATACTATTTGCAGAGGATAGAATGAAATAAATATGGGAATTAAACCTCTTTGTCCTATGAGAGTCTCTGTTTGACTGGGCCCATTCTATTCTATTTGTTGTTTAGGGGTTGCCGCCATATTGTATTGTATCTATATATAGTCTGCCTTTATAGGCACACTGGAGATCTCCAGTAGAATTCTTCTTGAGTATAGTCTATTATACTTTACAAAGTTTATAAAATGTCACCAGTTAAAAGCCATGTACATGTACAGTTAAAAAAAATTTCACAGAAGATTATTTACAAGTAATCTACCACCAGACACTTATAAAAGTACATAGGACTATTTAAAAATTCAAATAAGTTCTATTGTTTCCACCAGTCCCTAAAAAGGGCACGGTAAAGTTTCCAGGAAAAGGGCACTTTAAGCGTGTGACAACAGACGCCGTTTTACGTTTGCGCGGATTGATATATCATATGCGCGATTTTTTTATACAAAAGCGCGGAAAAAGTACCATCATATGCACGGTTAAATTGCGCGGTTTTTAATTACTCATATATGTCACTTGGACAGGTTAGGCATTCTATAGTCGTATCAAAACCATAGAAAAGATAACGAGATTCAACTATAGTGCTTCCGTTCGCCAGGCGTTGAATTCAAAGTCTGTTGCCCCCTGCTCACGAACGGGGGGGGGGGGGGGGGGGGAATGGAATTTCGAGTGTGTAACTTAGTCTTAATGGTTTTTAAAGGTCAAGAGGTGTGATCGTCCGTTGCTTTCCTTTTGACGTGAGATCGCAGTTGCTGTCTTTCTGGGCTATTATATCGATAATTAACCTAAAGGCGAGACGCGCAAATGATACCTTATTTTCACACGCTTTTCATACAACGTCACGGTATGATTTCCGCGCTTATGATATACGGCCACAACAGTCTAAGAGGGCATTATTGAATACGCGGCAACAAGCTAAGAGAGCACATTTAAGCCCAAGTTCGAGAGTGAATATGATACTTATGTCCCTTTTTAAATGCAAACTATACTGCTTATTTAATTGTTATTTTAGAATTTTCAAACTGACTGTTGAATGGCAGTTTCTGGACTCTTATTGATGAGCACACAATTATTTTTTATTTTTTTTTATTTTTAAAATTTATCAGAATCACATTATTATGGGGAACATTTTGCTTTTCTTCAATAGCGATCACTTCCTAATTTTTTAACAAGGCTGCCTTTCTTCAGTTCTTTCCAGTATCTGTTTTGACAATTTTACTTTAACCTGGTTCGGTGTTTCAAATTCACACATTTTAGATAATTTCTTAATGGGGTATTGTCATCAAAGTGATGGTCAAAATTGCCTCAGGTAATTAGTGACCATTGTAAAAGGATTAACACTGAGTAAACTATTGTAACAGCAGGTGTCTTCCTTACTACTTCAGGCTTCTAACTGAAAAAACTGTAACTTCCTTACTTTTTGTCAGATTTTCATGGGAGCCGGACAAAACATCCCGGGACAAAACATCCCATGCCATTTTTTGACACCCCGGACAAAACATCCCACAAAGATTTGCCACCCCGGACAAAACGTCCCATGCAGTTTTTGTCACCCCGGACATAACATCCCATGCTTGTTTTGTCACCCCGGACATAACATCCCATGCCATTTTTGCCACCCCGGACAAAACATCCCACACCCAGACTGCTCCTTCAGGGTAAGTCTCATTTGGGACTTTCATCTACTATTACATGTACTAGCAGTGAATGCCCTAGCAAGACTGTCCAAATGATATAAACTAGATCTTAAATTGATTGAAAGGCAGTTTCACAGTATAAATACAATTTGATAAAAGTTAATTATATCTTCTTGTGACAAACAACTAAATTGAGGTGTTAAGAAGCCAATTACATCTTAAAAGAAATCATTTTACAGTTTGAGTCAAACAAACTATTGTAATTGGGAAACATATGTCTAATTAGCCTAATTATCTATCTACCTTTGATCTCCAATCATTTCAATAGGTATGGTACATTAAGAATATTAACCCTTAAAGCTCCAAAAGAAAAAAAAATGCATCTGAAAATGTTGTCCGCTGGAGTCATCTGCTGCAAATAATTGCCTAACATTACTGACAGATTTGGTATTGAAGCAAACAGTGTGGACCATAGGAGCAGTCTGATCTGGGTCCACACTGTTTGCCATAGAGGCTTCTTAAACATTTCAGCAGACGAGAAAACAGACTACTTTTATTGCGATTGGCGCATTAATACAATTAACTAAATGGGATGTTTTATGCACTATCATAGGCTTTAACAAGAGTGTGGGATGTTTTGTCCGGGGTGGCAGAAATGGCATGGGATGTTTTGTCCGGGGCGGCAAAAATGGCATGGGATGTTTTGTCCAGGGTGACAAAAACTGCATGGGATGTTTTGTCCGGGGTGGCAAATCAATGCGGGATGTTTTGTCCGGGGTGTCAAAAAATGGCATGGGATGTTTTGTCCCGGGATGTTTTGTCCTACATTCGATTTTCATGATTTTTTCACCAAAATGTAGGGCATTTTATGTAGTTTAAGAAAAGGGGCATGGGACTGGGGAAAAAGGCAAGGCGTGACGCCATGCTAAAACTGGCTAGGGGAAACACTAAGTTCACTTTTAAGCACGTTATTAATGTTCTATATTGGAATCTGAAGCAATAAAAAAAACGCATGACCTACAAATGATTAAATAGGGCCTGCACAAAAAGGAAGCAGGGGTGTGGGGGCACAGCCCCCATCATTCAACAAGCAGAATGTAAAGATTTAGCCTTACGTCATAAACTGCGACCAACTAGTCCCGACCAGCCTATTTCAGTATGCCACATTCATTCTCTACATCATATAGGAGGTTTTAGGATTTCCCAAAGTGATGTCATTTTCGCGTGTGTGCATATCCGTGGCCGTCAACGGTACGGCCAGGTCTATGGAATCTGTGTTAAATGCAGGTTTATATTTTGAGAAAAATGGACTTTTATAGACAATGTCATATCAAAACTTGTTTGTATTCTTTGATATACATTCAAAATACATATTAATGATAAATAAACGTTCGTTTTTTGGAACTTTTATTTATCATTAAGTATGTATTTTGACGCTGGTGAAATAGAAGATATCTAAAGATGCCACTGGGTCTGAGGACATAACCCAGTGGGGGTACTCTGGTATTTTCATACATATGTAGGCTCGGGTCACTTTTTTTTGGTTCAAAATTTTGAATTTCAATATTTTTTGGGGTTTTGAGAAAAATGAATATTTTTGGGGGTATGAAATTTTGTAGATATTCTTTTGGGGTCATCACAAAATTGGACAGTATTTAGGGGTCATTTCTATGCATTTAGGGTCTTTTCTTAAGGTCAAGAAAGGGGGATATTTTTTTGGGTTGACAGGTGGTAAGACCGCGGTGCTAGTGTTCCTGGGTTGTGGATTTGAATGCTAGATTGCACTTTACCTGGCACAACTGATTTTGACGAGGTATTTAGGGTATGTTTGCTTCTAAATTATTTCTTGAAAAGTTTGGTATGGTGGATACATAGCCTGAACACAATTGAGGGGGAATGGGGGCATAAGCCCCCATTTATCATGAATGCAGGTCAAGTCAGCCTTGGGTCAAGTCGGCCTGAGTCAAGTCGGCCCGGGACAGCTCGGCCTGGTCCTAAACAATTATAAGAATGCTACTCAATGGGTCCAACTTCATAACTGGACTGAGAAGCGGAGTGAAACCTGGGTGATGTTACCTCTAAAAACATCAGCGTACAGCTCACAATAAGGGAAACTGGCAAACTTTAAAAAACGTTAAAAAACAGACAAACAAAAACTCCTTGCCCTTACAGGCGGAATAATTAAAACTTATATATCCAGGAACTGTGCAGACGAAATTGTCACGTCAATCCCTGCTTTGGAACATTTCTAAAATTCAAACTAATAATGCCCCACACCTATACTTAATACAATAGGCATATGATAAAGACAGGACACAGTCAGAATTCCTTTATGTTGCCTTAGAGGGTGCATGATACTGGACGCTTTGTGCGCGCTCTATATGCCTTAGGTGGCGGGCCGCACTGCGCCAACATTATAACCGAAATAGTAGTACCAACTTCAAAACGACATGTAAGGAAAGGAAGATGTAAAACAAAGCGAATATAGTATCCAAGAAATTTTTGCTAATTCAATGTTAAGAAAACGATAATTGCCTTGTTTGCAAGATATGGGAAAGCGATCAGTGAGTGCTTGACAAAGTGTTAAAACTTTAATTAAATTCAAGACGGCCATTACCTTTATCAAGTAGCAGTGTGGTCTCAGTGATTCTGTAAAGGATCTATTCTACGACCAACTTAGGGCTGTGACTGCAATGATCCCAGCATCGGAATTCCTCATCCCATGTGGTGATTGGAATGGCCATGTAGGCAGTACAGGCTCCGGTTACAAAGAAGTTCATGGAGGCTATGGGTATGGCAAGCCAGACCCTGATAGTGAGGGTGAGAGGATCCTGGAATATGCACTAGCATATGACCTGTTCCTCGGTAACACATATTTCAAGAAATGTGACAGTCACCTCATCACATACAGGTCCGGTAATACAGCAACCCAGATAGACTTCATGTTATTTCGAAAGAGCCTGCGCAAAACTTGTTATGGATGTGAAGGTGATTCCTGGAGAGGAGGTTGCTCTGCAGCATCAGCTCCTTGTGTGCGACATGATGATTGATATGCCGCCCCAAATCAAGCGCAAATTCACCCAACGTCCAAAAGTGTGGTAGCTCAGAGATCCTCAAACATGTAGCCAAGTCCAGGAAGTCTTCAAGGCACATGTGCCCGCTGTGGAAACTGAAGCGGCTACTACTACTGAGGAAATCTGGGCAAAACTCAAGACAGGTTTACTGAAGACAACAGAGGAGGTGTGCGGCACAACAAAGCCCCACCGATGGCGACGTGAAACTTGGTGGTGGAATAAGGAAGTAGATGATGCCATCACAGACAAGCGCCAAGCTTTCAAAGCATGGAAGACTGGCAAATGCACACGAGCATCATATAACACTGCCAAGCGCATCTCCAGACGTGTGGTGCACCATGCACGCCACGAAGAAGACAAGGTGGTCTATGAGGGCATTGACCATAAGTCGTCTGATATCTTCCGCCTCGCCAACCAGATGAGGAAAGAGAATGTTGATGTAGGCGACAAGCCAGTTAAGAATGACTCTGGGGAAATGTCAATGAGCGAGGAGGCAAAGCAGAATGCGTGGGCTGAACATTATGAAAGGCTTCTCAACGTTGAATTTGACTGTGACCCTCATCACCTGTCCAATGAACCTCCGTTAGAAGGCCCGCCTATCCCAATCACTATTGACATGGTGAGGAAGGCCATCTCAAAGATGAAGTCGGGCAAAGCTGCAGGTCAATCAGGCATAGTGGTGGAGATGATCAAGGCAGCAGGTGACACAGGTCCCACCATGATCCGAGATCTTGCTACTGCCATTATCCGTGATGGCAAGGTCCCAACTGACTGGGAGGAAAGTTTCATTGTCTGCCTTTACAAGGGCAAGGGTGATGCTTTGGATAGAGGCAACTATCGAGGCCTCAAGCTGACTGAGCAGGCCATGAAGATCCTAGAGAGGATTGTCGATGGTCTCATAAGACAGGTGGTGTCTATTGACGTCTCCCAGTTTGGCTTTGTCCCAGGAAGAGGCACTACAGATGCAATCTTTGTGGTCCGGCAGCTGCAGGAGAAATACCTAGCAGTGAACAAGAGGCTTTATATGGCCTTCGTGGACCTAGAGAAAGCAGTTGACCGTGTCCCTCAGAAGGTTATCTGGTGGGCCCTGAGAAAGCTAGGCGTTGAGGAATGGATTGTGCGGTTAGTCCAGGGAAAGTACGCTAATGCACGAAGCCAGGTTCGTGTTGGCGAGGGTTTCAGCAAAGAGTTTGAGGTGAAGGTCGGGGTCCATCAGGGATCTGTACTCAGTCCCTTGCTCTTCATCATTGTGCTGGAGGCCTTGTCACGTGAGTTTCGGGCTGGTGTTCCCTGGGAGAACCTATATGCAGATGATCTTGTCATCATTGCTAACTCCCTAGAGAAATGTGTCAGGAGGCTCTTGATATGGAAAGAAGCCATGGAGAAGAAGGGATTGAGGGTAAATGCAGGAAAGACAAAGGTCATGATCTGTGGTACAGGCCTGGATCTCTTGCAGAGTTCAGGCGAATACCCATGCGCTGTCTGTCGTACAGGAGTAGGCAACAACAGCATCTACTGCAATGGCTGCAAACTTTGGGTGCATAAGAAATGCAGTGGGCTACAACGACTGACACCAAATCCTGATTATAGGTGTGCACGGTTCATGGGAAATGCTCGCCCTATTGACGGCAGACCACAGAGTGAAGTCCAGGTCGGACCTGATAAGCTTGAGGTGGTAGCTTCCTTCTGCTACCTAGGTGACATGCTTTCTGCTGGTGGGGGCTGTGAAATGGCGGTCATTACTCGTGTGAAAACCGCCTGGAAGAAGTTCAGGGAGCTACTACCAGTTCTCACATCCCGCCACCTCTCTTACAAAAGTAAGTAATGGTGCAAAGATCAGGAATTGATACAATCAAGTACCACACCTGACCCAGGATACCAATGGGAAAGTGACAAACTCACAGAAGACACCACAAACGAGAGCCAAGAGGTCAGCCCTTTCCCAGCAGGTGACCACAAAGCACATATAAACAGACGCGCACAAAACATAGCAAACACAAGACAGAACAAAAACATAAAGGATCCACAAAAGAAGTACCGCCTTGGAACGGTCAGTAAAATATTTTACTGGAGGGCTTAAACCGGTTTAACGGCGCCAACCTCACCCTTACCGTACACCAAACGAGTAATTACCATTCGCCACTAGTCACAGTGGAGGTGACCTAGAGTGACGCACGGTGTCGCCACGGTGACGACACGTTGACATCCACCGACAGAACGAGACTGGTGACCGTTTCACGGTGGATCCGATAATAGCCACGGTGTCGCAGCGTGTATTTTATTGCACTGTTATATAAACATTACCCTCGCGCTTAACAGGTGAGGACCCGTTTAAACTGTCGAAAACGATCAGTAGCACAGCGCAGGCTTTTCACGGTAATGTGCTAGTTATACTAGAAAAGCGTTGTAAATCAGCGCTATTTGTCCAGATTTTCTCCCCATGAAGTATGCCGACACCTGCACGTGAAACAGAAGCAAACGTGACAAAATTCATATCGCATTTCGCCAGCTTTTTACCTTTGACATGCGATCATTTTGAGCACCGATTATGAATTGAGGTTCTACAATAAACTTTACTTTTATTTCGAAGTTGCCTTTTTCTTCTCAACATAACACAACCATATTTTGAGGAAACTCGTTAGCGACGCATTGCAGGGGCAATTCTAACCCCTCTGTTTAGCAAACAATGTTTACCCAGATGAAACGCTATTTGATGCAAGACTCCTCGGCTTTGAAATTAAGTTAAGATTTAAAGCATTTCTGTCATGCCGGACTATCAAATTAGACTAGATACCTAATATCTTTTTTGATATTTCTTTTCCCTATGTACTTGGCTTGTGCGAGAAGTAAAAGGTCTAGTGTGGAAAATAACTTTAGGATCATGCCCAAACCACATGCACGTTGCACGTTTAAGACCATATACAAAACATCTGTGAAGTTTCCTAAAGACCGGAATAAAATTGAAGAGGAGTTACGCTCACAAATAACTACACATTGTATCCGAGATTGGCAGAAGTTAAAAGTTCACAAGTTGAAAAAAGTGAAAAAATAATTTGACGATAATGGACCAAACCAAATGCACATTCTCAGTCCATGGACAAAACATCTGTGAAGTTTCAAAAAGATCGTACTAAACCTGTAAGCCGGGGGGGGGGGGGGGGGGGGTGCGCTCATTAAGTTACAGTACCCCTCATTTCACCAACGGACAAACTCATTTTAATAGTCTCATTTGATAAACGTCGGGAGACAATTAATTAAAAAATCTCCCTACCGTGAACAATCGATGTTGGTTTTCATTGCATGTTCGAGCAGGAAAAGCTCTAGCGAGAGCCATTTGAGCAGTCTCGCCAGTTACGCCAGCCAGGGGGGGGGGGGGGGGGGGGGGCGCTCATTAAGTTACAGTACCCCTCATTTCACCAACGGACAAACTCATTTTAATAGTCTCATTTGATAAACGTCGGGAGACAATTAATTAAAAAATCTCCCTACCGTGAACAATCGATGTTGGTTTTCATTGCATGTTCGAGCAGGAAAAGCTCTAGCGAGAGCCATTTGAGCAGTCTCGCCAGTTACGCCAGCCAGGGGGGGGGGGGGGGGGGCGCTCATTAAGTTACAGTACCCCTCATTTCACCAACGGACAAACTCATTTTAATAGTCTCATTTGATAAACGTCGGGAGACAATTAATTAAAAAATCTCCCTACCGTGAACAATCGATGTTGGTTTTCATTGCATGTTCGAGCAGGAAAAGCTCTAGCGAGAGCCATTTGAGCAGTCTCGCCAGTGCTTTTGCTATTCCCATTCAAAACATAAGTGCATTTAGAAGACGTTGACTTGGTCTTTATTGCACTTAGTGCGAGCAAAACAAAGCCCAAACGAGTCTGCCCAGTCTCGCTGTATAGAGCAAAACGCATTCAAAACATTTAGAAGACGCAGACACGAAATCGACGTTGTTGTTGTTGCTTCTGCAAAAGCTCAGACGTGTGCGCACTTGCGCACGCAGACACGAAATCGACGTTGTTGTTGTTGCTTCTGCAAAAGCTCAGACGTGTGCGCATTTGCGCACGCTTGGCAGAGCCTTAGCTGCTCAGTATTGGTCCTGATTATAATTTGTTACTCTGATAGTGTTCCTCGAGTTAATTTACAGATTCGACAGGCCACAAAAAAACGTGCAAAATTATCCTGTAGCTACCACAAATTACATGAAGCAGCATGGGCGGATCCAGACGGAACGGTGAGACGGTTCTTTTGAGTACCCAAGACAAGTGTTTGTTGTTAAGAAACCAAGTTATATGTCATTTACGCATTCTTATCGGGAGGTCTGGAACTTACTTTTTTTCGTGTACTTTCTCCAAGAAAATATTGCAATGAAGACAGCGGACCGTCGAAGCTCATTGTTTAAAATTCTGAAATATTTTTTGTAAGCCAATTCCGATGCGTAGACGCATCTGCATAAGCATGCTGTGTTGTCGTTTGCTGTACTGGCCGAAAACTTGCTCGGAAGATTTATGTATATTTCGCATATGGGATTATTAATTCTTCCGACGTATATGCACAGCTATCTAGTGGGACTAGAGATATTTTTGTCACTTCCTTCCCTTCACACACGTCGACCTCTATGAGACGACGTGCATCGAAGATTTTAGACGCCCTGCTTCAAGGTCAAGTTTATTTCAGGTTGTGCATCTGCGCTGTGTGACGTGAACCCCCGTCTGTCAAATACTTATTTTTAAAAGTCGTGTAAAGATGTCAAATCATTTTAACTTTGTTCAGGTTTCGCTATCCCTTAAAGCGCCAGCAAAAAAATGCTTCTGAAAATGTAATCTGCTCCAGTCGTTTGCTGCATATATTGACTAATGTAGGCAAACAGTGTGGACCCAATAGGCATTACAAGTGTCGTCTGCTGATAGCCTTTGCAAACAAGTTGGACCCAGATCAGGTCCGATGAAAAGTCGTGCCTGGTCTGGATCCAAACTGTTTGACACTTTTATGGAATTCCTGAAATCAGCCGAAGACATTGCCCGTCATTCAATTACTGCATTTTGTCACGTACACAAGGGCGATTTCGGCTTTGAAGTCGACAAAGAGTGTTTCAACTTTTGACATCAAAGGTCATGCCAAACTTATTTCTACATGTTGTGAGCACTCATGCCTCTCCAAGGCGATTCTTCTGAGCAGACTCGTCAAGTAACTCGGAGGCACATCGGATATGCGGCAATCTAAAACGCTCATACTATCGACGAACATAGATAAAAAATCGTTAGTGGCAGAGGTTTAGGTTGCAATTTGTCGCCAGACTATGGCAGTCGAAAACACTGTTTCTAGCGATTTTTTATCGGCGTTCATGCGCGGATCCAGAGGGGGGTCCAACTTTGACAACCTTTTTTTAAGTTAATGAGGGGAGAAGAGAGGATCCAAATACCACAATAAGCGGGCCACCAACGACCTGCCAGCGAAACGCCACATGGCGTTTCGCTGGCGGGCCGATGGTGGCCCAACATTGAATGCTGGACTTGTACATTTTTAGCTTTGTGATTTTTCAGGGGATCCGGACCAGTATTGCTTTGGAAACCCTATATTTTTGAATTTTTTCAACAGGGTGGTCCAGATCCCCTGTCTCCGATGGCGTTCGTCAATTGTTAAGAACGTTTTCGATTGCCGCCTATCCGGTGTTGGAGGGTACAAACAATTTGGTCGTTGTATATTGGTGGAAAATTTAAAACGTCGGTGAATCGAAATTACGGATTTAATTAGTAAATCATTTTCAGGTAAGAAGATAACTTTGTTCACTGACGTACAGCCGATGATCCTGGAATTATCGGCGGAGGGAGGGGGGGTCAAGGCCCAACTGACAAAAAAGTTCTGACATTTTTATATGTATTCTAGTCTAACTTAGTTTACAGTGTACTTCATGAGAACTATTGTTCCAAGGTTACAGGGGGTTGGGTCATGCATTTATAAGCAACTCGTGAGCCTTCGCAGACCTGACGTTATAATCTTATAGACAAACCCACCACTTGAACAGAAGATAAAAAAACTGAATACGCGCATCTCACCAATTAAAACCACTTATAAACTTCTACTCGACTACCCCGCCTTTCCCCAGCCCTCTTACCCTCTCCCCACATCGGACAACGCATAATCTAACACAGTTGCAACAGATAAGGCTCAGATGAGCCTGCGCACTCGCGCAATTGTACGGATATAAAATTTTGGCGCACAGCTCCAAAAAGGGGGGTGTTTTGAAAATGTTAAGATTCTCGCTTGTCACTGTAGCTGAACAGACTCGTCTTGGAAACTTCGTTTTTTCGTTTCTGGGCCAAAGCATGTATTTTGGGTACTCAAAAGAACCGTCTCGATGAGAGGGTTCTTTTGAGCGCCCAGAACACATGAACTAATGGATGCTGTATAAGGTAAGAATGCATATAACATGCGCGGATCCAGGAATTTTCGTCAGGGGGGGTCCAGGTCAATCTGACAAAAAAAGCTCTGACAACGTTTTTTTTGTTGTTTTTTTGTCCTCAGCTTATTCTTCAGAAGTCAAATGGTTAATTTCAAAGAAAACTATCATTTTTCAAGGTTCCAGGGGGGGGGGGGGGAGGGGGGAGTCCAATTGCTTATTCCCTATAGAAACCCATATAACTTGTGATTTTCCAGGGGGGGGTCTGGACCCCCTGTCCCCCCCCCCTCTGGATCCGCACTTGTATAATAACAATCTAAGTAACCTTTCTTCGATTAAAAAAAAACAGCTTTTACTGATTTTAAAGAAGAGTTTGTTAACAGAATTCAAGAAAAAAGAAAATAAAGATTCTCAGAAAGGCAATGATTTTTTGGGGTAGGGCCTGTTTTGGGTGGGTAGATAGGAGCACGGCAAACCAACATTTTTTTCAGGTCGGCCTATTTTGATTGCTCTTGCGCTCGCTTCGCACAATCAATAAAAACACCAACGTCTACTAGACTGCGCATTCGTTGCAAACGCCGTGCAAAGTTATGTTTTTAATGTGAGGAACTAATGCTCTTACGAGACTGCGCATTTGCGCAGACTCGCCTGAGCTTTTGTTGCTCGCACAATGCACATGCAATAAGAAACTCACCAACGATTGCATGTCTACGTCTACTAAACTGTTATGTTTCATGCGGAGTAGCACAGGCTAGGCGAGGCATATGCACTCGATCAGTTCGCCTTATTTTTTTTTATTGACGTACGTGTTTTAGACGTATACCGTATAATGTAATCACCAGCATGAGGGGATATCCGGACCCCTTGAAAAATCTCAAAATATAGGGTTCAGTCTATCAGCAATACTGGATTCCCTGAAACATCACAAATCTACCAAGTCAGCATTCGATGATGGTCCGCTTCAATGGTCAATGGCGTAGCCAGAACGCAAGAACTTTGAAAAAGTTACGCACGTCAAATGGAGACTATTGTATCAAGCAATGATTTTCTACAATTAAAGAGCAGTTCCTTGGTGTATGGAAAATCACTTTTACCACATTGGGTGAACTCCCTTGAGTGTTACTATTTTTATTACGCACGTGCGTTGTGTAAATTAATGGGTGCTTCGCCAATGATGGTATTTGGATCCTCTCCTGTCATCAACTAAAAAACGTATTTTCTGGACCCGCGAATGACCAGTGCGCATATATGTGCGCTTCGTCACGTAGACAATCATATTTTAATCACACTCGCGCAGCAGACAATTTGTGAGCTCGTGTCTACAAGGGAGGGGTTCATTGTCACCTTCTGACTGGGGGATGGGGGGGGGGGGGCTATCAGATGGTATGAAAAAATACAAATGGTGCGTTAGAAGATAAGGCTTTTATAAATGGACTATTAGTAAATCGTTTGAAGGTAAGATAAATATATTTTTGTACATAGTCCACATCCACGCAGTCTGAGCGCCTTTGTTTTCAATTTAAAGGAAAGGATCATATCTAGACTTGCTATGGGCGAGCATAAGTAACTCAGCAGGCTGGTTTTATCATAACCTCTTTTTTAAATTTGATATTTCTTGTGAAGTTTTCTCAATTCAACACCAATTTCTTTGTAATCCATTCTTCATTTAGTACCTTGCTACCATGCGCAGAAATGGCGTCCGCTTTTGTATTAAATTCGATATACTTGATGAAGTTTAATTGATTGAACATCAATTTCTTTGTTTAGCCGAATCCATTATTATGGCGATCGCTAGCTTCCACTTTTTTTATTTGACATTTCTTAATGAATTTTATTAATTCAACATCAATTTCTTCATCATCCATTCTTCATTAGTCGAATCCATTATAATGGCGATCGCTAGCCTATGAAGGCTTTTGAGCATATGCGGTAAGCTGTACCTTGCTACCATGCGCAGAAATGGCAAAGGTAAACAATAAGTCATAAAATTTCTCGCTCTGACACGTACAGACACGGTATTTCTCGCCCTGACACGAACAGACACGGTGTCGCAATAAAACATCCCATCTCCCGAAAATCAATAATTACGCCACGTTCTTCGTCACGCTGACTGTCTCGTTGATTTACCTGGAATTCACGGTGGCCGTCACCATGAAACCACCGTGACTGGGTGAGACACAGGGTGGCGACACCGAAACCAACGTGAAATATGGTAAATCCTCGTTTGGTGTACTGTAATTCAGATGTGGATCAAGACACATAGATATTTGGTTTGCATGAAAGACCCCTAACTTATCAATGCATCATCTCCTAAAACATATAAATCAAGATATAACAAGGAGATAAAGCAAGGATAAGGACTCAACAGTAAATTAAACTGAATACCGGAGCAAAAGAAATCCAACAGGTAAACCCCGGTGGGCCCGACAAACAGCCAAAGCATCAGGCCCCTACCATCTCATCAATAGATAAGTCTTTAAGTCGGAACCATCATAGAGTCTGAAGTCCGACCCACCGGCGTGCAATTAAAGAGGAAAGCAAAGTTGCCAACCGTGATTGGGTTGACTACCAAGCATGCAGTCTGTTGCAATACATTAATGTTATAGCCAATCTTTTTATAATGGGAAATTATTTTTATGAACTGCGCTGAAAAATTATTAGAGCCAACAATCTTCTTCAACTTATACACCAAGTCACCATAGAAATCAGGTTCCGAAAGTCCTTGGCGCAAGAGAGATTTAAGTCCAACTTGGAATTTAGAAATCAAATCATAGTATCGTCTATAAAATTTTGAAAATGTTTTGCGAAGTTTATGATACCGATAGCCTTGTTTAAGAAGTTTCTGAGTTAACAATTTATTGCGAGTGTTGAAGTCAGCAACATAGCTAGATGCTCTAGCAAAACGAATGAGTTGAGAGATATAGACTCCATAGGATGTAGAACGAGGAACATCACCATGGCCATGTGGCCATGTGTACAGCTCTTGCGTGCGGAGCGCCATGCTCCATGCCAGTGAAACTTGGCCACTTACCAAGACGAACCTGCAGCGCTTGCAACGCAATGATAGGGCCATGATCAGACAGATCTGCAGTATCAAGCCAGAGGATGTGGCCAGGGTAAGGTCAAGCGAGCTACCTGTACTGGCAAAGCTTCAGCTTGAGAATCTGGACCTCATTTTCAGAGAGAGAAGCTTCGCTGGTTTGGGCATGTGACGCGTTCGAGTGGTGCAATCAGTACAGTATATGATATGCAGATTGACGGCAAGCGGGGGGCAGGGAGGCCCAAGCAAACATGGAAGAAACTGACAGAGAAAGACTGCCGTGAGTGGAAGCTCACCACAGTTGACCCTCAAGAAGGAGCACCTGGAGATCAGGTGTGAGATCTGCTATGCGTGCAGATAGCCAGTTACCTGGAAAGGGGCCCACTGATGTGGATGATGCCCCTGCACCTGCACGCTAATCAAAAATCGATTATGATATGATATGAATTTCACCCTAAATTAGACCAATTAAGAGCTTAATTGCAATGTTCGTCAATATTTTTTAATATCTTTGATTAAGTCTGAAAGATTATGCAAAAACCAAACCGTATATCATGTATATGTAACCAGGGTTTGCGCTACCAATCGCCATTGTCGCCAAATGCAAAGAAATAATAAATTTGGCGCAAAATATATGAATTTGGCGACAACTTTTGGCGAAAGGAAAATTGCAGGCGAAAATTTTTGTCTGGCGTCTGAACGTCTCCTCCGGCTTAAAACCATTGCCTCGTGCCGCTTAATGGTTATCAATGTATATCTTAACTGTCAATTAATGCCCCGATTATCGACCACACAATTTGGTAGCTGATCGAGTTTAACCTGGACACGCGCTGCTAGCCTGCGTATAATGAGCATAATGAGAAAGGGAAAAAATTTGCATGTTGTTCACTGTGCCATTCTTTCATCTGTGGGCATCACCGTCCAGACATTACCAGGCATGCGAAAGGATCCGCGCATTTCGCAAAATGCCAACAGTAGCAAGACAACACCGAAGATTGCTTCTCTCTTCAAGACAGAGTAACGCACGCTGTTCAAAGTGCTTTTCACGACAGTCTCAGATACTTGAACCTATCAGTTCTAAACAGAAACCTTTATTTATAAGGTAGATGATGTTATGGTTTTCTTAAATCTGTTTTGTCAGAAAAAAGATCGTTAAAAACTCGGACCTGTGTCCGAGGTAAAAGTTTGCAATTGTGCTCTCCCCTAACATTTTTGGGTTAGCTCCTTTGTTGCAATATATTTAAGCTTAATTCAATGGAGTTATTCGTAAAAACATCGAGTTTCGGACGGACATGTAAAATCGGACACCATTCTACCTCCCCTGACATAACGTCCTTCTCTAGACTCCCGACCAATTGATGAAGTCTTATTTCGGGATAACTGTACAGACAAAATATCGTCGTACCCACTTCCTACCAGTGAAAATGGAACACGTTACATTATAATCGACCAATTAGATATCCATTCCAGTCTGGTGACCTCCAGCTCCGAACAGATTAGGGAGCACATGGTTTTGTTGCTTGTCACAACTATTTTAAATTCCATCTTTTATCGTTGAATATTGACGCACAATGAAATATTTCTGCTCCCTTGTATCTTGGATAGTTAAATTTATGAAATGAAAGGTTGTTTTTGCATATTCACATAGATTTGAAACGAAATTAAGATAAAATATTAGGTGTCCGTATTTCCCTTCAGGAAATTTAATTTCGGACACGCCATTGAACAAGACGTTCAGGAGATGATTTTTGACCCTTTCATTTAGTTTTCTTTCCTTTCCAGCTGTTTGTAAATAAAATGCATTGCATCTGTTTACGTTTTAGATAAGATTATTTAAGATTCTTGTTGGTATAGCGATTTAAAGACTGCAATGCATCACCATGGACCCCAATAATTGAGCAAGAGTTGACTGCGGGCTGAAAAGATTCTACAGCTTTGCATGCTGGTTGACTTTTCAGCACTTTATTTTAAAAGCAAATGAAATCGATATCTTAAAAGACCACAATAGTTTACTCATATGATAAATGAAACGTGCTTAACTGTTTTTGACAGAATAAAAACATTTAAAGAGCTTTATTTTGTAAAAAGAAACAACTGTCCGATTTTCCCTTCAGGTCTGTCCGAATTTCCCGATAGCCGTCCGAATTTTCATGTTCGACCCTATGTCACTTTAAGTGCTAATCAAACACATTTAAATGCATTATCCAATGAAATTACAGCTTTATTAAGTCAATCGAGCATGTCTGGTAGCTACCAGCTAGATTTAACCTGAGGCGAGTTCAATAATGCGAGAGCTCGCCGAGCGCTCGTTGATTGGTACCTATCTTCATTTGTAATGTGTAAAGCCTGACATCAGTACAACGAGCGCTTGAAAGTGCTCGCATTTTTGAACTCGCCTCTGGTGACATGTCTGGAGCAAAGCACAAACCGTGCTGAAGTAGTGACACAGCGAAAAAGTGTCCGAAGTTCGATGTTTTTACCCTACTCTACTCTCTCTCCCAGTGCGTCTACGCTGAAAAGCCGAAGCAGAAGAATGAATGACAAAGAAGCCAATCGAACTGTGTATCGACAAAAGACTGCTGTCTGGAACAGTCCTTACAGAGTCGTCATTTATTCGCTTTCAATATGTACGAGATTTGATATCCGTGTGATTGTACGGCAAACTAAACGCTACTTACAGACACAATGATCAATGCGCACACAAATTCGGCAAAGATTTATCGGCAAAATTAACAATAAACTTGTGCGCATTTCTTTCGCGCAGCTTGGTGTAGTGTGAAATCTTCCCAGTCCATGAAAGATACATTATTTTTTTTTTCGAACAAGTATCGGCTTTCAGAAAAAATTCTATTCTAAAGGGAAAATTCGCACCTTTTTTCAAATGCATTTATCATAAAGCTTATTGTGTGGCAGGAATAATCCCTCATTAAATGTTTGCTCTACCTCGGACCCAGTAATACATTTTGGGTCCGAGACTCTACACAAGAAAACTGGAAGCACTTCCATCTGCAAGACACAACACAAGTTATATGTCCTTGATAATGTCAAAAATAACAATGTTTCAGAGTAATATTTTTAACAGTGGATGCATGGATCAGTATTTATTGATACCTGACCGATATTAAATATTTATTTAATAAATTCAACCCTTAAAGCACTAATTATTACTATAGCAGACGACATATTTTGTAACAATTTTCTTCATTTTGGGTACAAAAAGATAGATTAAAATCAAATGAAACTTATTGAAACATAAATACTCTTCTTTTGACAGTTATAACATTCTAATTTGCATTGATCTGACCGTTGATTGTAATTAAAACAGAATATTCATTATCCAATATTGAAATAAGAAATTGAGTGAAGGTGCTGCTTCAATCATTCACCTGACATGCATAAAGAGGTTGCTGTGAGAGCCGTTACCGGGGAGTTCCGCAGAATACCGGGGAATTCCAGAGAGTCCCGGAGATGTACGACAATAGTGAGATGTGCTCACCCCTTTACCTCCACAGGCTCCATGAGCTACTGTTCCCGCCAATAATGACGTCATGGAGCCCGTCCTAGAGTATGGTCAGCAGTTACCTATCTGCAGTCTTCAAGAACAGTTGAGCTCGCTCCTGCATTGCAGATTAAAGGTAAGTAATCATCCTTCACCTGCACTCAGCCATTTGCAACGATGGCGCAGCGAGTGTATAATTGGCGCGCGGGATTGCTCTTTTGAAAATTGTGTAAATAGTGTATTCATTCCTGGGAAGTTTGGAAGTTTGGAGTTTGGAGCCGGATTTTTTGGATTTGAGGTAGGTGAAATTGATTTACATTTTTTTTTCATATTTTTATGCATATTTTCTCAATTTTCGCCTTCAATTTCGGAATTTACATCTTTTCAATCTATTTTTCAGTCTAGAAATTATAATTTTTTGTTAGATATTTTCATTTCGGCGGGAAATTACCGCATAGCTCTGTCTACAGCTGACTTATGAGTCTATTTTCATTTTCTAGGACATCGTACGTTTGAATTCGGATTTTTCAGGTAAGTTTAGCAATTCTTTGTCATTTTTCATCGTTTTTTCCTTTTATTTAGTTAGGATATCGGCTATATAGGTTTCCCCAGCGTGAATATTTACATTTCATATTTTCAATCGGTTTTCCTCGTTTCAGTGCAAATAAACATTGCGAAAATTATCTTTTTGTTATTTTTTCAATCCCAGTTTTCTCGGGCGTTCATCTATTGGTTTCGCATATATCATCCTTTATAGTTATAATTCTTATTGTCAGTGGAACGGCATAGCGGAGTCTGAGATTGTGGCGAAACCCACTGTTTTTGTTATTCCGGTCTTCTCTCAGTTTGCATGCGATTTTCCACGTGCAATTCGTGCTTGCATTCCTGATTGAGTGAATAGATTGTGAAAAATATAGTGTTGTGTTTCTTTTTCACCCAGTTGTCCCGTTACAATGGAGAATTATAATTATCCCAAAGGTATTTTATCTTGTTGTTCACTCACTCGTATACCCCATTTAATTTTCATATAGTCTTGTATAAAATTCATTGATAATTTCCAAACAGACCTATCCCTTTTCCAACAATGTTAAACAGATACACTGCGTAGGAGGGGGGATTGGCAGGGTTGGAAAAGAGTTATCAGTCAACATTGGGTGACACAATGAATGAGATTTTAATGGGTTTAAACTGGTTGGAAAGACGGATTGGTATGGATGGAGAAGCCGTCCGCATTCAACTCAACTCCATATCAAACTGTCTTTCCGATAATGGACCCCGTCTGGAGATGGTTGAAACTGATGCAAAAGACCATCACCGGCGAATCTGCAGTTTTGATTATACTCTTGCTAGTCTTTCGGAAAGATGGGGGGTGGCAAGCAGTTCTGCCGAATTTCCCTTATCGTCCCTAGATGGTTACACCTCTGGGGATGATGGGAGTTCTGACCCTTCCTCTGGAAATGATGAGCCCATGACCAGAGGTAGGGACAGACAAGAGTCAGCAAACATGATTGGTCCTGTTGATGTTGATATGCAGTCTGCTCTGTCCGACAGACGCATATCCAGTCCATCACCTACAGATGAAACTGCACATGAAAAGTCTGTGTTATCTGAGAGTGATGTATGTTCTGACCCTGTCCCTGGGATTGGGGAATCCAAGACCAGAGGTAGGGTCAAACGTAAAAAAGTCAAAAAAGGCGCTAGACCTCGACCCCCATTGAATGGCATGCCCTTGTTCGTTAAAATTGTTAAGCGCCCTGTCAACAAACTTAGAGGTCGCAGAAAGAGAATGGCTGCCCATCACTACAGGCTTAAACCAGGTGAGGGTTCAACAGTTCTCCACTGGCTGAGAAAGAAGCAGCCTAAATTTAGAGTACTTTCCAACCTGGGCCCCATATATAGGCAAAAGGACCGTAAGAAGGTGATGGTGGCCCACCAATACTGGCTGAAACCAGGCGAGGACATGACCTGCCCTCTTTGGCTGAAGCATCAGTACAGAATTAATTACTGCCATAGGGCTTCTTTTGACCTGTGTTGGCCAAAAGACCCAAGTATCACCATGGCAAACATTTAAACAAACTTTTATTTTATTTTAATACAGATGGCCGATCGCACCGAACAAGGATCTTGTATGTTCAGGGCGGTGTGACGGTTCCATTTATTGACATATTTGTCACTCAGACGCCATGCACGGTAGTGGTAACACTGCTGTTGCGCCGTCTCATATTTATTTTTTTATCCCTTGTCAGGTATCTTGAGTGGCGAAGGCCATCATCGCCACTGGATTTACCAGACAAGCATTTTTTACCTTTGTAAATAATTTTCCATGTTTTTATATATGACTTGTTAGCTAGGGGCCGGGACGGCTCATCTGACCCCTTTCAAATAGTTCCTATGCATATACTTTGGGGCACTCAAAGTATATGGATAGAAAGTGCAGAGGCAGCTAGTGTGGATGGCCAATTTGACCATCCATCCTGGTTGCCGCATTTGTCATTCTGTTGGTTCCGCCAGAATGACAGGCACATTTTATTTTCGCGGACTGCGAGCATGTCCGCCGCCACTGTACTTTATATGATGTTTTTATCAGGGTATTTGTATAGTTAATTTTTATCATGTAAATTTGTAATATTAATTTTCATATACACCTTTTTAACGATTAGTGCTAAATTTTAATTAGCACGCGTCAATTTCATTTAATTTTCATTGTCATATACATTCATCATAAAAAAGTATTATAATTTTAAAAACCTAGTCATTTCATGACATATTATAAAAATTCATATAATTCATTATTATCACCATTCATGTAGATTTTTAAATTTTATGACATTGTACATTTTATACAAAGTATATACATAACTATGGTTTTATGTTTTATCTAATCATCATTTTCATGGAAAACAAAAATAAAAAGTATTATAAGCTAAACTCCATTTTCTCATTAAATTCATTTCATTCATAATTTTAAAATTTCTCAATATCTTTTTTATATTTTTATTGTAGATAACTTGACCATAACAATGCCAGCTAACAGCGGAAATTGTATGTCCTGTGGCAATTATTCCATTAATTTAAGGTGACATGCTCTTAGGACCCATATGCCATGGTATATGGATCCTTCGACAACCTGTGTAGACTGCCAGCGTGGCGAAGGGTGTCCAAGAGACGTTGAGCGTTTCCACCGTATGCATCAGCGGATCATCGGTGTTTACTTGCTTGAGACCTGGTTTCTCCTCATGAATGGAATTTTTCTATTCATGGCGAGAGAGTTGGGTCTCGGGGGTATCCATGATCTGCTGGGGTATGTGCTAGCACACAACCTCTACCCGAACATTTTTCGTTTCTCAGAAGATGAATTGTTTTTCTTCAGAGATTTTGATCGAAGATCTGGCTTGGAACCGGTCATTGCTGATTGTTATAAGGAGATCCCACCGAGTAGACTCATTGTGCTTTCGAACTTTTCTGTTTTTACCAGATTATTGGCGCAAATTAGTCCAGCAGTTCGTTTAGCAGTTCTCTCGGTACATCAGTATATTCGATCGGATGGTTCCTCGCTTCCTTATAGACATCCTAAAATGACAGTGGGAATCATTAATTCATATTTTCATTTGGATGGATTCTCCCATCAACATTCCACTACTTAGTCGGATCTGGAGCGCTTGATGAATATCCCTTTTTCTGCTACTTTGCGTTTCGCGATTCTGATTTTTGTCTTCCCATCTCGTTGGTTTAAAATTGGTAGGCAGATGGCGGGCGAACCAAGACTGAGATTCACTCTTGGAATTCACCCCCATGTGCTGGCCAAGAATAGACCCGAGATGGAATTTCAAAAATAGTAAGTGAGTATGATCAGGAAATACCACAATCACAAACTGCAGACAACCCCGTGGCACCGCGAGGAAGAGCCGCTCAACCATCACGAGACACCAGGAAGACAAATCAAGCAAAGCAATCAGCTCTCTCTTCCACATCAAGATGATTGCAATACTAGAACGGACATAAAGTAACGTACAACAAAACATAGAACAATTACAGACTCCCACAATGGGAGTAACAATAAACAAAAAGTCAACAACAACAGAACCACCGCCTTAGAACGGACAGCAGCCTAAGCCACAGGGGGGGGGGGGGGGGGGGGGGGCTTAAATGCATTTTACTGGTACCAAATCTTCGCCCTAGATTCTACTGTTGTTGAAATACAAGAAATGTTCAGCTCGCATGGAGGCCATCTAACTAATGCAATGTATCATCATGGAAAACACTCTAATCAAATTAACACTCCATGATGAAACAAAGAAAAGGGCTCATGACTCACAGATAGTCAGAGCTAAAGAAAACCTCAAGTTGAGCCGTGGTGGGTCCAGCTACAGATAAGCATCAGACACCAACCCACCGATTAAAGCTTTACGTCAGAGCCGTCATAGAGTCTGAGGCCTGACCCACTGTCGTGCAAGTAAAGAGGAAACCATAGCTATAAACAGTGATTGGGTTTAAAACTAGGCATGCAGACTGTCGCATGATATCCAAATTATATCCAACCCTTATAAAACGTTTGATAATCTTTTTGAATTGATCACTAAAATTAGGTTTTCCAACAATTCGTTTGAATTTATAGACTAAATCACCATAAAATATAGGTTCTGATATACTGAAAAGGAAACTGGAGGAATATCCTGAGGCGATAGGTATTGGCGAAGTTGGTATCGACCACACTGCTCGTTGCAATTGTTCCGAGTCACATGACAAGGATCGTTGTCGAGCAGAGAAAATCGAAACCCAACGCCAGTTCCTGCGTCTCACTTTATCACTGGCAAAACAACTGGGTAAGGTGATTGTCCTGCATATCCGGAGTCAAAACAATCATATGGAAGCTAAAGCTGCTCAGCAGGCCTTAGAACTTATTTTGGATTTGGGTCTGCAAGAAGCGTGGATACATCGCCATTGTTTTGTAGGGGGAGTGGAAGAGTTCAATCAGTGGAGCTCTCTCCTTCCAAACTGTTTCTTTAGCCTTTCCAGGAAATCTGTTGCAGACAGTAGGACGCAAGCTTGTCTGCGGGAAGGCCTGACCGTTTTCTGTTAGAGACGGATTCCCCATATTTGGATAGACATGAAAGACCATGGATGGCATATGAAAATGGGGTAAAGCTGCCGAAATTATGGGTATACCAACAATGGAGCTTGTGAGAGTGTGCAATAAGAATGCTGCCAAGATGTATAGCTTGTCTTGGTAAAGACACTCTTATTGCGTTTCTATTAATCACCTTTACCTGGATAAATACATTTTCATATCCGTTATATATGAAATTTGCTTTGACAGGATATATCGTTTCTATGGCAAGGATCTTGTATGTTCACGTCATAGGAGCGATAGCTTTGTTACCGCGGCGCGATTATTTTGCTATGATTATTGAAATTGCTTCAATGGCAAGGATCTTGTATGTTCACGTCATTGGAGGAATTACGCGTTCATCGAAATATTTCGCGTGTTTTGTTGGTGTAAGTTCTTCCAGTGGATTTGCATATTCAATTTATTAATACATATATTTTTCTGGTTTTTCAGACCTCCGAATTCAAAAAAGTAAGTTTTGTTATGTGTAGTGTGCTGTGTTGCTTTGTAGCAAGTAGCTACTCCGTGCCTTATCATTTCTGCTTTCCTTTGCTTTTATAGTTTCCAGAGATAACTAACGTGAATTATCGATCACAGAGTTTACATATTTTTGTATTAGTTTGGGTTATCCCCTTAATCAAAAATCAGCATACGTTATTTCATTTTGACCGTTTTGACCACTTTTAGTAATAGATAAAAAACTCTGGGATCTATTTATATATTTGTGTTTCAAATTCACCATTCATTCTGTAAAACTTTCTGTGATATTTTCTAAAGTCCATGTGCATAATTGCATATACATATTCAAATGATTATGATAAACCAATTGCATATATCATGTACATCTCAAAATACCTGTGATATTTTAATCTGTCAGCATATTTAAAATTATGTTATATTTTGTAAAATTCATGCCACTTGACACTGCAGTGATCTCTGGAGAGTATTCGCTTATTATCTTTGGTTGCTTTTCCGTTTTCGCTTAGCTTTTTCGTTGTTTTTGCGTTTCATTGTCCTGGGAGCCATCGAGCCTCTGGGACCTACTCTGGATTAGTGGAGAAAAGGGTCACAAGCTAACAGTTCCCCTACATAGGTATTGTCGTATATTGTGATTGTCTCTGTTGTGTTGTTTTCGTATTGTTGTATAAATGTCCATGTTGTAAATTATTCAAATGGCAAGAATTCCGTCCATATACGTCTGTAAATATTTGTAAATTCTGCTTATATCATTCACCAGTCATCAAAGTTGTAAATTCCATCTCATCTTATAGGCCTTGAGCTGGCTATAGACCCCCTCCCCCCAGGGGGGAATTTTGTACACTATAATTTTCTGAAACTACATTATATAAGACACAAAATAAAAGATGTTAGCCCTCTGAGAGTGGCAGCGTTAACGTGTAACAGCACGTTATATACGTTACCCCCCAAAATAGCATTAAACGTCCCTGATAATGTCTCAACCATGAAATGTTCGTACATATTTGCATGCTGACACAGGTTTATGAACTTCTTATAACACAGTTACATATTTTTAGTATTAATTTTATAAATGTCTTGAGTAATTACCGTTGTATACGTTACTTAGTGTTTCCTGCGTTATTTCCGAGAATCAATATGGTATTTATTGACTATACGTGTATTACATCTGTCACAGAATATAGTAAATCTATAAGGCTGCTACTTAAATGATTTAAAGTTCTTTTTTCTGGTCTCTTACACTATTTTTCAGGTCCATGTTATGTATGTTACCTTCAAAATAGCATTAAACATTTAAGTAAATATCTCTAACAAGCCCTGTTTATACTCATTTGCATACTTGCACAGGTTTATGTACTTCTTTTAACAAGATTTATCTATTTTAAGTATTCATTTAATAAATGCCTTGAGCTTTAACTGTTATGTGTGTTACCAAATGATACATAAGTTATTCTGAGTATCTGTATAGAAGTTGTTGACTATACATGTATAAAGTCTGTTAGAGAATTTAGAAAATTTATAAGGCTGAAATAAATTGAAGTTCCTTATAAATTTATGGTGACTGAATCTAATAATATAATGTGATCTATCAACCTTCGCTGTTTGCTCACATAAACAGTATAGATACCATGCATTCAAATCGGAAGTTCTGAAAGACAGTCACTGTGAAACAGCTCAGTTCTGGGCAAGGTATATGGATATGATTCAGATGGTGTTTACACTGATTAGGGCTACAAGGAAAACATCTTTGAATTGCATGTCATCTCTATCTGTAAGCCTTGTTCTCAATGTTCATTGCAAACGATCACAACAACTAGCACAATATGTACCTGTGTATCTGATTACACTCATAAATTTGTCTGATACACATCGCAGATGCAAAGAACTTCTCGAACAAAATGGGTTCTAAATGTCCGTTCTAAGGTGGTGGTTCTGTTGTTGTTGACTTTTTGTTTATTGTTACTCCCATTGTGGGAGTCTGTAATTGTTCTATGTTTTGTTGTACATTACTTAATGTCCATTCTAGTATTGCAATCATCTTGATGGGGAAGAGAGAGCTGATTGCTTTGCTTAATTTGTCTTCCTGGTGTCTCGTGATGGTTGAGCGGCTCTTCCTCGCGGTGCAACGGGGTAGTCTGCAGTTTGTGATTGTGGTATTTCCTGATCATACTCACTTACTATTTTTAGTGTGTCACAACCATTGGTTCTTTGCTCGAGAAATGCTTTTGACATGACTATCAGTCAAACAATATAGAGGTATTATATGCTTCAGCAACTAGAACTTCGCTTCGCACTACAGATGGAATGCTGTATTACTCATCACATCAAAGCTCAATATATTAAAACCACTCTTCAATGCACTGAAAGTAAATATTCAATCTGCTCAGATGCAAAGTAGAATGAGTACTAGAGGCTGTTTCAGGCTTCACCAATCCTTTAGTTCTAGTTTTGAAGACAATGAACTGTACTTTTTTTTCTTTCGATGTGCCTGCTAAGCCTGACATAGCTAAGGATCTTATTGAGGCTGATGACATTGGCAGGAAGGCTGTTGCAGACTTCATTGACTCACTTTTAGTTTAAAAATCTGTCTTTCACATCCCCCATAAAAAGCTACAAGCTAATAAAGCTTTGATGCTTGCGAGGCCAAGCAAGAGGAAATTGTCCAATTTACAAAACGTAAACAGCCAGATGAGAGCTTAAAGGAGCGTCTTTGGTAAGCATGAGCTTCTTTCTATTGGACATTATGTTGACCTTGAGTTGTCACTGCCGTTCCTTCTGGGACCTGTACCATGGTCATTGTCAACTCCTGATAGAATTTCCACCAAAACTGACAAGTCTAAACTTCATCATGGCTTGCAATCACACATTGAACCAACATTAGATTGGTCATGTAGTGCTGCACATAACGTTGATGTTAATGCTGTAACTACAGAGCATAGTAGCTTTTCCTGTCACCTTCAAGGATCTGATGGCACCAGTATTCAACCAGGTACTAAAGGCAGGGCATGTTGATTTTGTCACTGATACATATATACAATGTATAAGCAGCAGCCTATAAAGTCGTACAAACATTATCGCAGAGGATAACCTGGGTGTTTTGTTCAACAATGGTGTATGCAACAAAAGGTGCACCTTCTGAATGTCAACAGCATTGGCCAGGATATGGGGGAAGAGATCTACAGTAATATGCTGTTTAACAGATTGTGACACTACCAATGTGCCAATGTTTTAGTACCACGGAGAGGTTATTCCTATCAAACTGATAGAGAACCCCTCACCCACTAGTTCATCAACATTCTAAGAAGGGTCGGAAAACAAATAAAGAATTGCTCTAGACACTCATCAGTGATATGAAGCCCTAACATGTGCTATTTATGTAATTGTGAATAAGCTGCAGTACGACCTGTTTCTGAAAAAAGTACCAAAGCCATACACATATACTGACTATTTCAAATGGCATGAACATGAGCTTACCTCCACCCTGCTTTTCTGTCCTTAAGATGTACACACAAAGATTGAACTATCAAGTCTTTCCCATGAAAACAAATGAGGCTTTCCATATATGGACAAAATGTGTGGAAAATAGATGGGAAGGAAATTGAGTACCTCTGGGCGAAAGAAAGCTTGATTGTACCCTAACAAAAGAGCCACAGAATTATATTTCACATTTTGTGTGATATTGGGTTACCATGTTCAAAACTCAACAACTCAAACCTTATAAAAGATAGACACATAATATTTGCAGTTTCCAAAAGGTACATAAACATTCTTTAATACAAAATGAGTTAGTAAGCACATTCACATTAAACAAAATATCAAACTATATTAGTTTTATAAATCATTTATATAGGAATAATGAAGAAAAGTAACATACCTTACACTTTGGGTGTTTATTTGTTTTTAAAGGTTCATATCTGTGTTGCAAAAATAGCTTACTTGGATGATACAGCCAATTTGGAAATCTTACCTTATGGTTTGCACTTTTCAGAGGTCATGTCATTTACTAAAATTATCCAAGATATTGATGGGTAATATATACAGTGAGCCACTTTAGTTACGCACCAATTTTTCAGGGCCCACAATTTTTGACAAAAATGCTGGAATCGAACATTCTCTATGATAATTTATTTATTGACATTTTATCTGTTTGATAACATCGAAAATTATTGGAATCACTCATGCGAATCATTCTGCTACTCAAAGGCAATTTTCACAAATTTTGAAAAATGCACGTGCAAGCGGAATGTCTAAATTTTCTATTTTTGTTTTGTGCTAGGCATTATCCATGGTGATCGTTGTGACAGAAAAACACCAAAAACAATTTATTTATTCAAGTGAAACCCCTTTTTTCGGTCGTTGAATTTAGTAACACCGTTACTTTTTGAAGAAATGCTCGTTTTAACGTCATATTAACGTCAGTTACAATAATCAAACTGGGTTTTCTTTGCAAACTATTTTGTAATGAGTCACTTGTTGACATAGAAGTATCAAACACTAAAACATCTTATCATTGACACGTCTTATAGCCATGGTAGTAGTGACGTCATCACTAACGTCAACACCATGACGCCAATAAATCCATTATTTTTTTACGAAAATAAACGGCGGATACATGGTTTTTTAAAATGAAATCCTAAAACAAGTGTTTTGATAACTAGTTTACTCAGAATCATACGAAATTTTAACTAACTTAAAAGAAAGTACTAAAACCAACTTTTTACAAACCTTGGTCAGCTGGGAACCAAAATAGTAAAACATTAAAAAAACTATGAAGTTAACAATCACATTACAGTCTTAGATATTGCCAAGAATAAATCGGCTCTGATATCTGGTATAGCAGAAATTCGACCCTGAAAAAAGTGCAATGTGATCTGAGTTTCAATTGAGATAATGCAATGTGAAATGGTGTTTTGAGGGTAGTGCACTTAAAAATCCATTTTCTCCTTCGTTTCTGATCTGATCACAATGAAATTTCGATGGCTAATGCAAATATAGATGCGCTTTACGTTGGTAGTCTCAGAATAAATATATCACATTTATTATCCGAGTAACTTTACATTTTATAAGTGGTGCTTAACTAAAGTAGCTCACTGTATAATTGGCTGTTACAGGGTAATTACCAGAGTGCTAGCATATTGCAAAATCCTTGCAAGATTAATCTGATAGAGGAGTAATAAGTTGTATAGGAAATTCTTTAAAACCCTTGGATAATATATGAAAATTTGCTCTCTAACTTCTACCTGATGGGTTTTCTTTGATCTTTTAAGCTGTTACTCGCACATTGCACTGAATGTTACAAACTTTCCATGAGTATTATGTCAACTATATTTGATGTCTCTATAAAAGAAAAGAGGGTTTATGGTAGTTTATGTTTTGAGTTACTTCCTCAGCAAATGAGCCAAAGTAAAAAGAAGTACATGGACCTGTGCCTGCATGCAAATAAGTACAAGCAGGTCGTGTTGGGGACCATATCTTGAATGTTTAATGGTATTCTGAGAGTAACGTATATAACCTGGGCTGTAAAATAGTATAAGACGCCATAATAAGGAACTTTAATTCATTTGAATAGCAGCCTTATAGATTTACTATATTCACTGACGGATGTAATACATGCATCGTCAATAACTGCCATACTGATACTTGGAAATAACATATGAAACACTAAGTAACATATACAACGGCAAAAACTCAAGACATTTATAAAATAAATGCTAAAATTATGTAACTGTGCTATGAGAAGTTCTTAAACCTGTGCCAGACTTCAAAAAAGTGTGAATATGTCATGTTGGAGACATTACCAGGAAAATTTAATGTTATTTTGCGGGTAACGTACGTAACATGATGTTACCAGCTAACGCTGCCACTATCAGAGGGCTAACATATTTCATTTTGTGGCTTGTATTATGTAGTATCTGGAAATTATAGTGTACAAAATTCTCCCTGGGGGAAGTGGGGTCTATAGCAAGCGCAAGACCTGGAGAATTACATTTTACATTTTTCTGTGATATGGGGGTACCATGTTCATTATCTTATAACTAAAAAAGTATACAAGATAGAAACGTAATGCTTGCAGTTTTGAAAAGGTAAATAAAAATTCTTTAATGTAATACCAAATTAATGAACATAAACTGGTTTCAATAAAATTTAAGAATAACTCTATTAGATGCATTTATCATTTAAAAGGGGGTTCAATGAAAAAATGTAACATACACTACATCGGGGGTGACTATATTTGTTTTCAAATGTCATTATCTGTGGCCCAGTAATAGCTTATTATGAAAATATAACCAATTTGGAAATCTTACCTTATCTTATGCATTTTTCTGAAGTCTTAAAAATAATTTTAATTATCAAATATTTTGTAGGGTAACGTATGTAACAGGCTGTTACAGCTTAACGCTGCCATTGTCAGAGGGCTAACATGTTGCAAAATCCTTGCAAGACATTGGGCTTCAAGAAAAACATGGTCTACAAAATTCCCCCGGGGGGGGGGGGGGGGAGGTAAACCATATCCAGCCAGTGGCCTATTAATTGTAACCTTATCCACATATCTCATCAAATTGTAAATTCCGCTGGTCATCTAAGTTTTAAATCATTATCTGTAATTGTCCATGTTTTGCGTGTCTTTTATGTTGCATAAATATACATTTTTTTTATAATTTTAAGTTAATGCAGATTAAGGGAACTTTTATTTTAGTCTTCTTTTATAGTATCAATTTTAAGAGCATGTTTTTAAGTAAGGCTTAAGGACCATACGCCAGGGACTTTCAAAGATGGCGTAGAGTGTTGTGAGAGCTGTTACCGGGGAGTTCCGGAGAATACCGGGGAGTTCCGGAGAGTCCCGGAGATGTACGACAATAGTAAGATGTGCTCACCTCTCTACCTCCACGGGCTCCATGAGCTACTGTTCCCGCCAATAATGACGTCATGGAGCCCGCTCTGGAGTATGGTCAGCAGTTACCTATCTGCAGTCTTCAAGAACAGTTGAGCTCGCTCCTGCATTGAAGATTAAAGGTAAGTAATCATCCTTCACCTGCACTCAGCCATTTGCAACATGGTAAACTTAGGTTAATGTGTGTGTTGCTGTAAGATGGCTGATCCCAGATGTTTGCATAAAGCTGATAAATAGTCATGTAATTAACCTAGCAGATGAAAAAATTATCTGTGAAAATTTAATCAGTACATAATGAAATATTTATTTTTGATTCCAGTAAATGTTAAAAGTCAAGAACAAACACTTTAAGCGAAATTTTTGATAATTCCCATGCACACCATTCCTGCATCGAGAAACAGGAAAAGTTGTCTGGGTCCTGTCTTTTCGACCATTTATGATTTCGAATCAATAGAGTTTTCAGATACTCTTATTTCGGATGGATATTTCCACATTTTCTTGACAGACGAAAGTAACCAAAATATGTCCGAAATATCTATTGACTCTTGATCAGAATTATAGTAATCTTACCTAGCCTTTAGGTACAGGGCCGCTAGGCTGTGAATATTCTACGCTTCTTTGTAGTGTTGTCGTCTTTACGTCCGTCTCCACTCACGGCTTCAGCTAGTCTCGTCTTCTACCACGAGATGTTGTCCTTTTATAGCTCCATCCTATTCAGAGTCCCTCAATTACCGAGCCAGACATAACCGGTACAAGCTGACTGGAATATAATAGAATTGAGCCTCCACTAAACTCATCCCCTCTTTATTTGAAGGCTCTGGGACACATCTCAGTGCTAGAATTCTCCAATATCCGCCCCAATGCTAGGGAAGATCTCCATTCTCCATTATCCGCCCCAATCCTGGGGAAGATATTCCGTCGATTTTACGGCCACATCCATAATGCTATGGTCATGATAAGCCGGTCAGTTAATCCTCCTGCACCATTCCTGGGCAAGCAACCAGCAGATAACCAGTACTCAAGTGCAAAGCTGTCTACAGTAACTGACAACTGTCACCTCTACACTGACATCTGATAGAGCCGACTCGCATTGCGCGAGGCATACTATTAGATTTCCTTTCAGGTCTGGCCTCTGATCTTGGCAACCATATCTGCAATTGTCCCAATCAAAGCAGGTCATTAATGTCTTCTTCCACCAATCCTGAAGTACAGAGCATCCGTCTCCAACAGCAGTTTCCCTTCCTGAAGCTGTTCAGGGCTTCCTAACTGTCATTGTTGAAATGTTGTACCAACCCTGTGAATTTGAAGTGGGTGTTAGGGAACACCCGTTGCAACTTGTTCATGGTATCAAGATTTCCTTCAAAGGAGTGAAGGTGGATTTTCTGCTCCCGTGGAACCACTCCTTTCAACTGATATAGGAGCTGTAGATAAGTGCCTCCTGGTTGACCAGACATCATTCCTCTAGCGTGAAGAACTCGGACATGTGAGGGCTGGAGGTGCTCCAGAACTCTGTCCAATACCGCGTGCTGCTTGGACCACATGGATGTATCAGCTGTATAGTCCAACCCGACCTCTCTCAACGCTCCAACCTCTGGCATAGACAAACAATGCTGGAAAGCTGGGAAAGCAGCCTCTGTATTCGAATCCAAATACTTTGGATGCAGTCCGATTGCAATCTTGAATCCTGCTTGGCTGAGATGCTGTACCTCTTCACTTGACGGGTATGTCTCAGGATCGCAAAATATGATAACTCCAATTAAATTGAATCGGAATTCTATCAGGGTGGACGTGCTTGCAAAGGTGTCCAACAGAGGCTCTTGGTTTTCCTAGAGCAGCCCTTGACCTGTCCAGATAAAAATGGCTATCAATTCCCTCTGGTAGGTCCTCTCCTTCCTCCCTTCATGTGACGCTGGGCGGGTGCGTGTTGATAAGGTATTACCTGTCACGCTCAGACAAGCAGGCAACTATAATCAACAATATCCTCCAGTGCAGAAGAGATGCCTGCGAATTCGCTGGAACCAAAGTTAACTCCTCTGGAACAGAACAATCCTGAAGATGACACGTGGCTTCCATGGCTTTGATCTGCCGAATAGAGACTTGTAGGTATTCCAATGTCTACTAATTGTGCTCCTCTTGTTGCAGATTTGTTTTTGTTTTGTTATGAGAGAGACTTTATGTTGTCTCTATCAATCAATAATCAAACTGATATTATTGAAGCTTTTAACTCCACCTCCAGATATTAAGATGACTTACTTAATATTGTTAATCCTTATTTTGAACAAATGGTAGGTCAGATATATCCTACTGAACTTCAGTTAAATAAGGTTAATTCTTCTGATACTGAAGCTCCGTTTTTGGACTTGAACTTGTCCATAACAAATGGCATAGTTTCTTCTAAAATTATGATAAACGGGATGATTTTAATTTTGAAAGAGTGAATTTCCCATTTCTTGATGGAGATGTTCCTCGCTCCCCTTCCTATGGCGTATATATTTCTCAGCTTATTCGTTTTGCAAGAGTGTGTTCTAATGTTGATGACTTCAACAACAGAAACTTATTTTTAACTGCTGAGTTACTAAAACAAGGTTATAGATATCATAAAATTTTAAAAGCATTTTCTAAATTCTACCACAGACACTCAAAAATAGTAGGTGAGTGTGATCAGGAAATACCACAATCACAAACCGCAGACAACCCCGTGGCACCGCGAGGAAGAGCCGCTCAACCATAACGAGACACCAGGAAGACAAATTAAGTAAAGCAACCAGCTCTCTCTTCCCCATCAAGATGATTGCAATACTAAAATGGACATAAAGTAACATACAACAAAACATTTAACTATTACAGACTCCCACAATGGGAGTAACAATAAACAAAAAGTCAACAACAACAGAACCACCGCCTTAGAACGGACAGCAGCCTAAGCCACCCGGGGGCTTAAATGCATTTTACTGGTACCAAATCTTCGCCCTAGATTCTGCTGTCGTTGAAGTACAAGAAATGTTCAGCTCGCATGGAGGCCATCTAACTAATGCAATGTATCACCATGGAGAAACACTCTAATCAAATTAACACACCATGATGAAACAAAGAAAAGGGTTCATGACTCACAGATAGTCAGAGCTAAAGAAAACCTCAAGTTGAGCCACGGTGGGTCCACCTACAGATAAGCATCAGGCACCAACCCACGGATTAAAGCTTTACGTCATAGCCGTCATAGAGTCTGAGGCCTGACCCACCGTCGTGCAATTAAAGAGGAAACCATAGCTATAAAAGTAAGTAAGAGTGCAAAGATCAGGAATCGACACAATCAAGTACCACACCCGACCCAGGATACCAATGGGAAAGTGACAAACTCACAGTAGACACCACAAACGAGAGCCAAGAGGTCAGCCCTTTCCCAGCAGGTGACCACAAAGCACATATAAACAGACGCACACAAAACATAGCAAACACAAGACAGAACAAAAACATAAAAGATCCACAAAAGAAGTACCGCCTTGGAACGGTCAGTAAAATATTTTACTGGAGGGCTTAAACTGGTTTAACGGCGCCAACCTCACCCTTAATTCAGATGTGGATCAAGACACATAGAAAGTCAAAAGTATTGCAGATTGCTACCCTTAAAGCATTCTGCAATACTTAAAACCTTCACTAAGCGATAATTTGTCTGGAAAACCAATTTTTTGTCTTCTTGTGTGACCGCTTAAGACAGGCTATAAACCGTGATTGGGTTTAAAACTAGGCATGCAGACTGTCGCATGATATCCAAGTTATATCCAACCCTTATATAACGTTTTACCATCTTTTTGAAATGATCACTTAAATTGGGTTTTCCAACAATTCGTTTGAATTTATAAACTAAATCACCATAAAATATAGGTTCTGATATGCCTTGTTGCAGAAGTTTTTAACCCAATGTTGTATTTAACAATTAACTCTGAGTGTCTGTGGTAGAATTTAGAAAATGCTTTTCGAATTTTATGATATCTATAACCCTGTTTTAATAACTTAGCAGTTAAAAATGTTTTTGTTGTGAAGTCATCAACATTAGAACACACTCTAGCAAAATGAATAAGCTGAGAAATATATACACCATAGGAAGGAGAGCGAGGAACATCTCCATCAAGAAATGGGAAATTTACTATTTCAAAATTAAAATCATCCCCTTTATCATAATTTTTAGAAGAATCTATGCCATTTGTTATTGACAAGTTCAAGTTCAAAAAATATCAGAAGAATTTGCCTTATTTAACTGAAGTTCAGTGGGATATATCTGACCTACCATTTGTTCAAAGAAAGGATTATCAGTATTAAGTAAGTCATCTAAATATCTGGAGGTTAAATTAATAGCTTCAATAATATCAGTTTGATTATTGTCAGACAGAGACAACATAGTCTCTCTCATAACGAAACAAAAACAAATCTGCAACAAGAGGAGCACAATTAGTACCCATTGGAATACCTACAATTTGTCTATATAATTTCGAACCAAATCTTATAAATATATTGTCCAAAAGATAATGGAGCGCATCACATATTTTCTGACATGACCACAATTTATATCGTTTAGGTTGTTCAGAAGTAAAAAGGCATTTTTATCATTACAAGCCAAATAAAGTGAGCTCTATCTGTTAAATGTTTGTTCAATTAATTCTGTTAGTTTTTCTTTGATTAGATTATGATGCAATGAAATATAGAGAGTAGAGAAATCATATGTAGACAAACCAGATGCCAGAAAACCTCTAGACTTCAATTTATTAAGAATTTCACCTGAATTATTAATAGCCAAAATAAATTTTTACCATTTCTTTCATAAACAGTTGTGCAATATTTAATGACATGGTTTTTTATCGCAATGAGGCAAGAAGTCAAAAGAATAGACACCTCAGTAGTTGTACATGCACTAGAATTAGCAATAAAACGCGATTTATAGGGCCGTTTATGAAGTTTAGGTAACCAGTATAACGTAGGAAGCTTGCTATGGTCCTCATCAACAAACAACCCAAACTTAGCTGCCATATGGCATCAATGCCTATCAACGATAGATGTCCCATCAAGCCTGTTATGCTCATATGTTTTTGCAGTGCTAAGTTCTTGCTTTAGGGTGTTAATATGGTATCTTTTTCAATCGACCACAACATTGTTAACAGCCTTATCTGCAGGGGCCAAAACAAACCTCCTATGGAATTCTTGGATCCCTTTCTTCAAGTGTCTAAAAGTGAATTTTGGTTTAGGTGGCAGAAGATCTAAATCGTTGCAATAAAATGAAATTCTACCATCAATAATTTTAAAAATATTTAGTTTCCAACTATTTAAGGCATTAGACTCAACATGCTCTCGTTTACACCAGCGATTACAAAATTCTTGTAAGGCTCCAGCAATTTCCTCACGACAGGATTTGAAGTCTATTGGCACAGGAAACCTATATTTAGGTCCCTTACATATATTAGACCAAATTCTTGAATCAGTTATGATTTTTAAGTCCCCTGTGACTATATGACCAGCGGGTTGATAGCAATACTTAGAGTCTTTACAATCTCAAGAGTCAGGAATAGAATTTTCGATACCAAGTTCTGTTACTAATTTGTTATAGTTAAAAACAGTACTATGAATAGGTTTATTATACTTATAACAAATGATAGGGGATTCCTTATTTTCAAAATAAGTAGGAATAGAAGAGATAACAGATTTATCTTTAAATATACTGGGTAAGTTAATGAATTAAAGTTAATTGTTAAATACAACATTGGGTTAAAAACTCTTCTGCAACAAGGCATATCAGAACCAATATTTTATGGTGATAAAGTTTATAAACTCAAACGAATTGTTTGAAAATCTAATTTTAGTGATCAATTCAAAAAGATTATTAAACGTTTTATAAATATGTTCTTAAATGAGTATCCTTTGGAAGTAAAGACTGCACCAAAGAACTGAAACTAGAGTGTGCATTTTTCCTGGGCCAGGCTAGCTAGTTTCTGCCATTTAGGCTTCATCAGTGACCCTCTAATAGTTTCAAAGTTCCACAATGAAACCCATGATCCCAAAGGACAAGAAAATAAAATCTACACTATAGTGAAGGAAAAAGTTTGGATATAACTTTGATGTCATGTGACAGTCTGCATGCCTGGTTTTAAACCCAATCACGGTTTATAGCTATGGCTTCCTCTTTAATTGCACAAGGATGGGTCAGGCCTCAGACTCTATGACGGCTCTGACGTAAAGCTTTAATTGGTGGGTTGGTGCCTGATGCTTATCTGTAGCTGGACCCACCGTGGCTGAACTTGAGGTTTTCTTTAGCTCTGACTATTTGTGAGTCGTGAGCCCTTTTCTTTGTTTCATCATGGTGTGTTAATTTGATTAGAGTGTTTCTCCATGATGATACATTGCAATAGTTAGAAGGCTTCCGTGCGAGCTGAACATTTCTTGTACTTCAACAACAGCAGAATCTAGGCCGAAGATTTGGTACCAGTTAAATGCATTTAAGCCCCACAGTGGCTTAGGCTGCTGTCCGTTCTAAAAAGGTGGTTCTGTTGTTGTTATTGTAACTCCCATTGTGGGAGTCTGTAATTGTTCTATGTTTTGTTGTGCGTTACTTTATGTCCCTTCTAGTTCTGCAATCATCTTGATGGGGGAGAGAGAGCTGGTTGCTTTGCTTAGTTTGTCTTCCTTGTGTCACGTGATTGTTGTGTGGCTCTACCTAGCGATGCCATGGGTTTGTCTGCAGTTTGTGATTGTGATATTTCCTGATCATACTCACTTGCTATTTTTGACACAGGCCACCATGAAGTTGCTGTAAGTCATTCACATAGTCCACCAATTCGTTTAAATTGGACACGGAACCTAACAGACTACTCTCACAAATTTTCAGGACGCTGATTCTTCTCCTCATGAGCTCTTCTGTAGGCATGAGTTTAGCATTGAAGATCCCCGGGAGATGGGTAGCTGCATGCATCCTCTAAACTTCGCTGCTACACTCGGCGACAGGACAAATTTCAGCTGGCCTGTTCACTTTTGCACGTCTTGCATCTTTCTTTGGACCTCTTCTTGGTGAGAACGAAGCTTTGACGACAAGGGAAATGGGATTTCCGCAGCCTGGCTGATTTCGCTTTGAAAAAGCCTACTCTACTCTGCGGGACACATGTCGCTTTGGTCTCACCTGACGCCTCAGAGGATACGGAGACCTTGGTCGACGTCTTGGACTCTTCCTTCGCCTTTAGGTGACCTACTTGGAGACCTCCGTCTCTGTTTATGATCTCTAGACGGATGGCTGAGAATGAGTTTGCTCCCCCCTAGGGAATTTTGCAGACATATCCTATCTTGTAGAGAATTGAAAGCCAAGTCTTTTAAGAAATGTTTGCACTCTGTACGTTAGGGTGTTAGTCTGTAAGAGCCTGTAACATACGTTATTTTATCAAATTAAGAAAAAGTAAATTGAAAGTTTGGGCTACACATTAAAGACATTTAAACATTTATTTTTAAAAATCATTCATATAGTCTGCATACTGAATATCTAAACTACGTATGACAGCCATTTGGACAAAATTGGGGCTTCCTAAGGTGTCATATGCGTTACATAAATCAGATAAACTATTAAAATTTGCAAATTTGGCTTACATCATTTACATTTACAATCTCTCTGTGTAATTTGCAAAATATTTTTAACCATGTCTGACTAGCTTATGCAATTGGCTAACAGAAAAATTAAAGTTTGTTTCCCTTTCTTAAATATTTTTTCTGGAATAAGCAATTAAACAACCCTACCCTTACCCAGTTTTAAGGTGAAAAGTTTGGTATTAAAACTAAAGTAAAAATAGTTAAAAAATATTTGCAGTTGATGAATATGTTTCATTGTTTGGCATTAATTGCTTATATGAAAAGACTCATAAAGCTGCAAGTTTGTTGCAAAATTTTTAATATCAGAGGCTGTAACATATGTTACCTAATGTAATAAATGGGCAAGCTCATTGTCTTTACATAAGATATGCCTGAAAATGTTTTAATCTCCTCGAGGGAATTTTGCAGACATATTCCTTCTTAAAGTACAACTCAAGTTGCATCAAATAAGGGATGTTTGCACTCTCTAAGTTGGGGCGTTAGTCTGAAACAGCATCTTACATGCGTTACTATATCAAATAAAGAAAATGTAGTTTGAAAGTTTGATCTAAAATTATGAAAAAAATCGCAGCTGCTGGATATTTTACATTGTTTAAGGATTTTAAACTGGCTCTTATGATAAAGACTTATAAATCTGCTAGTTGTCACTAAACTTTAAAGATCAGAGAGTGTTACATATGTTGGCGTGATAAGTTAAATCATCAAACAGTATTTTGACATCAAGGTGAGCAAGGGCCTGCTCCATACTAATCCCCTTTGAAATTCATTCTGCAGACATATTACATCTTATGTAACCACTCAAGGTGCATTTAATAAGAAATATTTGCACTCTGTAAGTCGAGGCGTTAGCCTGCAACAGCTGGTTACATATGTTACTATATCAATTTGCGAATAAGAAATTTGAATGTTTGAGCTACAGAAAGAAGACATTAAAATTACATGTATCTAATAAATTGACATTCTTATAGTCTGCATACTGGATGTCTTTACTACGTATGGAAGCTGTTTAACATTTATACGGCTAATTGTGGTGTTATGTGCGTTACATGAACCTAATTATTATGATTTAAAAGCCATAATTGTGGCTATCGTCATTTAGTTAAACAACTACTATGACTTGGTTTCAAACTGTTTTATTAGATTTTACAAACGTATACTCAATTGATGAATAGGAGAAACCAAGTATGCTTTTCTATCTTAAATATATTGTCTTATAGGAGCTAATACACAGCCCTACTCCCAGTTTTACCGAGAAGCAAATCTTGTTATTATCGTTTTAGTAAAACACATGAAAGCGATTGCAGCGTGTGGATATTTTACATATTCTTAGTCTGTCTTTCTCATATATCTGCAAGATGTCATTAAGTTTAAGATCAGGCCACTTAATGTGTACATATAAATCTTTGGTACGAAAACACTAGAAATTATATTCATTTCTGATTATCAAGCCCATAGACTGTTGTTACAGATGTTATCAATGACATTTTGGACAGATTTCCTAATACTGTGCATATAATGCTAAATATAGAGCCACAAATAGAAAAGATAGTTTTACATTTGTACAAGACAATTCAATAAATGAAATGGTCCAAACTAATTCTCGTCGATTTAACACTCATATTAAACGTTTGTAGTTGTCTGCCTCTGTGGTAATCATTATTATCACACGCCACCTTGCAACTAGTAGAATCATCACACAATATTTCAATCATTTACTGTTATACAGTTTTACCACCAGTCCACTCAAAATTGATGAGCCATTATCAACTTTCCAATTTTGCCATTCATTGCTTGGAACATTTGGAAACTGATATGAATTCCTACTAGTTGGCTCTTTGAGTATGTGTTTCAAGTGTTACTCTGCAAGTAGGAGAAAGACTAAAGCTTCACAAGGAGGAAAACTATGCCATTAAAAGCAATGAGTACTTGGACTGATGTACCTTGATATTTCTGTGATAAAGAATCATATCTTAGCTGGTTAACTTTTTTAAATGTAGCCTTTCCATACATGCAACAAACATATTTTCATCTAATAATGTCTCTGCACTTATAATCTTTCCCCAAGCATTCAAAAACTTATTTGAAGTCTTAGTACTTCTGAAGTGCTGAAACCGAGGTAACTCTTTCCCTTCAGATAAACGAACTAGATGTATCACAGCAGGTAAAGCAATGAAATGCAGGATGAACAGAGCGCAAAATTAGACACTTTCACTTCAATGATTCACTAAGTTTCTAAGATAAGAGCGCTTATTTAAGGATGTAACATATATAACTTGTCATAATAAATGAGCAAAGGCATTGTCGTGACATCCTTTTTGATTACACAGTCAGAGGCAAGTGTTTTCAATTTCAGTGTTTTCAATGGATCATGAAATGGGGCAACCTTATCAACTTGTTTACTCTGTATAAATCTTCCATAGAGCATAATATAGAACTACTGGTTATCCTATTCTACCCATAGATCACTTTCCTTATTTTGAATGCAACAGCTAAAGATATGGCTGCAAAAACTGAGAAATCACAGGTTTTACATTATTTTAAGGCTTGCTTTAATGTACTGACATCAAAAAACAACAGGCTGCAAACATAATTGATGGCAATGACCAACTTCATGTTCTTTCTCATATACCAGATAACTTTCAAGGTGTAACAGAAATTGTTTCAGACAGTCTGCCAAAACCATCAAGAGTCAACATTGTAACTAAAGTAAACTTATAAAGTTCTTTGGGCGCAGCAAAATACTACTGATCTAAGACCTGAGGACTTAAGCACCAAAGGACTGGAAAGGTTTCATGGCAAATGATGCAAAAAAGCAGCCTATCAAATTTCTGTTTGGCCAAGTCAGAAATCTTAAATTATTCGTGGAGATACACGGTAGAGACATAGCTTTTGCAAAATCAGAGCAAAGTTATCATTTGACTAGCACAGATGCAGAGGCAGCTGCAGTAAGATTGCTCTTGCCACTTCACAGGATGAGACATAGACCAGTCATACTCCATTGTATGCATATATGTGAAATGGCATTAAACCCATATTTAATCATGTGTTTGGTCCCATGACACTGACATGCTGTTTCTGCTTTTGAAGAATGCTAAGGAGTCATGTTATAGCTGAGTCAATTTGTTTGACGCTGGCACTGGCCACACATACAAGGAAAATTAAGTCTTTTGATGGCAATAGAGGAGGATCACATGAAATGCTTATAAGTGATGTTTGTCACAATTACCAATTTTAAGAAACTAATCTTAATTAATGTAACACATATAACACCATAGGAAGCAGTTTATTTGTTAAAAACACTTTCTTATGTATCAAAGGTATTCAGCATGCAAACTACATGAATAATTCAAATAAATAAATAGTTTTATGCCTTCTTTCTGTTTTTCAGACTTTCAATTCATTTATTCTTAAATTGATACGGTAACATACGTAACATACCATTACAGTCCAACTCCCTGGTTAATAGAGTGCAAACATCTCTTATTTGATGCAGTTTGAATTGTTCTTTAAGGTAGGATATGTCTGCACAATTCCCAAAGGGGTGGAGAGGAACAGGATTGTACTCAGTTTGCAGTCCTAATACTATGCCATGATTCTACTGGTTGTGATGAAATGGGTGATTATTTTGCAATAGAAGCAGACACAAGGATAGACATTGTGAGGGCGACTTGATTAAAGATTGTTTTTAATAATTATAATTAATAAGAATATTTATTAAATTGTGTCATTTAAATGCGAACTGTCATTTTCTATCTATACGTCTATATATTTTAATATTATAGGCATTAGGAAATATGTGATAAAAAGATTATTTATAACATCTGTAACACAATTCCATGGGCGTGTTATCAGCAATGACTATAATTACTAAGACTAAGGCACCAGAGGCTAGAAATTAATAGGAAAACATGTGAAAATAGTATTTTTTCTGAAATATCATCTCTTACATCCAAGACAATTTCCTTGCTCATTCATTATGCCATGTAACATACGTTACATACTTTAATGAGTGCTCTGATCCTGATGTCAAACTTGGAAATGTATGATTCCTTATTGCATTAGTAAGACAGTGTCAAAAATGTAAGATATCCACGAGCGTCAAATATTTTCATATATTTTTCTTCAATAATAGATACCAAAATTAGATACTTAAAATTGGGGGTAGGGTTGTTTAATAGCTCATATAAAACAATATATTTGAGATAGAAGAGCAAACTTTGTGTTTTTATTAGTCAAATAAGTATTTTAGCGAACTAAGAAAAAAAACACTTGTAAAAATGCACAAATCGTCACCTTAGCGCAAAAAGTCTATAACTCCAAAATTTCACAAAATCACTTTTTTGAATTTTTCAATGCACAATGATGTTTTCCATATTGTATCAAAATATTGGTGCAAATCTGAAATGCAAATTAGGTATTTTACATAAAAGCAAAATGGGTTAACTCTCCATAATAAATTAGCGCAAAAACTTGATAAGTGCACTTGTTGAGTTTTTGCACCAAAAAAGAAAAAATGGAAATTAAAACCAAGTTGATCAGTGCAAAAGTCTATAAGTGCTTTTATTGAGCTTACACCAAGTGTGAAAACAAATGTTATGTATTGTTTTGGTGAAAAAATCAACTTTATAAGAATATGCAATGTTTAATATAATCCTGCATGAACAATCAGACTTTTAAATATTTACATTTCCACTGTGAGTCTTTATAATTAATGAACCTTTGCATTTGAGATGTCGTTCATACCTTCATGAACGGACTGATTTAAGCCATGCCCACATACACGTCATTTGGGTGGACCAACGTCAACGCCATCCAGTAATGTGGTTTGTTTACTGACGTTTGTGTGAAGTTGAACACATATCACCATGACGTTAAGCGCAGTAATTTGGCTGTTCCAAAACCTACGTTATGTCTGATTTAATTCAAAATATCCGGAAAACCAGCCAAATTAGGTAAAATTTGAAAGTTGATACTTGACCGATAATAAAATATATGTAAATATAAGTAATGAATTCAATTTTTGGTCTGTTCATGGAGTCATGAACATATCGGGTCTCTTGCAAAGTAAGTGAAGTCCAAAGACCAAACATTGAATTTATTTCTTAATTAATCCTTTGGGAAATAAATCAAATCATTGTCTTTAAAAATAACTCAAGTTTTGTAAGTATACAACAATCATGCTAGAATTCAAAGCAAACCATTTTTGATTACTGTCTTAATTGCCTGTGTATTTAATACCCCTATTCAGCATCATTTTAGCCTCAGGTAGTTAGATTATGTGATGAAGTCGATGAAATTTGCGAAAAGCTGGCATGATGTCTCTGTATGAAAGAAACTACATGTCACGATATGGTTATTGCTCTATTAAAGTGATTCAGTAGTATTTTGCACTTTATCATTAGTTTTAATGTTGATTTTCACCTTGATGCTGAAAGAATGATAGAGCGCGGATGCTGAAGGAATGATAGAAAGCGAAAAATCAAAAGAAATATTCAAAATTTTGATTTTAATGTATGTAAATTCTTTCATAGGTTTTGTTTGTTTGGTTTGGTTCTTTATGTCCCAGTCAACAGCTATGGTCATGTCGGGACAGTCAGTTCACCTAACCTCACTTTTTTTCCTGGGCAAGCTTGACTAAGGGGTTAACCAGTACTTTGTGCTCATACTTTCTCTTTTAACATCCTTTCGTAGGGAATATTTGCAGATATTTATAGATCAGTACTAAACTATTAAGGTAGCACACTGCCATTGTTTTGTTTTTTACACTAGATGCAACAAACAGCGAAAAATGTGAGTTTTTTTTTAATTTTTGGGGGCGCAGGAATATACACATCAATACACATAATCTTCATTCGGAACACCTCAGCCAATTCTATGCATCAAACTTCATACATAAAACGTATGATTTCAGGATCACATGACAACCACATGATAATGACATCATAGAAAACCATGACCATACAGTAATACAATAACAACTTCAAATGTAGCAAAAATAATAACTACAGCATGCCATTAATATCACTGAAGAAAAGAAGATGCCATGGCAATATGTTATGGAAAAATGTAAACTTTATTTTACACGTTGACAAAACTATTGGGGTCTTCGGAATAATCCTTTTAAATCAGACTGACTGCACATGCTACCAAACCATTTTTTAACGTCAGTTCCAGCTAACAAATTGCCGCAATTCCGTACATAATACTATGCCTTATACGACATCATAGCCTGATTTTGATTGGGCTGAGTCAGTTCCACTTGACATAATCTCATCATCATTTAGAATTTAATGTCCTAAAAATTGGGGGCACAGGGGCATGTTTTTTTTTTTGCATTTCGACCGAGGAGTTCTAAATTTTGGATTACCTCCCTAGCATGCATAGATTCTCTGATAAATCACATATACCCAAAAGCTCTACTGAGCTTAACTGAATGAAATCAAAACAAAGTATCTCCAGCAACCATGAAAAAAATCCCAATATGATGTTTTATCTCATTTTTTTAAATTTCTCACACTTTACTCATATCGAACAAATCTTCTTTCACTTCGTTGTATATCTTTCTTAAGATATTTCTTGTTATTTGTTAACTTATTTTTCATTTTTGAGGCATACTTTAGGACTACATGAATACAAAAAGATAATGGAATATGTTAATTGGCATGAAGAAGCTTTTACAAAAGGTCATTCACACAAAATAAATTTCTAAAAGATGTAAGGATAGTACAGTGAAGTCCACTGAGTCTGATGCTTACTTCATTGGTTGCTATACATGGTTAAGTATAGAGATATGATGATGTTTAATTGTCACTTAAATTACTCAGTAGGCCTTAGTACATGTATCTAGATATCAAAGCTGTCTATTAAATTTTACAAAGAATTGACAAATCTAAATCATGATACCATATGGGCCACAACGCAAGAAAATGATTCCTCAAGACAACATTTTCACTATCATATTAACAAGTTTGATTTGAAAGTAATGCTTCAAAAGTTTTATAGTTTTTATTTGACTACATTTTACAGGTCTATGTAGTATGTACCCAATCAACGTCATTGCCACGAAAAATGTTGACAAAGTTGTGTATTTCATTTCAACATGTTAATATTGCTCAGAAAACTTTTCAATTGCTTGAGATAGCTTAATCATTGGAGAAATATATTGCTTATTAAAGTAGCAGCATATTAAAACCTTACATCCAATCTGCAGAAAATATTTTATCTGTTCTCGCCACTTTTGGGTTGCTATGGTTACAAATGTGATACATATAAGAATTTAAAGTGGGTTAAAAGGGCAGATAACTCCAAAAATTAAGTTTTAAATAATTTGGAATTTGTTTATTTGGTGATTCAATGTTTAAAGTATACAAATGCATTGTTATTTTGAAATTGCATATAACATGATTTTCCCTCTTTCCCACTCTAACATCCGAATGTCTGAAGGGACGTTTTGTCGCATTGAGTTTTATATACTTTTGATACAAGTCAAAATTTTGACTGAAAACTGTGATCAAATCCTGCATAAAAGCACTTTGACTAAAACTATGATCATATCCTACATCAAAGCACTTTTGTAGTTTATTTGCACCAAAGTATCTAAGTTTATAATATAGTGCATAAAAGCACAATTACCAAGTTTTTGCGCTAAAAATTTTCAGCGCAAAAATGGGTTAAGTGCACTTATTGAGTTTTTGCACCAAAATTTTCGGTTTGTCAATTTCCAATAAGTGCATATTTTCTTTGATTTCACTTTTACTATAAATTATAAGATTGGAACTTTTCTTCACATGAAATCTAACAGAAAATGCATTTGAAAACAGCTTATCACAATAACATGAGAGGAAAGCGAGGGAAGATAAAAAGTTTTTTGCTTCTCCTGAAAAGTTTGTAAAATGGAGTTATTGACTTTTTGTGCTAAGGTGACGAAATCGTCTGTAAAATTAAATTATGTCAGTCACGATTTCAACTTTCAAAGGGATATTTAATCTATGTAACGCATATAACACCATTGAAGGCTGTAATTTTGTTTAAAATGCTGCTTTGATGTAGCTTAGGCATCCAGCTTGCAAACTACATAAGAAATTTGAATAATTAGATGGTTGTATGTCTTCTTTCTGCAGCTCAAACTTTCATTTTGTTTTTTTCCTTAGATTATTACAGTAACATATGTTACAGGCTGTCAGAGACTAACGCCCCGGAGCACAGAGTGCAAACATCTCTTAAAAGATGCGGCTTGAAGTTTTTTTCAAGTTAGGATATGTCTGCAAAATTCTCTAGGGTGGGGGAGCAGGACCTTTTTAGCTCGAAGTCTACTCTTCTCGTCCTACTAGGAGACAAAGGCCTCTCTCTGGGCGAAGTCCTATGGGGTGGCCTGGCTTGGTCGCGCTTGGGCGATGACTTTGCTTCCAACGCTGTCTTTCTTTTTGTAGTCTTCTTCTTCGACTCTGCTTTTGGGAACCTCACTGGAGATCTTGTTGAGTTCTTCCGAGAAACAGTTTCCTCGGCAACAATGCTGCTGACGAGGCTACTGGTCTCTGATGATGGCTGGTGACTCTCTGCAACAATGCTGCTGACGAGAGCCTCCTTCTGCGGTGACTGGCAGCCACTGACATCTGACATCAAGACGTCCGCATCAAACACCTGGATAGATGGTGAGTCTTGGCCCTCAGAGGAAATTGCAAATAACTTCTGCGCTTCCTCGGCAGTGATCGAGTAGTCCATCGGCTCGTCCGCAAGAGCATCTTCTACACGCCTCTGTATGGTTGGATCCTGTCCAAGGCGGATGTCCCTGGATGGACTGGTGGCAGGCATCTTAGATGGTTTCTTGGAAGTCTGCGGAAGAGCATAGAGGTGTTGATCAATCCAATTACGACCGTGGAACTAGAAAGTATCCGCATCGCTGGCAACCGTCTTCAACCATTGGAAGTTGCTCAGCTGACGTGCCAGATCAGCCTGTCCTTCAAGGGCCTCCAACCTCATCCCCTGAGTTGCTGTCATACATAACATCAGCTGGTTGATGATGGACTTGCAGCTGTAGAGCTCTTTTCTGTCCGTCACCTCTCTCAGGGTCCTGATGAACTTCGGCAGGAGTTGAGTGGCCTTTTCTTGTTTGTCTGCCATGCTGCAGTATCTGAAGGTATAAAGAAGAGACATATTATTACAATTGTCAGATAATTACAATTGTCAACAGGGAGAACTAATAGTTCACATGTTTCTCTTACATTTTCCACACTGGTACTCGTCAATAGACAGTGCCTCTGTTTGAGTGATATCCACACATGCTCCATGGAACCATTCATCACACCCATCGCACTGTATTATGAATCTACCCTGCCATGGTTCTCTGGATAGGCAATACACTGAAGAATCATCGACATCACTGATCTGAGTGCCATTGGGGTTGTCCTGTCGTTTACTGATCCATTCCGGTAGTTTTCTGTCTTTGCATGTTTTCAATCTGTCATGGTTTGACATGAACATTTTCTTCTCAGCTGTACCTGGAACAATGCTGCTGAGAGAGTCTTTCTATAACTATGGCAGGACCCTTCCAGGGCGAACTCAATTTCCTACAACTTCCCTTCAACACGGCCGTATCTAAGAGATAGACGATGTCTTTTGCCTGGTAATTTCTCTTGACGACTCCTCTCAAATCATAGTCTCTCTTCATACGTTTCAATGTTGTCTTCAGTTGGGTTCTTGCAGCATTATGAGCTGTCTGTATGTTGCGAGTTAACTTTGCCACAAACTGGTCAATATCTTGGTGTTCTTCAGCAGATAATGGGAACATCAAATACGCGGGTGTGTTTACCTCAATTCCCAACATAATTTTGGTGGCAGTATAACCTGTTCTACCTGTCCCAATGCTGCCACAATTATGGTAATCTTATAGAATTGAGCCTCCACTACAAAACGTACTGATCGTCTCAGTACCAAATGCAGATAAATAGAAAAGGCGACATCAACAATGTAAAAATCGATGTTTTTACCCTGTATGCGAATACGAATATGGCCGATACTTGATCTATTAACTTGTACCCTCTGTTTTCTATCCTTTAAAAAGTCTCTACCCATTCGAGTAGTTTTTTCTTGAACTCCGTAGCCTTTTTAGTCAGCAATCTTTTGTGGGGTACAGAGTCGAAGGCTTTTTGAAAGTCCAAACACACTACATCAATGTTGTTTTTGTTATTGAGTTCTTCTGTCCATTTTCACATACATCTATCAGATGGCTTACACACGAGTAGCTTTTTCTGAAACCATGTTGGTGTTTGGTAAATGAATTGTTTTCTTCCATGGGACTCTTAATTTTATTTTTGACGAGGTTTTCCATCAATTTTGAGGCCACTATTGTCAAACTAATTGGCCTGCATTTTTAGCGAGGATTTGGAGTAAGAAAGAGGGCAAAGATCAGGAAACGATACAATCAAGCACCACAGCGAACCCAGGATACCAATGGAAAAGTGACAACGTCACAATTAGACATCACAAACGAGAACCAAGAGGTCAACCCTTTCCCAGCAGGTGACCACAAGGCAGGGTATGTCATCAACTATGTACAGTATTCTTAATAAATCCTTGGGTAAGAACATTGTATAGGAATGTTTGAAATGTGGAATGCAAAACTTTTCCACATCACTGTTTGATACCACAGCTTCTCTGGAAACCCATAACTGATTTGATTTGCTTTCTTCCCTGTCTGATCCTGAGAGTCTGATACCAGACATCACCGGCCCCCCCAACTGCAGCCTCCTCTCATATGGTATCGGAGACTAAGGAAGCTAAAGGGAAAGCAGCCAAGACTTCCTTAAACAATCCCCTCAGAATTTTGATTATGAATTGTCAGTCAATAATGAATAAGAAGGCTGAACTTCATACAATTATCATATTGGGGAATGAGTCTTGGTTAACCCCTGATATTAAACTTGGTAATTTTCTCTGACTCCTTTGATGCAGTTCGGAAAGGCAGAGCAAGTGATTCCCATGGTGGCGTCTTTATTGCTTTTAAGCGTGACTTACTGAAACTCCGGAACTGGACACCAACTGCGAAATAGTTTGGTGTAAGTTGAACATTATTGGATGTTGGACCCTATTCCTTGGTTCTTTTTATCGCCCCCCCCCCCCCCCCCCCCCCTGACAAGATTGGTAATGATTATCTTGAGGAGTTTAACTCATCCTTATCTAGGATTATGTCGAATCGAAACGCTCATGTTCTGGTTGGAGGAGATTTCAATTGCGGCGATATAGAATAGAGTCGCATTCAAGTACCTCATGGGGTCCAAAAAGACAGTGTCAGCAGCAACTTTTGGATATTATAGGAGAGTACTGTCTAACTCAATTTGTAAACATACCAACACGCAATGATAAAACTTTTGACCTGCTTTTTACTAATGCCCCATCCCCTGTGAATAGAGTCAAGGGGATGCTTCCGATCGGCGAAGCTGTATATGTTGAGTATGACATTAAGGCTAAAAGAATGAAACAAGCATCACGCAAGATCTATCTCTATAAACGTGCAGACATGGTCGGCCTTAAAGACCACATGGCCCAATTAAAGAATGCGTACCTTTGGAAGACCACAGTCACAGGTCAGTTAATGACATGTGGGTCAAATTCAAAACAGGCTTTGTAGAGGCCGTAGAAAGGTTTATCCAATAAAAATGACCAAAACAAAATACTCTGTGCCATGGATCGATGCAAAGATCAAACGGTTTGTAAAAAAGAGACATAAGCTTTACCTTCGTGCTCGCAAATTAAAGGACCCTGATGTCAAGATTCATTGCAAGCGGTTCAGAGCACATGTTCAGAAGGTATTGAGAGATGCATATTGGAAACATGTTTCCAATATATTTACGTTCGAGAACGATAGCTCAGATCCTGACACTCCTAAGCCTGAAATTTATGTAATTAATCAAATAACTTAAAAAAGACGCGTTTTGGATCACATCACTCAGGGAAAACAGATTTTTTTCTGAGTGAAACGGAGAGGCATCGATGCTATATGGCAGCTAAGTTTGGGTTGTTTATTGATGAGGACCATAGCAAGCTTCCTACGTTATACTGGTTACCTAAACAAACTTCATAAACGTCCCTATAAGTCAAGTTTTGTTGCTAATTCTAGTGCATGTACAACTACTTAGTTGTCTATTCTTTTAACTTCTTGCCTCACTGCGATTAAGAACCGTGTCATTAAATATTGCACAACAGTTTATTTATTTAGGTCTATTAAAAGTCAGGTGAAATTCTTAATAAATTGAAGTCTAGAGGTTTTCTGGCATCTGGTTTGTCTACATATGATTTCTCTACTCTCTATACTACATTGCCTCATAATCTAATCAAAGAAAAACTAACAGAATTAATTGAACAAACATTTAACAGACAGAGCTCACTTTATTTGGCTTGTAATGATAAAAATGCCTTTTTTACTTCTGAACAACCTAAACGATATAAATTGCGGTCATGTCAGCTCATGTCATGTGTGATGCTCTCCATTATCTTTTGGACAATATATTTATAAGATTTGGCTCGAAATTATATAGACAAATTGTAGGTATTCCAATGGGTACTAATTGTGCTCCTCTTGTTGCAGATTTGTTTTTGTTTTGTTATGAGAGAGACTTTATGTTGTCTCTGTCAGACAATAATTAAACTGATATTATTGAAGCTTTTAACTCCACCTTCAGATATTTAGATGACTTACTAAATATTGATAATCCTTATTTTGAACAAATAGTAGGTCAGATATATCCTACTGAACTTCAGTTAAATAAGGCTAATTCTTCTGATACTGAAGCTCCGCTTTTGGACTTGAACTTGTCAATAACAAATGGCATAGTTTATTCTAAAATTTATGATAAACTGGATGATTTTAATTTTGAAATAGTAAATTCCCCATTTCTTGATGGAGGTGTTCCTCGCTCCCCTTCCTATGATGTATATATTACTCAGCTTATTCGTTTTGCTAGAGTGTGTTCTAATGTTGATGACTTCAACAACAGAAACTTAGTGTTAACTGCTAAGTTATTAAAACAAGGTTACAGATATCATAAAAATCGAAAAGCAGTTTCTAAATTCTACCACAGACACTCAGAGTTAATTGTTAAATGCAACATTGGGTTAAAAACCCTTCTGCAACAAGGCATATCAGAACCTATATTTTATGGTAATTTAGTTTATAAATTCAAACGAATTGTTGGAAAATCTAATTTTAGTGATCAATTCAAAAAGATTATAAAACGTTATATAAGGGTTGGATATAACTTGGATATCATGCGACAGTCTGCATGCCTAGTTTTAAAACCCAATCACGGTTTATAGCTATGGTTTCCTCTTTAATTGCACGATGGTGGGTCAGGCTTCTGACTTTATGACGGCTCTGGCGTAAAGCTTTAATCTGTGGGTTGGTGCCTGATGCTTATCTGTAGCTGGACCAACCATAGCTCAACTTGAAGATTTCTTTAGCTCTGACTATCTGTGAGTCATGAGCCCTTTTCTTTGTTTCATTATGGTGTGTCAATTTGATAAGAGTGTTTCTCCATGATGATACATTGCATTAGTTAGAAGGCCTCCATGCGAGCTGAACACTTCTTGTAATTCAACAACAGCAGAATCTCGGGTGAAGATTTGGTACCAGTAAAATGCATTTAAGCCCCCCCCCCCACCCCCGGTAGCCTAGGCTGCTGTCTGTTCTAAGGCGGTGGTTCTGTTGTCGTTGACTTGTTGTTTATTGTTACTCCCATTGTGAGAGTTTGTAATTGTTCTATGTTTTGTTGTACGCTACTTTATGTCCATTCTAGTATTGCAATCATCTTGATGGGGAAGAGAGAGCTGGTTGCTTTGCTTAATTTGTCTTCCTGGTGTCTTGTGATGGTTGAGTGGCTATCCTCCCGGTGTCATTGGGCTGTCTGCGGTTTGTGATTGTGGTATTTCCTGAGCAAACTCACTTACTATTCTTAAGACAGATTCTAAGGAAAAAGCCAACATTTGTAATAGCCAATTCCAATCAGCCTTCACACGTGAAGACGACTCTGACCCGCTCTCGAAAGGGGCAATTAGGTTTTTTAAAAGGGTATCCTTTGGAGGCAAAGACTGCACCAAAAAATGAAACTAGAGTGTGTATATTTTCTGGGCCAGACTAGCTAGTTTCTGCCATTTAGGTTTCATCAGTGACCCTCTAATAGTTTCAAAGTTCCATAATGAAACCCATGATCCCAAAGGACAAGAAATAAAATCTACACTATAGTTAAAGGCAGGGAGACGTTCTACCGCCGCCACATAGTCCCAGTCACCAGTCCAAGCCCGTTCTCCTCAATGGAGGACATAACAGTTGACCTGAAAGGGGTCGCCAAACTATTGGACAGACTAAATGTCCATAAAGCCTCTGGCCCAGATGAACTGAATGCCAGAGTGCTTAAGAGTGTAGCAATGAGATCTCTCCAATACTGGCATCTAATAAATTAGCTCATATTGAAAGAGTGCAATTGTAAATTAAACTTTATCATATAACGTTACTGCTTTTATGAGGATAATGTCACATCATAAATAATGTTATGACCACAGGTAACATAACACTTTCTGCTGGAACAAATAAGGTCATGACAACATCTGTAACAACAATGCTCATTTTTATTAAAATAAAAAAACTTATAGAATTGGTGATAATTTTATATCAAATTTAATAACTTATCAAAGGCTCATATGATAAATTTCATATAAAATGATCACTCATGTAAGATTCTCTATGAGTACAATTAGAGATGTTTAACTTGATCTAAGTTTACAATTGTTTTAGATGTGTTTTGAAATAAATTAGTAAACTTTGAAAATTTAACATTATGCCTAACAGGAAAACTGACATGGGGCAATATTTTGATTAATTTTCCAGTCATCTATCTTTCTAGGTTGCACCAGTATAAGCAGCTGATAAAGTGTCTTGCTTGTTGACACAACACAATGACTGGCAAGTCACAATTTGACAACCCTTTGAGGCTTACAAGTGGTCAATGTTACAAGAAGAAAAAAGTCTCGTTAACAGGAAAAAATTGAGGAGGAGTGTCATTTTAAAAATATTCAGATTATGAGGGCTAAGGAAAACGAATTCTTATGCTTTGTTTTTTTTTATTTGATTCTTAACGCCCCACTATTATGTCGGGAAGGGTCTTCCTGGGTTGAACCAGTACTAAGCAAGGATTATTTTTTGTTGCTTAAGGACACATCACAGTCACACCGGTGAGGCTCGAACCCACAACTGTTTGGTCTCATGTCAAGCACTCTACCACTGAGCCACTGCGTTCACCCGCCGTCCTCATGCAGGATTTTAAAAAAAAAACTAATGCAGGATATTTTAAGTACTACACTCCTCTTCATTTTTAATCCTGTTAACCTGTAGCATTCCAGTTGTGAGCAAGCATTTAAATCAATCTTTTAGACCATAACACATCACAAATGTCCAATTCTATTAGCATCTTCATCATGTCTTCTTACTTATAGATTGTTGAGCGCTGGTTGATCAAGTATTCAGTTTACTTTGTTAATGCCCCATGTTATGTTGAAGAGTCGAATAAGGAGCTGTAAAAGAAAGGAAAGCATGAATGAGTACAAGTAAAAAAATTATCTGCATCCTTAGCAATAAGATGCTTAACAAAGAGGTACGAGGATGGGATCAAAAGTAATGCCACTGGCTAATTTTCACTGCAACTGTTAGCGGGAAGATAAAACCCACGCCTTGTATGCGTTCTCCATTCTCTCATCTTTCAATCGATGTATCAACTGCACATGTAGACACAATATCTCTCGTGAAATTTACTTTTGCACAAACCCTACTCATAGGCATATAAGCAAAATGGTTGGGAGAAGCGTTGAAAATGAGATCGAAATCAGGGCTAACATTAAGACTCGCGCATTATTTAAGAGAGGTTCAACGGACATTTATGCTGACATATGTACTGTTTATGTTAGTAATTCAATGTCATTTTCCACAGTTTGCAGACAGGTTAGGGATTTCAGTGCGGGCGTAGGGTCTGTTACAAGTGCTCCAAAATATTGTAGATCTAAATCTGCAAGTAATCCAAAGATTGTTATAAAAAATTATATAGTAAAATCAGACGCAAAGATATACTTCTCAGCAGATTGCGGACATGGTTGGAATTTCAAAAGCATTTGCACTGCGCTTTTGGCGAAATATTTTGAAAATGAAGAAGGAAAGCACTTGGTGGGCCCCACATTTGCTCAATGAGGAGCAAAAATACACGCATGTTAGGACGGCGTGCAAAGTGTTAAAACGATTTCCAAGATATGATCAGAAATTATTTATGAATGTAGTAACATATGATGAGTCTTGGATGCACTATTTTGAACCGCATCGAAAAATAAGTAATCGAGTATGGCTTACCAAAATGCAAGAAGGCCTTGTATTGCCAAAAGGATTACCAGTGAGTGTAAAAAGGTTATGTATGCCATATTTTTCACTCCTAACGGACTAGCAATACAAGTCTCTATATCCAAAGGCAAGTCAATGAATACAAGGTTTTACAGGAACAAATTTCTTAGAAAATTTGTCAATTTCTACCAGAAATGTTGACCGAAGATAGGCATCTGTGGTATTTATTTGTAACATGACAATTCCTCAAGTCACAAGGCCGGAAGTGTGGCGTCGCTTTTGGAAAGAACAGAGGGTCTATGTTCTAGAACATTCACCCTATTCCCCTGATCTAGTCCCCTGTGACTTTTTTCTCTTCCCTCGTCTTGCTGGCAGAAATATACCTCCCGCCAAAAGTTAGGTGTCTCCATACTAAACCTCCTTAGAGGTATACCCCAAAAAGACTATGAGAAAGTCTTCAAGGATTGAATTAAAAATTTGAAACTTTGTGTATCTGTGAAGGGATGGTATTTTGACAATTTGAAATAAACAAAAAATCAATCTCACCTTTAGTTGTCATTTAACATCATTGGTTGCATTACTTTTGATCCCGTCCTCGTATGTGCGTTGAGAGGCTATTTGGTCCCCCTAGGAGGCTGAAAAATAAAAATTGTTTTTCAGCATTTTCCTCTCATTAGTTTATTAGAACAATAGCCCAAGTGTACACATCTGGTATTAATTTGACTTTTACCGTTGCTATGGTAACAAAAATGGCCACCAAAATAGGCTAAAAACATGAAATTGGCTATTTTGGAGCAAATTCGAGACATTTGACAGACCACTTAACATAGAGTATAAGCAAATACCAAAAAGATATTTTAACAGATGATGAGAATTATAACGGCACACAACATATTTAAAGGTTCTTTTGGTATTTAGCTGTGCTGATATCTAATTCTTTAAAAATCAGTCTCCAAAAGGCTTAAATCTGATAAAAAAAATGGCGATTTTTAAGCCCATTTTGTCGGCCATTTTGTTACCATAGCAACCATTAAAATTCATATGAATGACAGACTTTTACACTTGAGTTATTCTTCTAATAAACCAATCAGAAGAAATAAGTGAAAAGCAACTTTTCAGCGCAGTTCATTAAAATAATTTCCCATTATAAAAAGATAGGCTATAACATTAATGTATTGCAACAGACTGCATGCTTGGTAGTCACCCCAATCACGGTTGGCAACTTTGCTTTCCTCTTTAATTGCACGCCGGTGGGTCGGACTTCAGACTCTATAATGGTTCCGACTTAAAGACTTATCTATTGATGAGATGGTAGTGGCCTGATGCTTTAGCTGTTTGTCAGGCCCACCGGGGTTTACCTGTTGGATTTCTTTTGCTCCGATATTCAGTTTTATTTACTGTTGAGTCCTTATCTTTGCTTTATCTCCTTGTTGTATCTTGATTTATATGTTTTAAGAGATGATGCATTGATAAGTTAGGGGTCTTTCATGCAACCAAATATCTATGTGTCTTGATCCACATCTGAATTAAGGGTGAGGTTGGCGCCGTTAAACCAGTTTAAGCCCTCCAGTAAAATATTTTACTGACCGTTCCAAGGCGGTACCTCTTTTGTGGATCTTTTATGTTTTTGTTCTGTCTTGTGTTTGCTATGTCTTTGTGCGCGTCTGTTTATATGTGCTTTGTGGTCACCTGCTGGGAAAGGGCTGACCTCTTGGCTCTCGTTTGTGGTGTCTGCTGTGAGTTTGTCACTTTCCCATTGGTATCCTGGGTCAGGTGTGGTACTTGATTGTATCGATTCCTGATCTTTGCACCCTTACTTTCTTTTCAGATTTTGGCTCCAGTGGGGACCAAATAAGCCGCTAAATGCACATACCCCTTTAGATGAGTGGATAGTTGTGCAAAACAGATTCTGTTTTTGGTCTTGGTTGATTTGAAATTGATGGGCTCAGTAACATGATGAAGTAAACAATCAGATAATATTGGTCGTGTCAAAAGAGAACAGGACTTGATTGCATGCAAATTACATAGATGCAATCCATTATGTACACCCATGCCTTCTGATCTGTGTTTTTAGATTTGATGTCTAAATAGTTGAACATGACTTATTGCAAGTTAAATTGTTTTAACAATTCTCTACAGCTGAGCAGACTGGTTTCAGTCTTGCTTGGTTGGAAGCTCTGAAGACAAGTTTTCTAGTGAAACAGCAGAGAAGCAGTGTACTATAGATTAAACCTTATTTAATTTTTACTAGGCCTAATCAGAAACTTTAACTTTATAACAAAGATGCAGACGATCTTTAGATGAAATTTGAGGAATTAATACAGCAACAGTGACCATTAACCTCCTGTTATACATGCCTTAGGGTGCAGAAGTCTACTATTTTTAATGCAACCCAATTATACCGAGGGAAAAAAGTTTAGCAATTATTTATTATGGGGTTTCCCATAGGTGATCTTTTAAACATTAGATCTTTTTAATTGGCAGGTTAGCAAACATGTCAGTTATTTGAAAATGACCTAATGGCTACCCGCAAGCGGTCAAAAGAAACAAAATCCGACTTCATAGTGGGGATTTGATCTGCTGAGCATTTTAATTTCAAACATTATTCAATTGAAAGGAAGGTAATTTGGAGAAATACGATTTTCAACTAAAAACGAAAATGGTGAATATATCATTCAGTTTTAAACCGGTTTTCACTTTCTTGCTCTTGGATCTAAACATTGGACAGAAAAATGAAACTTTTAGTCGAAAACTATCCGCACTATTGGCAGATAAGCTGTTTTTGCTAGGGGGCATAAAATCAGACTTTACATTATGTGAAATGCCAACCTGTTAATGTCATCGTACTAGTGAACGTTTTCAACATATATATTTGACACTATGAAATTAAAAGTCCTATTTCTTCTAAACTGTGAATCCTCAAAATATATTACTTTTTCCCTCAGTATATATAAGGAGAAAACTTAAAATAAATGAATTAAACTTTTCTTACTTTACATTCACTCAATCCCTGGCATAATATGCACTGTACCACATAGCATAATTTTTTACTCAAAAAATTAAAATTTATCTGGAAATGAGCAAATGTCCCTGTTTCATGATCGTTTTTGGGCAATAATCATATGAAGAGTGAGCATGTAAGAAGGTAAGGGTGCAAAGATCAGGAAATGATACAATCAAGTACCATACCTGACCCAGGATACCAATGGGAAAGTGACAAACTCACAGTTAGACACCACAGACGATAGCCAAGAGGTCAGCCCTTTCCCAGCAGGTGATTACAAGGCACAATTAATCAGACGCGCACAACGGCATAGCAAACGCAAGACAGAAAAACATAAAAGATCCACAAAAGAAGTACTGTCATGGAACGGTCAGTAAAATATTTTACTGGAGGGCTTAAACCGGTTTTACGGCGTGCCAACCTCACCCTTAATTCAGATGTGGATCAAGACACATAGATATTTGGTTTGCATGAAAGACCCCTAACTTATCAATGCCCCATCTCCTAGAACATATAAATCAAGATATAACAAGGACATAAAGCAAAGATAAGGGCTCAACAGTAACTAAAACTGAATACCGGAGCAAAAGAAATCCAACAAGTAAACCCCAGTGGGCCCGACAAACAGCCAAAGCATCAGGCCCCTACCATCTCATCAATAGATAAGTCTTTAAGTCGGAACCATCATAGACCAAAATGTCGTGCAATGCATATTGTTTCTAGTTATAACATGTTCTACTAAAACTAGAAACAAAATCCTTAATTTATCAGGCTGAAACTGCTCGTCATTCTAAACCCATAACGACCCGCTCAGATAAACCCATAGTGGCTCTCACATGAATACATATCAGCCCTCACATGCACCCATAGCCACAATATTGTACACCCTCAGCTTCATAAATGACATCATTCATGTGACCAGGACGTAAAGACTCAGAGGTAATTTTTTAACAAAAAGTTTAAAACCTGGACGCCACCGTTACCAGAACATTTAAATCAAGATATAACAAGGAGATAAAGCAAAGATAAGGACTCAACAGTAACTAAAACTGAATACCGGAGCAAAAGAAATCAAACAGGTAAACCCCGGTGGGCCCAACAAACAGCCAAATTTCCTGATCATACTCACTATTTTTTATCCACCTGACACATTTGAAACTTTTTACTATATGTTTACACATGGGTATTTACACAATGGTGATGTGTATGTCATCATTATGACGCTCAGGGTACACATGAGAACCTATACAGGTACACATTAGGGGCATAAAGGGTTCATATGAGGTCCGATATGGGTTCACATGCGTAGGCTGTTATGGGTTTGGAATCATGAGCAGTATCAGCCTGTGAAACTCATAATCAATTTGTGTCAGAGCTGGCATATTAAATATCATGTGAGTTTTCTTAAACTTCAGTTTCAATTAAGTAAAGAAGATAACCTTTCTACATGTAATTTATTGAAATAGCTTACCTCAGGAAACTGAACACTTTCCAGCCTTTTCACTGATATGATTGGCGATGGCATTTGCTGCTAAATGAATTTTTCAATCTTTCAGACTGAAAAAGAAATAGCAGAAAATAGACACATGCATCTATCCAGTAGCTTTATATAGTTCTGAACATGAGGTATTTGATGGGACTGGAACACTCAGCATGGTCTCTCGCAATTTATTTGAAATTAGGCCAAAAACAGTAAGTGAGTATGATCAGGAAATACCACAATCACAAACTGCAGACAACCCCGTGGCACCCTGAGGAAGAGCCGCTCAACCATCACGAGACACCAGGAAGACAAATTAAGCAAAGCAATCAGTCTTTATGTGAAAAACTCTAGCTAAATGGGATGAGTGTGCATGAGAAAAATTGGAATGAAAAATCGCAGGGTCACTGGTTTGGGTTGACTGAATTATATAGTAAATAATAAAGCAGCAGGAAGAATGTGCAACAGGAAAAATAACGAAACATTGATAGCAGATGAAATTTAGTTATAATGTTTGTAATGTTTTCCAATTTTATAAGCCCTATTTTTTCTTTTGACCTACTGGTTAACTTGACCCCATGTTTTGTGCCGATTAGTCCTTAATGGTGATTTAAATTAAAAAGAAATTATAGAAAAGAATATAGATATAAACCACATGATTAGATTTATTTTTTATTTAAATATGATATTTTATATAGGCTGTGATTAGATGGAAAGGGGTACGTGCAATAAGGGGTTATTTTGGCCCCATCTTGAGTCAAAAACTGAAAGTTACTTTTCACCAATTTCATCTTATTAGTTTGTTAGAAGAATAGCCCAAGTGTTAAATTCTGGAATTTATTTTACTTTTACCAGTTGCTATGGTAACTAAAATGGCCGACAAAATAGGCTTAAAATAGAGAAATTGCCATTTTATGCCAAATTTGAGGCTTTTGGAGACCGTTTTTTTTAAGAATAATATATCAGCACAAGCAAATACTAAAAAAAACTTTTAATATATTGTGTGCCGTGATAATTCTCATCATCTGTTAAAAATATATTTTTGTATTTGCTTGTGCTCTATATTAAGAATTTCTAGCGATAAGGCGAGCAAACTCCCTAAACGAGACGTTCGTTTTATTTTGTTGAAATAACGACTGGAGAAACTAGGCACATTCAACAAATATATATAGACGAGCCGTCAATGTACCATTGCCCCAGATCTGTATATTTAAAACGGATTTTCCTTCATGCATGTAATAACTCTACTTCTTATTGAATGAGAATTTATTTCGATCATCAACTGTGCTTGTTATTCAGTAACATATATGGGAACTAGACCGTTAAACAGGGAACCACGCTATGTAAAGTAAAACTATTTATACAGTTGATGTACAATAAAAACGACCATCTTCCAAAGTGGTCTATTTTTGTCAGATATTTAATGTCTTCTTTCGCTTATACAACCCCTTTCCCCCCTAGACCCAAGACGCCATTTACATATGTTATATATTTGTATAGCGACATTTAATTGTCGAAAGGGCATCTTGGGTCTAGGGGGGAAAGCATCTAAAAACAAACTGAAAGACGCCAGTTTCATCTTTTCAATGACAAACGTCACAATTTTAAGTATATTTCGTACGCATGCGCAGAAGGAATACCGCAAAGTTTTGGAAATGAAGGGCACTCATATCCTTAATATTTTAGCACTTTTACTTTTTGAAAACCTGCAAAGGATTTACTAAAACTATCGTCTAAACGGCACCCAGTCTAAAGACGTAAAATGAGGGGTGGGAGTAGAAGGCGCAAGTTTTCACGGCTTTGTAAATGATGGATCGCTATGAAACCTATTTGGATGCTTTCTATGCATATTTTACTACCGAAACAGTCCAATTTTAAAAATATTGGGGCAATTTGAAAATTTAGGTTTTGTTATCATGTCAACTAGGGAAAATATACGCCTTATTGCTAGAGCTCCTTTCTCTGTTACCTGTCTCATATTTGCTCCAAAATGGTAATTTTCCTTTTTTCAGCCTATTTTGGAGGCCATTTTTGTTACTATAGCAACGGTAAAAGTCGAACCAATACCAGACCTTTACACTTTGGCTATTGTTCTAATAAGCAAATAAGAAGAAACTTGTGAAGAGCAACTTTTATTTTTTGACCTCATAGGGGGGCCAAAAAAGCCTCTTAATGCACGTATCCCTTTGGGAAGTTTTTGTTCCTCCACTTTGAATTAGCCCCCAAGTGAACCTTAGCTAAAAGAAAAACGGGGGTCACTTAAAACCTGGAAGCACAGTAGTATATGAATGTGACACATGGATAGTAAAGTTTTTCCATAGATGTAATTATACACTCTGAGTAAATGTTCACCTGGTGATTTTTATTTCGTGTCAATACAACTTATGGCATAAATATATAATATCAATACTTGTACCTTTCAGATTAAAGATAGATTGTGTTTGTTTGTTTGATTTTATTCTTTACGTCCAATCAACAATATTTCAGTTAAACAGGGACGGGTCTTCCTGGGTTACTAAGCTAGAATAAATGTCTTGCTCAAGGACCACAATGCAGTGACGCCTAGGAGGCTCGAACCAGCGGTCCCTCTGTCTCAAGTCAAGCACTCTACCACTGAGCCACTGCGCTTCCCAAAGATAGATTTAGGGAGCTCACACACTTTGCTGAAGATTTTTTTATTAAACTTTAGGAAAGGCCTTTGTTAAATTTTTAAATTGTACAGAAATTTGGACTGAGATTATCAGTTTGGGTTGATGTGGTTTCAGCTGGTTAATAAAGAATAAGAACTTACCACATCGTCTGTAGGATAGGCCAGTCCAGCTAGTCTGTAGAGCCTCATGATCCTACCAGGACTTGGAGAGTAAAAACTGGACCTCCATGAAGGCACCTTCTAATTTTCAACATCTATCAGCACATCCTGAGCATAAAAAGCAAATACGCTGTCTGTTATTTTTTAAAGGACCAATGAATAGGTTATGAGAAAATAAATAGAATATCACTGAATATTAGTTGGATGTTATTGTGTGTACTATTAACAAGAGGGCCCTTGGGCTCTTCAGTCACTCGCCTGAGAATGCATGTTTATAAGGTCAATAAGATTATAGTATTTCAAATTGAAAACTAAGTTTAAAATGCTATTTAGCTATAAAATGTTATACTGGGGTTTATAATTAATCAACTTCAAGATAATGATACAAACAAAACTAAGGGTGACCAAAAACGAGATCCGACAGTATTTACCTGGTGGAGGAGTTGCCTTTACATAGTACCGGGTACCCACTATCTTGTTAGTTTAGTAGTGTCATACTGAAGACCTAATGGTGCTGAAGCGCTCACCTGAGTCTGAAAGGGGTTGATAAATACATTCATCAATGTGATATTTTTTTGCAAATTCCCCTCTCAGGGAGTGTAATATTTTTAAAATGCAAATTAATAATTTCGGCTATCTAATTGCAAGCAGGATCACTAGACCATGAAAGACAGGCAAACATTTGGGTCACAATGTCCTTTAATAGTAAACTATGACATTTATACATCACAAGGTCTTCCAGATGTATGGTAAAGTGTCTGAACCATGAATTTTAGGTTAGAATGGATACATTTATCTGTGAGGTTAAACTTCAGGGTATCAGAATGAATAAATGTAAGTATAATCCATAAAATATATCAGAGTATGATTAATCTTTATATATTTCTGAACCCGTTTTAATTGTATTGATTTGCACTTACCCTAAGATATCTCCTGTGCTCAGTCAAAACTTTGTTTATTGTAATCACTGTAGACCTGGAAAATGGTAACATTACCTAACAAACCCAGTAATATACACTGACATTTTTGTTTTGTTTTCAACTGTCAGAAAATCTATACTATAGTCTCAATTTAGACATAGGGGCCTGGGTTGCTCACCTCAGCTCTGTCACAATTTAGAGATTATGACAGATGTTCACTCAATTAGGCAATGCTTAAAAATGAAAGACTGACTGAAAAGTACTGCTCTTATATTCTTGTTAAGTGGCTCTTCCTCACGGTGCCACGGGTTTGTCTGCAGTTTGTGATTGTGGTATTTCCTGATCATACCCACTATTTATTCTATCTTTTGATGAATAAAAGAATATACAAAATTTTTAAAGTTAGAAAAAGGGCTAAGGTCACGAATCGATACAATCAAGTACCACACCTGACCCTGGATACCAATGGGAAATTGACAATTTCACAATTATACGTCACAAACGAGAGCCAAGAAGCCAGCCCTTTACCAGCAGGTTCAGTCCGATTTTGTATTTATAATGTGGGCCAGTTTAATATTCAATTTTAATACATTGTGTTATGTCACTCCAATAAGCAATGTCAGGTGGTAAAAGAAGTTAAACAAAGAGCTATTTCATGAACTGTGCAAAAATGCAATTCCTATAGAAATCAAGCTGTGATAGCTGAATATCAGTGTAGCACCACTAGAGTTTCTTTTCCTCAATACCAAATCATATGCTAACGTAAATAATTCAAACTGAATATGTTGGCAATGCAGCTATTGATTTTAATTTTATTTTGAAACAATAAAATAACTCATGAAAGGTGATAGTTTGTAGATGTCAATGCCAATCTTTATACAAAATTTCAACGAGACGTTCGTTTTATTTTGTTGAACTATCGACTGGAGAAACTAGTAGGGCTGTCACGATATGCCAAAAGCGTATCGCGATATATTGCGATATGTGGCAAGCATATTGCAATAATACCACGATATATTGTCCAAAAATGTCAAAGAGACATTTTGGGTTAAAATGAAAAGAGTATTGAAGCGAGATTGAATTTTTAAACCCAGTCTTTACCATGTTTGCTCAACAAGACTCAGGGGCATCAAATTCCCTACAATATATAGCTTGCAATAATATTGATCTTGTGATGATACTGGCCTCGACTAAATGAAATGGATATAGCCACCTTGATCTTACCTTGCACCTTTTTGGTAGAACTACTTGGAGGCACTGGTGAAAGGGGTCATGGTTGGGCTGACCTGAGCATCCACAGCTTTTTGTTTTGATTTCATAACCATTACCATCTGGCTAGTGGGTGCTGCTGATTGAGATGCAAACTTAAATTTGTTGTTCTGCCAATATACTTTACTGCCACAGATATACAATGTATAGAGTGTCCCTGATGCCAGCCATCAAATTTTAAACTTAAATATGAACCTTTTTGTACCACAACTATATTCTTTTCAAACAACTTTATTTGCATGAGTTTTTATACCTTTCTTCTGACATTCCAATGGAAAACTAAATAAAAAGCAAAGCCTTTACTTTCTTGTGTTTCTTTTTATAGTAACAACGATATATCGCGATACGTTTTCCGTATCGATATATTGTACCTTTTCAGACTAATATCGCAATATACCAATAAACCGATATATCGTGACAGCCCTAGAAACTAGGCACATTCAACAAATATATATAGACGAGCCGTCAATGCACTATTGCCCCAGATTTGTATATTCAAAACGGATTTTCCTTCATGCATGTAATAACTCTACTTCTTATTGAATGAGAATTTATTTCGATCATCAACTGTGCTTGTTATTCAGTAACATATATGGGAACTAGACCGTTAAACAGGGAACCACGCTATGTAAAGTAAAACTATTTATACAGTTGATGTACAATAAAAACGACCATCTTCCAAAGTGGTCTATTTTTGTCAGATATTTAATATCTTCTTTCGCTTATACAACCCCTTTCCCCCCTAGACCCAAGACTCCATTTACATATGTTATATATTTGTATAGCGACATTTAATTGTCGAAAGGGCATCTTGGGTCTAGGGGGGGGGAAAGCATCTAAAAACAAACTGAAAGACGCCAGTTTCATCTTTTCAATGACAAACGTCACAATTTTAAGTATATTTCGTACGCATGCGCAGAAGGAATACCGCAAAGTTTTGGAAATGAAGGGCACTCATATCCTTAATATTTTAGCACTTTTACTTTTTGAAAACCTGCAAAGGATTTACTAAAACTATCGTCTAAACGGCACCCAGTCTAAAGACGTAAAATGAGGGGTGGGAGTAGAAGGGGCAAGTTTTCACGGCTTTGTAAATGATGGATCGCTTTTAAACCAATTTGGATGCTTTCTATGCATATTTTACTACCGAAACAGTCCAATTTTAAAAATATTAGGGCAGTTTGAAAATTTAGGTTTTGTTATCATGTCAACTAGGGAAAATATACGCCTTATTGCTAGAGCTCCTTTCTCTGTTACCTGTCTCATATTTGCTCCAAAATGGTAATTTTCCTATTTTCAGCCTATTTTGGAGGCCATTTTTGTTACTATAGCAACGGTAAAAGGCAAACCAATACCAGACCTTTACACTTTGGCTATTGTTCTAATAAGCAAATAAGAAGAAACTTGTGAAGAGCAACTTTTATTTTTTGACCTCATAGGGGGGCCAAAAAAGCCTCGTAATGCACGTATCTCTTTGGGAAGTTTTTGTTCCTCCACTTTGAATTAGCCCCCAAGTGAACCTTAGCTAAAAGAAAAACGGGGGTCACTTAAAACCTGGAAGCACAGTAGTATATGAATGTGACACATGGATAGTAAAGTTTTTCCATAGATGTAATTATACACTCTGAGTAAATGTTTACCTGGTGATTTTTATTTCGTGTCAATACAACTTATGGCATAAATATATAATATCAATACTTGTACCTTTCAGATTAAAGATAGATTTTGTTTGTTTGTTTGATTTTATTCTTTACGTCCAATCAACAATATTTCAGTTAAACAGGGACGGGTCTTCCTGGGTTACTAAGCTAGAATAAATGTCTTGCTCAAGGACCACAATGCAGTGACGCCTGCGAGGCTCAAACCCGCGGTCCCTCTGTCTCGAGTCAAGCACTCTACCACTGAGCCACTGCGCTCCCCAAAGATAGATTTAGGGAGCTCACACACTTTGCTGAAGATTTTTTTTATTAAACTTTAGGAAAGGCCTTTGTTAAATTTTTAAATTGTATAGAAATTTGGACTGAGATTATCAGTTTGGGTTGATGTGGTTTCAGCTGGTTAATAAAGAATATGAACTTACCACATCGTCTGTAGGATAGGCCAGTCCAGCTAGTCTGTAGAGCCTCATGATCCTACCAGGACTTGGAGAGTAAAAACTGGACCTCCATGAAGGCACCTTCTAATTTTCAACATCTATCAGCACATCCTGAGCATAAAAAGCAAATACGCTGTCTGTTATTTTTGAAAAGACCAATGAATAGGTTATGAGAAAATAAATAGAATATCACTGAATATTAGTTGGATGTTATTGTGTGTACTATTAACAAGAGGGCCCTTGGGCTCTTCAGTCACTCGCCTGAGAATGCATGTTTATAAGGTCAATAAGATTATAGTATTTCAAATTGAAAACTAAGTTTAAAATGCTATTTAGCTATAAAATGTTATACTGGGGTTTATAATTAATCAACTTCAAGATAATGATACAAACAAAACTAAGGGTGACCAAAAACGAGATCCGACAGTATTTACCTGGTGGAGGAGTTGCCTTTACATAGTACCGGTGTAACAGGCCGGAATTTCCCCCCAGTCAGTTTTTTCCCCGGGGAAAGAATTGGCCGGCCCATTCTTTCCCCGGGGAAAAAATAGGCCGGCCCATTCTTTCCCCACCCAGTCAGTTTCCCCCCCCCCCAGTAATAATTTCAAAAATCATAATGGAATTATCATTTCTTTGTATAAATTTAAAAAGCCGCTATTAAATTAGCGATAGGACTCAAAAGTACTCATACTTATTGCTGTTTGGTTGTGATTTCTAGGGGTTCAGACCATTCACTTTTACTATCAGTCTTTTGGTTTATTGTACTCTTTCACTGTATCGAAATACTTTCAAATGACATGTCAAAGAGATCTTCGACTTTAAAACCCGTTTAGCTAACTGGTTCTTCTAAATAGGGGTTGGGGAAAGACTGGGCCGGCCCTTTCTTCCCCCCCATTATTATTTTCTAACCTTTCTATTTATCTCTCAGTCTTTAGGTTTAACCTACTCTTGCACTGTATCTGAACACTCATGATTCTTGCACTGTATCTGAACTCTCATGATTGTCTTGTCCTAAGGAGAAATTCAAGTTAAGAAAGCATTTAGCTAACTGCATGTTCCTTCTCAAAAGTGGGGTGGGGAAAGACTGGGCCGGCCCATTCTTTCCCCCCCTCCATTGGGTTCTAACCTTTCAATTTATCTGTCAGTCCTTGGTTTAAACTACTCTTACACTGAATCTGAACACTCATGATTGACATATCTCAAGGAGAAATTCAAGTTACAAGCATTCAGCCAAATGATTCTTCTAAATAGGGGGTGGGGAAAGACTGGGCCGGCCCATTCTTTCCCCCCTCTATTATATTCTAACCTTTCTATTTATCTCTCAGTCTTAAGGTTTAACCTACTCTTGCACTGTATCCCAACACTCATGATTGTCTTGTCCTAAGGAGAAATTCAGGTTAAGAAAGCATTTAGCTAACTGCATGTTCCTTCTCAATAGTGGGGTGGGGAAAGACTGGGCCGGTCCATTCTTCCCCCCCCCTCCCCCCCTCCATTGGGTTCTAACCTTTCAATTTATCTGTCAGTTCTTGGTTTAAACTACTCTTACACTGAATCTGAACACTCATGATTGACATATCTCTTGGAGAAACTCAAGTTACAAGCATTCAGCAAATGATTCTTCTAAATAGGGGGTGGGGAAAGACTGGGCCGGCCCATTCTTCCCCCCCCCCCCCTCCATTGGGTTCTAACCTTTCAATTTATCTGTCAGTTCTTGGTTTAAACTACTCTTACACTGAATCTGAACACACATGATTGACATATCTCTAGGAGAAATTCAAGTTACAAGCATTCAGCCAAATGATTCTTCTAAATAGGGGGTGGGGGAAGACTGGGCCGGCCCATTCTTCCCCTCCTCTTTTATTTTCTAACCTTTCTATTTATCTCTCAGTCTTAAGGTTTAACCTACTCTTGCACTGTATCCCAACACTCATGATTGTCTTGTCCTAAGGAGAAATTCACGTTAAGAAAGCATTTAGCTAACTGTATGTTCCTTCTCAATAGTGGGGTGGGGAAAGACTGGGCCGGCCCATTCTTTCCCCCCCCCCTCCATTGGGTTCTAACCTTTCAATTTATCTGTCAGTCCCTGGTTTAAACTACTCTTAAACTGAATCTGATCACTCATGATTGACATATCTCAAGGAGAAATTCAAGTTACAAGCATTCAGCCAAATGATTCTTCTAAATAGGGGGTGGGGAAAGACTGGGCCGGCCCATTCTTTCCCCCCTCTATTATTTTCTAACCTTTCTATTTATCTCTCAGGCTTAAGGTTTAACCTACTCTTGCACTGTATCTGAACACTCATTATTGTCTTGTCCTAAAGAGAAATTCAGGTTAAGAAAGCATTTAGCTAACTGCATGTTCCTTCCAAATAGTGAGGTGGGGAAAGACTGAGCCGGCCCATTCTCCCCCCCCCCCCCCTCCATTGTGTTCAAACCTTTCAAATTATCTGTCAGTCCTTGGTTTTAAATACTCTTACACTGAATCTGAACACTCATGATTGACGTATCTCAAGGAGAAATTCAGGTTACAAGCATTCAGCAGAATGATTCTTCTAGTAGGGGTGGGGAAAGACTGGGCCGGCCCATTCTTTCCCCCCTCTATTATTTTCTAACCTTTCTATTTATCTCTCAGTCTTAAGGTTTAACCTGCTCTTGCACTGTATATGAACACTCATGATTGTCTTGTCCTAAGGAGAAATTCAAGTTAAGAAAGCATTTTGTTAAGGGCATGTTCCTTCTCAATAGTGGAGTGGGGAAAGACTGGGCTGGCCCATTCTTCCCCCCCCCCTCCATTGGGTTCTAACCTTTCAATTTATCTGTCAGTCCTTGGTTTAAACTACTCTTACACTGAATCTGAACACTCATGATTGACATATCTCAAGGAAAAATTTAAGTAACAAGCATTCAGCCAAATGATTCTTCTAAATAGGGGGTGGAGAAAGACTGGGCCGGCCCATTCTTTCCCCCCTCTATTAGGTTCTAACCTTTCTATTTATCTCTCAGTCTTAAGGTTTAACCTACTCTTGAACTGTATCTGAACACTCATGATTGTCTTGTCCTAAAGAGAAATTCAGGTTATGAAAGCATTTAGCTAACTCCATGTTCCATCTCAATAGTTGGGTGGGGAAAGACTGGGCCGGCCCATTCTTTCCCCCCTCCATTGGGTTCCAACCTTTCAATTTATCTGTCAGTCCTTGGTTTATACTACACTTACACTGAATCTGAACATTCATGATTGACATATCTCTAGGAGAAATTCAAGTAACAAGCATTCAGCCAAATGATTCTTCAAAATTGGGGAGGGGAAAGACTGGGCCAGCCCATTCTTCCCCCCCCCTCCATTTAGTTCTTACCTTTCAATTTATCTGTCAGTCCTTGGTTTAAACTACTCTTACACTGAATCTGAACACTCATGATTGACATATCTCTTGGAGAAATTCAAGTTACAAGCATTCAGCAAATGATTCTTCTAAATAGGGGTTGGGGAAAGACTGGGCCGGCCCATTCTTTCCCCCCCCCTCCATTGGGTTCTAACCTTTCAATTTATCTGTCAGTTCTTGGTTTAAACTACTCTTGCACTGTATATGAACACTCATGATTGTCTTGTCCTAAGGAGAAATTCAAGTTAAGAAAGCATTTAGTTAACTGCATGTTCCTTCTCAATAGTGGGGTGGGGAAAGACTGGGCTGGCCCATTCTTTCCCCCCCCCCTCCCCCCTCCATTGGATTCTAATCTTTCAATTTATCTGTCAGTCTTGGTTTAAACTACTCTTACACTGAAACTGAACACTCATGATTGACATATCTCTTGGAGAAATTCAAGTTACAAGCATTCAGCAAATGATTCTTCTAAATAGGGGTAGGGGAAAGACTGGGCCGGCCCATTCTTTCCCCCCCCCCCCTCCATTGGGTTCTAACCTTTCAATTTATCTGTCAGTTCTTGGTTTAAACTACTCTTACACTGAATCTGAACACTCATGATTGACATATCTCTAGGGGAAATTCAAGTTACAAGCATTCTGCCAAATGATTCTTCTAAATAGGGGGTGGGGAAAGACTGGGCTGGCCCATTCTTTCCCCCCTCTTTTATTTTCTAACCTTTCTATTTATCTCTCAGTCTTAAGGTTTAAACTACTCTTGCACTGTATCCCAACACTCATGATTGTCTTGTCCTAAGGAGAAATTCACGTTAAGAAAGCATTTAGCTTACTGCATGTTCCTTCTCAATAGTGGGGTGGGGAAAGACTGGGCCAGCCCATTCTTTCCCCCCTCCATTGGGTTCCAACCTTTCAATTTATCTGTCAGCCCTTGGTTTAAACTACACTTACACTGAATCTGAACACTCATGATTGACATATCTCAAGGAGAAATTCAAGTAACAAGCATTCAGCGAAATGATTCTTCTAAATAGGGGGTGGGGAAAGACTGGGCCGGCCCATTCTTTCCCCCCTCTATTATTTTCTAACCTTTCTATTTACCTCTCAGTCTTAAGGTTTAACCTACTCTTGCACTGTATCTGAACACTCATTATTGTCTTGTCCTAAAGAGAAATTCAGGTTAAGAAAGCATTTAGCTAACTGCATGTTCCTTCTCAATAGTGGGGTGGGGAAAGACTGGGCTGGCCCATTCTTTCCCCCCCCCCTCCCCCCTCCATTGGATTCTAATCTTTCAATTTATCTGTCAGTCTTGGTTTAAACTACTCTTACACTGAAACTGAACACTCATGATTGACATATCTCTTGGAGAAATTCAAGTTACAAGCATTCAGCAAATGATTCTTCTAAATAGGGGGTGGGGAAAGACTGGGCCGGCCCATTCTTTCCCCCCCTCCATTGGGTTCTAACCTTTCAATTTATCTGTCAGTTCTTGGTTTAAACTACTCTTACACTGAATCTGAACACTCATGATTGACATATCTCTAGGGGAAATTCAAGTTACAAGCATTCAGCCAAATGATTCTTCTAAATAGGGGGTGGGGAAAGACTGGGCTGGCCCATTCTTTCCCCCCTCTTTTATTTTCTAACCTTTCTATTTATCTCTCAGTCTTAAGGTTTAACCTACTCTTGCACTGTATACCAACACTCATGATTGTCTTGTCCTAAGGAGAAATTTACGTTAAGAAAGCATTTAGCTAACTGCATGTTCCTTCTCAATAGTGGGGTGGGGAAAGACTGGGCCAGCCCATTCTTTCCCCCCTCCATTGGGTTCCAACCTTTCAATTTATCTGTCAGCCCTTGGTTTAAACTACACTTACACTGAATCTGAACACTCATGATTGACATATCTCAAGGAGAAATTCAAGTAACAAGCATTCAGCCAAATGATTCTTCTAAATAGGGGGTGGGGAAAGACTGGGCCGGCCCATTCTTTCCCCCCTCTATTATTTTCTAACCTTTCTATTTACCTCTCAGTCTTAAGGTTTAACCTACTCTTGCACTGTATCTGAACACTCATTATTGTCTTGTCCTAAAGAGAAATTCAGGTTAAGAAAGCATTTAGCTAACTGCATGTTCCTTCTCAATAGTGGGGTGGGGAAAGACTGGGCCGGCCCATTCTTTCCCCCCCTCCATTGGGTTCTAACCTTTCAATTAATCTGTCAGTCCTTGGTTTAAACTACTCCTAAACTGAATCTGATCACTCATGATTGACATATCTCAAGGAGAAATTCAAGTTACAAGCATTCAGCCAAATGATTCTTCTAAATAGGGGGTGGGGAAAGACTGGGCCGGCCCATTCTTTCCCCCCTCTATTATTTTCTAACCTTTCTATTTATCTCTCAGTCTTAAGGTTTAACCTACTCTTGCACTGTATCTGAACACTCATTATTGTCTTGTCCTAAAGAGAAATTCAGGTTAAGAAAGCATTTAGCTAACTGCATGTTCCTTCAAAATAGTGGGGTGGGGAAAGACTGGGCCGGCCCATTCTTTCCCCCCCCCCTTCATTGTGTTCAAACCTTTCAATTTATCTGTCAGTCCTTGGTTTTAAATACTCTTACACTGAATCTGAACACTCATGATTGATGTATCTCAGGGAGAAATTCAGGTTACAAGCATTCAGCCAAATGATTCTTCTAAATAGGGGGTGGGGAAAGACTGGGCCGGCCCATCCTTTCTCCCCTCTATTATTTTCTAACCTTTCTATTTATCTCTCAGTCTTAAGATTTAACCTACTCTTGCATTGTATCTGAACACTCATGATTGTCTTGTCCTTAAGAGAAATTCAGGTTAAGAAAGCATTTAGCTAACTCCATGTTCCATCTCAATAGTGGGGTGGGGAAAGACTGGGCCGGCCCATTCTTCCCCCCCCCCTCCATTGGGTTCTTACCTTTCAATTAATCTGTCAGTCCTTGGTTTAAACTACTCTTACACTGAATCTGAACACTCATGATTGACATATCTCAAGGAGAAATTCAAGTAACAAGCATTCAGCCAAATGATTCTTCTAAATTTGGGAGGGGAAAGACTTGGCCAGCCCATTCTATCCCCCCCCCTCCATTTAGTTCTAACCTTTCAATTTATCTGTCAGTCCTTGGTTTAAACTACTCTTACACTGAATCTGAACACTCATGATTGACATATCTCTTGGAGAAATTCAAGTTACAAGCATTCAGCAAATGATTCTTCTAAATAGGGGTTGGGGAATGTCTGGGCTGGCCCATTCTTTCCCCCCCCCTCCATTGGGTTCTAACCTTTCAATTTATCTGTCAGTTCTTGGTTTAAACTACTCTTAAACTGAATCTGAACACTCATGATTGTCTTGTCCTAAGGAGAAATTCAAGTTAAGAAAACATTTAGCTAACTGCATGTTCCTTCTCAATAGTGGGGTGGGGAAAGACTGGGCTGGCCCATTCTTTCCCCCCCCCCCTCCATTGGGTTCTAACCTTTCAATTTATCTGTCAAGCCTTGGTTTAAACTACTCTTAAACTGAATTTGATCACTCATGATTGACATATCTCAAGGAGAAATTCAAGTTACAAGCATTCAGCCAAATGATTCTTCTAAATAGGGGTTGGGGAAAGACTGGGCCGGCCCATTCTCCCCCCCTTTATTATTTTCTAACCTTTCTATTTATCTCTCAGTCTTAAGGTTTAACCTCCTCTTGCACTGTATCCAAACACTCATGATTGTCTTGTCCTAAGGAGAAATTCAAGTTAAGAAAGCATTTAGCTAATTGCATGTTCCTTCTCAATAGTGGGGTGGGGAAAGACTGGGCCGGCCCATTCTTTCCCCCCCCTCCATTGGGTTCTAACCTTTCAATTTATCTGTCAGTCCTTGGTTTAAACTACTCTTAAACTGAAACTGATCACTCATGATTTACATATCTCAAGGAGAAATTCAAGTAACAAGCATTCAGCCAAATGTTTTTTCTAAATAGGGGGTAAGGAAAGACTGGGCCGGCCCTTTCTTTCCCCCTCTATTATTTTCTAACCTTTCTATTTATCTCTCAAAGTGAGAATCAAGTTTTCAATCCAACAAGATGCTTGGATCTTTCAATTTATTGTTTAGTCTTTCGGTTTATGTTACTCTTTGACTGTATCTGAACAATTTTGAATGACCTATTCCAAAGAGAGATCAAGTTTTTAAACCAACAAGTTAATTGGTACTTCTACATTGTGGGGTGGGGAAAACTGGGCTGGCCCATTCTTTCCCCCCTCCAAAATGTTGGGATCTTTCTATTTATCCTCTAGACTTTTGGATTATGTTATTCTTTTGCTGTATCTGAACTCTCTTGACTTATACCAAGCAGAGAATCAAGTTTTCAAGCCAACACGTTTATTTGTAATTGTAGGGTGGGGAAAGACTGGGCCGGCCCATTCTTTCCCCCCTCCTTAATCTTTCGATCTTCTATTGATCGTTTCGGTTTCGTCTTTCGGTTTATGTTACTCTTTCACTCTATTTTAACATTTATGAAAGACCTATACCAAAGTGAGAATCAAGTTTTCAATCCAACAAGATTATTGGTACTTCTACATTGTTGGGTGGGGAAAGACTGGGCCGGCCCATTCTTCCCCCCCCCCCTCCATAATGCATGGATCTTTCAATTTATTGTTTTGTCTTTCGGTTTATGTTACTCTTTGACTGTATCTGAACAATTTTGAATGACCTATTCCAAAGAGAGATCAAGTTTTTAAACCAACAAGTTTATTTGTACTTCTACATTGTGGGGTGGGGAAAAACTGGGCCGGCCCATTCTTTCCCCCCTCCAAAATGTTGGGATCTTTCTATTTATCCTCTAGACTTTTGGATTATGTTATTCTTTTGCTGTATCTGAACTCTCTTGACTTATACCAAGCAGAGAATCAAGTTTTCAAACCAACACGTTTATTTGTAATTGTAGGGTGGGGAAAGACTGGGCCGGCCCATTCCTTCCCCCCTCCTTAATCTTTCGATCTTCTATTGATCATTTCGTCTTTCGGTTTATGTTACTCTTTCACTCTATTTTAACATTTATGAACACGGGTGGGCATCAGCGGAACTACCGCGAAATCGCGTCAACGTAAATTTGTTCCTTCGTCACATCCGGGACCTTTCGCGTTAGTGGCATCGTCACACAAAAGCCAAGCAAAGGTAGGTACTCTCGCTTGTTTTAATTTTTTGTAACAGAATGAGCAAACTATGTAAAAATCCGGCAATGCTATTCCATGTAGATATGATTTACCTTGCTAAACAGGCCACACGCGCGATATTGAAAAAAGCTTTGCTCTGAGATGAGGACCGTAACCAATTCGAACCCAGTACGGGATTTCTTCAGTTTTATGTCAAAACGAAGAAAGTTTGCAGATGTTTTGCCAGTTTTAGCTCAGAGCACGAGAATTTTACACATGGCATGTACATAACAGCCCTTATTCGTCCTTCGGTCGTAAAAAAATCGAACTGATCATGTACTATGAAGGAATGATGCCAACGTTATCAGGCGCGGAGGCTCCTTCGCCATCGCGTTAGTTGTAACATCACGCTCTAGTTCCTTGGAGGATACCATGTCAGTACATGCAGGAGCGGAGAGAAATGTGTGTATTAATAAAGTATCTGCTAAAACACCCCAATCGACCACCAATCCATCTCAAGCTGCTCCCCATGTACAAACTAGCACACTTACCCCTGTCTCACCTCCAGGACTCCCACAACCATAAGCTCAGCCTTTTGCGCAGATATGCTACAGATGTAAGTATCAGGTATCGTCCACTGGCTCAAATAGACTTGAAGTGTGTTTATATAATTTATTTGTCAGTACATGCGAGTTTGTCACCACGAATCCAATAAGCCTGCGCATTTTTAAAGTTTTACCAGAGCTTTTGCTGCTCGCACACACAAAGTATGGATGTAAATAAAGACAAGACCAACTTTTGGACCGAGCGTTTAAAGAAGGCTTTTTGACCCATACCCCATTTGGGATTGGTTTGGGTTGTGTTGGGGTGAATATTAAAGAGCTTTTCAGTCACTGCAGAGGCGGCAACTTTCATATGGCTACAGAAGAAAAATCAGGTTCTATCTATTTGGTACAGTTAATATGTTGTTTGAGCTGCGCAAACGTGTGTGCGTTCAATGGAAATCCTGACCGTTACATTGATTTACCCTTACAAAGATCGTAATGGTAATGAAGCTGAAAAAGAGGCGCGGTTTTATTCAAAAGTAACTATCATCTTGCGTCATTACTTCAGTAAAGACCCAAAACATTATTTAATCCTCAAAACGCCAGCAAAGTGACTGCATCATAAAATGTCTGATTATTGGTTAACGAAAGAATAGAGGCAAACAGTGTGGACCCAGATCAGACGGCTCCAACAGGAGCCACCTTATCTGGGTCTACATTGTTTGTCGAGTGGCTTCAAACGACACAAGCAGACGATCTTTGTTGCATTGACACTCTAAGGGTAAATAAATGTACGGTCAGTATTTCCATTGAACGCACGCACGTTTGCGCAGCTCAAACAAGGTATTCACTCTACCAAATAGATAGAACCTGAACCACGACGAGATATGAAAGTTGCCGCCTTTGCAGTGACTAAATAACTCTTTAATATACACCCCAACACAACCCAAACAAATCCCAAAAGGGTATCTATATGGGTCAGCTCACAATATTTCGGTACGTCTCGCAAAATCCTTCTTTTATACGCTTATGCTGACGTATCCAGCTGGTGGTCTAAAATTTAGTCTCGTCTTTATCTACATCCCTACTTTGTGTGTGCGAGCAGCGAAAGCTCTTGTGAAATTTTAAAAATGCGCAGGCTTATTGGATTCGTGGCACTTGCGATAAGTGAAAAATCTCATGTACTGACGCATACATAGGTGTAGATAAGTTATATAAACACAGTTCAAGTCTATTTAGGCCAGTGGACGATACCTGATACTTACATCGCAAAAGGCTGAGCTTATGGTTGTGGGAGTCTTGGAGGTGAGACAGGGGTAAGTGTGCTAGTTTGTACATGGGGAGCAGCTTGAGATGGATTGGTGGTCGATTGGGGTGTTTCAGCAGATACTTTAATAATACACACATTTCTCTCCGCTCCTGCATGTACTGACATGGTATCCTCCAAGGAACTAGAGCGTGATGTTACAACTAACGCGATGGCGAAGGAGCCTCCGCGCCTGAGAACGTTGGCATCATTCCTTCATAGTACATGATCAGTTCGATTTTTTTACGTCCGAAGGACGAATAAGGGCTGTTATGTACATGCCATGTGTAAAATTCTCGTGATCTGAGCTAAAACTGGCAAAACATCTGCAAACTTTCTTCGTTTTGACATAAAGCTGAAGAAATCCCGTACTGGGTTCGAATTGGTTACGGTCCTCACCTCAGAGCAAAGCTTTTCTCAACATCGCGTTTGGCCTGTTAAGCAAGGTAAATCATATCTACATGGAATAGCATTGCCGGATTTTTACATAGTTTGCTCATTCTTATACAAAAAATCAAAACAAGCGAGAGTACCTACCTTTGTTTGGCTTTTGTGTGACGATGCCACTAACGCGAAAGGTCCCGGATGTGACGAAGGAACAAATTTACGTTGACGCGATTTCGCGGTAGTTCCGCTGATGCCCACCCGTGATGAATGACCTATACCAAAGTGTGAATCAAGTTTTCAATCCAACAAGATTATTGGTACTTCTGCATTGTTGGGTGGGGAAAGACTGGGCCGGCCCATTTCCCCCCCCCCCACCCCCCCATCCATAATGCTTGGATCTTTCAATTAAATGTTTAGTCTTTCGGTTTATGTTACTCTTTGACTGTATCTGAACAATTTTGAATGACCTATTCCGAAGAGAGATCAAGTTTTTAAACCAACAAGTTAATTTGTACTTCTACATTGTGGGGTGGGGAAAAACTGGGCCGGCCCATTCTTTTCCCCCTCCAAAATGTTGGGATCTTTCTATTTATCCTCTAGACTTTTGGATTATGTTATTCTTTTGCTGTATCTGAACTCTCTTGACTTATACCAAGCAGAGAATCAAGTTTTCAAACCAACATTTTTATTTGTAATTGTAGTGTGGGGACAGACTGGGCCGCCCCATTCCTTCCCCCTTCCTTAATCTTTCGATCATCTATTGATCGTTTCGTCTTTCGGTTTATGTTACTCTTTCACTCTATTTTAACATTTATGAAAGACCTATACCAAAGTGAGAATCAAGTTTTCAATCCAACAAGATTATTGGTACTTCTACATTGTTGGGTGGGGAAAGACTGGGCCGGCCCATTCTTCCCCCCCCCCTCCATAATGCTTGGATCTTTCAATTTATTGTTTAGTCTTTCGGTTTATGTTACTCTTTGACTGTATCTGAACAATTTTGAATGACCTATTCCAAAGAGAGATCAAGTTTTTAAACCAACAAGTTAATTGGTACTTCTACATTGTGGGGTGGGGAAAAACTGGGCCGGCCCATTCTTTCCCCCCTCCAAAATGTTGGGATCTTTCTATTTATCCTCTAGACTTTTGGACTATGTTAATCTTTTGCTGTATCTGAACTCTCTTGACTTATACCAAGCAGAGAATCAAGTTTTCAAACCAACAAGTTTATTTGTAATTGTAGGGTGGGGAAAGACTGGGCCGGCCAATTCCTTCCCCCCCTCCTTAATCTTTTGATCTTCTATTGATCGTTTTGCTTTCGGTTTATGTTACTCTTGTACTCTATTTTAACATTTATGAAAGACCTACCAAAGTGAGAATCAAGTTTTCAATCCAACAAGATTATTGGTACTTCTACATTGTTGGGTGGGGAAAGACTGGGCCGGCCCATTCTTTCCCCCCTCCTTAGTCTTTCGATCTTCTATTGATCGTTTCGTCTTTAGGTTTATGTTACTCTTTCACTCTATTTTAACATTTATGAAAGAGCTATACCAAAGTGAGAATCAAGTTTTCAATCCATCAAGATTATTGGTACTTCTACATTGTTGGGTGGGGAAAGACTGGGCCGCCCCATTCTTTCCCCCCTCCAAAATCTTCAGATCTTTCTATTGATCAGTTACAATTGAAGTCTTTCGGTTTATGTTACTCTTTCACTGTATCCTAACACTTATGAATGACAGATTCCAAAGAGAGAATCAAGTTTTCAAACCAAACATTTTATTTGTACTGCTACATTGTTGGGTGGGGAAAGACTGGGCCGGCCCATTCTTCCCCCCCCCTCACCCCTCCTAAATGTTCTGATCTTTCTATTTATATTTCAGTCTTTCAGTTAATGTTATTCTTTTAATGTATCTGAAGACTTATGAATGACTCATTCCAAAGAGATAATCAGATTTTCAAACCAAAAAGTTTGTTGGTTGTCTCCCTTCAAAGTGTTCCAACCTTTGTATTTTATCTTAGTGAATTGATTCTTCCAAACAGTGGGTTGGGGAAAGACTGGGTCTATTTTCCTTTAACCCATTCAAATAACCATTTTGAATTAAGAACATACTCATTTTGTTTTTTGAATAGGCTAACCATTTATAATCATATCCTTCTACACCCTCTGCACTTTTGTGCTGTGTTGAGGGTGGTAGAGTTATAATACAGCTATTTCAGAATGATAATTAATTTGATTTAACTGCACAATGACACATATATCATTTTCAAGCCTTTTCCGAAAAAATAACATGGGGGGAAAAACTGACTGGGTGGGGAAAAAACAAACTAGTCAAATCTTTCCTCGGGGGAAAAACTGACCGGTCAGTTTTTTCCCCGGGGAAAGAATGGGCCGGCCCATTCTTTCCCCGGGGAAAAAACTGACTGGGGAAAAAACTGACCGTTACACCGGGTACCCACTATCTTGTTAGTTTTGTAGTGTCATACTGAAGACCTAATGGTGCTGAAGCGCTCACCTGAGTCTGAAAGGGGTTGATAAATACATTCATCAATGTGATATTTTTTTTGCAAATTCCCCTCTCAGGGAGTGTAATATTTTTAAAATGCAAATTAATAATTTCGGCTATCCAATTGCAAGCAGGATCACTAGACCATGAAAGACAGGCAAACATTTGGGTCACAATGTCCTTTAATAGTAAACTATGACATTTATACATCACAAGGTCTTCCAGATGTATGGTAAAGTGTCTGAACCATGAATTTAAGGTTAGAATGGATACATTTATCTGTGAGGTTAAACTTCAGGGTATCAGAATGAATAAATGTAAGTATAATCCATAAAATATATCAGAGTATGATTAATCTTTATATATTTCTGAACCCGTTTTAATTGTATTGATTTGCACTTACCCTAAGATATCTCCTGTGCTCAGTCAAAACTTTGTTTATTGTAATCACTGTAGACCTGGAAAATGGTAACATTACCTAACAAACCCAGTAATATACACTGACATTTTTGTTTTGTTTTCAACTGTCAGAAAATCTATACTATAGTCTCAATTTAGACATAGGGGCCTGGGTTGCTCACCTCAGCCCTGTCACAATTTAGAGATTATGACAGATGTTCACTCAATTAGGCAATGCTTAAAAATGAAAGACTGACTGAAAAGTACTGCTCTTATATTCTTGTTAAGAAGCTCTTCCTCACGGTGCCACGGGTATGTCTGCAATTTGTGATTGTGGTATTTCCTGATCATACTCACTATTTATTCTATCTTTCGATGAATAAAAGAATATACAAAATAGTTAAAGTAAGTAAGGTTGCAAAGATCAGGAATCGATACAATCAAGTACCACACCTGACCCAGGATACCAATGGGAAAGTGACAAACTCACAGAAGACACCACAAACGAGAGCCAAGAGGTCAGCCCTTTCCCAGCAGGTGACCACGAAGCACATATAAACAGACGCGCACAAAACATAGCAAACACAAGACAGAACAAAAACATAAAAGATCCACAAAAGAAGTACCGCCTTGGAACGGTCAGTAAAATATTTTACTGGAGGGCTTAAACCGGTTTAACGGCGCCAACCTCACCCTTAATTCAGATGTGGATCAAGACACATAGATATTTGGTTTGCATGAAAGACCCCTAACTTATCAATGCATCATCTCCTAAAACATATAAATCAAGATATAACAAGGAGATAAAGCAAGGATAAGGACTCAACAGTAAATTAAACTGAATACCGGAGCAAAAGAAATCCAACAGGTAAACCCCGGTGGGCCCGACAAACAGCCAAAGCATCAGGCCCCTACCATCTCATCAATAGATAAGTCTTTAAGTCGGAACCATCATAGAGTCTGAAGTCCGACCCACGGGCGTGCAATTAAAGAGGAAAGCAAAGTTGCCAACTGTGATTGGGTTGACAACCAAGCATGCAGTCTGTTGCAATACATTAATGTTATAGCCAATCTTTTTATAATGGGAAATTATTTTAATGAACTGCGCTGAAAAATTATTAGAGCCAACAATCTTCTTCAACTTATACACCAAGTCACCATAGAAATCAGGTTCCGAAAGTCCTTGGCGCAAGAGAGATTTAAGTCCAACTTGGAATTTAGAAATCAAATCAAAGTATCGTCTATAAAATTTTGAAAATGTTTTGCGAAGTTTATGATACCGATAGCCCTGTTTAAGAAGTTTCTGAGTTAACAATTTATTGCGAGTGTTGAAGTCAGTAACATAGCTAGATGCTCTAGCAAAACGAATGAGTTGAGAGATATAGACTCCATAGGATGTAGAACGAGGAACATCACCATCTAAAAATGGGAAATTGACAATTTCAAAATCAAAGTCGTCACGTTTATCATAAAGTTAGAAAAAGGGCAAAGGTCACGAATCGATACAATCAAGTACCACACCTGACCCTGGATACCAATGGGAAATTGACAATTTCACAATTATACGTCACAAACGAGAGCCAAGAAGCCAGCCCTTTACCAGCAGGTTCAGTCCGATTTTGTATTTATAATGTGGGCCAGTTTAATATTCAATTTTAATACATTGTGTTATGTCACTCCAATAAGCAATGTCAGGTGGTAAAAGAAGTTAAACAAAGAGCTATTTCATGAACTGTGCAAAAATGCAATTCCTATAGAAATCAAGCTGTGATAGCTGAATATCAGTGTAGCACCACTAGAGTTTCTTTTCCTCAATACCAAATCATATGCTAACGTAAATAATTCAAACTGAATATGTTGGCAATGCAGCTATTGATTTTAATTTTATTTTGAAACAATAAAATAACTCATGAAAGGTGATAGTTTGTAGATGCCAATGCCAATCTTTATACAAAATTTCATCAGCATAAGTTCATACAGGTATGGTGGCTAAGTATGGATAATGGAAACACTTTATTGAAAATTGATGTAATCTTCAGTTAGATTTTGTCAAGTTGTATGCATTTTCCAAATTATTTACATTAGGGAACATTCTCCAAAGCTGTCAAGTGAAAAAATACAAATTACACCAGAAAGTAAACTGTCAGCTTCATGTAATTTATTTTGTTTTGTTTGATTTGATTCTTTACCTCCCATCAACAATCTTTCGTTTATAAAGGGACGGGTCTTCCTGGATTGAACCAGTAGTAAACTAGGATTAATGTTCTTGCGCAAGGACAAAAAGCAGTCACACCAGTGAGTCTCGAACCTTCTGTCTCGAGTAAAGCACTCTACTACTGAGCCACTGTGCTCCCGTGTAATTTATTTCAATTATGCCACAGATGGCCTCTGGCCCAGTTTGCTATGTAACAAGTACCTAAAACGGCTGCACAGTTTTTAGTAATTCTGGCGCTTCATGGTATGGCCGTAGGTGCTATATATTAAGAACAGTGAGTGGAACCACCTCCTGCAATCTTCACAAAGGACCGTCTGTGAAGACCATATTTCAGATTTTTGTATTCATCAATTTGTCACTGGTAATCCTTCATAAAGTTTTAAAATGTAGACACAACTAGGAATATGTTTACAAAATAATTTGAATTTATTTCACTTCATAGAAGTTATAGTTTATATACATATGGACCCATTTTATTTCCAGATATCCAGCTCTATCATACTATCGTAACAGTTTTTGATAAATGAACGTTACTGGACTAAATAAATTTTAGCTGTTGTTTGTAGGATCCTCTGATTGTAAAGTTTGTTTGTAAAATTGGTCCAAAAAGACGAGGACAACAACCTAGAACAAAAAAGAGAAAAAACACCCTAAGTCCCCTTTTCTAAATAGAAATGGCAGCATAATGTCAACACATTTCCAAATATAGGTACAAATCCCAATATATGCAAAAATATCCCATAAAATAATATATCAAAGCAAATGCGCTTATTCCAACGTGGTGCCAGCAAGTTTCCATACCGTTTGCTTAAGTATGTACAGGCACTATGCGTAAAATATATTGCACGAACGGTCCACCATACCTGAGAAAATATAGATTTCACAGAATGACTGAAATTATGTTGTGGGCTATAAACCAGATGCATTTTGCACTTTCAAAATGCATGTACGTCTAAGTGAGAAATGTGAATCATAAATAACTTGCCACATCTAGACTGCACATACATCCAAGCTCGCTAAATCAGCATCACACTTCTACCATTCTCCAAAGAACATCCTCGTATAAAACACACACAAAATCATTTCCCAGCAAAAGCTATCAAGTCCTTTCCATTTCACAACAAAACAAGCACTGGTCCGACAATACTTACTTGAGTGAACAATTGTTTAGCCCTGGGTAATTAACAGCTTTACAAATCTCACACCGCACTGAGCTATATTGGATCGGTAAATACGGTGACACTAAAGTGTCACACCATCACCTTCTCTGTTGTTTCTGTTATGTTCCATATTCCTAAATCCTTAGCACCACAGGTTTCTAGAAGTTCTTCATCCTCTTCTCTTGTTCTTCCAACAGCTGGGACAAAGTGATTGAACCTGGAATAAAAATAAAACTACAGCTACAGCAATACACTCAAGCCACAATTTGATTGTATTTTGATGCAGACTTCTTCATTCGACTATTTTGGATAGGATTCAGACGCAGTATTTATCAAAGCTTCAATCACTACAATTTCATAAAACACTCTAATATGGGAAATCTTGGCTGAACGGACAGACAGACATACGTGCAGGGGGGAAACAATATGTCTCCCGACCCTGAAAGGGTAGACATAAAAAGAGAAGTGTATGGGTGGAAAGATGAATAGACATTCACAACATATTAACCCTAATCCTACCAGAGAAGATAATAAAACCACATATCAACTAGAATTGTTTTTCTATGAAAAACAGATGTCTCCCCCTTTTAGGAATCAAAATAATCACAAAATTGCATTTAGTTATGTAACAAGGGGAATCATTTGAAAAATATACATGCAAGAGTTATGGTTATTGTGCATAACACATCATCTGAAGGTGCTTTACAAATGTATGAAGTTTTGCTGCTATATCTCTGGCAGTTATCAAGTTATAGAGCAGACACGATTTTGTGACAGACAGACCCAGGAACAGACATAATGGGGAAAATATACATGCAAGAGTTATGGTTATTGTTCATGACAAGTTGTCTGAATGTGCTTTACAAATGTATGAAGTTTTGTTGAAATACCTCTACCGTTTATCAAGTTATAGAGCGGAAACCAATAGCATTGTAAATGATTGAAAGGGAAATAACTCCAAAAATATCCAAAGCAGAGTTATGGTTCTTGAGCATGACACGTCGTCTGAACGGCTTTACAAATGTATGAAGTTTCGTTGAAATATCTCTAACGGTTTTCAAGTTTTAGAGCGGACCCAATTTTGTGACAGACAGATGGATGGACGCTCTTACAGTTGGATACTTCTTGGGTACAAAGTGGCCAAGTAAGCGTAAGTACCCAACAAATCCCAGATACTTTTTACCGAATAAACCTCATTTTGAGCAAACTAGCTCCTTTTATATGCAAATTAGGTTTATTCCGTAATTGATTTTTAAAAACTATAAATCTGAAGAAACGACCAGGGTGGGTGTGCTTGGGGGAGGCTTGGGATAGAGAAATTTCGGAAATTTAAAGTACCCGACAAGGGTACCGACAGACAGGCGCAAGGGGAAAACAAAATGTCTCCAAACCCTTCCAGGGGGGAGACATAATCAATTACATTATCAACTCACCTTATTTGTCCATCTGCTGAATCTAAATTCAAAGGTACACATATTAGCTTCAAAGTTCTTGGGCCCTCTCCATACACATGGTTTGCACCTGAATCTTTATTTACACAAACAACTTCTATTTCCATCTTCAGGAAATTGGCTAAAGCCATTATCTGTATAGGACCTGTAAGAGAGGTGAGTTTCTAATTAGACATCTACGTTTTCACTGGTTTTTCTCGGTATATATTTAATGAGGCTTTGGCAATTTATTTCTTCTTTAGGGTGTAACATTCTATTCATTTTAACATTACCCAAGATCTAACTAAATATAAATAATGCCCTTAATGTGAATTTAATCTTTTTAGAAATGTTTATATGGGTATTTTGGTATTTCAATTGGGCGTATTTTTTTGTGATGCATAATGTCACGTTGTTCCAATAGGACTCATATCAGACCAGACACCCACCCAGTATGATCAGAGCCTTAGCTATGAATTAAACTTGATTCACTGTATTTTAAGTGGTTCTTAACAGCCATATGAGCCATCAATGCTTTGTTGGATATATCTAAAACACTTTCATACAAACTACAATAGCCAGATGCTAACAATCCCAACATAGATCTTGTCAGTATAAATAGTTATATTAAGTTTGGTCAAAATCTGTCCATTTGTTCTCAAGATATTGAGCGGAAACAAACTTTTGGAGTAAATCAAGGGCCACAACTCTGGTACAAATGTGCGAAAAATGATGTGTAACAATCCCAGCATAGATCTTGTCAATATTTTGTTGGTTTGATTTGATTCTTTACATCTGATCAACAATCTTTCATATAAATGCATATATAAAATTTGGTGAAATTCAGTCCATTTGTTCTCAAGATATTGAACGGAAACGAAATTTTGGCATTAATCAAGGGCCATAACACTGGTACAAATGTGCGGAAAATGACAGCTAACAATCCCATCATAGATCTTGTCAGTATAAATAGTAACATAAAATTGGGTCAAAATCTGTCCATTTGTTCTCAAGATACTGAGCGGAAACGAAATTTTGGAGTAAATCAAGGGCCATAACTCTGGTACAAATGTGCAAAAAATGATGTGCAACAATCCATAAGTAGATCTTGTCAATATGAATGCATGTATAAAATATGGTGAAATTATGTCCATTTCTTCTCAAGATATTGAACGGAAACAATTTTTTTGTGTAAATCAAGGGCCATGACTCTGGTACAAATGTGCGAAAAATGACGTGTAAAAATCCCAAGATAGATCTTGTCAATATGAATGCATATATAAAATTTGGTGAAAAAAAATCAGTTCTCAAGATATTGAGCGGAAACGATATTTCTGCATAAATCATGGGCCATAACTTTGGTACAAATTTGCGAAAAATGACGTGTAATAATCCCAAGCTAGATCTTGCCATGATGAATGCATATATAAAATTTGGTGAAATTCTACCAATTGGTTATCAAGATAACCCTGGGACAAACTTGCGAAAAATGACATGTAACAATCCCAAGCTAGATCTCAACAAGATGAATGCATATATAAAATTTGGTGAAATTCTACCAATTGGTTCAAGATATTGAGCGGAAACGGAATTTGGGCATAAAGGGTCATAACTCTGGTACAAATTTCCGAAAAATGATGTAAACAATCCCAAGCTAGATCTTGTCAATATGAATGCATATATAAAATTTGGTGAAAATGTGTCTAGTAGTTCTCAAGATATTGAGCAGAAATGAAATTCCGGCGTAAATCAAGGGCCATAACTCTGGTACAAATGTTCGAAAATAATGTGTAGCAATCCCAAGGTAGATCATGTCAATATAAATTTGGTTGGATTCTATAAAGTGTTTCTCAAGATATTGAGCAGAAACAAATTATGACGGACAGACGGACGGACGGAATGACAGACATCCCAAATCCAATATAGCCCCCCCCCCCCCCCTTTTCAAAGCGGGGCTATAAAAATGCAAGAGTTATGGTTCTTACAATTTTGTGACAGACAGACCCACGCACAAACGCAATGGGAAAAACAATATGTCTCCTGACCCTTCCAGAGGGAGACATTATTCACCAATAGTTGAATTTGTCTCAAGAAATTTGTTACTAATGCTGCTACCTGAAGTTTCCCATTCATCCAAGATATGCTTATTGATAGATGGTTAAAAAAGTGGAAAAGGGGACCTTAAAATTTGTTTGAACTATTGCAAGAGTTGCTTTTGCTTGTAGATCAAACTTTCATTCTCTGGGATGCCTATGTGATAATTGATATGGGTAAAAACGCATATACGTTTCATTTTAAGGTACTAAAAGCAATTTTCAGTATCTTAGGTTAAGGTGTAGATCTCTGAGTAAGTAAGGGTGCAAAGATCAGGAATCGATACAATCAAGTACCACACCTGACCCAGGATACCAATGGGAAAGTGACAAACTCACAGTTAGACACCACAAACGAGAGCCAAGAGGTCAGCCCTTTTCCAGCAGGTGACCACAAAGCACATATAAACAGACACGCACAAAGACATAGTAAACACAAGACAGAACAGAAATATAAAAGATCCACAAAAGAAGTACCGTCTTGGAACGGTCAGTAAAATGTTTTACTGGAGGGCTTAGGCCGGTTTAACGGCGCCAACCTCACCCTTACTTCAGATGTGGATCAAGACACATAGATATTTGGTTTGCATGAAAGACCCCTAACTTATCAATACATTATCTCCTAAAACATATGAATCAAGATATAACAAGAAGATAAAGCAAAGATAAGGACTCGACAGTAAATAAAACTGAATACCAGAGCAAAAGAAATCCAACAGGTAAACCCCGTTTGGCCCGACAAACAGCCACAGCATCAGGCCCCTACCATCTCATTAATAGATAAGTCTGTAAGTCGGAACCATCATAGAGTCTGAAGTCCGACCCATCGGCGTGCAATTAAAGAGGAAAGCAAAGTTGCCAACCGTGATTGGGTTGACCACCAAGCATGCAGTCTGTTGTAATACATTACTGTTATAGCCAATCTTTTTAAATTAGGAAATTATTTTAATGATCTGCACTGAAAAATTATTAGAGCCAACAATCTCCTTCAATTTATACACCAAGTCACCATAGACATCAGGTTCCGAAAGTCCTTGGCGCAAGAGAGATTTAAGTCCAACTTGGAATTTAGAAATCAAATCATAGTATCGTCTATAAAATTTTGAAATTTTTTTGCCAAGTTTATGATACCGAAAGCCTTTTTTTTAGAAGTTTCTGAGTTAACAATTTATTGCGAATGTTGAAGTCAGCAACATAGCTAGATGCTCGAGCAAAACAAATGAGTTGAGAGATATGTACTCTATAGGACGTAGAACGAGGAACATCACCATCTAAAAATGGGGAATTGACAATTTCAAAATCAAAGTCGTCACGTTTATCAAAAGATGCCAACCATGATTTGGTTGACCACAAAGCATGCAGTCTGTGGCAATACATTAATGTTATAGCCAATCTTTTTATAATGGGAAATTATTTTACTGAACTACGCTCAAAATTTTTTATAGAGCCAACACTCTTCTTCAATTTATACACCAAGTCACTTTAGAATTCAGGTTCCGAAAGTCCTTGGCGCAAAAGAGATTCAAGTCCAACTTGGAATCTAGATATCAAATCAAAGTATCGGCTATAAAATTTAGAAAAGGTTTTGGGAAGTTTAAATACCGATAGCCTTGTTTAAGAAGTTTCTGAGTTAACAATTTATTGCGAATGTTGAAATCAGTAACATAGCTAGATGATCTAGCAAAACGAATGAGTTGAGTGATATAGACTCCATAGGATGTAGAGCGAGGAACATCACCATCAAAAAATGGGAAATTAACAATTTCAAAATCAAAGTCGTCACGTTTATCATAAATTTTGGTAGAAACAATATCATTAGAAATTGACAAATGTAAGTCTAAAAATGCGGCTTCGGTATCAGAGGTATTGGCTTTATTCAGTTAGAGCTCTGAAGGGTATATTTGACTAACCATATTGTCAAAATAAACACTATTAATATTAAAAATATCGTCCAAATATCTGGATGTCGTGTTAAACGCATCAATAACATCAACCTGCTTATCATCAGAAAGATACATCATAAGGTCCCTCTCATAACAAAACAGGAATAAATCTGCAACCAGGGGAGCACAATTAGCGCCCATAGGAATCCCAGCTACTTGTCTATACAGCTTGGTGCCAAATTGAATAAAAATGTTGTCCAACAAAAAGGTCAGCGCATCACATTTATTTTGGCACGACCATGCATGATATTTTTTTAGGTTTTTCTGAAGTAAAAAATATGCATTTCTGTCATTACATGCAAGGTAAGGAGAGCCTTCTCTCTGGAAGGTTCTTTCAATAAGATCAATAAGTTTATCTTTATTATTATGAGGTAAAGTAGTGTAAAGAGTAGAAAAATCATAAGTAGACAAACTGGTCACGTTGAAATCTCAAGCTTTAAGTTTATCTAAAATTTCACCTGAATTTTTAATAGACCAAAAATAGGTTTTTACCGGATCTCTAATATACCTTTTTACAATACTTGATAACATGTTTTTAACAGCTGTAAGACACGAGGTTAACAATTTAGAAAGTTCTGTTGTCGTACAAGAACTAGAATTAGCAATAAGTCTTGCTTTATAGGTTTTTTTTATGGAGTTTAGGTAACCAGTACAACGTAGGAACTTTGTCTTGCTTTTCTTTAACTTACAGCCCTACGCAAAAATGTAGGGCTGTATGACAACCATGCCCATCAAAAATCACCCTCTCACTTAAAGAAAGCTGCAGTTTATAGGCATTAGTGTCAACAAGCTCACGTTTAAGAGTATTAATATAATACAATCGTCAAACAACTACAACATTGTTAGCAGCTTTATCTGCTGGAACCAAAACATAGTTCATATGAAAATCCTGGATACCTCGTTTAAGATGACGAAAAGAAGATTTAGGTTTAGGGGGTAAAAGATGTGTATTACGAGAGTAAAATAAAATACGAGTATCAATAATTTTAAAAATGTTAATCTTCCATAAGTCACTACATTCATTCTTAAAGAATAGACAGTTACAAAGGCTTTCAATATCCCAAGCCTTTTAAGAGTGGATGCTCAATTGGAGCGCCAGTCAAATGAATTGTGGGATTTAATTGAAAGTATCTTGATTTCACCATCAGGATGCTTACAATGATGAGCCTACTTTTAACATATCAAAAGATTAAAGACAATCAAATTATTTTTTTACGCAAGGTCCTTAGTATACTGAAAATGGTACATGTATTTAAAGCTTCACGATGCTAAAAATTGAAGTGGATTAGCTGCTATATGCTGGATATGTTGCTAACCTTGAAAGTTTTCATTTCATGTTATGCATCAAGTATTGTTCAAAGAAAAAAACTATTACAGACTTGAATCATTGTCGGCCATGTTTGCCAGGAGCGCATTTTCTATGATTCTTGACACAATGAGTTCTGGCTCACCAATTAAGTCTGGTAAAGCTATTGTAAATCCTGCAGCCCATCTGACAATATCTTCTTTCGTTTTTACAGATTGCATCACCTAAATAAACAACAAGACTCATATTAAACCAATAAAAGAAATAATGAGCTTTAGCCTATTGTTTCAGGAATTGTTTTTTTCAAGGGTCTTTGTTTGTTTGATTTGATTCTTTACTTCCAATCAACAATCTTTCAGTTAAACAGGGACGGGTCTTCCTGGGTTGAACCAGTACTAAACTAGGATAAATGTGTCTTGCTAAAGAACCACAATGCAGTAACGCCGGTGAGGCTCGAACCCACGGCCCTTTGGTCTCGAGTCAAGCACTCTACCACTGGGCCACTGCGCTTCCATTTTTTCAAGGGTCTACTGGGATCAAATAAGATTTGGTCATTGCGAATTCGGACCTAATGGGAATGGATGGCTGTTTTCCAACATTCTAGGTTCTCTCTATTTCTGAAGGATCCGTTGATCCAGATTGTTTACTATGGGGATCATAAAGCATTACTGCATACTACATGTACAAGTCACAGCTGTGGGGTCATGATTTTAGAGCAAACGTCAATAGGTGCGAATGACCACAATGGTGTGGCCAATTTGAAACCCAGAGCAATGGTTAGAAGGATTAATGTAGATTATCTAGACCGGAGATGATGCATTGATAAGTTAGGGGTCTTTCATGCAAACCAAATATCTATGTGTCTTGATCCACAGCTGAATTAAGGGTGAGGTTGGCGCCGTTAAACCGGTTTAAGCCCTCCAGTAATATATTTTACTGACCGTTCCAAGGCGGTACTTCTTTTGTGGATCTTTTATGTTTTTGTTCTGTCTTGTGTTTGCTATGTCTTTGTGCGCGTCTGTTTATATGTGCTTTGTGGTCACCTGCTGGGAAAGGGCTGACCTCTTGGCTCTCGCTTGTGGTGTCTTTTGTGAGTGTGTCACTTTCCCATTGGTATCCTGGGTCAGGTGTGGTACTTGATTGTATCGATTCCTGATCTTTGCACCTTTACTTACTTTTATACTGATTATATAACTTTCGACCTCATGATTTTTTGAGTACTTCTTCTTTCCACATAGTAAACCAATGGGAGCCATGGTCTGTTTGGACCCAAGGCTTTGACTGACAGAGAACCACAAGAAGTGGCTTCATATTACATGTTAGTATGTTAGCTGTGGACGTTTCCTTCATGTCTATAGGACTATCTATTCAGGGATGTGGCCAGTTTGGACCACAGGGGCTTGTTTGGCAGGGTTTTCCTATAGATATTGCTACACGCTCACTGGCATAAATTGTGTTTTGGCTTTTTAGAGTAAAAAGTAGATACAAATAAGAAAAAAAATATCATATTTTCCAGTTTTTCCATTGAGCAATCCATATTCTTGACCATCATGGCCTTGGTCTGAATCTAAGTTCAGCTTTGCATTAAATTGTATGTTCATGGCAATGATCAAAGCATGGTCATTTGTAAGCTCACCTAAACGGCTGATTTTGTTAGGAAGTAATCATATCATTTAATATAGATGCAGTTATTTTATTTCCATAATATAACAAGAGGGCCATAGTGGCTCACCTGTACTATGTGCACCAGTCTTGTTCAGTGGAAACCATTTGGTGAAAGGCAATCAAGCTGGTCTCTTACGTAGTATAGTCTTTGAGTGCATAACAAGACCCTACCCCCTCCCACCACCACACAGTTGATAATCACATATTTCCACTACCATCCTCTAAGGGAATGTAATATTTATAAACTATCCTATTGCTCATAAGATGTAAATATTAAAAAATCTATATCAGAATTTGATATACTTGGTGAAATTATCAAGACCTTAATAAGTTTCTGTGTTTCACTTCAAGCTTAATCTTCGATATAATACGAGATATTTTAAGCAAAACAGCTCTCTGACCTCTTCCTTTATCTTTTCCACTTTTGGAAAGTAATTTCAGAAAAGCTGAGTGACTATCGCTACCATATAACAGTAGAGAAACGCTATTGTATAGGCATCTACTAACGTCTGAACTCTGGTAGACACAATGCGATGTTCTCATGTTTCATGGGACAAAGTTCGTATATCTGAAAAAAAAATACTTAAAACTTAATTTAATTGTTCTGCTAATCATAAAAGTTCAATGCATGAAATACAAGACGAGAATTATCATTAAATGGCAAAATAGTCATCAGGAGAAGGTAAATTCCTCGACTTAGAAATGAATGATAAGAAGTTACTGACATATATTAGCATTTTCCAAGCAAGCCTTTGATGAATTGTTAGATTTTTTGCAAACGTTCATAGCCTCATGAAAGACATAAATTTGATTGACAGCTGCCAAGCTCACTTGCCAGAACTACGGACAACTCGGCCCAAAACCAACTCCCTCTAAAATGTGGGACGGGTTGTCTATTTATAAAACTTAAATTGAGCCGGGTTGGCATAGGCCGAGTTTTGCATCTTGGGCCGAGTTGGCATGGGCCGAGTTTTAGGTAGGCCGAGTTGGCATGGGCCGAGTTGGTTTTGGGCCGAGTTGTCCTGCACCCCATCATGAGCCATACAGCACAAGTACAGCTAGGGCCAGTCAAGGTGCGGATCAGCTGAAATTAGATACCTTTCTCAGATTGTTTGGGAGGCCATTTCACACCCTGGCAGCTTCGTGTCGGAAGGATTATGCAGAGGCCTGAAATCTGCCTTTTTATACATAGAGTTGAAAGGGGCCGATGAACCCAAATGGGGACGTGATTCCAGGACGTTTTGACTTAGGGCGTACTGACTTGGGGACGTTTTGACTTGCATCCGGAATCGAAGGCCGAAAATGTTTGGAGCGAATCATTCGACCAATGAAATTGTTTACAAATGGCGGCAAAAATATAGGAATTCTTATTCCTAGCAATACTGGTCCCGATCCCCTGAAAGATCACAAAACTACCAAGCCAGCACTCAATGTTGGGTCATCATTGGCACTTCAAGATAGAATGTTTGTTGGAGATGGAAATCTCGATTTGCATGTCTCAACTTGCCGCAGTATTTTTGGTCGTAGAAAAGGTCCATACATCTCTCTCGAATCGATATTTCAACCCTTAATCTAAATGTCTGTACTAAGTTACCTGTTTATATATATTAAGTGGACAGAAATTAGTTTAATTCTACAAAAAGTCTCCCCAATTTCTTAACTTTTTGTAGAATTAAACTAATTTCTGTCCACTTAATATATATAAACAGGTAACTTAGTACAGACATTTAGATTAAGGGTTGAAATATCGATTCGAGAGAGATGTATGGACCTTTTCTACGACCAAAAATACTGCGGCAAGTTGAGACATGCAAATCGAGATTTCCATCTCCAACAAACATTCTATCTTGAAGTGCCAATGATGACCCAACATTGAGTGCTGGCTTGGTAGTTTTGTGATCTTTCAGGGGATCGGGACCAGTATTGCTAGGAATAAGAATTCCTATATTTTTGTCATTTTTTCCAAATTTCCAGGGGGTGGGTGTCCGGACCTCATGTCCACCCTCTGGATTTGCCCGTGGTTGTAGAGCTAGCCAACCGTCCGATGAAAGAGTAAGTCTGAGGTGTATGATTAAACAAACTACCTGTATTAAACTATTAATTATTTAGGGGTATATACATGAGTTGCATGTCTTAACTCTGGAAAACAAATTTGCTGAACGGGCAGTGATTATTGCGACTTTTTATTCAACTATTCTTGGTTTTACTTTTTATTCAACTATTCTTGGTTTCAGTCTTAAATCATGTATCCTACACATATAATCTGCAACCAGGCTTTAAATAGTCCTCCTTGCTTCTCTTTCACAAGATTCATTGTGGAGCAGTGTTAGTGTTTCCCCTAGCCAGTTTTAGCATGGCGTCGCGCCATGCCCTTTTTCTCTGGCACCATGCCCTTTTTCTCAGCGCCATGCCCCTTTTCTAAAACTACATAAAATGCCCTACATTTTGGTAAAAAAATCATGAAAATCTGACAAAAACTAAGGAAGTTACAGTTATTTTCAGTTTGAAGTCTGAAGTGGCAGGGAAGACACCTACCTTTTACAATGGTCACTAATTACCTGAGGCAATTTTGACACATCACTTTGATGACAATACCCCAATTAGCAATTATTTAAAATGAAATGTGAATCTGAACCAGGTACAAGTAAGATTGTCAAAACAAGCACTGGAAAGAAAGGCAGTCTGGTTAAAAACTTAGGAAGTGATCTTGGCAATGGAAAAAATAATGTGATTGTGATCAATTTTAAAAATTAAAAAAAAAATTACCATAATGAGTGTGTGCTCAAATAGGAGTCCCAAAACTGGTTAGAAAATTCTTAAACAATAATTGAATAAGTAGTATATTTTGCATTTAAGAAGAACAGATAACAGCTGCATTATGCTAAGGGATAAGTAGTATATTTTGCATTTAAAAAGTACAGATAACAGCTGCATTACGCTAAGGGACATACATTTATATATGACAATACCTCATTCAATTTCGAACGTGGACTTTAAAGTGCCCTCTTAGCCTGTCGCCGCGCATTCAAAAGTGTCCTCTTAGCCTGATGTTGCGCGCTTAAAGTGCCCTTTTCCTGGAAACATTACCATGCCCTTTTGGGGGGGCTGGGGGAAACACTAAGTGTCTGTTGAAAAAGACAAGTATATGACCCCTGCTCATAGTTTGAAAACTACCAGGTCATCACATAGTGCACAATACCGCAGACACCAGACATACAGTGATGCCCTGAAGAATTCTTTTTCCCCCGAACTATTCCACATTGGAATAGTCTGCCTCCTTCTGTGGCAAATGCCCAGTCCACAGAGGAGTTTAGGGCACTCCTTATTTAAACAAAAAATCAGCCAAAAGTTTTTGTGTTTTTTTGTGTTTTTTTTTTTTTTTTTTTGTTTTTTATTTTATCAAAATATCCAAATTCGCACTCCCTGGTGTAATGCTCATGTATGAGCGAAACCAGTAAAGATAGAAAGAAAGAAAGAAAACACATCGAGAAATCCCATCCTCTGCGGAAAATTTTGCATGCTTTTAGCAATTATCGGGATTTCATTTTATTACTATTTAGTTTATTTTTTCATTCCTTAATAATTTTGTTTCAATTTGCTTGGTTAGTTCAAGCTTCTTTGCTTAAACTACCTAAGTGCCACTACAATCAATAGTTCAAAAAATTGAAATGTTTTTTCTCACCAATATTAAGCATGTGTTTTGGGTGCTCAAAAAGACCGTCTCATTGAGACGGTTGTTTTGAGTACCAACAACAGATGTTTTTCGAATGAGAGTTAAATGGAGAAAATGGTTTTCCAAATGAACGCTTTTATCTGGAGGTCAACTCTCCGCTGAGCTAATTTTTTTGGTCTTTCTGCGCCCTATCTAGGTTTCGTCTTTCGCCTAAGAACCTTGAAACCAGCTATCATGGCGGTCAGGGTCTCTTGACCCCCTTTTATCCCACCTTTTTCGAGTTTTGTCAATTTCTTTCCCTAGATACGGTAGATGGCAGAGAAGGATCTTTTGTATGCTCATTTAATACGTAATTTTTAACAATAGAAAAAATTATCAATTTATGAAATTTTATCTTTATAAGATTTTATCTTAAATATGATCTTGATTTATAAATATCTGTGCTACAGCAATATAAATTTCTGTGAGATAAACCCAATTTTCCTGTGATTTGTTATATGTTTTATACTTGTACAGTCTTTCACTTTGTTTCTCGGTAAAATAGCCTTGATGGCTAATGTTTGATATGTTAAAATTGAATGCCGACATTTTAAATAAAGTTTCTTGTATCTTGTATTAGTTTGTACAGTGACTTTTTTTCCAAAAAAATTTTTTTAATAGTTCGTAAAAAGAGAACAATACAAGATTTACATCAAAATGGCAATACTTTGTTCATTGGTGTATACTTCAGTCATGTTATCTTCTTAGAACACTTAAAGTTGAGACCCTGAGATTTAAAACTTTTTTTCATGCTCGACTCAACTGAGCATGAAATTTCTAGTGCTCCCCTCTGGATCTGCGCATGGTTGTAGAGCTAGCCGACCGTCCAAATAAAAGAGTAAGTCTGAGGTGTATGATTGATGATCATTGAACAATCTACCTGTATAAATTATTCAGGGGTGTACACATGAGTCACACGTCTTTTTTTCAACTATTCTTGCTTTCACTTTTTATTCAACTACAGATTCTTAATTTCAGTCTTCATCATGTATCTGACACATATAATCTGCAACCAGGCTTAAAATACACGTAGAAATCCCCTCCTTTGTGCAAATTTTGCATGCTTCTACATTTAGTTATCTTCTTCGAACACTTAAAGTTGAGGCCCTGAGATTATAAAACTTTTTAATGCTCAACTCAACTGAGCATGAAATTTCTAGTGCTCATAAAAACTAAAATACAGACAAAGAAGTTTCTTGCTTTAAGTAGCTCAGATGTTGTATTTATCATGCTAATAAATGTTAAATGCAACAATTGTTGGCATTTTAACGTTTATGAGCAGGATAAGTTTCTTGCTCAGTTGAGTTGAGCATGAAAAAAGTTTTATAACCTCGGGCCCTTATTTCAATGTTTGTATTTTCAGATGTCATTTGTGAGGATTGGGAAGGGCCATGGGCCACCAGGGATGGCCAAGAAGAAGAAAATAGCAAGAAAGAAAGCATGGGATGTAAGTGGCAATATTTGAAGTTATAAAACTTCTAATCTGAATAGGATCTTTTCATATGAGTCACAAGTTTTCTTTGCTTTCTTGTCTGCCTATGTTTTTATTGATAGCTTATATTGTTAACAATATGGAACTCTGGAGCAGTGTGATCAGGGTTCATAGTGTTTGCTTCCATGATAAGATATAGTCTGAAGTGCACTTGAATACAATGTATATGCAGCAGTGACATAAAAAGCAGACAACATGGCGGGATAAGGGTTAATTTATATACTGTATTAACACAGCCAAACAAGCTCTCCCAAGGCACACAATGTCAGCATGTTTTCCTCTGCCTTTTAGGAGTAAAGCAAGGGGACACAATAAGTGTCTTTCCATGTTGGTCATATGTGGTGCATGAGCTGTGGTGCTTATAGTTCTGTCCCCTTTAGATATGTATATATCTGCATCATAAATACACAGAAACTCATCCTTCATACAAAGAATACATGGCAAAAAAACAAACATGAATATGACATGGTTGAATTGTTTCTTTAAAATTAATATGTGACCTTTCATTTTCTAGGAATTAATTTGTCTTCATTTTGAATATTACAGTGTAGTCCCTTTATAACACTACGTTTGGAATAAACCATGTTATTAGTGAAACATGTTAATCATGTTACGAAGGACAATTTTACAAAAGAATTAAAGGAAAATGACCATTTCATGGTCATTTTCCTATAATTCTTTTATCAAATTCCATGTGGTAAAGAAACATTGGGAGCCACATGATCGTGGTTTATCCAGATCCGTATTATAATGAGGTATGTTACAAAGGGACTGCATTTTATCTTCATTAGAAAGTAGCCTTGCTTATGAAAATGAACAAAGCCAGTTTCTTTCTGTATTACAGGACACAGTCCATGATCTAACTGCCTATAAAGCTACTCCTGAAGAAATAGTAAGTTATCTTCCCTTTTTCTGCATTGTCAGGATGTTAGCAATCTATAAAATGATTACAGTTAAATCTCGTAAATTCAAAGTCCTCAGGACTAGCAGTTTTATTTTGAAAGAGACATTTCTCAAAGAGACATTTCTTTTACGCCTCCAAAACATATGTTATTGAAAACAGTTATTAAGATAGTTCATGAATCTCTGAATACTGTTTGCCTCAAATTTATTTCTAATTAGCAAGTATTTTGAAAAATAGAAGTTCAAATTTTCAAGGTTTTACTGTATTTGTCGAATTCTGGTCAAACTTGCATTATGTATAAAGGCAGCAATGCATTTATATGAGTCATTGAGATGGGGCTACAAGACAATCATTTGTCTTGCCAAACAATCACTGGGAAGATGGTACAAATTGGATTAAAATTCTTTGGTATGGTGACTACGACCCAGTATTCAAGATCACAAATTACATTTGACTTTGAACACTTAAAACACCTGCAAAAAAAGCATCTGAAAATGCTGTCTCAGTGCTTGAATCGTCTGCTGCATATATTTGTTAACATTATTATCTAATGTAAGTGTAGAGGCAATGAAAAAAGTCAATAAGCAATGCTTATTAGATACCCCCCGCATAGTAAGGGTCAGTGAAAAAACTTAGTTTTGGCAAGTGATAGTTCAAACCAGCAAACCCTAGTTTTGAAAAAAAAAATTCAATAGAATCTGTGAAAACAAGATTTCAGTAGAATCTGTGCCAATGATATTAAAGCTTGATATCTGGAACATTTGTTAAGATCAAATACACAAATTTATTCACACCTGAAAGCTCTATATATCGCAGCTTATATCGAAAAAATAGTCTAAGTTCTCATAGATGTCATTTTATCAAAAATTATTTTTTCTGAACCAAACTCCTTCATGCATATGGTCATTGTGTCTATATTGTATAGGCAAAGTATCAAATTGCTCCATCAAAAGCTGAGGTAGGAGTTGATCGGCCCATGAAGGTACCATCTATGAATATACAAAAGCTTTGTTAGGGGAAAATTGTCTATGTTCTAATAGCTGTCATTTTGTCAAAAATTATTTTTTACAAACCAAACTCCTTCATGCATATGTTCAATATGTCTACATTGTAGTGGCAAAGTATCAAACTGCTCCATCAAAAGCTGTGGTAGAAGTTGATCGGCCCACAAAGGCACTATCCATCCATATACAAAATTCATATAAGTGAAAAATTGTCTAAGTTCTCATAGCTGCCATTTTGTCAAAAATTATTTTTTCTGATCCAAACTCCTTCATGCATATGTTCAATGTGTCTATATTGAATAGGCAAAGTATCAAAATGCTCCATCAAAAGCTGTGGTAGGAGTTGATCGGCCCATGAAGGCACCATCTATGCACATACAAAAGCCCTATTAGGGGAAAATTGTCTAAGTTCTCACAGATGTCATTTTGTAAAAAATTATTTTTTCTGAATCAAACTCCTTCATGCATATGTTAGTATAGGAAAAGTATCAAATTGTTCCATCAAAAGATGTGGTAGGAGTTGATCGGCCCATATATGGCCTATAATAGCATAAGCATAATACCCTATACAAAAAGCCATTTAGAACTACAAAGGGAAATAACTCTAATAGAATTGGCCCCTAGCCCTTAACTTTTTGTTTAAATTATTTGTCTTGCATATATGAACATGTTTGCAAGGTTTGATGAAAATCCAGCAATGACTTTTCAAAATATTAAGGAAACAAAACGTTACGGACGGACGCACTCACGGACAACGTGAAAACAGTATACCCACCACAAACAAAGTTTGTGAGGGGGGTATAAAAAGTGTCAGGGTCTACAATGTTTGACCAAGAGGCTTCTAAAAAAATTTAACATATGATAAAATCAGATGACTCTTGTTTGGTTGGGGCTTACACTCTTTTTCATGAAAATTTGGCCAAATATGAGAGTACCCATTGTAAAGAATTTGTTTAACCCAAAAAATTCTCAAGGTTATATGCGCAATGAAACTGTAAAGTAGAAACTAGCTCCTGAGTTACTGATGCTGGGTCAAAGCCAAGGTTGGCAATCGACCGGTCAATAAGCATATTGACCAGACCAGTGGTCATTACTGGTTTTAATCGGTCATTACTGGTCGATTGGTGGTCAATTGGTCGATTGAAAAAACTTGGTTCATGTGAAGATGCTTGGCATTATTATATCCCCTGTTTTACTGAACTCTATTAAGACTAAAAGTAGTTTAATATAAGATAATACACTGAAGTTTAACTGAAAATGTGTTGTTGTTTTTTTAGTTGATTTTGCTTTAAAAAAGTATTTTAAATAATTAATAACTGTAAAATGAACTAAAAAGAAATGTCAATAGTTTTAGATCTTCAGTCCAAATCATTACCACAACTTTCAGTTCAGACTAACAGTCGTGAACTTATTTTGTATTAACCATTTATAAAAAAGGCAAATTCAAGTAATGGAAATAAATAAATTTAAAAACTAGCCTTTTTCATAGAAAAAAAAAATAAATCAAGGACTTATTTTATAATGATTGAAAGTAAAAAGAATATCAATACTTCAAATTGATCATCAAAGTGGTCATCATGTACAAATAAAAGAGCTGTATTAGTTAAAATTCAAATTGGTTTGGCGCCTTACCTGAAAAGACAAAGGTGTGAAAATTATAAAGAAAACACTTAATGTTGAAAAATATATCAGATATATCAAGGATTTGATGAATTTCGGTTATGGTGTCGGACTGTCAGTGTGCCGTGGACCTTCGCACAATTACAAATAAAGCACTCACGACACACCTTATATCAAGGATTTTTTTTTTTTACTTTAAATACCCTACAAAACTGTCAAAATACCAGGCATGTCTCTCAAACTGAAGAAGGTGTGTCAAGTTTATAATACCTATCCAATCACTGAGCTTAAAAGGTATTGGCTAATTTAGTGGCATCTGTGTGTATATAGAGGTGTGAAAGTTTGGTCATTCAGTTATCTGCTGTTATCAGTTAATAATTAACCAAGTGTCATAAACTAATAAAGTTATTGTCTCAAAATTGAGAAAAAAAACCTGTATGGTTATTCTAATCTGCCTTTGATGATTCAAGAAAAACTAGTGTAGGTGCATGGACTGTAATGCAGAACTCAGTGCTAAGGTCTTGAGATGGAAATCTCACCATGAAAAGTGCCCTTGGCAGGGACGAAACAGTATTTTTTTTATTTTTTCAAAAGATAAAACATAAAATCTTTACAAATATCTCAATCCATCACAAAAACGTCCCTTAGAATTTTCAATCGACCACTCAGAATCGTATTGACCAGTATTGACCACTTTTTGGCATATTGACTGGAGCGGTTTTAATCGGTTAAAATTGCTGGTTAAAACCGGGGGTGGTTTCGACCGCCCAACCTTAGTCAAAGTGCAACCATTTTATTAACTCTTTCTTTGCTAGGGATGACTGCTGTTGTCTGCTGATAATCTTTGCAAACAGTTTGGATCCAGATAAGTCCTGGCCCTGAGGCTATAAAACTTTTTCATGCTAAACTCAGCTGAGCACGAGATTTCAACTGCTCATAAAAATTAAAATACCAACAAAGAAGTTTCTTGCTGTAAGTCTCTCAGATGTTGTTTTTATCATGCTAATAAATGATAAAATGCCAACAATTGTTGGCATTTTAATATTTATGAGCAGGATGATTTTCATGCTCAGCTGAGTTGAGTATGAAAAAGTTTTTATAGTCCGGGCCAAATGTTTGACACACTGTTAGTGTTCCTGAAATAATTTTTTGAAAAAGTTAGTGTTGAAATAAGGCAGCAGATGACAACAGAAGTATGAAAAATTACCTAGCGCCCAATGATGTGATTGCCCAAAGACTTGATTAGATTTAATTGTCTTAATTGTTTCAGGCTTACAGAAGAGCGAGTCACAAATCTAAACATGCCATTAGCACCAGACTAGGAAAACACCCTGGTTCAGCTCATAAAGGTAAAACTACATACATATCCACAGTGCTACATGTAGATATACCTGTAATGTCAATGTACCTCAGTTTAAATAAGTCATTATTGAGTAAACAGGTCTCCAGATACGAGCATATAAAGTAGAACCTGTCTTAAGCGGCCACTCAAAACAAGTCAAAACAAAGGCCTTAATGGCAAATTTTAGCTTAATGAAGGTCTAAAGTATTGCAGAATGCTCCCCTTTGAGCATTCTGCAATACTTTTGACCGGCATTAAGCGATAATCGGTCTTCAAAGCCAATTTTTGTCTTCTTTTTGAGTTGCCGCTTAAGACAGGTTTTACTGTATTTATAAGATTATTGTCTTGTTTCTGAATTGAAGCATATATTGTGGATACTCAAAAGAACTGTCTTAATGAAAGGTCCTTTTGAGCACCCAAAATATGCTGAGAAGTAATGGATTAGGCAATAATCACAATTTTACGCTCAAAATGTTTGCTTATATGAGCCATAACATGTGATTTCCAACAATGTGACATTTTGAAAGTGTAGACTCAAACGAGACTGTGCAGCCTCTTTTAAAGCTTTCAAACTCCAAATGGTGTTCAGTCAGTAGCTTAACAGTCTACAATATTCAAGCAACCAGCAAAGGCTCTGATCAGTCTGTGCATATGGGCAGGCTGGTCTGAGCCTTTGCTGGTCGCACATACATTTTGTACCACATTGTTGAAATCTCATGTCGCTGCTCATAAGGACTTAGGGTTTTCGTTGTTTGAGTTGATGCTTTACATCCCAGCCAACAATTTGTCAGTCATGTCAGGATATTTCCTTTGTTGAACCAGTACTAAGCAGAGGATAAAGCGTCATGGTCTTGCTCAGGAACACAAGACAGTGCGTCCAGTGAGGCTCGAACCAGTGACCCCTCAAATGGAGCTTTATCACAGGGCTACTGTACATCTCATGGACCTACGAGTAAGTATGGAGTCCATTTTAAAAATTGATCAGAACTCAATACTGATTTATGTTCAATTGGTCAACATAGGTCCAGATAAACAAAATTTTTGAGCCTTAAATTGAGAATAATTTGTTATCTGCCAATTTGAACATGTGTTTTGGGTGCTCAAAAGAACCGTCTCATTGAGACGGTTCTTTTGGGCACCCTCAACATATGTTTAATGCAAGAGATAAGAAAATTAATTTTAAGTATGCATACTTACTGAGCGGCCTTTGTATATGTTTAGTCAGTCAACTCTTTCACCACATTTAAGGCCAATGAAATACTCCATAAAGCTATATACAATAATTAAGAAATAGATCAGCTCTAGCAGTGAATTGTTGTATATTCTAACACACCTCGCCTATAGAGCCAACGGTAACAAACTGTGATATATCGCACAATAATTCACTGCCAAAGTGTGTGATAGCTGACGTCACTAGAAAATGACGTCACTCATGGCCTTAGACGCTGTAACGTCATTTTTACGCTTGAAAGACGTTACAATTACATGTAAAGGTATGCGACGTAGTCTAAGAATTGGCGGGAGTTCTTCAGTGCAATGGCGGAAAGTTGGCAGAAGCTGAAGACTTCGAATGTATTTTCGTCGTTTATTGCGTGTTAGAATCGAAATAGATCAGCTCCAGTGCGTGAATTGTTGAGTAATAATTCACTGTTTGTCGGTCAGTTGTACGAAGATAAATCACTCGCGCTGCGCGCTCGTGATTTGATCTTCTTTACAACTGACCTCCAAAAAGTGAATTATTACTCAACAATTCACTGTTGGAGCTGATCTATTTCTTAAATAATTTCTCTGTTTGGAAGTCAGTTGTAAAGAAGATCAAATCATGAGCGTGTACATGCACTTGACAAGGTCAAGTTGACATCGTTATCATACTGAATACACAATGGCCATATATAGTTCTTAGGGTTATCAAACGTTTGTGGTATTTCCTACTGTGCCTTTAAGCTGGTGATTTTTTTTGTTAACTAAATGCTTTATTGCTTGATATGTAATAAAAATGATATGCTAATACCTTTTAATAAATTTCATTTTAATTGTGTTGAAAAAGAAATCATATTTCTGCATGAATTAATTATTTTCATTTTTTATCAACTTACCTCCCTTGATAATATTACAGTAACATTTATTTCCCTTGGACATATTTCCTCCCAAGCGTTTTGGGGGAAAAGGGACATTTTTTTAGCTATGAGAGAACAAATTAAATGATAGATTTTGAGAGGAACAAAGACCATGTAAGTGAACAGGGAACATAAGATCTTTTTAGGCTGGGGAATAGTTTTTAAAAGGGACATCCATTTGAAGGAACAAAGGAAGGAATGTTGGATTGGGAGTGGAGCAAAGACAATATAAACAGAGAATATAAGAATCTCTTTGGTGTGTGTTAATTATATTCAACTTAATTTGAGCATTTATAGTCACCATCATTTTGCCTTTAGATGATGTCATATATCTAAAAATATATACTAGTCAAAAGTTCTAACCGGCCAAGTGTTTTTACAGATTTTCTGAAAAGCTGTAAGCACTTTATCAATTTCATTTGCATTACCGAATAGGCCAGCCTATCAGTAAACGATACCAGAAAACGGCTAAGCAAAACCCATTATATTATATCCGAGAGGCTTAGCCGAATACATGTACCCTCAATTTCAAAATTCACAAGAATTTGCATTGGATGGTGGGGTAATTTTTGACACTGGCCAATAGCAACGAGTCTCATGCAGATGGAGTGTTCATTTCAGCACTTTAGTGTTCAATATGAGTTTGGCTTTTGAAATGAAATTATTTTGCATATGAAGGGGGTTATTTCACAAAGTCATGACTCACAAATTGTGCCAAAATTCGAATTTCGAAAATGGGGGTACCACTTTTTAAATTGGCGTCCTTCATGAACAGTTGAACATTTTGTCAATATCTTTACTGTCTAGGGTACATGACACGTCATACTATTTTGTTATGCAAAAAGGCTAGTCAGGGCTCGAAAATAGTACTCGTCCGCTCGTATTTACGAGTGCCTCAGGCTGCAGGGCAAGTGAAAATTTTGATGTTTCCAGTGAAAATAATTTTTTTTCTCATATATGCCAATAATTTTTGTGATGCAGGGCAAGTGCCTATTTTAAGATATTTCGGGACCTGCTAGTCATGTCATTTTACATTTTGAAGAGAAGTAATAAAATGCAGGTGGGCGGTTAGAACTTTTGGCTAGTATATGTGTAAACAGCCAAATGTCAAAAAATGTGTATGTTAGAGTAAGGCTGTGAAAACAGTGCTATTTTACCATATTTATACTGAATGCCTATAAACCAGTACTATAGCAAACAGTGAAGACCCAGATAAAATGTCACATACACTGGCATACCGGGTCGCGTAGCGCAGTCGGTAATGTGTCTGGCAACAGATGCGAGTCTGACTGCAGATCCAGGGGTCGCGAGTTCGATTCCGGCCCGGTCCCATACTTTCGTGGAGATTGATCATGAAATAATTTCTACGGTCATTCTCCTCCCTTCCGCTGAATCATTCAAGAAGGGTTGTTGTCAGTTACAAGCGAAAGTATGTGCATGAAGTACTGGTTAACTGCTTGTTCAAGCTTGCCCAGGAAAAAGTGTGGTTAGGTGAACTGACCGTCCCGCCATGACCATAGCTGTTGACTTGGGACGTAAAGCAACAAAACAAACAAACAAACAAACATACAGCGGCATTTCATCAGGGCCTGCTCTGTTTGCTAAGATCTTCAGGAACAGAAATTCTTCATAATTTAAAAATTTTGACATGTGACCTCTTTGAATGTAAAATGGACAATTCCTTACTTAGTGTATCCATATGTAAGGGAAAATCCATCAGAGTGAAAAAGATTAAAGCACTTGTTCTCCAAGTAAAAGTATTAAACATGGCTGTTCCAGTGAGAAAATATATTAGTCTGTTTCTCTTTTTGTCTAACTATACAAGCCTTGTGATGCCAAACATTGATCCTTGGGTATTTGTCGTAGATAGAAATATATGTCCAAAATGGGACAGATATTTCTATCCATAACTCATACCCATGAAAGATTTTCACCATATATACCAAGACAAGTGTTAAGATGTTTCATTGAAATTTTGTTTATAAACAGTTAAAAGAAGTCCATTCAGAAACAATGCTCAGGCCAGAAAACTTGCCATAATGAAGGAGGTCCTTTATGATCAACAACAGGTATGTCATAGTTTTCATATAGAAAGTTCTATGTAGCCACTCATTTGTGTTGTATTTGGTTTGTACCAAAAAGTAAGTGAGTATGACCAGGAAATGTCACAATCACACACTGCAGACCAACCCTTGATACTGTGGGAGACACAGAACACTACAGCAGCATGATAGCAAAAAGATAATCAAAGTAAAGCATCCAGCTCACTCTTCCTCAGTGAGATGATTGCAAAACTAAAAACTTAGTAGAATGTAGAAAGGACACTAAGTACTGCATAACAAAACAAGGACCAAACTTTTAGAAAAAATGTTCCTCAGAATAGCAAACAGAGAAGACCCTGATCAGGCTGCTTTTTCTGCTGATCTGGGTCTGCGCTTTTTGTCTAGGCCTTTTTGGCGGCCAAATTGTTTTTGCAATTTTAGAACATTTACCGTATGGTTGAAAATGTCATAGGAAAGGAGTTGGAAAGAGGGAGTAAATATTTGCCCTGTCTTTTTTCTATACCCTTGTTTGGAAATTATTTATTGATTACTAAGGTGGATTAGTCTATTGCATGAAAACGTACCTTTTTAGTTTGGGACCTGCTGGTGGCAATTAATCAAAAGTTGTTGCTGTTCAGAGTGCGCAGGTCTTGTTTGTGTTTAGCATCCCACCAACAGCTAAGGTCATATGGGGATGGGGCCACACCATTGAGCTTCATCCGACACACTGGAGAAGTCAGGGATTCAATCCACAAACCGCTGGTTTACAAGGCAAGTGGTTTACCCACTACACTACTGTGGCTTCTAGTGCACAGGTCTGATATGCAAACTAATCTGCCCTTTTGTTGCTGGAATCCTTACTCATAACCTCAGATTTAGCAGAGAAAGTAAAAATGAATGGCAGCCAACTGGACCTGGAGATGTCATAACATAAGCTATGTCAGAGACCTGCTGGATGAGCATGAGTGGCCATCTCTTGAGGCCAATAGGGATCGGTCCTCTTTGCTTCTCTTCCAAGAGATGGATGGACAAATATTTCTTGTTGAATATTTACTTAGAATGACTCTTTGTGATAAAATCTTTTTACTTCTTCAGGGTATGCACAGGCTTGAAAAGTACTTGAAAAACACTCAAAGACCTTGAAAAGTCCTTGAATTTTACCATTTACAGGAGGATTCAACAGTATTTGTGGAGACCTAAATCAGTATAAAATTGTGGTGCCTTTATTTGGTGCAGCATATGCTGCACCAAATAAAGGAACCACAATTTTATACTAACTATCTTAATATCTTTAGTAATGGACTCTAGCATTTCAGAAGTAGAATTTTAATGCGTAAATCAGTATTTTTCTTAAGTTTTCAGTCCTTGAAAACAGTAGGAAAGTCTTTAAGAAATCCTTGAAAAGTTCTTGAATTTTACACCACCTTGCCTGTATGTACCCTGGATACTGAAATAGACTGATTTTGTATTTCAGTTACAGAATGTTTTAGAGAAGTCTGACACTATGATGGCAGTTGTCAAAGACTTATTTGGAGATGATCCAAGGGTAAGACCATAACTCAGTTGATTTTGTATGCAGTTTGATTTAAAAGGAGTTGATGTGTTACGAAAGAATAATTGAGCAGTGACATGCAATTTCCAACAATGTGGCATTTTGACAAGTGTAGATTCAGACCAGCCTGTACAGCCTTCTTTTAAGCTTAGAAACTCCAAATCATGTTCAGTCAGTAGCTAAACACTCATAGAATATTCAAGCGACATTCGGACAAGCAAAGGCTCTGATCAGACTGCGCTTATGTGCAGGCTGATCTGAGGCTTTGCTGGTCGCACATATCACATTGTTGGAAATCCTTAATTTCTATTAGTAGATATGTCACAGAGATAGGTTGATTTCTTTCAAGTAACTACACTATCTTTTAATAGAAAATATGGAAAATTATTCAAAAATACATCCTTTTTTAGGAATACAATATATTCCATATTTACTTAGACTTATTATAATTCAAGTTATAAATACCTACATTGTAGTCCTACATTGTAGTCAACAGTTTTAATTTTGATTTTATCAGAGATTCGCTGGGTTTCCAAACGTGACAAGTGCACCCAATGCTGAAGAGGAAGATGCGAGTCGGTCACTAGCCTCCAAACCTCCACCTATACAAACAAGATCTGAGTTTCTCAGTGACTCTATGATGGACTCTTCAGCTCTAAATGACCTACAGGACTCGGACTCAGGTAATCTAATAGTCAGCCTGAGAGCCCTAGATAATTGAGAAACCTAGAGTTTCTCAGTGACTCTATGATGGACTCTTCAGCCCTGAATGACCTACAGGACTCGGACTCACATAATCTCATAGTCAGCCTGAAAGCCCTAGTTAATTGGGATGCCTAGATCGCTAATTTCTCTAATGAAAAATGGCATGTATAGCATTTATATGATATAAGTGCCATTTTTCATCCTTAACTCTATACACACTGGGTAATCTTTCATGCTTTTTTTTCAAAATTGACCTTTTAAAAAAAAAGCTTTAAGTGTCAAACGGTTTGGGTGAGGATCAGGCCCGACATTCTGTCGGTCCTGATCTGGGTCTAAACTGTCTGCAAAAGTTATCAGCAGACGACACTAGGAGATAAATGGTAATTGGGATATCTAGATAGCTTTTTTTTTCATCTCAAATGAAACACGGCACTTATATAAAGCATAATGGCATCCTTAACTCTTTGCATTTTGGGTAATTTTTCTTTTTTTTTTTGTCATCTGACTTTTTTAAAAATTGACTTTTTCAAAAAATTCTTTCAGGAACACTATTGGCGTGTCAAACAGTTTTGATCCAGATCAGGGCGGATGTTCTGTCTCTCCTGATCTAGGTCCAAACTGTTGGCAAAAGTTATCAGCAGACGAAAGATTTAAACATGCTTGTGCAGCTATCCAGCCTTTACTTAGTGTCAAATCTGAACTTCCATTTTCTTCCATACATGGTTTGTGAAAGCATGCAGGGATCTGGTAAAACTGCATAGATGCACAGTCTCGGCTGAGCCTTTGCTGAGTACCTGTGTAATATTTACCTAGATCTCATGAGCTGCACTCAAATATCCAAGAAGACAGATCTTGTTGTTACTCACAGGCTTCAAGGTAGAGTGCGTAATTGAAAATGATTATTCTGAACAAAAACATATGTTCAAATCATGTTGTGGGTACTCAAAAGAACTGTCTCAATGAGACTGGACCTTTGACTCATTGGAAAGAATCACATCAAAATATTACCCACAAGCATCAATTGCCCCATTTTGGCTAGCACATCAGATTTGGGTATTTATCTCAATTGTGCAAATGTCTCTTATAAATGCCTTTGCTAACATATACAGCAAAGCTAGAGATCAAATTTTGGTCTGAGCTTTCATCTACATCCATACTTTGTGAATGTGAGATCCAGCAAAGCTTGAGGTCTAATTTTGTTCTGAGCTTTCATCTATATCCATACTTTGTGAATGCAAGATCTAGCAAAGCTTGATGTCTAAATATTGGTCTGATATTGGTCTGAGCTTTCATCTACAGCCATACTTTCTGTTTGTGAGCAATGAAGGCTCTAGGGAGTCTGCTCGCCGATCGATAAGTACAGAAAGCTCATGCAAATATTACATATGAGCCAGTGCATGAGATTTCCAACAATGTAGTATGTGCAACCAGCAAAGTCTCAGATCAGCCTGTGCATATGTGCAGTCTGATCAGATCCTTTGCAAGTCACTTGAGTATTCTATGATTGTTAAGCTACTGAATGAACACCATTTGGAGTTTCTAAGCTTAAAATGGGGCGGTAGAGGCTCGTCTGAGTCTACACTTGTCAAAATGCCACAACATTGTTGGAAATCACATGTCACGGCTCCTATTCTCTTTTCAGAAGATGAAGTTGCCCACGCTGCTGTATCGTATCAACCAAAGATGAATATGCAGAGGTTTCAGGAGTTTCTCGAGAAAGAGGAAAATATAAACAACAATACTTTCAGTACCATCAGTGGGCAAGCAGGGATGAGTCATCTTGGTCACGGGACCTTCAGTCGCATTATGGGTGGGCCAGCACAGAGCTCTCAGCTACCAGATCTCTCTCAGGGTGGGCCTCCTATCTTATATAAAATATTATCAGTTACCTCTCATATTAACTGCATTGCTGCACATTGCCTGATAAACATTGTCTATCTCACGGCATGTGCCTTTATCAGGTCATGATGGCGTTGCACTTTTTGAATGACGTCGCTAATGACGCTGAATAAACACAAAAAATAAAAAATTATGTCATAATCGCTAGTTTGAAGAGTGAAACAATGGGTAAACTGATAAATAGAATACCAGGTTTGTGTCTTTTGATATCAAGTTAACCTGGCTTGGCTTTGAGAACGTATGTTGAATCGCTCGGCAAGCCTGGCGATGTCAACAAGCGTTCTCAAAGCCTTGCCAGGTAAACATTATCAAACGACACTTGCCTAGTTTTCTTTATATAATGCAGTAAGATAAGTGGTAAGTCTCTTAGGAACAGTGAAGACTTAGAATGCCACATTCTAGATGCCACATTAATATCATTCTGATCAAGAGCTTCACCATTTGCAAACAATCTTCATAGATAAATATATTATAATTTGAAAATTACTCTAATGACCCCTCAAAATATGTTATGGGACAATGGAAAGTAATTTCAGCTTATGCAGTTTTGAGCTGGTCACATGGACAATTTGGTTAATGTCTTGTTTGATGTATAGTATTTATGGTTCATGATAAGAAAGGAAGTCAGAATTTTTAACAAAAAAGCAGAAATGAAAATGATGCTTATCACATACCGGTATTATTAACACATCCTGCCAATATTTTTATTCTAAACATGTCATCTTCTTATTACATCTGCTGCATATATTCTAATGCATCTTGACTACTTATAGTATTGTAGTAAACATTATGAACACATATCAGACTGCGCCTAAGGCAGCAGTGTGACTTGTGTCCATATGTATGCAATATGCTACCAAAGTGCATCAACAGATGAGACAGCAGATGGCATATATCATGAAACAAATGGCAGGAAAAGGGTTATAAACTAGTCATTTTATTTTGTTTTGTTTTGTTGTTTTACGTCCCAAGTCAACAGCTATGGTCATGGCGGGACGGTCAGTTCACCTAACCACACTTTTTCCTGGGCAAGCTTGAACAAGCAGTTAACCAGTACTTCATGCACATACTTTCGCTTGTTACTGACAACAAACCTTCTTGAATGATTCAGCAGAAGGGAGGAGAATGATCATAGAAATCAATCAATCTAGACGAAAGCATGGGACTGGGTCGGGATCAAACTAGCAACCCCTGGATCTGCAGTCGGACACGCATCTTTAGCCAGACACGTTACCAACTGTGCTATGCAGCTCGGTATTTTATAGCCATTCAAATTCCCAATGGTGCTAAGGTCTGATATTTGCACGGACTCCTCATCTGCTTCCATCTCTGATTGAAAAGGATTTAAACACAGGTTCACACAGGCTTGAAAAGTACTTGAATATAGAGGGCTTTCTTTAAAAGGCCATGAAAATTTCATGTGCTTTTGAAAGTACTGGGAAATCACTCTTAGGTCTTGAAAAGTCCTTGAATTTTACTATTTTCTATAGGACCTAACACTGGTAATGGAGATCTAAATCAGTATAAATTGATGTGCCTATATTTGGTGCAGCATATGCTGCACCAAATATTGGCACAACAATTTTATACTTATTTTCTAGCACTAATTTCTTCATTATCTTGGTCTAGCATTTCTGAAGTAGATTTTTTACGTGTGTATCAGTATTTTTCATGAACTTGTAGTCCTTGAAAATCACAGGAGACTTTTAGAAGTCCTTGAAAGGATGAGAAGAGATACAACCTGTTACTAACTCTATCTTCGTTTCAGGAGATGGTAAGGCAAGGACACCCACTAAGAAGAAAGACCTGGATGAGTCTCTGGAAATATTACAACCTCCTGGCTCTGCTATCAACGACACAAAGAAAGTCAAGAAGACCAGACCTAGAGTGACACAACCACAACCACAACATAACACTTCCGGCTTCAGTTTAACAGATTTGAAAAAGGTACATTGGCCAGATTTCTGTAATATATTTCAGAGAAAGTAGTAAGGCAGAAAGATGATACACAGTTTTAGATAAACAAACAATTTCAGCGTTGAATTGTAAATACTTTCTTACCCATCAATTTTAACATGTGTTTTGGGTGCTCAAAAGAACCGTCTCATTGAGACGGTTCTTTTGAGTACCCACAACATATGTTTTGGTTGAGAAATAAGAAAATTAAATTTTCGTCACACACTCTTAACTAAAGTCCTGATAGTGCTTTATTCATCAAACTTTAATATGCATCTCTCAGGAAAGCTGTCATAATAATTATGGATCATGACACAGATGTCAAAGAATTTTGTATGTAATTTGAATATCAAAAGATGCAAACGTGCATTTTGTGATTTTCCTACTGCTTGTGGATGCAATAGGCAGGGGTATGGAAATAGTAAAAAAATCATACATGCCCTAGTACAAGTAAATGGCCATAATATCAGGATTCCCACAAGCTCTTGAAATCATGGAAATCCTGGAAAATCACCCCAAAATGTTCCATGCATGGAAAAATCATTGAATTTAAAAAAAACTGAATAATCATGGAAATATCATGGAATTTTGTGAAATAATTGGAATAGACCACCAGTGGCCAGAAAACTAGCTGTCAGACACACAAACTTGTGTGTCTGACAGCTAGTTTTCTGGCTACTGGTGGTTTAATTATTACAAAATGCATGCATGGTCTACAATAATGCTTATTTAAATACATTACTGTTGCTGCATTCAGCATTTATGCTCAGTGTGGTAAAGATACCGCTAAAAGGGTAGGTTGGAGGTAATGCATTCAATAGTAATGGATATTACATTGTTCATCATGGAATATCATGGAAAAATCATGGAATTGTGTTTTTGAATTTCTATGGGAACCCTGTAATATACTTGTCCAATGAAAATTTGCTTGTCCTAAAGAACAGATCATGCACAAAAAACTAAGCTTAGCCCTTACTTTGGTGATATCAGATACAAACTCTTTATAAAAAACAGTATGAAACCAGATATAGACTCAATTGAAAACAGTGTAGATCCATATCAGGATCTACACTGTTTGCCATACAATATGACATTGTGAGTTTATAATCAATAATAAAAAAAAAAAAATAAAGAGTTTCTTTAACTTTCTTTATACTTATCATAGGGCAAGTAAATAGAAATATTTGGTTTGTCCTGAATCAAATGGGAAATTGGACCAGTCGGACATGGTATTTACATACCCCTGCAATAAGTACCTCATCATATTGCTTCCAATATTTTCATGGAGAAATAATATCACCATTATTTGGATGTAAAAATCATTTCCAGAGCTACACTTGGAACACCTATACATTTACAGCTGTGATTATAAGTGCTGCTTATTTGTAACAGGTGCTAGAGAATTTGGAGGATGAAGTCTCCGAGTATGAGCGTCAAACAGGTAGACGTCCCATGGCTGACAGAAACCGACAAGAGTCTTTCTCTGGTTACACATTGGCTATAGTTGATTCTGTTACAAAACTTACAAGATATTTGAAAGAGGTTGGTATTATTTCTATAAACATGAAAATTGAGGAGCACAGTGGCTCTCTTATAAAGTGTGCAGTTCGAGATTGAGGGTTCACTGGTTTGAGCCTCACTGGAGGGACAGTGTTGTATCCTTGAGTAAGACACTGTATCTTCTGCTTAGTACTGGTAACCAGAGAAAGGTATTCACATGGCTGAAAAAATGTTGACCGGGAGGTAAAACATAACTCGAACAAAGTAAAAATGAAATCAATATCTTATTAATTTAAGAATATTTTTCTTTATATAAATTTCTGAATTTTAGCTATTGAAGATATAAAGGTAAGTCTAAGAGGACAATAGGTTTAATTATCTGTCACAAGAGATCTTGAACAACTGTTCCAAATTCAATACTATTTCACAGAAATGTTCCGCCTAAGGCCCACTAACATAATTGCACAAATGGTTTGGAAGCACTGAACAATAAGGCTGCCAGAGCTATAGATAAGAAATATCTTTAAATGACCTCTCTTCCTGATCGTAATTCAAAATAATTTCAAAGAAATGTTCCTGATGATTCCTTCTACCAAAATTGATCTGAATGTTTAACTTAGTTGAAAAACATCTCCACCAGAGCTAAAAATAGAATTATCTTTAAATGATATCTCTTAAGCCACAGGCCAATACATCAGCTTATGTGCCAGGACTCGGATGAGCGATCCAGGGCCCTAGAGCCCTCTTGTTTAGTTTTTCCAAGAAAAAAAGAGACAGAAAAAAAACAGGAAAAGGCAACAAAGAAAATGTGTAGTTGAAAATTTGTCATTGATGTTTCTAGAAATGTATTGAGATTCTTTGAGAAATATAAACATGCCAGAGATGAAAACTCTTTCCTGTATGGAAACAATCAACCCCTCGAAGGAATACTTTGATAAACATTTTAGACCAAGATGAAATTCTAGTGAATGGTGGCATCTCATTTGGGTCAGCACCATTTCTAAGATAAGAACAATCTTAGGAACAGACATACAATGTGATTCGATACAAAGCAGAATACCGCTTAAGCCAGTGCTAGGGGGCATGAGAATTGTTGCACTTTTCATTAGTTCTCATGAACAGGCTCAATAAAACCCAGTCTGCTGTTTTCTAATATTGTAGCTTCTCTCTTTTTCTAAAGGATCCATTTTCCAGATTATTTTGGCATTAGTAACCCTTCAAACTATATGAATCACATCCTAACTTTAGTATATCAAACATGATAAAAAATTCAATCAGTTAAGAAAGTCTGAAGTAACAACCTATGGTTTGGTTGAGAAATTTAATAATTGAGCTGTTGCATGGGATTTCCAACAATGTGGTATGTGCGACCAGCAAAGCCGCAGATCAGCCTGCGCATATGCGCAGTCTGATCAGAGCCTTTGCTAGTCGCTTGAATATTCTATGAGTGTTAAGCTACTGGCTGAACATTATTTGGAGTTTCTAAGCTTAACAGGAGGCTGTACAGGCTCATCTGAGTCTACACTTGTCAAAATGCCACATTGTTGGAAATCATATGTCACAGCTCAATAGAAATAGATCAGCTCCAGCAGTGAATTGTTGAGTAATAATTCACTGTTTGGAGGTCAGTTGTAAAGAAGATCAAATCACGAGCGCGGAGCAAACAGACAGTGAATTATTACGCAACAATTCACGCACTGGAGCTGATCTATTTCGATTCTAACACACAATAACCGACGAAAACACATTCGAAGCCTTCAACTTCTTCCAACTTTCCGCCATTGCACTGAAGAACTCCCGCCAATACTTAGATTACGTCGCATACGTTTACATGTAATTGTAACGTCTTTCAAGTGTAAAAACGACGTTACACCGTCTAACGCCGTGAATTACGTCATTTTCCAGTGACGTCTGCTATCACACACTTTAGCAGTGAATTATTGTCTGATATATCACAGTTTGGTACCGTTGGCTCTATAGGCGAGGTGTGTTAGAATTTATAGTAACTCCCTCTTTACTGGATGCCTGATCTATTGTAGTGTGAGCTGAGATTACAAGCAGAAATTACCGTAAGAGAACAGTTGTCCCAAGATGTGATACAGTTTAGGGCTTTGGTGGATGCCCTCACATCGGTAGGAGGTTACTTTCATATAGTTATTGTCACTATGAGTAATTATGTCAAGGGCAGTGTGATTTCTCTCTGAACTTTTTCACTCAAAAGGGCCAAAACTCTCTATGGAGTTTTGGCCCTTTTGAGGTAAAAAAGTTAAATGTAGTTTTTTCGTTAAGTTTGTGATTTATAGAAACTGAAACATGCATACAGTCACAGATTAGTTTAGAGCTGGTTTGATAGTACAACTGATACTACAAGGAGAAAATTTTATTGAAAAGAACAACTGAATTGTAATAAGGCTAAGCATGAAAAGTAAATGAGTATGACCAGGAAATGTCACAATCACACACTGCAGACCAATCCACTGCACCGTGAGTAAGACAGATGACATCAAAAAGCAATTTAAGTAAAGCAACCAGCTCTCTCTTCCCAAGCGAGATGATTACAAAACTGGAAACAGTTCAGGGCTTAGTTAAGAGTGTGTAACGAAAATTTAATTTTCTTATTTCTCAACCAAAACATATGTTGTGGGTACTCAAAAGAACCGTCTCAATGAGCACTCAAAACATATGTTAAAACTGATTGGTAAGAAAATATTTACATTTTTACGCTGAAAATTTTTGTTTATCTAAACCTGTGAAACTACACCAAGTACTGCACGACAAAACAAGGACCAAACACAAACACCATAAAACAATGGGAGCAACAATAAACAATGAATCAACAACAACAGAACCACTTATTTAGAATGGACAGCTGCCGATAGATTAAATTTACTAGCCAAAAGATTCACCCTTGATTCTCTTGCTGTCAAAACACAAAATTGTTTATTTTGCACGAGGCTTCCGAACTTATCCAGTGTATCATCGATGGGAAACAATCAACAAAATTGAAACTTTCAAATGCCCAAAGTACTTTTTAGAGAAAGGCAATGCCGCATTTATTTGTTCAACTGACAAATACCTGTTAAAACTAGAAATAGTAATTTAGAATGAAGACACTTTTGCTGCAGCATGACAAAACCAATAAATTACATATTTGCCCTGCAAAAATCAGCTCAGCCTGGGCATCAACAGTCTGGTTGGTCTCCATTGTATGCTCATTGGATAGCTAATGTGTGGAGTTCGAAAATGTTGGTGAACTGGTATGTAGTATGAGTGAGAAGATAAATTAGTGAAACAGTGCACACAAATTGTATTGAAACATTTATTTCATCAGAGAAAATATGAGATTGTGACACATGTTTTAGGATATAATAACCACACAAGAAGACTTTGGAAAGATGGCTGCAGAATTTGTCAAGTTTAAAAGAGAAACTCAAGCAGAAATTATTAGACTGAAGGTAAGCCTAAAGTATATCATATGTGCCTCGTCGCGACAAAATCTGTCTTCGTGGGTTTGCGAACAACAAAGGCGCAGACCAGCCTGTGCATAAGCGCAGTCTGATCAGTGCCTTTGTTATTCGCTTACTGGAAAGTTTCATATCTAAACTTGCTTCAAGCGAAATTTCAATATTCTAGCTAGTCTCTGTAGCTGAGGATACTGGTTTGAGTCCCGCTTTGTCGGAACCTTCGAAGACAGGTTTTATCGGTACGAGGCCCATATGAGCTGTGACATGAGAGAAACAACAATGTGCTTGTGCATCACGAGAAGTCTCCAATCAGCTTAGGCACCAGCTCAGTCTGATCAGAGTCTTTGCTGTCCGTATGAAGAAAGTTTGGGTCCATAGTTATCCACTGAGGGCACAGTGAAGACTGGGATCAGACTGGGTGGATGCCTAGGCTGATCTGAGTCTTTCCTAGGCGGACACTGTATATATTGGGTTTGTGCTGTGCATCACGAGAAGACTCAGATAAGCCTAGGCATCAGCTCAGTCTGATCAGAGTCTTTGCTGTCCACATTAAGAAAGCTCGGATCCATAGTTACCCATTTAGGGCACAGCGAAGACTCTGATCAGACTGGACTGATGCCTAGGCTGATCTGAGCCTTTGCTAGGCATACACTCTTTATGTTGGGTTTGTCATGTCATGGTTCAATTAAATAATTTTTATATCAATCAATCAATTACAAGAGCTCAAAGTTATCTGAATTGTTTTGGGGTAAGTACCATTTATGTATACACATGCACATATTCACCCACCACAGCCCTTGATAGGAGGGTATAAAGATATTGATTTTCTAGTTTCTATACACAAAAATATGTTGTTTGTGCCCAATGAGATGTTTTGATGGAGGAATATTGGAACTATTTCCAATTTAGGTTATCTAGGGCTATCATGCCAATGACAAACCTTCCTATCTGACATACAACAGCAATAATGAAGTCTGTTCAGAACGACAGATAGATAAAAGGCTATAATGGATGACTCCAGTCTCCAAGAGTTCATCTATTCTTGGCAACTGTGCTCATAAGCTTAGATATCAGAGGCCAAGAACTTTTTATAATTGAAGGTAATCTGGAGGTTTGGGGGTTAGAGTTTGCAATTTTGTCCTCTCTTACTTATCTACAATTTCACAGCACTCATAGTTTGCAGTTAATGATGTTTTTTCTACCCCTTACCCTTAGTTTACAACATTGAGACATATGATCGTTTTGTTAAGTTCCAATCTTATGGTTTGTTGTTGTTATAGTCTGGAAATACTGAGCCTGGTGTTGAAGGAACAGAAGATCCAGGAACCGTAACTCCTCCTAGAAGTCACCAGCCTCCACCATCCCAACCCCAACAGCCACACCCTCCGCAGCAGCAACAGCAGCAGAGATACCAGCCTCAAAACTATCTCTCAGGTAACTTGTTCTCTGTCAATAACCTTTGCAAACAGTTTGGACCAAGATCAGGACTGACAGAATCTCAGTCCAGATCTGGGTCTAAACCATTTGACACCAGTCTATTCTATCTATAATTAGTAACAAGTGAGGAATAAGGGAAAATGAAGACATCTTGTCATCCAATTTCTTGATAAATAGCTCATATCATTTCAGGTTTTCATTGGAATTATTACAGAAAGATAGATAAATAACAAAGCATTTCATCCTGCAATCTAATATCTTATACCGTGGCCACTGATTGTGGATCCCAAGTACCGTGGTTATTGTCTTTCTAGTGTATAAGACGGGGGTTTTCTCTTTCAAGACTATCATAACAATGAAGATCCATCTTACAGGGGAAATACCCTGTATTATAGCCAAATAGAAAAGTTCTTTTTTGACTTAAGGGATGTTTTATTTTTAGGACAAGACAATGAAGTTCCAAGAGAGTTTCCAAGGGAGCTAAATCCATTTGGAGATCACCTGCGACCTGTACCTGCAGCTGTTATGTTATCTCCTCCAGTAAGGAGATCAAGAGTGATGGAACCTGAAAGAGATCTCTCCTCTAACGCTGGTATGTGTAAACTTATGTGAATTAAAAATCTATTAGAACTATAATTTTTGGTGAAAAGATAATACAACTGACACTTTCAAGACATTTTGACTATACAGTAAAACCTGTGTAAAACGGCCGCACTCAAAAAGACCAAAAATTGGTTTTCAAGACCAATCAATTATCACTTAATGCAGGTCAAAAGTATTGCAGAATGCTCCAAGGGGAGCATTCTGCAATACTTTTGAACTCCATTAAGCTACCATTTGTCATTAAGATCTTTGTTTTGTCTATTTTTGAGTAACCATTTTACACAGGTTTTACTGGATGACATGCTGTAGAATGTGTTTGCTGTGTTTGCTAAAATGAGAACAAGGAAATTTCCAAAGCTCTGGCCCCTGAAATTGACTGCAAACGAAACTGGATGTATTTTCTATAAATACAGGCCTCCAGATAAGAATGGGTATTTGAGAATTATTTCTCATCCAAAACATATATTGTGGGTATTCAAAATCACCGTCTCAATCAGACGGTTCTTATGAGCACTCAAAACACATGATTAAACTGATGGGTAAGAAACTAATTACAATTTTATGCTAATAAAATTTGCTTATTTGGACCTATGAAATTTATATATCTCAAAGTTAAGGCTCATTTTCATGGTCTTATTAAAGCTATCCATGTTTATATGCATGAAATGTGGAAGTACATGAAGGCTCAGATTACAGGCTTGACTTTAAGCTCCGTTAGATAGCTGTGTATTCATAGGTTTAGATAAACACAATTTTTGAGTGTAAAATTGTAAATATTTTCTTACCCATCAGTTTTAACATATGTTTTGGGTGCTCAAAAGAACCGTCTCATTGAGACGGTTCTTTTGAGTACCCACAACATATGTTTTGGTTTTGAAATAAGAAAAAAATTTTTTGATACACACTCTTAACTAAAGTCCTGTAGTGTATGCATATTTTTAACCCTTTCCAGGTCAAAAGAATTTTTCATAAAGCTACATACAATTAAGCCAGGATGTTCCATTGTACATATTGAGGGGTCACAGGTTATAATTTCAAAAAAAATTCTATTTCATTCTCTGAAGATCTATGTTGTTTTAGCAAACAGATGAAATGCTGCATTTAACATTTGAGCCAAGAACTGACAGAAGGGACCTTCTGGCAATAAAAGTCAAAAGTGAGATATTTACAGAGAAAGAAAGACCTAGCTGTTGTGAACAATTACAGAAAATTTGAAGAGATTATCTTCACAAATAACAAAGATATGGGCGTTAAACTCGTAATAGATGATGCATTTTAAACATGACGTCACTTTACGTTGTTAATGATGTTTTGACGTCAATGCCATCGTGTATACATATGACGCTTATACAAAAACGCTAGGAGCAATATTTCAAGAATGCTCCATGTTTCTGTAAATTTGATGTGTATGCAATTGCTTAGACTTCACAAATAGCCTACATACGCACATCCCGTGTTTACAAAAGCATTTGAAATTAGGTACCCTGTTTTAAATGAAGTGTGTAGTCCATAGGCACAGCTGTTGCCATGGCAACATACATTATACATATCACTTAATTTTATCAGAACTGTTTGCGCCTTTGATTGTATTACACGTTAGGAGCAATTTGACTCTATTGTAAGAACATGCAAAACCTTGAAAATTAAGATGTTTTTAAAATTTGATTACACAAAAACTGCTAAAATGCCCGAAGGACCCTTTTGTCAGATCCACGCTCATTTATAAGCAGGATAAATACAACATTTGAGAGTTTTAAAACAAGAAATATACTTTTAAGTAAATAAGTTTTATGAACAATTGAAGTTTCGTGCTCAGTTGAGTTGAGCATGAAAAATGTTTTTATCATATGATGTCCCGTCTGGGAGTGAAATAACGTCATGCAACAAAATTGATAAACCACTGGTGGTTTACAGATTTTCGGGAAACGTTATGAAATCCATAGCAACGTTGCTTACATAATGACAAAATTGTAAGGTTTTTTACGACAGAAATGAGATTTCACTTAATGTCATATGATAAATAGAATCTAACATTCGTGCTCCTGTATTATTGAATTTATTAAACTTGTTGCGAAAAAGAGATAAAATGCTCAGCAAGCCACGCATTTTTCCTTTTTCCTCAGCTCGTTTAATAAATTCAATAAAACATGAGCACTCATGTAAGATCCTTTTTTATAACCTCAGGTCCAGGTTAAGTTGAAAACATCACTTGACTTGACTTGATCCTGAGTTTATTTTCTACTGCTGAGGGTTTCCCAGGTACTGGGGTAGGCAGCAGGTGGCTAGAGTGTCTAACACCCAATCCCAGTCAATCAAGACATTTTAATTTCAGAACGCCAGAGTTCTTTGCTTGATGTGAAAGACCTTGTTTCTCAGTCTGGTGAAGAAAGTAACAGCTCCAACTTGTTTGAGGACTATAAAGATCTTCCTCAATCCTGCTCCATGACTCTTCCTTCCACACAGGTTACCTACACCACACAGCCACTCAGCGCCTATGATATTGCACAGAGAGCAGCAGGGGCTCCTCCAACAGAGCCACATACTTCAAATAGGCTACCACAAAGTGAACCCCATTTTCCAGTGCAGACAGCAGGACCACATCCAAGAAATGTCCCTGTCAACAAACCACCAGTACCCACACAAAATAAACAATCGGTGCCCCACCCGCTTAATACAGTGAATGTTCCCAGACCCATTCCTTTAGTACAGAGTAATGTTAACATTCCGATTGGAACTAGTTCTAATTTAAATGCTAAAAATGAAGTGACACAGTCTGTTCCTAGATCACACGACCAGTCACATGACCCTCTCTCTCTGCTTCCCAGCTCAGATAGAGCCTTCTTAGCAAATCAGATTGCTGAGTTAAACAAACAACATGAGGAAGCCCAGAAGAGACTAGAGAGTTTGATGTTGCAGCAGAAGAGCAAAGATTCACCAGAGAACCAGTTAGTTAGCCAGCCCAGTGTACAACAACAGGAGCAAACCCAGCAACAGCAGCCACAGGGGAACCAGACAGTGACTCAGCAACAAAATGTTGAGTTACAACAGCTGCAGCAGTTACAACAGAGACAGCAGCAACTGCAGAGAAATCAGCAGCAAAAACTACTGGTAAATATAAATGACTTTAAACACCATCTATAATTTGCAGCAGACGACAATTTAAAATTTTACCGCATTTTCAAAATTACAAATTAGGGATGATATTTCATGAGAATCGTCAGCAAAATATGAGACCGCGAAAAAACGTTTCAAATTTAGTTACACAATAAGCCATAAAAGGACACACATCCTGAGTATGTTGGTATCTGTATCAATAAACCAAGTTTTTAAGCCGTATAGTCTGTTTCCATACTGAGAAAGCCATGTCCTTAAAAGGGCTACTATTAAAGGAAAGAATAAACATGCTCCCCATTATTTTTTCCTTTACGAGTAGCCCCAATGAGAATAGAAAATAACTTTAAAGGGCATTAAATTGAGAAACCGCCAAAATTAAACTTGTAGGTGACTTAGAGAATGCCATAAGGAACTTTTTGGTGCCAGGTTTGTTAGCCTTTTCAAAGTTGTGGATCAACACCATTTTCAAAAGAGAATATATCCAGATTCAGGAGGAGGTTTCATTAATAGAGATAAGAAACAACAATGATGTAGTAACTGGCATGTAATGTAGAAAATACAAGAATTTGCTATTGAAAATCTAGCCATACAAATTTTGGTGATTTTTGTTCATATCGCCAATAGTACCAAATAAAAATGAATGCCAAAAATAAGAGTTTTACAGTATGCACTGATTTCACTGCTATATATAAAATAAAGTGTAACACATACTATTGCTTTGTCCAAATTTAAAAGTTTCTAGCTATGTAACATGTATGGTGTTTATCTGTTTCATATTTTGTTTACTTAGTTTCTGATTGACCCAGATATTGGAGAAATTGATGGTAAATAAGTTGTTGTAAACAAAGTATTTATTTGGTTATAAGATTTTTCTAGAATGATGACTAATCATCTAGAAGTTACCAGAAAAGACCAGAACTTACTAGAATTTTCTTTTCCATGCAAATAGAAGCTTTGAGTAGGTTCTGGAATTCAGTGGAATCATCCAGCAGAATGTAGAACTTTCCAGAATGTTTTATATTTAGCATATGATATCATAGTTGTTTCCTGAGTGTTCTAGAAATTTCTTAAACAGTACATATAAGAGTAAATTTTTCATAAGGGCATCTTTTGAATAATTTCACCTTTTAAAAGTCTAAACCTTTAGTGCTGGAATTCTATATTGGAATACTTAGTGTTTAACTTATTCATTCTGGATTACTTTGGATTATTCAGTTTTGGATTCAGACTTCATGTTCATTTGGATTTATCTTCAAAATCTGGGATCAGAAACTACTGAAAGACTTGTGTTGATAAATATTCTGAGGGACAGTTTTGACATACAAGGTATTGTAAATAAGACTTTCTTTGATTGTATAACTATTTTCCATTGCTTATTGTAAATGATAATTTTTGTTTTTAATAAATTTTGTTAAATTTTAAAAGTGCTTTTTGCTGACTTTCCAAATAGCTAAATTTTGGTTTCCTGAATTCTTTTCTAGTTAAGCCTGGCACGTAACAGCTATTCTAAGTTGTCCAACAAAAAGGTTTTAGTCTAACTTGCCAAATTCAGCATTTCTTGTGGCATGTCTCATCATGAAGTGAGCGGCAACATGAGATTTCCAACAATGTGGTATGTGCGGCCAGCAAAGGCTCAGACCAGCCTGTGCATATGCGCTGTCTGATCTGAGCATTTGCTAGTGGCTTGAATATTCCATGAGTGTAACAGCATTTGGAGTTTCTAAGCTTTAAAGGAGGCTGTATATGCTCGTCTGAGTCTACACTTGTCGAAATGCCACATTGTTTGAAATCACATGTCACGGCTCAAGTGTGTTTATCTATAGGAGATGGTACAGGAACAACAACACAGAATTTTAGAACAACAGCAGCAACAGCAGAGAATCTTGGTTCAACAGCAGCAGAGGCCTGAGTCAACAGTTGAACCTCATTCTAGATTACCCAAGCCACAGCCTGGTCTTCCACGACCAATAATGCCACAGACTGGTCCACCCCAGCCAATAATACCACAGACTGGTCTGCCCCAGCCAAGATTACCACAGACTGGTGTACCCCAGCCAAGATTACCCCAGACTGGTGTACCCCAGCCAAGATTACCACAGACTGGTGTACCCCAGCCAAGATTACCACAGACTGGTCTACCCCAACCAAGATTACCACAGACGGGTCTATCCCAGCCAAGATTACCACAGACTGGTGTACCGCAACAAAGAATGCCACAGCCAGTAATTAGTGGACAAGATGTAATGAGACAGTCTACAGATATACCAGGTTATAGGCCTTCACAGAAACAGGTAACTATTGAACTTGTTTCTCAAATCTGCGGCATCCTCTCAGGAGCAAAGCCAGAGGCTTTATCGTGTTGAAGCCCACCAAAATATTTGGAGAATTAAGAGATATCTGACCTTGTTACTTTACTTTTCAGATAGCGAATGATAAAGGCGCTGATCAGACTGCGCGGATGCACAAGCTGATCTGCGCCTTTGTTGTTCGCAATCAAGAAAAGTCAGGGTTTCTCGTGTTTATGCCCATATGATGTTGAAGCCCTGGCCTCCGCCTGGCTACGCACCTGCTCTTGAAAGCCTTTCTTGACTGGAAACTTGTAAAAAGGATACATGTACTATGATAAACAGTATAGATCCAGATGAGGCTCTGCACTGTTTGCTAAGATATATACAATATTCAGGGACCTTGAATTTAATTCGGAAGTTTAACCTATGACCACTAAAAGTATAGGTCTGTTTGTGCTGATGCTTTACATCCCAGTCAACAATTTTTCAGTCATGATTTCCTGTATTCCTGCGTTAAACTAGTACTAAAGATATTTAGTATCTTGCTCAAGGACACAATGCACTGACTGTGGTGAGTTGCGAACCAGCTACCCTTTGATCTCAAGTATGACATTATATCTCTGAGCCACCGCATTCATACAGAGAATTGAAAAACCAAAAGTGTACTGATTCAAAATGGTTGAAAAATTACATTTGTCAACAAAAGGTAAATTTAGATGGCGCCAACCATTACAGATTTAAAGGCTCGATAACCATTAAATATAAGCATTTTTATCCGATACAAATAATTAAATGAATAATAAGGTTTTATCTAAAATATGACTTATTATCCACTCACTTTTTGATGAGCATCAGGGATATTGTTTTCTTGCACACCAGATTGTGATTTCAATTGTTTTTACCTATTTGAGAAAACTGTTTCTCACATACCCTGTACCAGCCTGTAGGAAAGATAAAAAATCAACCGCCGCATGTTGGAAGACAAGTGACATCATTGTTATGTTAAAATGACATCATGTTATATCCCATCTAAGCATATGCAGAAACCTGGAAGCTTTTTTAAAATGTGAAAAAGCGGTATTTAATTGTGAGCAAGAAAAATAATCTATCACGAGTGTGAGGATGAGATAGAAAAATCTGTCCCTCAGGATCACCGTTTGTCATCACTCGACATGCCTTGTGATGCCAATCGGTGATCCTTGGGACAGATTTTTCTATCCCATCCTCACACTCATGATAGATTCTTTTCTTGCACACCGGATAAGGATATCTGAGATTTTACCCTGGGATAGAAAATCTTATCTAACCCATGCTATCTAACCCAGGCTGTCACGTGAGGGCTTCATATATTGGTTGTATTGGAACTCACGCACATTGTCGTCAAGTGACGTCATTGTTATGCTTAAGTGATCTCATCATGAGAAATTGCATCTTAGCGTATTCAGGGACATCTGGAAGCTTATTTTCAAATAAAAATAACAGTGGTGAGCAAGAAAAAGAATCCATTATTCATGTGAGGTTAGGATAGGAAAATCTGTCCCTCGGGATCGCCTTTTGTCATCACTCGGCAAGCCTCGTTATGCCAAATGGTGATCCTCGAAACGGATTTTTCTATCCTATCCTCACACTCGTGATAGATTCTTATAATATTCACCTCTGTCAATCTGTCCATCCATTTGTTCCTCCATCAATTTGTCCCTTTTGGTATCTCATCCAAAAACATTGGACCAAAATTCGACCAAATTTGTTGAGTGTCTTGCTTACACAAGTGGACCCTGCAATAGCGCATTTTGGACGCGTCGTGATAAAAACCTGTCTTCGGGATTTCCGACAAAGTGAGATTCGAACCAGCCTGCTCAGCTACAGAAACTAACTAGAAAATTTAAATTTTGCTCGTAGCAAGTCTAGGTATGATACTTTCCAATAAGAAGGTGGCCAATCAGGTGGTCAGCATGATGGGGTTCACAGATTCCCTGAACCAGTAAATTCGTTCATAACTTAGGTAATACTAAGTCAAATTTAATGTGGTAAAGTGCAAAAAAACCCTCATATTTTTCTGCATAAGACTATGTCAAAGTTTCCTCTGGGTTTGCTGTAGTTTCCAAGATTACCTCTAACAACTGAGAAAAAAAAAAGGAAATTTCTCCGCAATTTAGTTCACATTTCAGTTGTTTGAGGTAATCTGGAAAACTTCAGTGAACCTAAGAGAAACTTTTACACGGTCTTGTACAGAAAATATGAGGGGGTTTCTGCACTTTACCGCATGAAATTTGACTTAGTATATAGCAAGTTATGAACGATTTTCCTTACCTGTGACGTCCGATTACTGGTTTGTAAAGTCTGTGAACCCCATCGGGCAGACCACATGATTAGCCACCTTGAATAAGCGATTAACAAAGGCACTGATCAGACTGCATGAACAGGCAGTCTGGTTTGCGCCTTTGTTGTTTGCAAACCCCCGAAGACAGTTTTTCTTGCGTTGAGACCCATTTATTTGTGGCACTAGACCTATGACCTTGAAACTGGGTATACATAATAAAGCACTGGGTGCCGCAGAAAGTTGGACAAAAAAATTTTGACTAAAAGGTTTTGACTAAAAAGTATGATAGGATAATTGACTATCATGTTTTAAATGATTTTTAAAGGTGATGTTAACCCTCAAACATACAAATTGCCCTACGTTGACATAGATATACTTTATAGTAAGGTTAAATATGATCCCAAGTTTTTTTCAGATGAAGTAATTAGAAAAGTCGAAAACTGTTGAAACCTAAGTCTGACATTATAATTGCTAGATTGGTTTAAACTGAAACAGTCACTGTGGAATGGCAAGTACTTATTGACAAGGTTCATCTTTTTGTTTGGCATTATTTTTTAGGGAAGAGCAAAATATGCTTACTGAAAACAGATGATTGCTTGATGATTGCATATTTAAGTAAACAGCTAAATACTTTTAAACTTTAAATTTTGGGCAATTTTCTCTTTTTCAGTTTGGAATTTTCTCTATTGAAAGACTATTTTCCCCCCGATTCTTGCAATCATTTTTTTTCTCTACAACCTTGGGTTTTAAAAAATCTCAGGTCTAAGAGTTTTTATGTTTTTTATATGCAAGAGCAGCCTTGTTTTTTGTGAATTTCATTATATCTATAAATAATTATTTCTTGAATACAATTTCAGGTTGGTTTACCAGCTTACCCGATATCTCCAAATATTTCCCCAATATCCCAGAGATCTGAAAGAGTGGTGTACCAGTCTATTGACAGTCAGGTATGTCTAGTTGTGGGCTTTCATTAGTTTCAGGAGAAGTCTTATCTGGGGTTGCCTTATTTGCTTTAGCCATATACTACGGGCACCCACCTCAAGTTTGGTTATAATTTTAAAAACTTTAAATATACCTGTCGTTAAATGGACCTCATAAACATATATTTCATTTTCATCTGTCCATTTACTTCTAACAGTTACAGATTGCCACAATGTTTCAGGGTAATTGTGGGGGAGTCATCTGTATCCAGTAAACAGCATCTACTTTTATGTGGGCTTCGTATTCTTGATACATATTTTTTATTGCCCAGAACTGTGTGGAGTCATGGGCGGATCTAGAAAATTTTGTTAGGGGGTCCCGACAATTTTTTGTCTCCTTTTTTTTTAAGTCATATATGAGCCGGGACATGTGATTTCAAACGTTGTGGCATTTTGACAAGTGTAGACTCAGATGAGCCTGTGCAGTCTCCTTTTAAGATTAGAAACTTCAAATGATGTTCAGTCAGTAGCTTACTGCAATACTCATAGAATATTCAAGCGACTAGCAAAGGCTCTGGTCAGACTGTGCGTATGCACAGGCTGGTCTGAGTCTTTGCTGGTCACACATACCACATTGTTGGAAACCTCATGTCACGGCTCAATTATATTTATCTAAGGAAACCTATAGCCACTTGTGATTTTCCAGGTGGGGTCCGGACCCCCTGTCCACACCCCCTCTATATCCGCCCATGAGAGTGTCTAATAGGCAGTGCTTATTGTCCTTTATCATTTATTTCAGAATGGGAGTATGTTGGCTCCAGCTAGTCGTGGGATTACAGTCTCTATACCAAAAGTTGATATGGATCTCTCAGGAGAGAGCCCTCCACCAATGCCTGTTCAGCTAGCTAGATAGTGAATAAACTTATATATTGTTACTTATGAACTGATATTAACTCTTCCGCTGCTAAATGTCAACTGATGGTTCTTTTAAAATGTGTCTGTAGCAAACAATGTGGACCCAGATCAGATTGTTCCTAAAGAGCAGTCAGATCTGGGTCCACACTATTTGTCTTTACACCGAAATAAGTTATTTATATGCAGTAGACAACTTCAGCAGATGACATTTTCAGATGCATTTTTTTTTTGTAGCAGGCCAAGGGCTAATGTGTTGTTTCTTATGAACTGATATTATCTCTGAAAGAAAAATTATTTATGGATCTGTCTTGGAAAAAGGTTGTTCTCCAAACAACAAGCGAGTATGATCAGGAAATGCCACACAGGGTACTGCCATGAAGAGACACAGAACACAGACAGCCGCAAGACAGCAAGAACAAAGCCTGTTAACTTTTTCCCTTCTAGTGGCTTTTGTCGCAAGCTGATATCCTTTGCAAACAGTTTGAACCCAGATCAACCTGAACAAAATGCGGGGCTTACTGTAAATTTGGAGAGAATCTGCGAGAATTTTATTTTCGTGAATAGTTCTAAAAGACATATTTTCCACTTTAAAAAATCGTGACTAGGGCTTGATATACCAACATCAGTAGAGGACACAGTGATTTTGCCATATTTGTGAGGGTTTTACTTTCACTAAACTTCCCATTCTACGAAGTTTTGTGAAAATAGAACTCTCGTAAAAATTTCTGAATTTACCGTATTTGGACCCAATCTGTTTGTCACTCTAATGGTACCCATAAATATTAATTTAAACATAAGAAATAAGACAAAATTGGTAGATTAATTAAGGTGGTATCTCTTCCAAATTACCTCTACACCAGCTGCTTACTATCATAGACTACAAAACTTGGTACCAAATAATAGTTGAGATACAGGTATGTGACCCTATGACTATAGGTATTTGAAATATCTAATGTTTATATTCACGAATATTAATGAACACATAAAAAGAATAAGTAAAAAATAGTAGAAAACTAAAGTGGTTTGACCTACAAAATAACCTATATTTCAGCTGCCATATATCCTGGACTACCAACCATGGTACCAAATAAAAGTTGAAACCTATGATGAATATACAAATGATCTCATTTGCTTGTCTCATGAATGTATAAGGAAACATTAAAAAGAAAGAAGAACACAGAATGATAAAATTTAGTTCTAGACTTTAATTTGAGAATAGGATAACTAGCAACTGACATATGCGTAATTTTGTAAGAAAACCCCTTTAATTTTTCCAAAATTTTCTCTTATTTCTTATATTTTGATTAATATTTATGAGTGAGAATGTTAGAAAATTTGTTAAATGGACAATTTGGTAAAAGTGCAGTGATTTGGCATTATTTGGTACCAAGAGTGGTTGCCTAAAATAATTCGCAGCTGAGTTGTAAGTATCTTTGTGGGTACACCTTTTTATTTTTTTATGATTTCCTAATGTATTCATTAATTTTCATGAATATGCAAATTTGCTCACTAGCATACTTTACCGCTGAATGAAGCTGCTATGTCTTACTTTTGTTTTTTTTATGGAGTTAGTACTTTAGGATAAGTTTCTGCTGAGATATAAGTAATTTGTAGGGACATACCCAACTGTTTTGAAGCGCATTGTTTGTTGCCATGGAAACCACACAATTTCACATAGCTCAAATGGGGTTATTTTGAGGGCAATACTTTTACCTATTGAAAGCGGTCCCACAAAACAATTTGACGCCCATGAGAAGTTGTCCTGAGGATGCAAGGCTGGTCTAATTCGACCATTGGGTACTAAGGAATTTAAATGCTTTTACTTTTGATATATATAGATGGGGTAACACATTTTGTGGGTATTGCTTGGAAGAATGGACATTATGAAGACAGTTAAATCAAAGCTACTTGTTGATTCTCAAAACTCATTTCTCGTTTATCACTTTAAAAGCTTGAACCTAGTCCAAAATAGTGCTATGAATGAAACATTCATTACAATAGCTGGACATTAGATAGGCAAAAAGTAAGTGAGTATAAACAGGAAAAACCACAATCACTACTGCAGATCAGCCCACGGCATCGTGAGGAAGAGGAACAGAACACTTACAGTCACAAGACACCAGGAAGACAATTAAAGCAAAGCAACTATCACTCTCTTCCTCGTCAAGGTGTTAACACAAATAGAAAGAACACAAATAGATGCATAATAAAACAAAGACCAACACAGAACCCCCACAAATATTCCGAGGTACATTAAACAATGAATCAACAACAATGTAAGATTCTGTATGATTTTTGCGGCCATCTTGAAAACATGCAAATAAGCTCAATAAGACGCCATTTCTCAGCTTGCAAACATTGGTTTTCGGATTTAGCATACCAAATTACCTTGAAGAAATGTGTCAGACCTGTTGTCTTCAGAAATAAGTCCATACTTGATACTTTTAAAATTCGTATTTCGTGATTCTGTTTTCTGCGAGTATAAAGTTATCTCCCTTTTTTTCAATATGGCGCTATCAATTTCTGAGTGTGCGACCCCCAAAAAATTAAGTGTAGACATTTATCTTCAATTGAAGACTAGTTTCATCCTTTAGGACGAGGAGGTAAATTCTCTCAAAAGCATTCAGAGACTGCGCCTAATAGTATATCAAGTGTATTGGTGAAATGCACAAAACAGAGTATTTTCCACACGGGGGTAGCAACTTTGCAAGCGATTTTCCGAGCCGTCAAGCATGTCAGAATGCTGTTAATCATGTTTTTGAATAGCAAATTTATATGTTTAGTCGAATTGATCAAGTTTTACGCATTTTTACCAAAAATAACGGTATTATCAGAAACGATATCGAGGGAAATGTTCTATTTTATAGGGTAGTAAGAGTTATCCCTCATTAGCTATATCTGCAAATGAAGAAAATCAGCCAAATTTGATTTAAAAATAAATAAAATTTAAATTGATTTTAGAAAATAAAATAATTTATGAAAAAATAATGTGTTAACACTGCAAAAAATCGATTTGAAATTCGTACTTCACAATTCCCTTTTTGCAAGGATAGAGTTATCTCCCCTTTTTTAGATATGACTCTACCAATTTTCGAACGTACGACCCAATCAAAATTAAAGTAGAATCGTTTAGTTTTGATTTGAGATCGGTTTCATCCTTTATGACGATGAGGTAAGTTTATCTCAAAAAGTAAGCCTCATATGAAATTCAGCAACGCGCCTAAAAACGGCTGTCGGTGAAAAGATTCATAACAAGTTACAGCCAGAGAGAGAGAAAGCGAGAGAACGATTATGAACAGGAAAACAGAATGCCAACCTTTTGATGAAAACATAAATATCATTTATCTAAGAATTTCAGTCAGCAAATTAAATAATATTTTGTGCCTTTGTCTAAGACAGGCAGATGGATGTACTAGGCAGACGAAATAGTGCCGAAAAGAGAAAAATGGACAAGCGGCGAATGGCAGGTTAACTCGATACATAATGTTGGCTTCATTATTTCATTTATCATCATAAATCACTCAACGCACACAGTGCATGTCCATGCCGGTGCTATACGCAAGTTAATGTGTGGTTTATTCGCATGTACGAGCGATAATCCTCTCTCTTAGGCCCGTGAGTTAGCTTCCAGAACACACGCACCACTCATAAAATAACCATAACTTAAAACACAATGAAATCGTCACAAGAAAAATAATATCAGATTTTAATTCAAATATTTTTTATTATATTAGTCTGAATTCAGAGACCGAGAGGCCGCGGGTTCGAGCCTCATCGGCGTCACTGCGTTGTGGTCCTTGAGCAAGACATATTTGTCCTACCTTAGTACTGGTTCAACACAGTAAGACCCGTCCCTGTTTAACTGAAAGTATGTTGATGGGACGTAAAGAATCAAATCAAACAAAACAAAACTTTGAATTCAACTCACATGGATTGGTCTATCCTGTTTGCGTAGGATTGTCCATTCATGTTTATCGCTACCCATTGCTACAGATTAGCTTGCTTTTATTTGATATATGATCCGAGAGATCCAATCGCGGGCCACGATCGGCCCCTCAGCGAAACGCCATTTTGATGGCGTTTCGCTGACAGACCGGTCTGCCCCGATTTTATGTGTATCCTGGGAAGTTTGACAAGAGATTACCCAATTCTATTTTAAACGGTATACACTGAACAGAAGTTATGTGGCCGCTTTTCAATTTCATTTTTCTGACGCCCCAATTATTATGATATTGAAATGAATTTTGCCCAAATATGTGCCTTTCAATCGGCTAAAATAAACGATCACTTCACGATTATTGGGTTCAAAAATGTATAAAAATATTTTTTTAAGAAAATAAGCGTTTAGAGTGTAGTTTTATTTAATAAAAGTACAAGTGATTTCAAACCCATCTAGCTGACTTGAAAAGGCCAACCATATGGCAGATTTTTTTGTGATCAGGTTCTGCATTTACCCTAAAATATTCCGATAATTATGCCTTATCATACTAGTCAGGAAAAAAATCAGAAAAAGAGGCTTATTTAAGAAGGTACAGGCATTTTGTGAAGAAAAGGTTTTGAGATACCTATTAGGGGTATTTTGGTATGCTGAATCCAAAAACCAATGTTGGCAAGCTGAAAAATGGCGTCTTCACTATCTAATTTGCATATTTCCAAGATGGCCGCCAAATTGAAGAAAAATCCATAAAAATATGTAGAGTAACGTGTTAAGAATGCAAAACTGGTTCAAATCAATCCAAAAACATCTTCTCCTTATTGGGGGTCTTCACTGACATCAATTTATGCAATTAAAATTAAAAATATGGCCAAAAGGTAATCAGGGGAGACAACTTGAGCAAAAAATCTTGCATCTGACTAAGTAAGATTTTTTTCATGATAGTCCATGCATATTATGTGGCCCAAATATGTCAGGAATGATTTCATTAAAATGAGAACTTTAAAAAAATGCATAACAATGATATCTCTTTTGTTTGCAGGAAAGTATGGGAATTTAAACAACATTCTGTAAGTTTCAGCTTCGGGAGAGGGTAAATGCGATTTGAAACAAAGTAGGTGTGTACCTACAAACTGACTCGTACCTCATCAGTTACTCACCCTACACTATTAAACTTGCTAGCAAATTAAAGCTTAGATAAAGTACTTTCATCTGATGGAATGGTCTGATATGCAGATTAATTATCTAAATTGCATATTCATCAATACTGATGAAAATTTCAGAAAATAAGTGAAAATTATAAAAAGCAAATATGAACTGAATTCTGCCCCAATCTGTCCTTGTTGCATGCTATTATATCATCAGAGATACACTTTGACAAGTCCATTCATCCAATAGTCAAATATAAAATTATCTCATTTGCATATTCATGAATATTTATGAAACTAAAAATAGAAGTAAGATCATGGTATAACTATTCCCCCCTCCCCCCCCACACACCTTGGGACGGTAAGGGGGCTTATTAGACTTACCTTGCACACAAGGACAATTACTCATGGGTGCGAAATTGTTCAGTGAATCCACTCAATACCAAAAATTCTTAGTGTCTCCAAAAATAAAACCTATTTGGATTATATAAAATTGCATGGTGTCCAGGGCAACCCATGGGGCACTGTAGCTGGGTCATTTGCAAGCAGATCCAAGATCGACACTTGCATGCCGCACATTCTTTCATGGACTTTTTCTCTCTTCCACTAATTCAAGAAAAGTAAGCTGTCAGTTACTAGCAAAACAAATGGTCGCTAAATAGCAAAGAATAACATCGCTCATGGAGTCTTGCATAGAACAATTTACCCTCCCCCATAATGTGAAGATCCACAATATTATTCTAAAGAAAGTTGGTGTACCTACAAAATGATTCGTATCTTAACTATTCTAGACTACCAAACTTGTAACAAATAAAAGTGAGACTTTACACTTTAACCCAATAGTATGATGTGCAAATTATCTAATTTGGATATTCATGAATATTAATGTAAACATTAGAAATAAGAGAAAAATGTTAGAAGATTTAAAGGGGTGTACGTACGACATAGCCCATATGTCAGCTGCTAATTATTCTAGACTTCAAAAAATTGGTACCAAATGAAAGGTGAGTCATATTACTATAACACAATAGTCTGATTTACAAATATAAGTTACCTATTTGTGAATATTAATGAAAACATTTAACAAAGAAAGAAAATTGTCGAAAAATTAAAATGGGTATATCTACAAAATTTCCCATATCTCATCTGCTAATTGTCTTAGACTAACAAGCTTGGTACCAAAGAAATGCTAAGACATAGCAAATATTTATGCCGTGATCGAATATGCAAATTATTTTATGATTATATTCTTGAATATTAATTTAAATGTTAGAAATGAGAGAAAAAAGGTAATAAAATTAAGGAGGTGTACCTACAAAATATCTCATATCGTAGCTGCTAATATTCTTAGACTACCACACTTGGTATCAACTAAACGCTAAGACATTTTACTCTGCTCAACATTTCATTATGTGAAATTATCTATTTTTTAAATTTAATAAATATTAATATAAACATTGGAAATGAGAGAAAAAAACGTAGAAAAAATAGGGGGGGGGTCTACTTCTAAAATTACACCTATCTCATCTTTTATTTGTTCTAGACAATAAATCGTAGTATCATATTAAGGCTGAGACATATTATTGTATTCCAATGGTCAGATATACAATCATTTAACAAACATATTCATGAATATTGATGAAATCTATAGAAAACTAAAGAAAAATTGAAAGCGAATCAATAAGGTTGTATCTTCAAAAATACTCATTAACAAACAAATTAAATAACTTACGTATCAAAAATCACTATTAAAGAACTTTTCTGGACTTTAATCTGGGAACAAATTTAGAAAGTAAGTGAGTATGAAATCTAGGATAACTAGCTGCTGAGAGCTGAGATATGAGTAATTTTGCATGTACATTCTATCAACTGTTCTCCAATTTTGCTCATTTTTAATATTTAATTAATATTCATGAATACAATGTTTAGATAATTTGCATATTGGACCATTAAGTAAACATGCTATGTATTAGCATTTAAAAAGGTACTGAGGCTGATAGTATAGGATAGTAAGCAGCTGAAATGAAGATAAATTTACTTGTACACCCCTTAATTTTTTATGATTATTCTCTTTTTTCAAATGTTCTCATTAATATTCGTGAATATGCAAATTTGATAATTTGCATATCTGAACATTGGATAAAAGTCCTATGTCGCAACATTCAGTTGGTACCAAGTTTGCTGGGTACTTTTGTAGGGACATCCCATTTTTTGGAAACATATTATGCGTTGCCACGGAAACCATGCAATTTCACATGGCTCAAATGAGTTTATTCTTTATGACAATATTTTTCCACATTTATGTGGTCTCACAAAACAAATTGACACACATTAGAAGTTTTCCTGATGGTACAAGGTTGGTCCAATTAGCCCCTAGGGTACTAAGGAATGTGCATGCTGTGACTTTTTATAGAAACAAAATGTACCATATATTTTGGCATGGACATTATGACATATTTATTTTGAAACAAAACAACTTCTTGATTATCAAAGTTTCTTTCTTATTTATTACTTAAAAAGCTGGTAAACTGTCCAAATCGTGCTATGAATAAAACTAACATTTAAATAGCAGGATACTGAATAAGGCAAGTTTATATATGATTTTATAGACTAATTGGACATTTATTACCATGAATACGGTAATATCCTGGAATGATTATGTAAATTGCCACCAAATACCATGTATTCTAATGGTAAAACAATCTTAGGACATAATACAAATGATTTTCAATAACAAAAACAGTCAAAAAATAAAACATTTCAGTAATATGTCAAATTCCATGATTTTTGGCGGCCATTTTGAAAATATGCAAATTAGGTGATTAAGACGTCATTTCTCAGCTTGCCAACATTGGTTTTCGGATTTAGCATGCCAAATTACCCCTTATTAAGGTGTCAAACCCTTTTTTTCACAAAATGCCTGTACTTGTTAACTTTTCTGATATTTTTTCCTGAGTATACAGACTAAGCGCAAATTAGACTGCAATTTGATCAGGGTTTACACTGCCATTTCAATCACCATGGGGGAGTCAAAATTTATTCACCCAAGTTGTTAGATTTTTTTCTTTTATCTTATTACATTTTTCAGAAAATGCCAAAAGAATCGAATATATAAAATCCTAGAACTCTTCAAAATAATTTTAGCACAAATATATCGGCAATCTGTACAGCTTGCTAATTTAGCATTTATTTATCTTTATTGCTTATTTCGTTTTTTGAGACATGAATAATATAATTAAGGTGTGAAAATAAAATAACTGGAACCAATGAAACGGTGCTTAAGGCGTGGCATGAAGGTCACATGGTCAGATAATCTCTCTACAGTGGGCGGAGTTTCCGTATTGTCTCCAAATGTTACCTGTTTATCGGTGTTTATTAGAAACTACAAAATTTACCAAAAAGACCTGTAAGGCCAAGGTCAGCCGTATCTGAGTTGGGCTGCTCGGGATCTTCGATGACCCTTAAACGTAATGTAATTAAGGCCCAAGCTAGTCATCAGCCCCATGTATGTCGGACTGATCAGGGTCTTCGTTATCCATTTAGAGGAGTATTAGAAAACAAATCTAAATCCTGTTTAACTAAAATTGGTTTGATGCTCGATATTCAACATTCACATTTTTATTCACGAATATCGATTATCAAACTCAATTCAACATTATTATTTGCTTTTAAATCTCGAATATAGAATGTCAAATCCAACATTCAACTTTAGAATCTGAATCTGTTGTCAAATCCATCTATACTGACGTTCTCACTATATTGCTTTTCCGTACAAATAACAATGGATTGGTCATTCTAAGGTGGCGATTCCGCTGCTGTTGATTCGTTGTTGATTGTTGCTCCCATTGTGGGGTTCTGTGTTTGTTCCATTTTTTGTTGTACATTGTTATGTGTCCTTTCTAGTTTTGCAATCATCTTGACGGGGAAGAGAGAGCTGGTTGCTTTACTTTGTTTGTCTTCCTGGTGTCTATGTATGCATGAAAATATCAGAGTACCCCCCCATAAGCGGATTCAGGAATTTTCGTCAGTGGGGGGGGGGGGGGGGTCCAGGTCAGTCTGACAAAAAAGCTCTGACAACGTTTTTTTTATTTTTTTTTTATTTTAGTCCTCAGCTTATTTTTACAGAAGTCAAATGGTCAATTTCAAAGAAATCTATCATTTTTCAAGGTTCCAGAGGGGGGTCCAACATTTTCCAGGGGGGGGGGGGAGGGGGGTCCAACTTTTCCAGGGGGGGGGGAAAGAACATTCCCGTGTGGACAACGTGTGAATAATCAAAACAGCGTTTTCAACGTAAAGCTCATGTTCTATTAAACAAGGAAGGTCCGACAGTGATGTCATAATTTGTGTTAGTACAAAGTTTGAGGTATCAGCAGATCTTACAGTTATAGAAAGTTATAACGGGTTTGGGATTTACCTTTCGTCACTGTCATAAACGACTTGTGGAATAGTACAATGTTATCGCTCACAAATATATGTGTACTTTTTTGGCGATCGTAAACACAGTTTTTGCATACAAAGGTGCACATACTGGCGATGCCGTCGTTTGAACCGCGACATGAAAAAAAAAACAACAACCAAATGAAATGAGTGTCCAGTGAAGACTCAATCCAGACAAGGTATCAGTCAAGTCAATTCAATTTTCGATGTCCACAGTGCATACACTAGTACGCTCGTCTCTACATAAGTACATGTGTTCAAACATACATACAGACAGACATACAGACGGACGGACGGAATATCAGACAAATGGACGGACGGAAGATAAAACGACGAGCACAATGATATACAATCATACGACGCACAGACAGACGAGCAGAAGCAACGGATTGACGAACCAAAGGACGAGCAAAACACGCTGACATGCCCACATGTATGCACAATGACGATGCACCCACAACATTCGGCTTGCATGCATCGAAGTTGGTAGTCAGCCCTACCGTAAATATTAACTCTTTTCTCGTCAGTCGCATGCTTCAAAGTGAGCAGTCTGATATTTTACACTACATTTATCCTCTACATATACCTTTAGAGTTCGACCTCGGCATTTTGCGCAAATACTGTGAGTTCATAAAGAAAGAAGATAACTAACAATTATAATAATTCGCACTGCGAGTGAGAAACAAATCAGGCTTTGCTGCAAATTTTCTTTGTTGATCATCATTTTAATAGACTAATGATTTTCCCCTTCTATTTTGACACCGCAGCACCAAGTTAGAATTTGTACCCTGGCCTCCTGCCATAGTACCGTTTACCATCCCTCATCTCAGCTGATTAACGATAACCCTACCCTTAAAGGCGAATATGCAATTGAACAACTTTATAAAAGTTTGGAAACCTCTGTTCCATATCAATTTTACCCACAAAACATATTACGAAAATACGATTCTCACTTTGTCCAGATTCTCACTTTGCGCACGGACAATTCCGGAATCGTACTGCGCAAAGTAAGAATTTTCACTCTGTCCGCCAATTTAGGAATTCTCGCTTTGCACAGAGCGATTCCGGAATTGTCCAGATTCTCACTTTGCGCAGAACATATACATTACAAGAATATTTGCACAGGTATTCCGTGCATCCAGACAGGAGCGTAAAATCGTGACCTCTTTCTTAAGGCTGAAACCAGAGAAAATACAAGTGAATATTAGTGTAATACAAGAACATTTACACAGGAATTCTGTGAATTCTGACAAGAACGTAATATCGTGACCTCCTTCTAAAGGCTAAATCAGAGGTAAACACAAGTGAATATCAGTGGATACATTACAAAAGCATTCACGAAGGTATTCCGTGCATTCAGACCAGAATGTAAAATCTCGACAACCTTCTAAAAGATGAAATCATAGGAAAATACAAGTAAATATCAGTGGATCTTTCTGGTGGACACACCGTATAGGTACCACTGCAGAAACATTCACACAGATATTGTGGGCTCCTGACTGGAATGTAAAGGATCTCTAGCGATAAGGCGTATATTTTCCCTAGTTGACATGATTTCAAAACCTCAATTTTCAAATTGCCCTATTGTTTTTAAAATTGGACTGTTTCGGTAGTAAAATATACATAGAAAGCATCAAAATAGGTTTCAAAAAAAGCGATTCATCATTTACAAAGCCGTGAAAACTTGCGCCTTCTACTTCAACCCTTCATTTTACGTCTTTAGACTGGGTGCCGTTTAGACGAGAGTTTTAGTAAATCCTTTGCATGTTTTCAAAAAATAAAAGTGCTAAAATATTAAGGATAAAAGTGCCCTTCATTTCCAAAACTTTGCGGTATTCCTTCTACACATGCGTACGAAATATACTTAAAATTGTGACGTTTGTGATTGAAAGATGAAACTGGCGTCTTTCAGTTTGTTTTTAGGTGCTTTCCCCCCTTGGACCCAAGATGCCCTTTGGACATTTAAATGTCGCTATACAAATATATAACATATGTAAAGGGCGTCTTGGGTCTGGGGGGGGGGGGGTGGGGAAGGGGTTGTATAAGCGAAAGAAGACACCAAATATCTGACAAAAATAGACCACTTTGCAAGATGTTCGTTTTTATTGTACATCAACTGTATAAATAGCTTTACTGTACATAGCGTGGGTCCTTGTTTAACGGTCTAGTTCCCATATATGTTACTGAATAACAACGAAATAAATTCCCGTTCAATAAGAAGTAGAGTTGTTACATGCATGAAGGAAACCCCGTTTTAAATATACAAATAGGGGGCAATGGTGCATCGACGGCTCGTCTATATATATCTGTTGAATGTGCCTAGTTTCTCTAGTCGTTATTTCAACAAAATAAAACGATCGTCTCGTTTAGGGAGATTGCTCGCCTTATCGCTAGAAATTCTTCGTGACCTCCTTCTAAAGGCTTAATCAGAGAAAAATACAAGTGAATATTGTGGATCTAGATTGACACATAGGTACCATTCAATGAATGAACTTACAATCGTCGACTTCTTCTTAAGGCTGAAATCACACACCGGGTAGGCGGCAATCGAAAACGTAATCAACAATCGACGAACGCGGGTCAAAAATCGATAGAATCAGTGTTGGATTGCCATTTGTCGCCATTTGGGCGACAAATAGCAATCGAAAACACTGTTTCTATTGATTTTTGATCTACGTTCCCTGATAGTATTGGTGTTTTCGATTGCAAATCAGTGCTAAATGCAAGTGAAACAATATCAGTGAAACTCTGCTGGACACATAGGTGAGAAGTCAAGACATAACAACACCATGCACAATGGTATTCCGTACATACAGACCAAAACATAAAATCGTGACCTCCTACTAAAGTAAGAAAGACAGCAAGGATCAGGAATCTATGCAATCAAGTACCACACCAGACCAAAGATACCGAATGGGAAAGTAACAAAATCACAATAAACAAAACAAACAATGGCCAAGAGGTCAGCCCTATCACGTGACCACAAGGCAGCAATGAACAGTCGCGAATCCATGACAAACACAAGACATAAGAACACAAATGATCCACAAAAGAAGTACCGCCTTGGAACGGTCAGTAAAGATATTTTACTGGAGGGCTTAAAACGGTTTTGTGGTGCGCCAACCTCACCCTTAGTTCAGATGTAGATCAAGACACATAGATGTTTGGTTTGCATGAAAGACCCCTAACCTATCAATGCATCATCTCCTAGAACATATAAATCAAGATATAAAAAGGAGATAAAGCAAGGATAAGGACTCAACAGTAAATTAAACTGAATACCGGAGCAAAAGATCAAGACACATAGATGTTTGGTTTGCATGAAAGACCCCTAACTTATCAATGCATCATCTCCTAAAACATATAAATCAAGATATAACAAGGAGATAAAGCAAGGATAAGGACTCAACAGTAAATTAAACTGAATACCGGAGCAAAAGAAATCAAACAGGTAAACCCCGGTGGGCCCGACAAACAGCCAAAGCATCAGGCCCCTACCATCTCATCAATAGATAAGTATTTAAGTCGGAACCATCATAGAGTCTGAAGTCCGACCCACCGGCGTGCAATTAAAGAGGAAAGCAAAGTTGCCAACCGAACAAGCATGCAGTCTGTTGCAATACATTAATGTTATAGCCAATCTTTTTATAATGGGAAATTATTTTAATGAACTGCGCTGAAAAATTATTAGAGCCAACAATCTTCTTCAACTTATACACCAAGTCACCATAGAAATCAGGTTCCGAAAGTCCTTGGCGCAAGAGAGATTTAAGTCCAACTTGGAATTTAGAAATCAAATCATAGTATCGTCTATTAAATTTTGAAAATGTTTTGCGAAGTTTATGATACCGATAGCCCTGTTTAAGAAGTTTCTGAGTTAACAATTTATTGCGAGTGTTGAAGTCAGTAACATAGCTAGATGCTCTAGCAAAACGAATGAGTTGAGAGATATAGACTCCATAGGATGTAGAACGAGGAACATCACCATCTAAAAATGGGAAATTGACAATTTCAAAATCAAAGTCGTCACGTTTATCATAAATTTTGGTAGAAACAATATCATTAGAAATTGACAAATGCAAGTCTAAAAATGCGGCTTCGGTATCAGAGGCATTGGCTTTATTAAGTTGGAGCTCTGAAGGGTATATTTGACTAACCATATTTTCAAAACTCATAAACAAAGGAATAAAAGGAAAATATGGGAGCACAGTGGCTCAGTGGTATAGAGTGCTTGATCGAGACCTAGGGGCCGTGGGTTCGAGCCTCACCTGCGTCACTGTGTTGTGTCCTTTAGCAAGGCACATTTATCCTTGCTTAGTACTGGTTCAACCCAGGAAGACCTGCCACGACATAACTGAATGTTTTTTTTTACTGGGACTAAAAGAAATAAATCAAACAAACAAAACCAAAAATTATTTTTCTTATTTCTCAACCAAGACATATGTTGTATGTACTCAAAAGAACCGTCTCAATGAGACGGTTCTTTTGAGCACCAAAACATAGGTTTTAAGCTGATGCGTAAGAAAATATTTACAATGTTACGGTCAAAAATTATGTTTATCTAAACTTTATGGGAAATTCCATTGGCAGGACTTTAGTTAAGAGTGCATAACGAAAAAATTATTTCCTTATTTCACAACCAAAACATATGTTGTGGGTACTCAAAAGAACCGTCTCAATGAGACGTTTTTTTTGAGCACCCAAAACATATGATAAAACTTAAGGGTAAGAAAATATTTTCAATTTTACGGTCAAAAATATGTTGATCTAAGCTTTATTGGAAACTCCATTGTTGAGAAAAGTATTTTACCTGATCATCCACAATACAATTCTTGCAGGGGCCACCTCTCCCTCCTCTCCCAGAACCTCTGCCGGACCCTCCTCTGTCAGAACCTCCAGTAAGCAGTGATCCGAGGTCAATACTACCACCTGTACATGATGTCGATGAGCCTGAGAGAGCAGAGCATCATAGAATCAGATAAATAGAGTATCTTATTTGAGTGCTAATGTTTTATTGAATTTATTAAACGAGTTGAGGAAAAGAGATAAAGTACAAGGCTTGCCGAGCACTTTGTCTCTTGTTTGCAACAAGTTTGATAAATTCAATAATACAGGAGCACGAATGTTATAATCAGATTATATTTATAACATGTCATTAAAGTTACTTCATAATCGCATTTTTGATGTGAAAACGTTAAGATTTTGCCATCTTTTACGCAGCGTAAAAATGGAAGTCATTACGTTACATTACTAAATCTGTAAACCACTAGTAGTTTATCGATTTTATTGCATGGCATTATATCACTCCCAAACGCGACGTCATATGATAATGTTATTTTATAAAATGAGTCTATGGGAGTAAATACACGCCGAGGAGTGGCCAATTTAGACTCAGGGGCATGGTTGGCAGGGTTTACGTAGCCAAACACCAGACATTGTTATATACTGAAGACACAGGCAAAAGTTTAGGCACCTGCTCGGAAACATTCAAGTTTTAAGTGATTAAATTATATGAGATAGGGTTTCAGGTAAGGATGCTTAATTAAAAATCATTGTTATTATTTCTCAAACAAAAACGTAAGTTTTAGGTACTCAAAAAAGTCTATATTAAAAATAATACCAGTTCTATTGGGCTCCAATAAATTTTGTTTAAACTGATGGGCAAGTAAAAAATATGTTTTACGCTCAAAAATTTGATTAACTGGTCCTATGTGAGATAAGTACCAAAATCTAATGAATTTTCTCCTCTAATTATGACCTGCTGATAAAATAGAGGATCTTCCAAGGGTGATCATGTTTTGTTGAATTTATTAAACGAACTGGGGAAAAGAAAAAAAATGCGAAGCTTGCCGTGTATTGAAATTGCCTTTTCCGTAACAGGTAAGATTCAATAATACATGAGCACAAATGTTATTCTCTATTTATCACATGATTTCAAAAAATATTAAAATCCTCATCTCATTTTTGCGTAAAGGAAGGTTCTTTTGAGCACCCAAAACATATGTTAAAATTGATGGGTAAGAAAATATTTAAAATTTTAAGCTGTTTTTTTTTTTTATCTAAACCTATGACTTTCATAAAGATTTTTCAGAAAAATCATAAAAATAACAAATAATCAGGTGCAATTAACAAATCCTACCCCCTTTGTAAATTTGAAGTTCCTATCAAGATATCCTGGATCCGCCCCTGTTTAGACCACAGGAGCTTGAAGTTGGATCCTTATATCACGTCTAAACCCTAAAACCGAAATTCTCATGTCATTACGTAATGACATTGTGAGATTTTGGTTTTGAGGTTATAGAGGTGAGATAAAGACAGAACTTCAAGCTCCTGTGTTTAGACGTACGAACATGCGCGGATCCAGAAAGTTTTATCAGACGGGATCCAAATTTGATAACGTTTTTTATTTATTTATTTTTTTTTTTGGTTGATGAGGGGAGGAAGGATGAAAATACCACTATTAGCGGGACATCATCAACCCAATAGCGAAACGACATTGGCGTTTCTCTGGCGTGCCGATGATGGCCCTACATTGGATGCTGGATTGGTAAGAAACCCTATATTTTTGTGAATTTTGAGGGGGTGGTCTGGACCCCTGTCCCCCCTCTGGATCCGCACATGAACACAAACTTACCAGATCTACTGGCTTCATATGACGATGATCTTGTCCCAGCTCCACCTGTCCTCCTTGAAGAAGAACTGGAAGTTCTTGTTGATGACGATGAACTAGACGATGATGAACTGACACTTGTTGAAGAAGAACCGCCAGTTGAAGTCAGTGATGACCTGTCAGGTGGCCTTATATTAACAACTGTACGACCAGAGCCTCCGTCGGAAGATACAGAACTTCCTCCAACTCCAGATCCTCGGGCTGATGTTCGGGAACTTCCGTCAATGGTAGAGCTATAACTACTTTCAAGACTGGAGCTGAAGCTAGGTATTCTACCGGGTAAACCAGAGCCTGTACGACAGACCCTGGTTGCTGTTCTTGATGGGCAAGTGTAGGTGCCATCACAGCCACAGATGCATCTATAACGTATACAGTTTCTTGTCACTTCAAACGCTTCCTTATAGTCATGCCTGTTTTCACCAAGCACACATTGTCGACAGGTTCCTGCAGCTGGATCATAGATTGCTGATGTGTCTGCGCATGTCTTAACCGTCAGTTCTGGTGGGCATTGCCAACTTCTGTTGCAGTAGCAGTAACACGAATATAGGTAACACTCATCTTGACCAGCGAATTTTGAATTCGCAGAATGAAGTCTTCCGAATGCTTCACACTGTCTAGTCACTACTATCAAATATATTTGATAGCTCTGTGCAGTCAGATCCTTCCACTGAGGAGCAATTCCACTGGCCTGAGCAATCACAAGCACACCCGAAACGCAAGCAGCCATCTTGAAGAGTGAATGCAGTATTCCCATCATAATCCTTTCCTAGGATTGAACATGAACTACATATGCCTGTTGAAATTACGTCAGACGTATCAACACCAGTGATTACTGTCCTTGAGTCAGAATCTACCGCACCAGTCCTGTATACATGGCTTCCTGCAATGCTGTATCTCTCTTGTGTGTAAGTCCCGACGGAGGTGGAACCAGGTCGTCCTTTGCATGTGTATTTTGGAGTCTGGAATGGGCATTCCCAGGAACCATCACACAGGCATTGGCAATTGATCTGAAAACAACCTCTTTGTATTTGGAATGGTGTATCTGCTTGTACATTCCTCCTATCTACATAGCAAGTTGCGCAGTTCGTTCTCTTCTCTGAAGGAAGGGTTATAGAGGTTACAGTTCTATACCCCTTACATGAGTACCCTCCATTACAATGACATTCACAAAGCATTCTGATTCCTCTAGCATCAGTTGTAAATTTTGTATCTGCTTTATACCGTGTTCCAAATATGAAGCAATCCCTGCATCCACCAATAACAGAGCTTTCGCCTCGCCGTCCTGTACAAACAAAGTCTCCATTGCATTCACATCTACAGTTGATAGTATTTGGAATGGTGTATCTGCTTGTACATTCCTCCTATCTACATAGCAAGTTGCGCAGTTCGTTCTCTTCTCTGAAGGAAGGGTTACAGAGGTTACAGTTCTATACCCCTTACATGAGTACCCTCCATTACAATGACATTCACAAAGCATTCTGATTCCTCTAGCATCAGTTGTAAATTTTGTATCTGCTTTATACCGTGTTCCAAATATGAAGCAATCCCTGCATCCACCAATAACAGAGCTTTCGCCTCGCCGTCCTGTACAAACAAAGTCTCCATTGCATTCACATCTACAGTTGATAGTATGGCCGTCTCGCCTTAGAATGAAATCACTGTTACCTTGGTACCTATCATCCCCTATGTTGCAAGATCTGCAGGTGGGCGTGGCTCCTTGACAGGTGTGCCTTCCATTACACTCACATGAACATATTGATCTTACTCCATTTATCATTGCCTGAAACTGTGTGTTACCATTGTATGTTCTTCCGTTTATCTCACATGTCCCACACGTGTCCTCGTATCCTGTTCCAGTAGAAATAATCTAAAATCTTCTACAAGTGAATGATGAATCACAATTACAAGCACACTGCATAGACAATCCATACTTTGAGAATTGGAACCTAGTATTCCCTTCTTCAAACTCTCTATCAACTCTGCAAGAACGGCATCCCCAACACCACAATCAGCTCCAACACATTCCACCTGAAGCGTGGCATGTCTACATGTACAGTGTCCACTACATTCATTCACATGTACAAACCATATCTCTGCCACCTCGTCTTATAGTGTGGTCTGTATTCCCCTTATAAGTATTTCCATCTATAATGCATGATTTGCAGCCATATTCATCACATTCAGGTCCAACACATGTCCCACTGATGCTGAAGCATCGATACGCTCCATCGCACTCACATACGCAATTCATGGTCAAATCATTTTTCTGCAGTCTAAATCGTGAATCAAGCTCATACTCTTTGCCATCAAGTAAACAATTTCTACACGAGTCAGATGCACACGAGGAGCCGATGCACACCTGTACAATTCCCGTTGGAGAAGTACATGAATATGATCCATCACAATAACACGTGCATGTCCAGCTTACTCCTCGTAATGGAATCGAAAATCGGGTATTTCCAGTGTAAGGTACTTCATTGATGATGCATCGCTTGCAGCCAGTTGTCCAACAGCCAGAACCAGAGCATACCTTAGTGCCTTCACAAGAATACCCACCATCACATCTACAGATACAATCAAGTTTAACACCATCTCTTTCCAGTTCAAATCTTGTGTTTCCATCAATTTCCCTATTATCAACAACGCAAGGCCCACATTGACCTGGGCACCCAGGGCCCTCACATGTTGTAACTGTTGTCTCTCCCCTGCATTTGTAACCACCATTATAATCACAAGAGCATACCATCCTAACACCACTCCTATCTATTTCAAAAGTTGAACCACCGGGATGCTCTACACTGTCAACGACACAGGGTTTACATCCTCGATCATCACAACCACTACCTATACATGTGGTTGTTTCTTTTGTTCCATTACAAGTGTATCCTCCATTACAGCGACATTCACAAGACATTCTGATACCCATACTATGATCTATTTCAAATTTTGTATCTCCTGGATATAGTTTCCCATCAATCTCACACTCAATACATCGACTTATGCATCCTCGTCTCGATGTACAAATCTGAGTTTCACTCTGGCAACTGTATGAACCAGAGCAGTCACAAGAGCATGTCATCTGCGAACCTTGAATGATTGCACTGAACGCTGGATTCTCATCATAAAATACTCCATCGATTCTGCATCGTTTACAGCTACTTCTACAGCCAGTTGCTGATGTGCAGATAAAGTTCCCTCCCCTGCATGTGTATAATCCAGAACAATCACATGAGCATGACATCGATCTTCCTTCTACATTAGCTTGGAATTGTGTGTCTCCCCTATACACAGTTCCTTCTATAACACAGTCTCGGCATTGCCTTAAACAGCCCTCTGAAGTCGTACAAACATATCCCCCTCCTTCACAACGATACCGACCACTACAATCACACTGGCAAGTCATTCTTCTTCCATCAACATTTGCATCAAAGGCTGCATTATTCCCAGGGTACCTACAGCCTTCAATATCACATTCTCTGAAACTTAGATTGACACCCTCGTATGCTGGTACACACTTGTGTGTCACTTTCACATCTATAACCACCGTCACAATTACATTGACAGTTCATTCGTTCTCCAAACACAAAATCTGTAAATGACCTATCTGCCTGGAATGATCTTCCTTCTATTACGCAGTTTGTACACTTAGTGGTAGGAGCACAGTCAGAACCTTCACATGAATAACCAAATAAATCACTTACACACCTCCATGTACCATTACAGTTACAAGTACAATCATATTCCAGATTTCTAATATCAACCTTATACTGTCTATTGCCCTCGTACGTTCGCCCAAATATATCACAACTTCTGCAAGTAGGTCTTACGGGTCTCTCTGGTTCACATTCATGTCTTCCATTACAGTCACATGAACAAATGTAAGGATTTCTATCTCTATAAATTCTGAATCTTGTGTTACCTTCATGACTCCGCCCATCTATAAGACAGCTCTGACAAGCAGGAGTTATTACTTCACATCTAGATGACCCATCACACTGACACTGACATCTGTATTCAACATTTCCTTCTCTATTCTCATAATCTGTCCCATGTCAAATTTCACGATTATTGTACAAACATGATCTACAGCCTATTTGTCTGCATGCATCTCCTGTGCAACTTATAATAATGGTAATGCTTACTCCTTGGCACCTGTAGGATCCATCGCAATTGCAAAGACAGTTCATTCGTATTCCATCATATGATTTCTCAAACTCAGCACCTACTAAATGCTCTCGCTCATCGGAAAGACAGTACTGACATCCAACTTGTTGACATGTAGAATCACGTAAACAGCTTATCTCTGTAGTTGCGTCTACTCCACGGCAGAAGTATGTGGAATCACAACCACATACACATTCCATTGGAATGTCCTTATACATATGTTGAAATCTAGAATTTCCTCGAATGGTTTTGCCATCAAACTCACATGAACGACAAGGGGGTGGTAAGCAGTTGCCATCTGCTCTTCAAGATGTAGTTACCTCCCCTTTTACACCAACACAACGGTAACTACTGTCGCAAGCACACTGACAATTCATGTTATATCCCTGATAAACAAATTCCTTCTGAGAATTTCCCTCAAATTCTATACCAAATATGTTGCATTTACGACAGCCAGTTTGGGTGCACTCCCCACGTAAAGGGCATGACAACTCAATGTCTACTCTATCACCCCTACAGAAATATGAGCCATCACATCCACAAACACAATTCATCAGAATTCCTTTATAACTATGGGTGAATCTGCTATTTCCTGTATGGGTTCGTCCATCTACATTGCATGAGCGGCATGGTGGTGGTAAGCAGTTTCTACCTGCAGCACAAGATGTAGTTACCTCACCTCTAGTTCCAATGCATCTATAACTACTATCGCAAGAACATTCACATTGCATATTATATCCTTGATAAACAAAATCCTTGCGCGTATTACCTTCAAACTCAATGCCAAATATGTTGCATTTGCGACATCCAATCTGAGTACAATCCCCTTGTCTAGCACAGGATACCTGAATATCAGTTTTGGCCCCTCTGCAAAAGTAGGAACCATCACAACCACAGACACAGTTCATACTGATTCCCTGGTAGTCATTGACAAATCTGGTGTTGCCTCTGTAATCTTTTCCTTTTACTCTACAAGACCTACATGGAGGTGGGAGACAATCTCTGTCTGCTTCACAAGACGTTGTCACTTCACCCTTTGTCCCTATACATCTATAGCTGCTATCACACGAGCATTGGCAGTCCATATTATAACCTTGGTACACAAAACTCTTGCGTGAATTACCTTCAAATTCTATTCCAAATATGCTGCAAGACCTACAGCCTCCAATCTGTGTGCATGTCCCTCTTCTTGGACAAGAGATCTGTATATCAGTTCTGCTTCCCTGGCAAAAATATGACCCATCGCAACCACAAACACATTTCATAGGTATTCCCTTGTATTCTGAATCAAATCTAGAGTTGCCCGGGTGTCTAAGACCATTCACCCGACACTTACGACATTTCTTGGGAAGGCATCTTCTACCTGCTCTACATTGAATTGTAGTCTCTCCAGTTGATCCAATACAGCGATATGCAGTATCACATTTACAATCACACTGCATCTTAGTCCCTTGATAAACAATTTCAAATGTAGAATCTCCAGCATAATCCTGCCCAAAGATATTACAGCTGCCACATCCAACAGGAGAGCATGTGTCTCCAATGCAGGATATTGTAATCACTTCAGTTATACCCTCACAGAACGATGACCCATCACATCCACATTTACAATTCATGTCTATTCCTTTGTACACACTTGGAAACATTGTCCTGGCCCTGTACTCTCTGCCATTGAGGAAACAGTTCTTACAACTATCAGGAAGACATCCCCTTCCATCTGACAGACATTCAACCACACGATCACCAGTTGATCCCCTGCAAATATAACTCCCATCACAACCACATCTGCAGTCAATTTGCACTCCTCTGTAAATCAAATTAAACGATGACACTGCTGCATAATCATTCCCAAAAATGTTACAATTCTGACAATTAATAGGGGAGCAATTTTCACCTATACATGCTATCTCTATCGCTTCATCCACTCCACTGCAAAACGATGAGCCGTCACATGAACATGTGCAATCAACATCAATCTCTTGGTAACGATCACTGAAAGTGTCCCCTGCCCTGTATGATCTACCTCTTCGAACACAATTGGCACAAGTATTTGTTAGACAACCTCTACCGCTTGGTAAACATTCAACTACTTTTACGCCTGTAGAACCTTTGCAAATATAACCACCAAGACAATCACAGTCACATCCTAATCTAACTCCCTGATATATGATGTTAAACTGAGTCATACTCACTTACTATTTTTCTATGTGTGTTGATCCACATCTGAACTAAGGATGAGGCTGGCGTTCCGTAAAACCGGTTTAAGGCCGTCAGTAAAATATTTTTACTGACCGTTCCAAGGCGGTGCTTCTTTTGTGGATCATTTATGTTAGTTCTGTCTTGTTTTTGTTATGTTCGTGCGCGTCTGTTTATTGACGTGTTGTTGTCACCTGCTGGAAAAGGGCTGACCTCTTGGCTCTCGTTTGTGAAGTCTAATTGTAAAGTTGATTCTTGTGGTGCTTGATTGTATCAATTCCTGATCTATGCTCCCTTTCTTACTTTCATATTAGCCCTTTTATGCCGAATGGACCAGTTCACTTGAACCAGTACATTTCCGTTTTATAAAAGGGCTGTTGGATGTTAGTTTATCATATTTTGCCATTTTTTAATAGAACATTCTGTAAGAAAACTGTGGAGATCCTGGGTCTGCACTGTTTTGAATATATCCCACAAAAAGGACGCTAGGCTTGTATGGGTTAATCGACGAGCATTTCAGGTGTACAGAAACATATGTCAAAAATAGAGAATACAAGGTGAGTGTCTTTTGATATTAAGTTTACCAGGCAAGGCTTTGAAAACTTGTTGACATCGCGAGGTGGCGAGCGATTCAACATGTATTCTCGAAGCCGATCCTGGTAAACTTGATATCAAAAGACGCGAATCTGGTATTCTATTTATCAGCCTTCCAAGTTCATTAACATCTAGAAACTAACGATTGTGACGTAATGATCTTTTTTGTGTCGAGTCAGCGTCATTGGCGACGTCATTCAACAAGTGCAACGTCATCATGACCATGCCCTTAGATAGACAACGTTTATCAGGCAACGTGCACCGCTGTAGTTAGTATGAATGGTAACTGATAAATCGTTTTATGAAATCATATGTATGCTATTTATTTCCTGCAATTTAAGACCCTTGAAACCATTGATGTCACTTCTCGACCATGCGAAATGACTTTAAGTCTTGACGTCATTTCCTGAAAGCCATGCGACATATCTTAAGCCATGTGTTTTGTAACGTCACTTCCGGAATCTATATGATATGAAGTGTTATTGTATGCACGTGATCGCCATCTGGACCAATTGAGATATCTGATTTATAGATTACATGATAAAACGTATAAATAATATTCATTTATATTCCATAGGGAACAATGTTAAACACATATGATAATTTTACTCTATTTCAATATTTCGGCCATTAAACACATATGATAATTTTACTCTATTTCAATATTTCGGCCATTAAACACATATGATAATTTTACTCTATTTCAATATTTCGGCCATTAAACGCATATGGCCGAAATATTGAAATAGAGTAAAATCATGATAAAACGTTTTGTAAAATGGCTAACAAACCCACCGTTATCTGAAAGTCCGCCTTGGGTTCAAAAGAACCGTAATTCTGGCCATCAACCTCGACCTGACAGCGTGTACATCAAGGTCTACCGCCACAGATCCACTCGCTCCTGTCTGATGGACACTCCAGGGTACCATTGCAGAAACATTCACAATTCAGTTGCCAGCAACCTTTCTCCAGCTGGGCCCGCCCTTTGCTGTATGTATAACCTGTAAAAATATGCAAACTCTGCTGAATTTTCAAATACAAGAAACCCTGTCTTAAGCGGCCACTTACAAATATATAAAACAAATGTCTTAATGACAAAGGGTAGCTACGTCTTAATGACAAAGGGTAGCTACGTTTGCACCCATTTTAATGCCCGATAAAAACACTCGTGAACTCAAAAATAATGTAAACCCAACGAGTAAAATGTTAGAAATTTCAGGTTTTCATGGAGTTTTTATGTTCTGACAAAAACCCTTCGAAAAGTGGGAGAAAAACGATCCATCATGAGCCTGTCCATGTAGGATAGAGAAATCTCACCCTCGGGGTCGGAATTTAACCAGGAACTCGGCAAGCCTCGTCCCTGGTTAAACTTCCGACCCCTCGGGTGAGATATCTCTATCCTACATGGAAGCTCATGGTGGATTGTTATAGTCTTCGGGGTTTCCCAGCAGATCTTGTTCAAAAATAGTAAGTGAGTATGATCAGGAAATATCACAATCACAAACCGCAGGGATATGCACAGCTACTCAGACTAGCCCGAATATTGCAATTTGCTTGAAGCAATTTTAGATATGATACTTTCCATTCAGCGAATAACAAAGGTGATGATCAGATTGCTTACAAAATGTTCAATTACATTTGAATGAAAATAAAGAAATCAATCCAACATCCCATAGATTTGAAATAGACTGGACAAGTTGATAAATATGGTAAATTTCATTCAGCATAAATGGGCTGGGAAGTGTGATCGTGAACATTCTAACTATGTCCTTGCCTATGGGGACTTTTGTAGGCGGCTGATAAACTATATCAAACAGTTTGGACCCAGATCAGGATCAACGAACCGTCGGTGCGGATCTGGATCCATCCGGTTTGATATTCTGATAGTGTTCCTGAAATATATTTTAAAAAAGGTTAATTTTGAAAAAAAAAGTCAGCAGACGACAACAACCCAGTACAATGTAAGCACATATAATCGAGCCACTATCGGCCCGCCAGCAAAACGCCATTCGAATGGCGTTTCGCTGGCGGGACGATAGTGGGCCGATAGTGGACGAGATTGGATGCTGGCTTGGAACAGCTTTAATATTACCCAGCATGCAAGTAGTTTAATTACCTTCTCCGCTAGGTCCTTTACACTTCTCATCCTGTTTGGTCAAATATGGCGGACAATCGTAGTGGCCATCACAGAGGCAGGTGCATGTAAATTTCGTGCATCCTTGAACAAGCTCAAATTCTTCCAAATTTCTGTACGACCTTCCGCCTGCAATACACGGGACACATGTTCTCGATGTCTGCCTGGGGGATCTAGTTCGCGCGTATGGATACGAGGAGTCACTTCCGTCACCAGCGAGTGTCGGGATAAGATCTCCAGGGTCACTTCCGGGACACGTGTTTCTTGCGTCGTTACCGGAACAGTAATGGCGTCCCTGGCAATCACAGGTACACATATACTTAATGCAATCTCTCTGGTAAAAGAATCGTGAATCACCACGAAAAATATTTCCATCAATGTTGCAAGTCTTGCATTCCTGAGGAACCTTGCCGTTTTCATCACAAATGTATTTTCCGATAGAATCTTTACATGTCCATCCGCCATCACATCCACACGTGCAATGATACCGGAAACACTCACGAACCAACGGAAATCGGGAATCCCCTTGATACACGGCCTCCAATCTCGGCCTCCTTCTCCAAAAAGAGCAGAGCGTAAAGTGAGGCGAAGGCCCTTCCGGGAAGCAGGCAGTGGGCAAAACAATGGAACACGGTAAGTTGTGTTGACACATTTTCAATCATAAGTAAATTTTCAGCGCAAAACTCGAAAATCTAAGAATGCTATGCTTCGGGCAATTGTTCAAGCTATCCGTAGAGCATGCTGTTTGCACATTTGAACTTAGTTTGTAAGCGTGAGAGTTTTTCTCCCGTTGCACAGTTGTCCAAGAAACGGTGGTTCCCGCATGGTTTTGCCTTCTAACCAAACGTATAGTAGCGTTTGGACCCTTATTCATACTACCGAGGCCCCTCCACACCCATGATGTCCCAAATGCAATTTTTCGAGATATTTCAATGATAATTGAGTGATTTAGAGCCAAATTTCTTTAGGAGCAGGAGGCGAAGGGCAGGAGAAGCAGGCTGGGAGAGGAGAAGCAGGCGGCGATGAAATCAAAATTTGCATTGATTTTGCTTATTTTTAATAATATACTTATCCAATCTATATCAAACTTGCATGTATGAATATTTCAAAACATTTAAATAAATCGAAATTACTTCGCTTTAAATGCCACCACCAACGTAATGTGTGGTTCACTTTTTTCTCATTGGAATCATGTAATGCTCACAGATTAGTGATACTTGTGAATTTCTCCCTAAGTTCTTGGGAAAAGGATTATCAAAAATCTCAGACTGGGTCGAACCTCTGTTTTATACCCACCCCCTCTCAAGCTTTGATTAAGAGCAACAATTACTGATGGTGCGAAAGACTTAGACGCAGAAAAAAAAAGAATTCAAACCAAGTGTTCCTTGAAATTTGAACATCGGGGCGCCCCACTGACCGTTCTACGAGACGCCTACGCCTATAAATCATAAATAGATAGTCCAAATTGACAGACTCTTACTTAAATCAACATAATTATTAAAAATTTAACACATCTTTTTACCGATGGGGGCCTATAAACCCATTCTTGCCGACTCTTGACGTTTATATAAAAACAGCATTTGGTTTGTCACTTACTTATCTCATTTTTATAAACCCATTTTGTCCTGGTGACGCATTCAGTCTTCTTTGAGATTTTCGCTATCAAAAAACGTTGACAGCTTATGTTTTTTTTCCGCAAATAAATGTTTATAAGATATACAAAATGTCTTCCGAATATTCATTTATAAATGAGTTATTCTCAATAATGTTTACCAACTATTACGTCCCTACAAAGTTGCGTTAAATGTTTGCCCTGTTGGCTGCTTTATCGATCGCATGATTAAGATGCGGCTTAAAATATTTGTGTGTGTATGTGTAACTCTTACCCGGACGACAGTGGCGCACTTCTAATCGAACTATAGTTCGTACTATAGTGGCTAAAGTTTGATTCGAACATCGAAATTGTATAGGCCGATTTGGTTATGGGCCGAAATTGACATGGGCCGAAATTGTTATGGGCCAAAATGTCCAGCGACCGATTGGATAAGTATATTATTAAAAATAAGCAAAATCAATGCAAATTTTGATTTCATCGCCGCCTGCTTCTCCTCTCCCAGCCTGCTTCTCCTGCCCTTCGCCTCCTGCTCCTAAAGAAATTTGGCTCTAAATCACTCAATTATCATTGAAATATCTCGAAAAATTGCATTTGGGACAACATGGGTGTGGAGGGGCCTCGGTAGTATGAATTAGGGTCCAAACGCTACTATACGTTTGGTTAGAAGGCAAAACCATGCGGGAACCACCGTTTCTTGGACAACTGTGCAACGGGAGAAAAACTCTCACGCTTACAAACTAAGTTCAAATGTGCAAACAGCATGCTCTACGGATAGCTTGAACAATTGCCCGAAGCATAGCATTCTTAGATTTTCGAGTTTTGCGCTGAAAATTTACTTATGATTGAAAATGTGTCAACACAACTTACCGTGTTCCATTGTTTTGCCCACTGCCTGCTTCCCGGAAGGGCCTTCGCCTCACTTTACGCTCTGCTCTTTTTGGAGAAGGAGGCCGAGATTGGAGGCCGTGTGATATAAATAGTCATCTGCCTCACAGTAATAACATCCAGTTGTCGAATTCGTTCTGCAAACGTCAACAGCATCTTCACCCGGGCAATTCCACGAGCCATCGCAGTTACATACACACCGATATTCAACGCAGCCATTCACGTAATTGAAATAGGAATTCCCCTCATAGCGCTTGTCTGTCACGTTGCAGTAATAGCAACCGGTGTCAGGGTTCGTGTTACATCGATCTATGGCTTTATCACCTGGGCAATCCCAACTGCCATCACAGTAACACCTACAGGAGTATTCGATACAGTCATCTGTATGTTTAAAAAGTGAGTTGCCCTGAAATAACGAGTATATAGAGAATATTAAAATTAAAACAACGAATGAAATATATAATTTTTTTCACTTCAACAAGAAAAACAAGTCAAATACCAAATATTGAATTTTCCCAATATATACGAATCAATGAGCAAATGCTAATGCTTAAAGATCCCCCCCCCCCCTATCAAACTGTTCATGGAACGGACTTGAAAGGAAGTGACTCTCCTATTTAGTTTATAATCAGCTATAGGCCTATGCCTTTTTGTATATTTTGCGCACAGAAAATGAAACTACGAAAAAAGGCTTCTCCTTTCTATATCTGGGCACTGTGGGTCCACAAAATGCTCCCCTACACAATATGCTCCTTTTAGTAGCATATTGTGTACCCTGCATACACAATATGCTCCGCTGGACCATTTTGTGTACCCTGCATACACAAAATGCTACCAGAGGAGCATATTGTGTAGGGTCGGTACATATGTTATTTCAGTGGTCGTCCGAGGGTACACAATATGCTCTTCTTGAAAACATGTCGCGTGGTATGTTTGCCTTTCTTTCTAACTGTCCTCTCGACATCCATCTGTCTATCTTACGAACCTTATATCTAAAGCCATGCCCGCATCATAATTGTATTATAGTGGCCTTTAATCCCCGGAGACGTTGTCTCCAAATTTGGCTTCTTTCCCAACATGAAATCAACCTTTGGATACCGTAGTAAGGAAAAATGGGTAAACGCCGGGGGTTAAATGTAGAAATGTAATGAACCTGTATGAGTCGAGGACACCATGGACATTCATAAATGCTATACCTGTTCCATTAGAATATATAATATGACTACTATTGTAGCCATCTTGATATCCTTCAAAGACCATCTTTTCCCATCCCTACGTCAGATTGAATCTAAACTTGGTATGAGGGATAGGGGCAACATGGACATTCAGAATTGCTTGAATCATTCGATTCTGATATCCAATTTTGCTCCCATGGCAACTATTTTGATTTTTTTCAAAAGGCATAACTCTCCAAACCATACATGTATTTCAGGTTATACTGAAACATGTTGGAAGGCATGTGGGTAACATGGGAATAGAGACTTTCTGAACGCGGTTAATTCAGGTATTGACCACAGACACATACAATGTTCTGCACTGACACTTACTAGTAAGCGGGCGCTCGCAAAGATATGAGACGATTCATTATAAAGGGGACGAATCATTTATTGTATGTATGTTTTAAGATTATGATCAGAACGAATACTGAGTAAACTTGAATAATGTATTTTGACAATTTGCTTGCTACTGACCGTTTTATGGTGATGATTTGATGTATGCACTTACTTCATATCCTTCGGCGTAGTAGTTTTCTAAACACATAGCGTTATCTAACTTTGAATAGTATACCATCACAATGATTCTACCTTAGTACCATTATACTGAACCGTACCTACACAATACGCTTCCAATAAAATAAAACTACTAAGGTAGCGTATTGTGTACCTTACCTACACAATATGCTCCAATTATCATAATACTACTGAGGTAGCATATTGTGTACCTTACCTACACAATATGCTCCAATTATCATAATACTACCGAGGTAGCATATTCTGTACCTTACCTACACAATATGCTCCCACTATCATAATACCACCAAGGTAGCATATTTTGTACCTTACCTACACAATATGCTCTAATTATCATAATACTACCAAGGTAGCATCTTCTGTACCTTACCTACACAATATGCTCCCACTATCATAATACCACCAAGGTAGCATATTTTGTACCTTACCTACACAATATGCTCCGAATATCATAATACTACTGAGGTAGCATATTGTGTACCTTACCTACACAATATGCTCCAATTATCATAATACTACCGAGGTAGAATATTGTGTACCTTACCTACACAATATGCTCCAATTATCATAATATTTCCGAGGTAGCATATTGTGTACCTAACCTACACAATATGCTCCCATTACCAAAATGCTACCAAGGCAGCATATTGTGTACCTTACCTACACAATATGCTCCCATTATCATAATACACTTGAGGTGGCATATTGTGTACCTTACCTACAAAACATGCTCCAATTATCATAATACTACCGAGGTAGCATATTGTGTACCTTACCTACACAATATGCTCCAATTATCATAATATTTCCGAGGTAGCATATTGTGTACCTTACCTACACAATATGCTCCCATTATCATGATACTACCAAGGTAGCATATTGTATATCTAACCTACACAATATGCTCCCATTACCAAAATGCTACCAATGTAGCATATAGTGTACCCTACCTACACAATATACCCCCATTATCATAATACTACCCAATTATCATAATACTACCGAGGCAGCATATTGTGTACCTTAGCTACACAATATGCTCCGAATATCGTAATACTACTGAGGTAGCATATTGTGTACCTTACCTACACAATATGCTCCAATTATCATTATACTACCGAGGTAGCATATTGTGTACCTTACCTACAAGATATGCTCCCATTATCATAATACCACCAAGGTAGCATATTGTATACCTTACCACACAATATGCTCCGAATACTATAATACTACGGAGGTAGCATATTGTGTACCTTACCTACACAATATGATCCAATTATCATAATACTACCGAAGTAGCATATTGTGTACCTTACCTACACAATATGCTCCCATTATCATATTACTACCTTATTATCATTCTATCAAGGTAGCATATTGTGTGACCCTACATACACAATATGCTCTCCCATTATCATAATACAACCAAGGTAGCATATTGTGTACCTTACCTACACAATATGCTCCGAATATCATTATAATACTGAGGTAGCATATTGTGTACCTTACCTACACAATATGCTCCAATTAGCATAATATTTTCGAGGTAGCATATTGTGTACCTTACCTACACAATATGCTCCCATTATCATGCTACTACCAAGGTAGCATATTGTATACCTAACCTACACAATATGCTCCCATTACCAAAATGCTACCAATGTAGCATATTTTGTATCCTACCCACACAATATGCTCCAATTATAATAATAGTACTAAGGTAGCATATTGTGTGCCTTACCTACACAATATGCTCCAAATATCATAATACTACTGAGGTAACATATTGTGTACCTTACCTACACAATATGCTCCCATTATCATAATACTACTGAGGTAGCATATTGTGTACCTTACCTACACAATATGATACCATTATCAAGATACTAACAAGGTAGCATATTGTGTACCTAACCTACACAATATATTTTCACATTACCAAAATGCTACCAAGGTGGCATATTGTGTACCTTACCTACACAATATGCTCCTATTATCATATTACTACCTCATTATCATACTAGCAAGGTAGCATATTTGTACCCTACCTACACAATATGCTCCAATTATAACAATAGTACTGAAGTAGCATATTGTGTGCCTAACCTACACATTATGCTCCCATTATCATATTACTACCCCGTTATCATACTACAAAGGTAGCATATTGTGTGACCCTACCTACACAATATGCTACCTTAGTAGTTTTATGATATTTGGAGCATATTGTGTAGGTAAGGTACATAATATGCTACCATAGTAGAATTATGATAATTGGAGCATATTGTGTAGGTAATGCACACAATATGCTACTTTGGTAGCATTATAAATTGGGAGCATACTGTGTAGGTAAGGTACACAATATGCTACCTTGGTAGTATTATGATAATGGGAGCATATTGTGAAGGTTATTATACAATATGCTACATTGGTAATATTATGACAATGGGAGCATATTGTGTAGGTAAAGTACACAATATGCTACCTCAGTAGTATTATGATAATGAGAGCATATTGTGTAGGTAAGTACAAAATACGCTTCCTTGAGTGTAGTATGATAATGGGAGCATATTGTGTAGGTAAGGTACACAATATGATACCTCGGTAGTATTATGATAATAGTGGCATATTGTGAAGGTAAGGTACACAATATGCTACCTCGGTAGTATTATGATATTGGGAGCGAGCAGAATGTGTAGGTAATGTACAACATATGCTACCTTGGTAGTATTATGATAATGGGAGCATATTTTAGGGATAAATACACAATATGCTACCGCCTCAGTAGTATTATGCTAATGGGAGTATATTGTGTAGGTAAGGTACAAATTATGCTGCCTTGGTATTATTATGATAATCGGAGCATATTGTGTAGGTAAGATACACAATATGCTACCTCGGTTGTATTATGATATTGTTAGCATAGTGTGTAAGTAATTTACACAATTTGCTATTTCGGTAGTATTATGATAATGGGAGCATATTGTGTAGGTAATTTACACAATATGACACCTCGGTAGTATTATCATAATGGGGTAGTATTGTGAAAATGTGAAAATATTGTGTAGGTAAGGTACACAATATGCTCCCTTGGTAGTATTATGATATTGGGAACATATTGTGTAGGTAAGGTACACAATATGCTACCTTGGTAGTATTATGATAATGGGAGCATATTGTGTAGGTAAGGTACTCAATATGCTACCTTAGTAGTATTATGATATTTGGTGCATATTAGGTAGGTAGAGGTACACAGTATGCTACCTTGGTAGTATTATGATATTTGGAGTATATTGTGAAGGTAAGGTACACAATATGTTACGTCGGTAGTATTATGATATTTGGAGCATATTGTGTAGATAAGGTACACAATATGCTACCTAGGTTTTTTATGATAATGGGAGCACATTGTGTAGGTAAGGTACACAATATGCTTGCTACCTTGGTTGTATTATGAAAATGGAATAGTATTATGAGAATTTGAGCATATTGTGTAGGTTAAGGTACACAATATGCTACCTTGGTAGTATGATAATGTAAGCAAATTATGTAGGTAAGGTACACAATATGCTGCGAGCATATAACGCACAACAGCAGATTTTCCTTACTTTAGATGTCCGATAACTGGTTTGTGCAGTCCGTGAACCCAATTAGTCAGACCACGTGATTGGCCACCTTAAAGTAAATCTACACTTTTCCCCCTTTAATTTGATCAAGTGTGGGTTATCTTTGACATTTGTACTTTCAGTGTGCTATACACTCCATTCTGATCTTCAACATGATTTATTTCAGTAAAAATGTTTTATCTTTTGACCCACCTCGAAGTCGCGGTGCGTCTTCTGAACCAATACTTGCTACCATGTTGCTGCATGCGTAAGTCCTTTCTATTTGATATGCAGCATGACCATATTCAATAAACGAATATTTGACCTTTTGCCACTACCCAAGGGGTTAGGGTGTATGTAAGGACAGAATGCTTGCTTTCAAGGTGCTCTACGAAACATGACTAATTTCAAGGTGAAAATGCGTTGACCCGTTTGACCCCCTTCCTCAGTGGTCAATGGTGTCTCTGCGTGCTAAATAATTGCTATCATGTTGCTGTCATGTGCTGTTCCCTTAATTTTATATGCAGCATGACAATATTCAGAATAAGGTTCATTTTTGACTCGCCCCATCCCCTAAATCTACCCAGGGGATCGGACCCAGGCATCCAATCAAATATCCAGTCTGATATATTTCATATCTATTGTTGTTTTTTATCTGTCTGCATACAAAGTTTCGTTAATAATATTGAAAATTGACTAAGTTATTGCCAAATTAATGTATTTGACCTTTGACCCTGCCTAAAGATTCAAATGGGCGGGGTATTTATTTTTACATTTTACACCGTCATACTTATCTACAGGCTTTGGGGAAATGTTTAGATCATTACTCTAAGAAAGCTATTACAACTTTTGCATTATAAGTGCCAGAGCAATAATGTGTTTATCAGTTGATCTTTACGAAACTTATACGATATAGGACTGTCATGCGCGGATCCACGAATTTTCGTCAGGGGGAGGGGGGTCCAGGTCACTCTGACAACCTTTTTGTTTTAGTCCTCAGCTTATTTTACAGTCGCAAATGGTTAATTTCAAAGAAAACTATCATTTTTCAAGGTTCCTGAGGGGGTCCGACATTTTCCAGGGGGGGGGGGGTCCAACTTTTTCCGGGTCGGAGGGTTCCAATTGCTTATTTCTATAGAAAATATATAACTTGTGATTTTCCGGGGGAGGTCCGGACCCCCTGTCCCCCCCCTCTGGATCCGCACTTGGGACTGTCCATGGTACTATCCATTCATGCAGAGAATGCATCAAATCTGACTAATAGGTACTTAGGTATGTTTCTGGAAGGACAGGTGGACAGACAGACAGACGGGTGCACAGACGGCCGACGCTAAAACAATATCCTTCCGACTTCATCGGGGGGAAACCAGTACTGAGCACAGGATATTTAGTGTCATGTTCAAGAACACAACGCAGTGCTTCAGGTGAGGCTCGAACCCGCAACCCATCGATATCGGGTCAAACACTCTACCACGACTGCGCTACTCAGCTAGGGAGCATATTGTGTAGGTATGATACATGTCCTACACAATATGCTCCCGATTTAAGGGGGTGCATATTGTGTATGTAGGGTACACAATATGCACCTCGAGAGAGCATATTGTGTATGGAGCATTTTGTGGCTCTACAGGGCACAAAAATGAGACTAGTTAAATAAGCAGAGTGTTTCGCTTTAATAGCGCCCCATTTCAATATGGCAAAACATGATATCTACATTCGCAAGAAAAACTGATTTTGTTGCATGCAAACTAAAAAGGCTACCAGCTTTGTATACTATACAGTCGAAATAAAATATTACCACGGGATGTTGTGATGCGGTGAAATATATCTTTGAGAGCGGCTTCTTTGAAGGTCCGAAAGCGCTGAAAAGTTCCATCAACCATGATTGCTAGTGTATGGAGGATGTTCTTCTGCTATATAGCATACTCGAGCAACTACTGTTCACATGGATAATGACTCACTGTATTTGGTAAATATATTGCTTATGATGACCGATTTTATGCTCATCACTGTTTGGCATGTCACCCGTAAGTCTAATCTCTTCCAGTTCATATTAGGAAAATCGTGTAATATACACTGCTCAAAATATCTATAGGAACACAGCGTGTTTTGCCATTGATCACAATACAAATGCACTCATAGTCCGACTCGTAGCAAGAGTTGGATCAATGAGGCGAAAACCTGTGATAAGTTTGTTTGCCGATCAAGGATGATGTTTCTTGATAAAAACGAAGTCATCCCTTTCCAGAAATGTCCATGGAACGCTTTATGTAAAAATCGAATTTTGTTAAAAATACCCCTATTTGAAGATATTGTTTTCAATCAGACACCACAACACAATCATTTCTGTGCGCTCAAAAGTCTTTTAATGTTGTAGAAATCATTACATTCCGAAAATTCTACAGAGTTGCAGAAAAAATCGCCATTTTCAAGAAAATTAAAAATTACAAAATTTGAGCGATGGACTTGGGCAGTGATTATTTTGTCAAAAACTTTTTTGATCCAATACTTTGACTCTCTTTGCAAAGATATCAAAAGAAACTGAGTTTCTACCTTATTGACCAGTGAAATGTATAGCAGGGATTAACATTATCACCTATAGAATATAATCAGGTGTTCCTTAAAATATTTTGAGCAGTGTATGTTAGTTCGCTTCCAAGGCTCATTTTTTATAATATATATGTTTGTCTGGCTCTTGTATATATAGTTATGTGTATATTTTGGTTGTTTTGGTTGTTTGTATTCTCCTACTTGATGGAATTAAAAATGTCCAGCTGTCTATTTTCAGTGTACATGTTTGGTTCATTGTGCTATCTTTGAATGAGAGAGAGAGAGAGAGAGAGAGAGAGAGAGAGAGAGAGAGAGAGAGAGAGAGAGAGACTCACCAGAAATTTCTCGCCATGAACATCACAAAAGTAGCAGCCTGTAGTTGCGTTCGTATTACAAACGTCTATGATACGTTCTTTCGGACAGTCCCAGCTACCATCACATTTACAGAAGCAGTTATACTGGTAGCACTCATCTGTCATTTGGAACGGCTGGTTCCCCTCTCTTAGCTTTAATAGAGGAACAAATAATCACATTATTACAACTATGGAAAACTGTATACATTCAAAAATTTCATTTGGAGACCATCTTGGCCAACGGATGTTTAGTAATTAATGGCGTCAAACTATTTCTGCCAATATATCTCATGATATACTGTCACAAAATTCAAACCTTATCCAATCAGATGTTGTGTTCATTGGCAAGTGCATCTGACTGGAGCACTTGCCAATGTAACACAACATCTGATTGGATAATGTTAGAACTTTGCAATAGTATACATCACAAGACTAGCAGCAAATCATTGCAAAAGCCAAAGCACTTTCTTCACATCAGTACATTTCAAAGAATCAATTTGCGGAAAAACAATCCATATTTTCAATTAAAACCAGCCATCTCATGATCTCAAAATAACTGTCTTAACTTGAAGAATACAAGTTAGTTTGATTAATCAATCGCATACCCTTTCCATAGAAATTTCGCTGTAAAACATGATGGTTGGAAGTCAATATGTGTAGAATTTCCACAAATCTAGGGCAAGCCAACAGGAAGTGAGTTGCAGTTTCACTTGCACCACACAAGTGTGACGATTTGGGGTCACGGATAAAATACATTTGTGTAACGTATTAGATGCACTATGTGTACCATGTAAATTACAAAAAGTGAGTACGATCAGGAAATACTCTGCTATTTCTGATATGAGTAAAAGGTAGCCTATATAAATAATAAACCATCCTTGGTGAACGTGCATGCTTTCCGCTACGGAGTTTGTCGGCTGACCGGTCCGCGTTACACAAGCAATTAATTGCAGCATCAGTACCGTTGTTGAAAAGTCATCTTAAGAAAAACTACTAGTTTGGAATCTAAAATACTAAAAAGAACAAGGCAGCCACTTAAATAGACGTAGCCCATCGAATATGTGTGCAGGCCAGATAACAATCATTTTGAGCGTAAATTTGTTACAATTTTCTTACCCAAAAGTTTAAACATTTACTTAGACTTGTGCAGTCGTTTCAGTTAAGTTTTATCCTGATTATACTATTATATTATAGATATATACATTTTTTCTTCTCTAATACCCCAATGAAAGCTAAAACTGTAACGACCAAACAGTTTGAAAGAGTTAAAGTGCTATTAGAGAGGATAATTTCTTGTTAGTATGAGGTATTGGCTGAGTATAGGCACATTTCAACTGTTTGGGCGGTTTCCAGTCTAACATTTACTTTGTGTGCTCAAAAAACCGTCTTATTGACATGTAAACCTTGTTTTCAATTTTGCCTCGGCTTAACCTCAGACAAAGAATTTTGTGCAAGCCCAATGTCTATTCCTTATCAGTTTTCATCTGTTTTGGGAAACTATAGTGAAAAACAAGTAGTTTCTAAGTTATAGAACTGTCGCTAACTGATAAAAGATGGACGTACACACATACTGAATATAGCGCACACCAACGCTTCTTTGGTTCGTGTAATTATAAATACAACAGTTGGACAGCAAACCTAAGGCGTAGGAATATCATCAAAAATGGCTGTGGTACTATTTCTTCGTATATTTTGCCTAGGCCTTTGTTTGATTTTGTTGCTTTACGTCCCAAGTCAACAGCTATGGTCATGGCGGGACGGTCAGTTCACTTCACCACACTTTTTTCCTGGGTAAGCTTGAACAAGTTCTTCGTGCAACGAGTTCTTTGTAACTGACAACAATCCTTCTTGAATGATTCAGCGGAAGGGAGGAGAATGACCATAGAAATTATTTCATTATCAATCTCCACGAAAGTATGGGACCGGGCCGGGATTAAACCAACGACCCCTGGATCTGCAGTCAGACTCTCGCATCTGTTGCCAGACACGTTACAGATTGCCCTACGCAGCCCGGTTTTTGCCTAGGCCTAGCCAAGACAAAGGGAAAGAAGTTGCAAGCCTAATGTCCAGGTACTATCAGTGGTTATCTGTTTGGGGATCATTATTAAAAAGTTGTTTTGAGTTATATTTTTTAACTAATAACAGACGGACAAACAGGTGGAATGCTAAATATAGTTCACACCCAAGAATATTTCCGTCGTTTAAACCTATACCTTATAGAGACACCTTTTAATACTTTTCCAAACAGAGCAGACCGAGATCAGGCAGCTCTTGTAAGAGCTGCCTGATCAGGGTCTACTCTGTGCGCTCCTCTGGAAATATGATTAAATATGATCCTTTACAAGTAATGTCTATGTTCTATGTACAAACGTGACAGTTTATTTGTATAATTATTCATAGTAGGTGGAGCTTAGCATGAATATTCATGAAGAAAAGGGTTAACTGATTTTCAACTGCGCACACTTATCTAAAGTCATTCGTGTGTTTATGGTAATCAGACTCTACATAGACGATCTTACATGAGATCTCATGCTTTATTGAATTAGTTTAACGAGTTTAATAAATCAATAATACAGAAACACGAATGTTAGATTCTATTTATCACAGGACATTAAAATGTCATTTTGTGGTGTGAAAACGTCAAGACTTTGCCATTTTTTATGCAAGTTGCGTAACGTTACTTAGTTTGTAAGCCAATAGTGGTTTATAGAGTTTATTGCATGGAGTTATATCACTCCCAGACGCAGGCATATGATAAATAAATTTACTGTTGGATTTTTTTGTATGTGTGTGTTTTTTTTTTTGTTCTTGTTTTTCTCGTATCTTGTGTATGTTAACAAAACAGTCCTTAATGAATAAATAATTGCTGATTATATATAAAAAAGAGGGTGTAAGATGATCACATAACATCCAAAAACGTACCTCTCCTTCGACCAAACATGTTGTACAGTCGGGTTTACAAACATTTCCTATCTTCTCGGCTGGGCACTCATAGGATCCGTCGCAAGAGCAGTCACACACATATTTTCGACATCCATCAATATGAATAAACTCTGAGTTAGGACGGCGTGTCTTACCAAAGGCGTGGCATGTTTGACATCTATGTTTAGAGTCTGACTCTGAAAAGGAAGAAAACATGAAAAAAACATTTGCGCAAGAGAGGGGGGGGCATAAGGAATGATATGTTTCTTGTGCTGTTAGACAAATACATAGGGGATCTTACATGAGTGCTCATGTTTTATTGAATTTATTTAACTAGTTGGGGAAAAGAGATAAAATGCGAGTTTAATAGATTCATTCATACAAGAGCACGACTGTTAGATTCTATTTATCATATGACATTAAGATTACTTTGAAATCTCATTTCTGCCATAAAGCGCTATAATGTTGTAATTATGTACGCAACGTTGTTATGGACGTCACAACGTTTCCCGAAAATCTATACTGAAACCACTAGTGGTTTATCGATGTTATTGCATGACGTTATTTCACTCACAGACGAGACGTCAAATGATAAATAGAGGATATTTACTTTTTTGAGGTGAATACCAAATATATTTCATCGAGTGCGGTGAAAAAAATCAGTATTTTTCACGAGTGCGTAGCACGAGTGAAAATGCTGATATTTTCACCGCACGAGATGAAATATATTTGGTATTTGCCGAAAAAAAGTAAATTTTCTCTTTATTTTATACTCAACGGAAATACAGAAATCCATCCTTACTTTTTACTTGGTCGTTTCTCGTTCGATTTGACTTTTGCAGTGTGTTTATTGGGTATAACTTTGGGTGTAAACGTAGTTTGCACCTAGAAAATGGCTTAGAAACATATTTTAACGAATGAAACGCAAGAAATCAGCATTTAAATAAAGTCTATTGAGTGTGCCTTAGGGTAGGCGTCACGTGCAAACTGGCGCTACGCCAGGCCAAACAGTGACGTCATTATGTTTGATGTTGACGGCACAACATGCGTATTTTTGACAAATATACTTCACTTTAAACCTTATGTTAAAAAATCTGAAGTCACAAAATCGCCAAGAAAGCCTTGTTTTGCTAAAGTTCTATTCTATTCTACAGTGAAAATATAAATCGTATCAGTCACTAGTGAAAAAATACGATATTTTTTCACTGTAGAAAAATACCAATTTTACTCACATTTGATATGCATTGAATTCACTGCTTGTGATAAAATAAAGAAATGAATCCTCTAAAAAGAGAAATTTGTTTAAAGCTATACGAACGCTGGAAACAAACACAATATGAATCTTGTGCAATTTTGCACAAGTTTCATAATTTGTCATTTCCGGCGATTGTAACATTCAAACCAAGCAATTACATGTATTTTAAGCTGTTTAATTGTTAAACATGCCGTCTGTCATTCTTGAAAGTGTCGTTAAAATACAACTGGTTTTCCACTGTGCTTTGGTACGAGGGTCATCCAATAAATAGTTGGATTTTCCTTATAATGCAAGAGTTCGTACCATTTAAATATCATAAATGTAACTATTAGGTAGCATAACTTGTTGGACATGCACCAACATATCCAAATATTTGATGGAAAGTGAGGTTGCTTGTTGCTTAGCAACGCAAAAACGATATTGAAGCTTATCTGGTCGGATTTTCCTCAAGCAAAAATCTCATGCTAAAGAAACGTAGTCTGCCATTTAGCTATTATCAGGTATCTGTACATAGTTTGTCACTTATTTTGTTCTAGTTTAATTGTTCTAAATGTATAATATAAAATATGGTCTTTAACATGTACCAGTAAGTCATGGTTGCTTAGCAACCACGTATTTGTGGAAATTGGACTATTTGTATATTCTAAATTCTTCTGTTGCTAGGCAACAAGGGTCTCATTTTCAACATGCTTTTTAAAAGATATTGTTTGAAAAGATGGAATATATTTGATAATTTAAGGAGTGATTCAAAACTTTTATACCAACAAACGATAATCAAAAGACCAATTCATGACCCTATCCCCTTTTCTGATGCCACAATTTTGCATTTTTGTCGCTTTTTTACGCTAAACCTACCTGCCAATTTGTAATTTTTCAAAATAAGTCAATGAGAGTAGTTACTTTATCTTGTAGTTTACAAAACAGATTCTTTTTGTAACTGATCTGCACATGCCAGTAACCATGGCAACCATTTGAAGACATCCTACCGGGTTAGCTTTCACACCATGTTTTCGTTGCTTAGCAACAAGCGACATCACTTTTCGTCAAATTTTGGATATATCAGTGCATGCGCAACAAGTAATGGCACCTAATGCTTACGTATGTTATATTTAAATGGTACAAACTCTTACATTATAATGAAAATCCCCCTTTTTTATAGGATGACCCTCGTATACAAGAGTAAAGCAACTATCAGGAATTTGGTTTTGAATATGTATTTTATTGCTGGAAATATACATTTGAGCCGTGGCATGAGATTTCCAGCAATTTGACATTTTGACATGTGTAGACTCTGACGAGCCTCTGCAGCCTCATTTTAAGCTTAGAAACTCCAAATGGTGTTCAGTCAGTAGCTTAACAATCATAGAATACTCAAGCGACTAACAAAGGCTCTGATCAGACTGTGCGTATGCGCAGGCTGATCTGAGGCTTTGCTGGTCGCACATACAACATTGTTGGAAATCTCATGCACTGGCTCATTTGTTGTAGGTAGAAATGAACTATTTTTGCACTGCTGTGGTACATGGTTTGTCAAAATTAAATACTTCTAATTTGTTGTTTTGAATATAAAAATATATACACAAAATTAACATCATATGCAGGAACAGCATCCTTAGAATACACGGGCAGGGTTGTTTTATTCTCAGAACGGCCATACCAAAAACTGTAAAAGGGAAACTAATACCTTAATATCATCTTATGGCAGAGTAATTACAAAAACAGAGGCTGAGACAACTATGAAGGTTGTTTTGACATTATCAGCAGGAAGAAGATTCAAGTGAAATTTATAGACTCGTATCTGAGTTTGTCCCTAGACTGGAACACTGACCCTCGAAACTGATAAACTACAAGCACGTTTAAAATGGAGGACAAAATACCGGTCAATTCAATTAGATAGCACTAACTAGTTATATTAAATATGTCTAGGGGAGATAAAATCACAGTGCGCCAAAATAAGCAAAGCTTTGAGGTTAAAACTGTGAATAATTTCTAACCGATCATTTTTACATTTGTTTTGCGTGTCCAAAAGAACCGTCTCATTGAGATGGTTCTTTTGAATACCCACAACATATGTTTTGGCTGAGAAATAAGAAAAGTATTTTCAGTTACGCGCTCTTGTCCTGTGGCCTGCAATCAGGCGACCAAACTAAGACGAGTAATAAAAATAAATGCAATTAGATTGTAAATGTATTTCTGTATCTGCACATTTTTTGAATGACCTTTTTCATTAGAGATGCCAATGACAAAAAAAGAAAAGCGCGGAAAACAATCCCAGAACGCCGTCCTTTGAAAGTGATTTTTTCTGTGATTAGATCAAGTGTTCTGTTTTGGGGGTAGGTGGGAGGAAGAGGCTAAGCGCAAATGAGACAAAGGTCGATAGACCTCCTTGATTTGCGAAGATGAGCTATTGTGTTTCTTGATTCATCAGCATGATCAGTGAACTCTCTATGCTTGTATCTAACTTTATGTTTATTACCTCTGGTTCTCAGCTCAATGCCAATGAATCAGACACAAGAACAATGATAAATCAACTTGTTTGTCTTGTCTATGCTAGCCGGGCACCATGAAAACGGTTAATAATGTTCCGTTAAATACCTTAAGAAAAAGAGAACCTACTAAATCTGAAAAAGCAGGTCTATTTGTCAGCAGCCATGAGATGCGCAAAAGTCCCCTTTAAAGTGGCCAGCAGCATTGAATGTAAATGATTCTCAAATGCAAGTCCAAATTAAACATGCAATCTGCTGCAACCCCGATCAAAATCTGTAGTAAAATAAGAAATGTATCGAGAACTTGAAAATCAAAATACTGACTTCTAACCTTTTTAAGAACATACTCACACTGGTAATATGTATACGTCGATTTGCTGGTATTTACGCGTATTGCCGGTACTTCATAGACCGGAAGTGGTAGATATTGGTGTTATATAAACATGCCATACGCCTAAAGGACTATAGAGTTAGATCATTTTTTAAGTATTCAGTATGTGCATGGCGATTTATGTAAGCATTTAGGAATCGATTCGAGTACCGATCATCCAGAGGTACTCGAATCTATTCCTAAATGCTTACATAAATCGCCATGTGCATGCCTAATACTTAAAAATGATCTAATTCTATAGTCCTTTAGGCGTATGACATGTCTTTCTATATAGTATTAATACCAATATCTACCACTTCCGGTCTATGAAGTACCGGCAATATGCGTAAATACCACCAAATCTACGTATACATTTACCAGTGTGATACTATGACTACACTGCAGCTGGTGACAGGGACTATGTGGCTCCCTGCCCTTCACTATAGTGTAGATTTTGTTTTCTTATACGTTGAAATCATTGATTCTATTGTGGATTGTGGAACTTTGAAACCACAGAAGGGTCACCGATGAGGCCTTAATGGCTGAAACTAGATAGTCTGGACCAGAAAATTTGCACACTGTACACTTTCAGTTCTTCGGTGCATTCTTTGTTTCCAAAATAAAACTTTTTAAGAACATAAAAAATATTTCCAACAAGCCAATGATGGCTGACATTTTGAATATCTAATTAACTTCCGGTAAATTTTATCCATAATTTCATCACAAACAGTACCAATTTTAGGCAGATGCAATGATTTCCCGGAAGTTCTCTTTTCGCTGGTACCCTGTACATTACTTCCTGTCATCACTGCTGATGAGCTATCGCGCTTTCTCTTATTACCTTGATTCTTTGTTAATTATAACTGACATTGACATGCTTTGTGATGAGTTACACTATAGACCTTTGTTCTGATGAATAAGTTAAAGTTTAAAAAAGTAGATCCATATAGAAGCCAGCTCATCAGAAGCCACACTGTTTATCATTTTTCTATTCCCTAAATGAATTTATATTGCAATAAATGGAATGGTTTGACTTTTATTAATATTATAATATATCTACATAGGCCCCGCATAGGTGTTTGAGCGTAAAAGTGTCATCAATTTCTTATCCATGGGTGCTTAAAAGATTCGTCTCAGTGAGACAGTTCTTTACAATATCCATAACATATGTTTGGCATTTTTGGTTGAGAAATACGAAAACTCATTTTCAATAACGAGCTCTTATCTGGAGACCGGCCTATAGCATATATATATTTATTTTCAGCATGACAAGGGAATTACGAAAGCAATTCTTTTGTTTTGTAATGAAATTTTCCTATCATATCGCGGGCTTAAACACACATGAATATGGTTTACAAGTCAAAGACCAATCCATGCGCCAAGAGGTCAGGGAACCAGAACCCAGACAAAACCAGACGGCATTACGTAGGCAAGAATAAAACGTTTGCGAAGCAACTAACGCTCTTTTCCATGATTATCTTTAATCGATAATCTAGACCGCCATAAGACATGAAGAGATTATTTCTATTATAACCAATTGCAGGATTGTTTCAAACAAACATTGGAGAACCCCAGACTAAACGACTATTTTTGTTTTTAAATAAAAAAAGCAACCCGAAAAACTTTGGTGTAGTAAAATCTCAATATTATGGCGGGAAACGTAGCTCCATGAGATCTAGGTGGCAGCTAGCATATTCTTGGGGTGACGTATACCAATCTTGCAACTTCCCTTATGCGCAATAATGAGTCCTTGATAAATTTGATAAAGCACATGTCTACAAATCCATCTTCTTCGTCGCATATACCGATTGGGTTAAACTCTCTGTCATCTGTTTTTGAGAACAAAATTTAGATTTAGAAATCGGGCAATGAGACACTACTTGAACTTTTGGACACTGATATCACTACTAAAAGATATTTTGCTGGATAGTTTTAATGTTTTGTAATGAGGATTCAATTTCAACAGACTCTAGTATCAGTCTATGTTCCAGGGCATAATATCTAAGGTTTCGGATTTCTAAAATTTTCTTTGACAAGAAAGAAATGCCATTTTTGTTGAATATTTTAATGTCTATCTCACTCATAGGAAACATATCCATCTTCTTCATAACATAGTACTGAATTTATGCTATGAAGGCGGCGGATTCTTTTTTTTGTGTAAACAAGCACTTTAAGTTATCAGGAAAGTTTTACAACCAAGTTGGCAAAAATTCGACACTGTTTTTTTTCTATTACCCTATCTACTTCCAGCCAATTGTGTCTTCTAGTGATAATCTTTACAAACAGTTTGGACCCAGACCAGACGCGAAACCGTGCCTGATCTGAGTCGAAACCAGTGTCCTGCAGTCTGATGGTATTCCTATTTTATTACATGCGTCGCCTTAGCGAAATACAGGTCTAGTAGTGGGTCCTCTCCGCCCGTCCGTCCTAGTTTGTGTAATCTGTAAATCTGTAACACGTTTTTTTAAGGGGGGGGGGGGGTGTTGAACTTAGATGGTGTATGGTTTGTGTTATCTGTAACTCCAACTCTTTTCATTCCGTTATACTAAAACTTTACATAATGATTGTCCACCATAATGAAAATGTGCACCTCCTTGTCACATTTGATGAATATTTTCTAATTTTTGAGGGGTGTTGCACTTAGACATTTTTTTCATCCGAAATGCTTAGGGTTTGTGTACACTGTAACTCCGACAGTTTGCATTCCTTTATATTCAAACTTTGCATAATGATTGTTCACACATTGAAGATGTACAGCTTTTATTTTGTGCACATATGATAATATTTTCTTATATTTTTGGGAGTGTTGAACTTAGACATAATTACGCTTACACCACCTTTGATGTAACTCGAACAGTTTTCATTCCTTTGTATCCAAACCGTGCATACTGATTCCTGACATATTGAAAATGTGCACCTCCTAGTTTGTGCAGTTGTGATATATATTTTCTCAAATCGTTTTGGATGTTTAACTTAAACATTTTTTCACGCCAACACGTGGAACTTAGACATTCTATAAGTCCGGAACACTTATGGGATGCCTTCTATGTATAATGTTTGACGACAATAGCTTCCATTCCTCTTCATACAAAGTAAGTAAGAGTGCAAAGATCAGGACTCGATACAATCAAGTACCACTCCTGACCCAGGATACCAATGCAAACCTTGCACACATAATAATCTCATCCAAATTCCTTGGCCGGTGTGTGTGTATATGTATGTGTGTGTGTGTGTGTGTATGGGGGGGGGGGGGGGGGCAGTCAATTAATTTACGTATAGGTATGTCAATATACAACCTGGTCTCAGATTCAAAATAAAGCGCAATGATTGGCTGCGTGCGGACACGTGTCCGCAAGCAGCCAATCATTGCGCTTTATTTTAGAGTCTGAGAATGAACTCAAATTTTATAACCTCGAGGCCAGTATGTTGGCAGCGCAGGCCCAGGGCAGAATTTGATCTTTTTTTTTGTTTTTTGTTTTTTTTGTTTTTTAAAAAAGGGCTAAGTTTGAAGAAAAAGTGTATGCGACAAAAATCAATCAAAACCACGAAAATATCGTAGTTAGAACCTTTTGACCAAAAACTAATCTGCAGCATATATTCATTGGCAGTGGAATTAACCTAAACCATCTTACGTCGTTCATGTAAATGTATTTTGACTCTGAGAGAAGTGAATGAAAGAATCATTTTCTTGCTAGACCTATGCAATTGCTTTTTACGTCAAGTAGAAATATCATTCATCGTTTGTTAGCACAATGTCAAGATAATAAAAATGATACGCTTAATTAAAAAGAGAACAGTAAGCATTCATTTCGTGGGTGTTTTTTAACATGTTGGGCCAACACATAAGATTTGGTATTTATCGCATTTTCGAGCAATGAAGGCTGATGCACATGCACCGGAGCCTTTGCCGCTCATATACAGAAAGTATGAATGTAGATGATGGCTGAGAACAAATATTCATCCGCTGGATACGTCCGCCTGGGCGTTTACTAATCCTTTTGGGCATATGCACTGGTCAAATTATATAGTTCTGTATTAAGTATTATTTAACCAAAAGTGCCCAATTCAGATAGCGAAAACAAAAAGCTGCAGGACAAACGCACGAATGGACGGACATACATACAAATGTGCGGATTGGGTATACTTATTATAAGCCTCGGCGCTTGAAAGCCTACCTTTGTTGCGTGCGAACAACAAAGACGCAGACCAGCCTGTGCATTCGCGCAGTTTGATCAGCTCCTTTGCTATTCGCTATCTCGAAAGTACCAAAGTGCTTAATTTCAACATTCTGGCTCGTCTTTGTAGCAGAGCAGGCCTGGTTATGGCCTCACTTGGTAAGAAACCCCGTAGACTTTCTTGTGTCGAGGAGCATGCGCAGACCCAGAAAGTTTTGTCAGAGGGGACAAATTTATAACGTTTTTTTTTATATAGTTGATGAGGGGATAGAGGATCGAAATACCGCTAGAAATGTGCCATCATCGGCCCACCAGCGAAACGCCATTTAAATGGCGTTTCGCTGGCGAGCCGATGATGGCCCAACATTAATTGCTGGCCTGGTAGCTTTGTGATTTTTAACGGATCCGGACCAGTATTGCAAAGAAACCTCATATTTTTGTGATTTTTCAGGGGGGGGGGGGTCCGGACCTTCTGCCTCCCCCCCTCTGGATCCGCCCATGTGGAGGGGTATAAAATGATATATTTTACTTACCAGCATAATAGACAACTGTTACAAAAAGGAATGTTGCAAGTATATGGAAAATCTGAAAATAAAAGAAAAACTGAAAATGGTGGAAATATATTGTTGGCTATCGGACCTCAACATTCGATTGTACTATCGATTATCAACTGGATTGTGCTTTCCGATAATCGATCATCCGAAATTCTAATCCGATTATTTATCAAAAGTACAATCGTGAAATATTAGCAGTCTTAGACTCGAGACAGGGCCTTGGCAGCCGTTTTAAAAGACGCAATTTTCTATCGAAAACGAGGTGAAATTTTTAATGATTTGCTCATGCTGTGGCTACTCCGGGAGCTACTCACGCGAGGCGTATCGTAGCGTGTCAACGCTTCCAGTGATTACGCACAACATGTTTTTTGTGTGGAGCAACAAGAACAGTTGTGAAAAAGAAACATGTCTCATATAGGGCTTTATTTAGATTTTATCAATTGATAGTAAAAACTAATCGATTAAAACTACTATACAGGTATGATCGAAGGAACACAACGCAGAAAGAAACATATTCTACCTTGATGGCAACAAAATTAAAGATGTTAAAAACAGAAATTACTTGGTATCTACATCGACGAAAATCTTCGCTAGACAGACCATGTTGACCAGCTTTGCGCCAATAACGTATCAAAAATTTCACTATTGAGGCAACTTTCCACATATATCCCAACTACAGCCCAAAAATGTTCAATCCTGGGCATATTCTACCGTTAATTGACTATGGCTCAAGTACCTGGGGAACCACGTCAAGAAGTTACTTAGAGAGGCTCAAAACTTCAAAAACGAGCAGCACGAATCATTCGAAATGCACCTTACAACACAACTTATCGGCTTTGGGATATCCCAGTGGTCGCGTACACACCAGTCCGTCATTACACAAAGGCACCGAAAACAACGTCACATGTTTCGTAACTCTAACGTATAGGTTATGAAAACGCCGGAAAGTTGTTGTGGCGAATCCATAAATGCACATTCAGTGTAGATTAATTCACCACAACAACTGTAACAACTGTCTAACTAAACTTTAGATTTACGAAACCTGTACGTTGTTTCCGAAACCTGTGTGTAATGACGGACCAGTGTGGTGTATGCAGTCTATATATCATGATATAAGTACTGTCGGTTCAAAAATGCATAATATGACTCTACCATTTTTCATAAAAATACATGTAGGTAACTCACGGTAAATCGCTAATTACAGATTAATACAGTATATGATATATCCATTACCTGGATAAGTTTATATCTTTTGTTTACAAAGATTCTCATCTATCTTTGAACCAACAGCAGTAGCTCTGACCAATTTTTAGGTCTCTGCTAACTTCATAAAATAGTATGGTAGCTATAGTGCGACCAGCTAACAGAGACTGGGCGTGTCAGACAGCGCTGTCATACACTGTCAAATAAGACCAGTCTACAGTAAAGTGGGTGTAATAGCCTATGTACGCTTTACTCGTGCAACCAACTGAAGCGCAGACGACAAGGGTGGCCAACTATATACGTTAGCATGCTTGGTAAACGTTTATCTTTAGTATGCTACTGGGGACCTGCTGCATTTCATTTTCTGGGATGGATATGTTGTGAAAGTGATGGGGAGGGTAGGTTTGCACTTTATTCAAATTTTGTCTGTATGGCAAAACTGGTTTGATTTTTAAGCCTGATACACTAAAAAATAACTAATTAGAATTCAGCGGGACAAGGGTTAAGTATCTGGATCATGAGAAAAGGGTATACAAACATGAGATTTGGTCTTATCGCATATCCGAAAAAGCCTCTAATAATCGCTCATTCTGACGTGTCCACAGAGACTAGATGTCTAAAAGTTGTTTGGAGTCTTCTTCAACATGCATACTTTGTTTATGCCAGAAGCGAATGCCCTGGCGAGGTCATGCATACATGTAGGCTCGTCAGAGCCTTCGCCACACGCCGATGTAATAAGAACCATCATCTCGTGTGCTGATCAATTTAAAGTATTTATTTTTCATTGAGGACTATTATTTTATTTTCTTATTCAGTATAATTATAATTTGACTAGTTAAAATTTCGAAACATTGTGAGAGCGCATATATCTATTGTTGTTTCAAAGATAGATGAGAATCGTTGTAAACAAACACTGGCCAGTTTACCTTGATTTTGGGCATACAGGTAGTCTCAGTTTACAGTTATAATGAACCTACCACAGAATACTGCATATGCACATGGTTGTGAATACCCCACCTTTACCTGTTTATAAGAAATATAGAATCACCTCATTACTATCCATCTTTGAAACAATAATAGACTATTCAGTTTCCTTGTTATCCAAATTAATTCGAGCTGCCCTTTTCTCACAATGGGCTCAAAACCACTACGGGTATATACAGGTATACAGCTGTAAAGCGTTTCACAGATGAATAAATACACCCTGTCTTTATGGAACGCCATAACTGTCTTATGTTAAGATACGACATTATGTGCTGTCGACAAGTATTACGTACTGTTCATTTTTCATGTCATATTCTTAACTTGGTGTTCTGTTGGCTCAATTTAATCTATTGACATGTTGACTCGTCATTCTGCTATGTCAAATCACCATTTCGTTGGGTTTATCCATTATGTTGTAATTTCAATTCATTTTTTTGTTGCCTTGGTGTGTCGTGTTGTCTCGTTACTTTATAATTCTATAGGCTTCATCTGTTATCTTGTTTGGTTAATTTATCACTAGAGTGTTTTCACATGGCATAGTGTTCTGTTAACAAGTACTGAATGACGTTCGTTCGTAAGATATCTTGTTCATTATCTATGTGATGAAGACAATTCAGCGTTGTGTTGGCTTCATTCATCATGTGGTCATGTCGTTTTGACATTATATTTGCCGATTGTACAATGGTGTCATGCCAAGCCGTCATTACTGTGATGGCAAAGGACCATTATGTACTATTGTAAGATCACTATGTGATGTGAATGAGGCATTATGCGTTTTAAAAGGCCAGTATGTGCTGTTGTAAGACCATTGTGTGTTGTTGTAAGACCTTAATATGCTGTTTTTAGACCATTTTGCGATTTTGACAGAACATCATTTTCTGTAGTTATGATCGTTTATCTTGTTAATTTTCCAAAATATTCTGTTAAATTATAATGTTCTTATATTTATTTCTCATGTCGTTTTGTCCAACATTTACTGTATTGTGTCAGTTTGTCATTACGTTATGTTCATTCATCGTGTTGAGGTCCCATCATGTTGAGATCTAAAAACCAGTACCGCCCTAAGCAACATCCGGACCGACGGAGAATAACGAGTTTCGGTATCGGCTTTTATCGCCTAAATAGATCAAGCTCCCCAACAGAGGAAATAGTTTTTCTGAAGGTCTCTTGTCCCCAAAATGATTAATAATTTCGCATGAATTTTGGACAATGAAGTCTACTTTAAATACATATAATCATATAGTAAAGGAAAAGTATCATTTTATATCAAAGATAAGGTTTTGTAGACAGATTTCGTCAAAAAAGTTAAATACGCGAAATCAACTTGTTTCTCCAATAAGCTACACCCTGTTCGACGCATTATTTCACCAACAGCTTCAAGATGTCGTCAATCCTTCGGCTTTTGCGGGAATTGAACATGATAACTCTTCTTAATCAGTTCTCTCTGCGAGACTCATAAGGCAGTGCCATCATGATTAAATGTGTACAAATGTACGATAAAGTAAAAATTAAGTCTGATACAGATATAATCCCCTATCCTTCTCAGCAAAGTTGAAAAATATTGAAACCGCATTTTCTACTATCTAGGTTACAAAACAGTGTACAAAATTGTCTAATCACTGGTACATGTGGTGCCATTTACTTATTCATTCTTTACTGCAGAATTCCTACATAATTCCGGATCCGCGTTACCAATAATTTCAAGAATGACCTGACAAGTTTACATGATTAAAATAAACTGCTCCACTTGAAACGTTTGTGTTTAATCTACATGTACTGTGCTGTTACAACCGCAGGGAATGTGTAGAATATGAATCCCGTGCAAAATATGAAACCAGTGCAAAATTGCACAGGTTCCATATATGCTGTACATTCAAAATGGTTTATACGTATGTGCATCATCTAAAGTGGTCCTGGCATCTAAATTGGTTCTGGCATCTATTATGGTCCTGACCAGCCTCTATATTGGTCCCGACTGACATCTATAATCATGGTGCGCTAAGCATACTCTAAAATGGTCCTGAGCGCTAAATGTAAATATGCAAACCTAATGTTTTTTCAACTTAAAGGGCTTCCACCGCAAAAATAATCATATAGCCAGGACACGAGCCATTTGTGTGCGTGCGTGCGCGCGTGCGTGCGTGTGTGTTTTGCAGGATTTTGTTAGCCCCGCGCCCTATCTAACGCATATGCCGTTTTATTATCCCCACACTTTTTTAAAAAAGCGAAGGGGATATTGTAATCGCCTCCGTCCGTCCGTCTGTCCGTCCGTCCGTCCGTCCGTCTGCCCGTCCGTCCGTCCGTCCATCTGTCCGTTATGCTATCTCCTCCTAAACTATTGGACGAAATTCAACCAAATTTGGTGTGTGAGTAACTGACATGAATGGGGCGTGCAACGTCAAACTTTTTTGCCCCGCCCCCTGGGGCCCTGGGGAGGGGTCAAAAGGTCATATATCATTTAATTTCAATTACAAAGTCAATTACAAAGATTTTTATACTAAACTTTGTGTGTGCTCTCACAAATGAAAGATACAAAACATATCAGATGGGATTTTCATTCTGTCCCCTGGGTCATGCCCCAGGGGTGGGACTTTGGGGCTCTGAGGGTACCCAGGGGGCCAAAAAAATTTTTCAAACATGGTCATGTGGTATATCAAATCGACGGGGATGACCAGCAGAACAGAATGCAAGTAAAATTTTCATCCTAGGGTCAAACTGGTGACCTTGGGGTTAGGTCAAAGGTCAAATATCATTAAATTTCGGTTACCATGTCAATATCAAGATTTTAATACCAGATTTTGTGTGTGTTCTCACAAACGAAAGATACAAAACATATCAGACGGGATTTTTTTATTCTGTTGCCCGGGTCATGCCCCAGGGGTGGGACTTTGGGGCACTGGGGGTACCTAGGGGGTCAAACATATTTTTTTTTCAAACATGGCCATGTAGCATATCAAATCGACGGGGATGACGAGCAGAACAAAATGCAAGTAACATTTTCATCCTAGGGTCAAACTGGTGACTTTGAGGCAAGGTCAAAAGGTCAAATAGCATTAACATGTCAATGTTAAAGATTTTTATACCAAATTTTGTGTGTATTCTCACAAATAAAAGATAGAAAACATATTGAGCAGAATTTTCATTCTGTTGCCAAAATCATGCCCCGGGGAAGGACTGCGGGTAGCTGGGGGAGTCAAAAACTTTAGCGTGGGGATTTGCGGTGACGCCCCATCGACTGCGCGCTCTAGTTTTAAATATCGTGCGCAAAAATGAAATTCCATTTGAGACAACTCCGTGTGTGCGTGCTTCGTACGCACGAGCTTTCATTCGCATGGAATAAAAAATGTTCGATGTTTATGAGATAATGCAGCCCCGCCCCCTTGGGGCCGTGGATACCGGGGACATAGCGGGGCTTAAGTGCCTGGATTAAACCTACGATGTGTCCCCGCAGTGCCGTGGGTGTGCCGAGGTTTTAATTTCCAGTTTAAATAGGGTTTGTCTAAAAGGTCCTCTTAATCATCTTTTTAGCGGTGTCTGAGCCCGACTCTCACATCCGGCGGTGCGTAAGCAAAATTCCCAGAAAAACTTTCAACCATCTTATGCCATCTCCGCGGAGATTGCAACTTTTATTGATCTCTATAGGCCTTGAGCTGGCTATAGACCCCCTCCCCCCCCCCCCCCAGGGGGAATTTTGTACACTATGATTTTCTGAAACTACATTATATAAGACACAAAATAAAAGATGTTAGCCCTCTGAGAGTGGCAGCGTTAACGTGTAACATCATGTTATATACGTTACCCCCAAAAATAGCATTAAATGTTCCTGATAATGTCTCAACCATGACATGTTCGTACATATTTGCATGCTGACACAGGTTTATGGACTTCTTATAACACAGTTACATATTTCTATATTAATTTTATAAATATCTTGAGTTATTACCGTTATATACGTTACTTAATGTTTCCTGCGTTATTTCCGAGTATCGGCATGGTATTTAATGAATACACTTGTATTACATCTGTCACAGAATATAGTAAATCTATAAGACTGCTACTTAAATGATTTTAAGTTCTTTATTATGGTCGCTTTCACTATTTTTTCAGGCCCATGTTATGTATGTTACCTTCAAAATAGCATTAAACATTCTAGTAAATGTCTCTAACAAGTCCTGTTTATACTTATTTGCATGCTGGCACAGGTTTATGTACTTCTTCTAACAAGGTTTACCTTTTTAAGTATTCATTTAATAAATGCCATGAGCTTTAACTGTTATGTGTGTTACCAAATGATACATACGTTCTGAGTATCTGTATAGCAGTTGTTGACTATACATGTATAAAGTCTGTCAGAGAATCTAGAAAATATACAGCTCAGTTCTGGGCAGGGTATATGGATATAATTCAGATGGTGTTCACACTGATTAGGGCTACAAAGAAAACAACTTTGAATTGCATTTCAGCTCTATCTGTATGCATTGTTCCCAATGTTAATTGCAAACGATCACAACAGCTACGCACAATATGTACCTGTGTAATTGATTACACATATAAATTAATCTGATACACATCGCAGATGCAAAGAACTTCTCAAATAAAATGGGTTTATTGTGACACGACCATTGGTTCTTTGCTTGAGAAATGCTTTTGAGATAACTATGAGGCAAACAATAAAGAGGTATTATAGGCTTCAGAAACTAGAGCTACCCTTCGTACTACAGATGGATTGGTGTATTACTCATCACATCAGAGCTCAATATATTGAAACAACTCTTCAATGCACTGAAATGAAATACGAGTACTAAAGGCAGTTTCAGGCTTCACCAATCCTTTTAGTTCTAGTTTTGAAGACAATGAACTGTGCTTTTTTGTCTTTCGGTGTTCCTGCTAAGCCTGGCATAGTTAATATCTTATTGAGGCTGATGACATTGGCAGGAAGGCTGTTGCAGACTGCATTGAATCACTTTTAGTTAAAAATCTGTCTTTCACAACCCCATAAAATGCTACAAGCTAATAAAGTTTTGAGGTTTGCGAGGTCAAGCAAGAAGATATTGTCCAATTTACAAAACGTAAACAGCCAGCTAAGGGCTTAAAGGAGCATCTTTGGTCAGCATGACTTTCTTTCTATTGGACATATTGTTGACCTTGAGTTGATACTTCGGTTCATTCTGGGACCTGTACCATGGTCACTGTCAACTCCTGATAGAATTTCCACCAAAACTGACAAGTCCAAACTTCTGCATGGCTTGCAATCACACATTGAACCAACATTAGATTGGCTATGTAGTGCTGCACATAACTGTGATTTTAATGCCATAACTACAGAGCATAATAGCTTTTCCTTTCACCTTCAAGGATCTGATGGCACCAATATTCAACCAGGCACTAAAGGCAGGGCATGTTGGTTTTGTCACTTATAAATATGCACAATGTATAAGCAGCAGTTTATAGTCTCAGAAATGTCTTAGAAACTTTCTAGTGGGGGGAGGGTTCTCTATCAGTATAAATGGCAGCAGTCTATAAAGTCTTAAAGTTCTATTGGGGGGGAGGGGTTCTCTATCAGTATAAGTGGGAAGGAAACAAATGTTACACGTTAACGCTGCCACTCTCAGAGGGCTAACATCTCCATGTACACATATACTGATAGAGAACTATCATTACCTGGGTGTTTTGTTCAACACTGGTGTATGCAACAAAAGGTGCACCTTCTGAATGTCAACAGCATTGGCAAGGATATGAGGGAAGAGATCTACAGTAATACACTGTTTAACAGATTGTGACACTACCAATGTGCCGATGTGTTAGTAACATGGAAAGGTTGTTCCTACCAAACTGATAGAGAACCCCTCCCCCCACCAGTCCATAAACATTCTAAGCAGGGTAGGAAAACAAATAAAGAATTGCTCTAGGCACTCATTGGTGATATGAAGCCCTAACATGTGCTATTTATGTAATTGTGAATAAGCTGCAGTATGACATGTTTCTGAAAAGAGTACCAAAGCCATACACATACCTCAACCCTGCTTTTTTGTCCTTAAGTGGTACATACAGAGATTGAACTATCAAGTCTTTCTCATGAAAACAAGTGAGCCTATTCAGATATGGACAAAATGTGTGTAAAATAAATGGGAAGGAAATCAAGTACCTCTGGGTGAAAGAAAACTTGATTGTACCCTAACAAAAGAGCCACAGAATTAAATTTTACATTTTGTGTGATAAGGGGTTACCATGCTCAAAACTCAACAACTTGAACAATATAAAAGATAGAAAAATAATATTTGCAGTTTCCAAAAGGTACATAAACATACTTTAATACGAATTGAGTTAGTTAGCACGTTCACATTTAAAAAAAATATCAAACTATATTAGTTTCATAAATCATTTCTATAGGAATAATGAAAAAAAGTAACATACATAACACTTTGGGGTGAATATTTGTTTTCAAAGGGTCATATCTGTGATGCGAAAATAGCTTACATGGATGATATAGCCAATTTGTAAATCTTACCTTATGGTTTGCACTTTTCAGAAGTCATGTCATTTACTAAAATTATCAAAGATGTTGATGGGTAATTTATATAATTGGCTGTTACAAGGTAATGGTGCCATTACCAGAATGCTAGCATATTGCAAAATCCTCGCAGGATGAATCTGATAGAGGATTAATAAGCTGTTTAGGAAAATTCTTTAAACCCTTGGATAATATACAAAGATTTGCTCTATAACTTCTACCTGACGGATTTTCTTTGATCTTTTAAGTTGTTACTCGCACATTGCACTCTATGTTACAAACTTTCCATGAATATTATGTTAACTATATTTGATGTCTCTATAAAAGAAAAGAGGGTTTATGGTAGTTTATGTTTTGAGTTACTTCCCCAGCAAATGAGCCAGAGTAAAAAGAAGTACATGGACCTGTGCCAGCATGCAATTACGTACAAGCAGGTCGTGTTGGAGACCATATCTTGAACGTTTAATGATATTCAGAGAGTAGCGTTTGTAACCTGGGCTGTAAAATAGTATAAGACACCATAATAAGGAACTTTAATTCATTTGAATAGCAGCCTTATAGATTTACTACATTCACTGACTGATGAAATACATGTATAGTCAATAACTGCCATACTGATACTTGGAAATACAAATGAAACACTAAGTAACATATACAACGGCAAAAACTCAAGATATTTATAAAATAAATGCTAAAATTATGTAACTGTGTTATAAGAAGTTATTAAACCTGTGCTAGACTTCAAAAAAGTCTGAATATGTCATGTTGGAGGCACTTTCAGGAAAATTTAATGTTATTTTGTGGGTAACGTACGTAACATGATGTTACCCGCTAACGCTGCCACTCTCTGAGAGCAAACATATTTCATTTTGTGGCTTATATTATGTAGTATCTAGAAATCATAGTGTACGAAATTCCCCCTGGGGGGAGGTGGGGTCTATAGCCAGCGCGAGGCCAAGAGAATTACATTTTACATTTTTGTGCGATATGGGGGTACCATGTTCAACATCTAATAACTCAAAAAGTGTATAAGATAGAAACGTAATGTTTGCAGTTTTGAAAAGATAATTAAAATGTCTTTAGTATAATACCAAATTAATGAACATAAACTGGTTTCAATAAAATTTAAGACAAACTACATTAGATGCATTTATCATTTAAAAGAGGGTTCACTTAAAAAAATGTAACATACACTACCATCGGGGTGACTATATTTGTTTTCAAATGTCAATATCTGTGGCCCAGTAGTAGCTTACTTAGAAAATATAACCAATTTGGAAATCTTACCTTATCTTTTGCACTTTTCGGAAGTCTTAAAAAGAATTTTAATTATCAAATATTTTGTAGGGTAACGTATGTAACAGGCTGTTACAGCTTAACGCTGCCATTGTCAGAGGGCTAACATGTTGCAAAATCCTTGAATGGGACTCTGTACACTTGAATTGACCTCTGTGGCAATGACAGGGATTCTGGATACTTTTGATGATCTATAGTGGCAATGGCAGGGGCTCTGGATACTTTTACTGACATCTAGTGGCAACTACAGGGTTTCTGGCTACTTGTACTGACCTTTAATGGCAATGATAGGGACTCTAGATACTATTACTGACCTCAAGTGGCAATGATAGGGAGTCTAGATATTAGTACTGATATCAAATGGCAAGAACAGGAACTCTGGATACTTTTATAGCCAACAATTGGCAATTAGTGGGGCTCTGGATATTTGTGTTGACCTATAGTGGCAATTACAGGAACTCTGTATACTAGTACTGCTTTCTAGTGGCATAAGAAGGACTTTTGATACTTTTACTGATCTCTAGTGGAAATGGCTGGGACTTTAGAAACGAGTACTGACCTCCAGTGGCAATTGCGTTGACTCTAGATAATTTAATTGATCTCTAGTGGCAAGGACAGGGCCTCTGGATACTTTGACTGATATTTAGTGGCAATGACGGGGACTTTGTATACTTTAACTGAACTCTAGTTGGGATGTCTAGGACTCTGGATATTAGGACTGATCTCTAGATGCAGAAAAAGACTCTCGATACTTTTACTGATCTCTAGAGGCAATGACTGGGACCCTTGATACTGACTATTGATTGACACGTCGGTACCCACACATAAATATTGAGCGCTATCTCCCCTCCCCCGGTATAATTGTTCAAAGAATCTCTGCTCGTAAATAATCAATCAATAATTTGCAAAAGATATGGTCCAACCATTGAAGCCGGAATGGGTAGTAAATTCAGAATGTTTTAAGTACACTTCAAAGAATCCCTCTGCCCCGAATCCCCCTACCACCCCCCCCCCCACACACACAAACCGGTCCGTCGTGTTTTAGTCATTTTTGCCCTAATGTATAATTTTTTTTAAATGCTATGATGCCTCTTATATCCTCTAGGCCCTACATGGAAGGGGTCCCTGGTATCACATATCCCTTAAACTATTTCGAAAAACAGTCCCGTATCCCTGAAAAGAAATTAAATATCACCAAAATTCACCCAAATTCAGAAAGCTTTGTATCATGGTGACACCATAACCCATATGCATAGGAACATGCTGCCCCCCCCCCCCCCACAATAATTTGGTGGGGGGGGGGGGCAGAATAGCCTTTGGCCCCTCCAGTAATCTGTCTTAATTGACATATCACTTGGTGTTAAATAAGTTACTTCCACAAATTGTTGTTAATTAAAATTTCCTCACTCGCTTCGCTCGCTCGGAGTTTTTAAACTTGTTATAAAATGCTCTGAGAGCAGACAATTTGCTCAGATTTCAATACTTTTTGGTTCTTTTAGTCAGCAGGCTTTAATTATTTTGTATATGTATGTATGTATAACTGCATGTATACTGTATCATTCTTTCAGAGAAACTGGATTTTCAAGTTTTCCTATTATTCCTATTGTCTATCTCAATTTTTATAGATCTACAATTTTTCTCCAACCTTTTATCCTGCTTTGCTTTTTGCTCTGAAATCCCTTTCAGAAACAGGCTCCAAACAAAAGTGTTTCTCACTCGCTCAAGTAAAGTGTTATATTTGGTTTATGGTCCTGTTTTTATCCCTCTTAGCTTTTTATTCTGAAATCCAGGGGTGGGTACTGGGTACTCTGATATTTTCGTATATACGTAGGCTAGGACCATTTTTTGGGTTCAAAATTTTGAATTTCAATATTTTTGGGGGTTTTCAGAAAAAATGAATACTTTTGGGGGTATGATGAAAATGCGGATATTTTTGGGGGTTATCACTAAAGATGACGAGATGACACAGTAGATGCTGCGTACAAGTCTGCGTACCAAGAAAAAATTAGAGTACACCCTTGGGTCTGAAATACCTTTGCCAAAAATTTTCTTCGCTCACTTCGCTCGCTTTTGCTCAAATGATATATTTGGTTTCTAAACGGACGCCCTTTCATGATTGCCTTGATTTTACTGATGCATCCACATGTGTATATATTTGTGCATGCATGTGTGTATGTATGTTTTGTAATGCACACGCCGGCCTAAGCATTGAAGTTGACCTCGCTGTACATATGTGTATATATGTATGCATGCATGCGTGTAGGTATGTTTTGCAATGCACACGACCCCCCCCCCCCCCCCCAAGCATTGAAGTTGACCCCGCTGGATATGCCACTCTCCTCTACCTCCCCAATATTGACAAGCTTCCTACGCCTATGTACCCCTAAAATACAAAAATTCACAAAAGTATCCCATGTCCCTTTAATTATTTGGTCAATATTCCTATATCCCTAAAAACCCTTCCAAGGCCTCATCTTTTCCGGACGACATGTCGGTTCATGTCGTTGTACTTAGATCGGTAGTCTCTGTATGCTTCCGTCAGAAGGTACATGCGGAACACCTCTGCTTCCACAGTCGGTCTGATTACAAACTCACCGAGACCTTCAGAAAACATGTCAAGAAGGTTGCAACTTTTGGGGAGTTTGGTCTGATTACCGCAGGATCTCACAGCTCTGAATTCTGACAACGGCGGGGACACTAGTTACTGGGGGATCAGCCAATGTAGCAGAGAAAATTGGGAGTAACCGCTCACCCCTCCGCATCCCACCCTCTCCTATGAACATATATCCCAAATCCATCAGCTTTAAAAGAACTTATGGTGAAAAGACCCTAGAGCGAAACGACCATGTTGAGGGTCGTTTTTGTAGTGTGACATATCAATGTTTCAGCCAATTGCACAGTTGACCAGCGTACCGTTTGTTTTTCAAATCGGAAGCTACTACTGAACGGAAGTTCTACTGATAGGGCCTTAAGTCTTTTTAAAATTGGTGTGGTAACTACGCATCAAAATACATTTCAAAGCTTACTCATCATTCACAAACGGTCGTGAAAACTTGCATTTTGGCTCCCATCCCTCATTTTTTTCTTAAAACTGGGTACAATTTCCGCCAAACTTTGAGAGAATGCATTGCTATTTTTCAAAGAGTAAAACTGCTGAAATATTAAGGCAAGACGTGATCTTTAAATCCAAAAGTTTGATTCTTCTTTCTGCACATGCGTACTAAAATGTAAAAAAAAAACGCTTGTCATTGGAAAGTTGAAATTCGTGTCCACATGCTTCCCTGAACACTCCCTTGACTTAAGATACCCTTTAGACAATGAAACGACGCTCCATACGTACACCACATATGTAAAGGGCACCCTGGGTCAAGGGGGAACAGGGTTGTATAGGTTATTGAAGGCAACAAACATCTGACAAACGCAAACCGATTTGCAAAATAGTCGGTTTATTAAAATATATAGAATTGATTGCGATAGGCCTTGTTCTCATGACAGTTACTAAAATAGCATGCACAGTTGATGATCAAAATAAATTCACGTTCAAAACTAAGCAGCGAGTTATTATAATGGAAAATTGGAAACTCATTTTGGTTTTAAATATATGGACTAGAATGCAAGGATGGCTGGCTCTATATTCCTGTTTGCTAGTTTAACATTCCTCCCATCAAAATAAAAATACTGTGTTCAGGGCCCACCATATTGGCGACTTTGTCTTGCTTATTTGTATATCTCTGTTCGTATAGCTGCGATCATTATTGCATGCATAAATCGTGCTATTTTATTCAAAAATGTAGTTGTACATGTAGCCTTAATATTTCTTAATAATAATAATAATAATAATAATAATAATAATAATAATAATAATAATAATAATATATTTTGCTAACATTAATGTATCACGCCCATATATATATACAAAAGCAGGAAATGTTGTTTTGTAACCTAGATACGGTTGTGATGTGAATACGCTTTCAAACTTAGATATATTAATTGCAGTAATATGAAATGTTAGTTTAGGTGGCAAATTGATTAATTGAAACACAATAAACAGTTATTGTTTTAAATATGAACACCTTCCATCAAAAAATGAAAGAGGAGTACGAGTTTGGAGCAATAAGAAATATTTTTTGTTTAAAAATGACATTAATCTTTGACCCGAAGGTCAATCCATATTCCGAGACCTTTGTTGTTATGTACACACCAATATGTCAATATGAACAGCCTCAATCATGTAAGACGAATTTGAACTGTAGATAACTTTGAAGTATATGTGACCTTGACTCTAGTGTAATATTGGCAATTTGAAACCTTTGTTTTATTGTGCACATCATAAGCAATCATTTTACTGTACATGAGCTCCCTTCATCAAAAATAAAAGAGAAACTCGCGTTACGGGATGTAGAATTTAGACATATTTTACGTATATATTACCTTGACCTTTGATTCTAATGTTATATCAATAATCTAAATAGCCTGTTGTCATCAACACCCCATAGGCAAATATGAACATCCTCGGTCAAATAATGAACACGGAGTTCGCATTGCGAGCCGTAAGACAGGTTTTGACAGATGTTAAGTATATGTGACCTTGCCCTTTGACTACAGGGTCACATTGGAAACCTGAACAGCCTAGTTTTATCCACGCTAAATGAGTACAATACATGTTTATCCGAATTTGTTTGGCCTTGAGTCGTTTTGGCCTAAAAGGGACTACAACTGTGTGGCAGAAATACGGACAAACAGTTAGGCATTCGGTCAAGTTGATGCCTATATGTGTGGTATCTATCTAAATTTGTGTCTGTCTGTCTGTCTGTCTGTCTGTCTGTCTGTCTATTCATCATCCTATCAGCCCAAATACCTGTCTGGTATGTGTGTGTGTTTGTGCGTGTGTGATACAGAAGAAAGGTGTCCCGCGTTTTTAATATTTTAAGCAGTATTTTTTCAACTTTGCTGAGAAGAATAAGGGATTATATCTGTATCAGGCTTAATTTTTGCTATAACGTAGACATTAAACGATGGTGACCCTGCCTTATGAGTCTCGCAGAGGGGTTGACTTAGCTGATAAAGATCTTCTTGCAAATGAGTCTTACGTTTATTCTTTTTCGTTTTTAACTATCAAAACTGCGTGACCAAAAAAGACTGAAGTCTGGACCCAAACGAGTAAAAAATGCAATAAAATCACACACAGAAGCGCCCGTTAATTCTACATTTATTTCCTGAGGATGGGGGAGGGGAGGACCGGGATCCCTCATGCCTTCTCCCTTTCTCGTTACTATACTCCGCCGGGCCACTTTCATATTCACGCTGAGGGGCACTTCTGCAATTCGGTAAAAATATCAAATCTATTTCGGTGATAAAAGCCGGTATCGAAAATCGTTATTCTCCGGAGACTAACTTCGGCTTCAATCGGATGGTCCGGTAAGGGCTTTTACCGATAACCGCGCGGTACTACCAACACGATGATTTGAGATTACATAATGACGAACTAACACAATACAATAACCATTTGACAGAACGAAAACCTGAACTGTTCAACATCGCATGATGGTCTGTCTACATTGCCTAATTATCTGTTAACATCACATAATGGCCTGTCAACACCACATAATGGTATGTTAACATCCGTCATATAATGGTCTGTTAGCATCACATAATGGTCTTTCAAACTCACATAATGCTGTTTAAACATCACACAATGGACTGTTTACATCACAAAATGGTCTTTTAACATTACATAATGGTTTGTCAAAATCACACAGTGGTCTGTCAACATCACATAATGGTATGTTTACATCATATAATGGTCTGTCAACATCACATTATGGTCTGTCAACATCACATAATGGTCTGTCAACATTACATAATGCTGTTTCAACATAACATAATGGACTGTTAACATGACATAATGGTCTTTCAACATCACATAATGGTTTGTCAACATCATATAGTGGTCTGTTAACATCTCATAATGGTGTGTCAACATCACAAAAAGGTCTGTCAACTTCCCGTTATGTCTGTTAACATCACATAATTGCATAATAACATCACATAATGGTCTTCCAACATCACATAATGGTCCTACAACAGCACATAATGGTCCGTTAATATCACATATGGTCTGGCAACATAACATAGTGGTCTGTCAACATCACACCATAGTCTTGCAACAGCACACAATGGTCCGTTAACATCACATAATGGGCTGTTAACAACACATAGTGGTCTGTCAGCATCACACCATGGTCTTACAACAGCACATAATGGTCTGTTAACATTACATAATGGTCTGTCAACATCACATGGTGGTCTGTCAACAGCACATGATGATCCGTTAACATTATATAATACCTGCCGACAGCACATAATGTCATGTCTTAACATAAGACAGTTATGGCGTTCCATATGTCTTACCGATTTTTAAATGGAAATGTCAACGGGTGTGTCTTTGCTAAGAACCGCCCAGTCTCTCTTAACTGGATTTAGTGGAGGAATAACTTTACGCACAAAAATATCAGATTTTAACTCGAAATCAAATAACAACAAGTACCAAATGGTTTATACATTGGCATTCATGCTACAGTTCCATATGACACATATTATACACTTATCTTTATTCCATGATATAAATAAATAAATAAAATAAATAAATAATTAAATAACACAACGCTATAAAACGCCGCTAATGATTCCTTTGTTTGCGATCTTAATACAATCTCATAAGACACATACATGTACATGCACATATGTTTACTCCACTGTTTATGATAAATATATAAATGCATTTGAATAAATAAATAGATAAACAAATAAATAAATAAAACTTACCATTTTGTGGGGTAAAATTCCCTTTGTTTGCGATCACAATACAGTTTCATAACTTACACATAGTTATTCTAGTGGCACTGCCAAAAACAATAGATCACCTTTCCGATAGTACAGTTAATGACCCAGTTCCGAATCACTTTTACTTCAAAGCGTAATCCAAATAGTTGCTCTGAGTAAATAAGATATCTGATTTACTATTCCAAAGCACTATCATTCCCCTAAATTATGAGTCTCAATTTGTATCATTCGGACTCTGCTATGTGTCATACCACGGCTTCGAAGTAGGCCGCCAATTTGCCTAGTTGCGGGTCATTTGCCCAGTTTCGAATCACTTTAGAAATTCTAAGAAATTACCTTCAGTAGTACAGATGAATTAAGGTTTTGACATTGTTGGCTTAATCACTACTTCCAATGACGAGTTTGGCGCATTATTTTTGTTTGCTGCTTTCGAAGCAGCAAACTTTCAGATTGACTTTTTCGGAAATCCGGTCATGCGCACTGCAGAGTAGCTGTCTGACGCAACCCTGTCATTGTTATTAATAGTCGGGTATAGCGCAATACCGCCGCCTGTGAATTTTGATTTGGGACCGCTAAAATGGAAAATCATTATAAAGTTCAGCTTGGAACGGCCAGATGCAAGTCATTATAGAAAAGTTTAAAAAGAAAACGACTTACCTTTTAAATGGTTTACGCATGCGCGGATCCAGAAAGTTTTGTCAGAGGGGTCCAACTTTTTGTAAGCGGGCCACCAACGGCCCGCCAGCGAAACGCCATTCAAATGGGGTTTCGCTAGGGGGCCGCGTTTCGCTAGCGGGCCGCGTTTCGCTAGCGGGCCGCGTTTCGCTAGCGGGCCGCGTTTCGCTAGCGGGCCGATGGTGGCCCAACACTGAATGCTGGCTTGTAAGCTTTGTGGTTTTACAGGGGATCCGGACTAATAATGCTTAGAAACCCTATATTTTAGTGATCGGGTCGGGACCCCCTGTCTCCCCCTCTGTATCCGCACATGTTTATTTATTTATCCATTTGCATTAATCCATTTTTCCGCAATTGCGTTTGAAAACTAAAACTAAAGTCCATCCGTGGAGCAAGCACACTCGTAAAAATAGCTATGAGACAAAAGTGACCACAATGAAAGAAATGATGCAACACTACTGACTAACCCTTTACCTGCGAGTAGCTTTAACTCTTTTGCATGCTGAGCCATGATGACATCATTCAGAGAGCCCTCGAAAATGCAGGTCACAGAATGAGACAAGTCAATATATATATGTACAAGATCGGCGCATTTTTTCTGCTTCCCACAACTTATGTATCAGCGCGTGCTTATTTCATATAAAGTCCCTGTACATATGTACAATGTAGAACCAGATAAAATATCCAGAATCATGTACCTAATCATGTTTTGAAGTGTCACTAGTCGCTCGAGCAATGAAAAATGAGCCATTGCATGAGAAAACCTGTCTTTCGGGATTGGCTTCACTGTAAAAGCGAGTGGATCTATCATACGCATGCGCGGATCCAGAGGTCCGGACCCCCACCCCTGGAAATTCACAAAATCTATATTAACATTTGCCACCCCCACCCCCCCCCCTGGAAAAAATTGGACCCCCTCCCCTGTAAAATGTTGGACCCCCTCTGGAACCTTAAAAATATAGTTTTCCTTAAAATAAACCATTGATTCCCCTCTGTAAAACGGTAAAAAAGCTGATGCCTAAAAAACGTTATCAGAGTTTTTTTTCGGACCCCCCTCCCCCTGGCAAAAATTCCTGGATCCGCGCATGCTACTACCATAAAGCCAACAGTGTTGGATGCACATGCTAGCGTCCGAGGAAGAAAAAGTAAATCTCGGTTTTTGTGACGGTGTAGCCGAGCAATTTTATATCGCGAATTGGTGAGTTTTCATGCAAACCCATGAAAGGGAGACAGCTCATGGGCGGATTACAGAGGGAGGGGGGGACGCAAGGAGTCCGGACCCCCCCCCCCCCCCTAAAAAATCACCAAAAATAGTGTTTCTAAGCATACTAGTCAGGTTCCCCTTAAAATCACAAAGCTACCAAGTCAGCATTCCATGTTGGGTCATCAATCAGCGAAACGCCAATTTAACTGTGTTTCGCTGGCAGGCCAATGATGGCCCGCTTTTGTGCTTTTTGGATCCTCTCTCCCATCATCAACTAAAAAAAAACGTTGTCAAAGTTGGACCCCCCCCCCTCCCCCGGACAAAATTTTCTGGCTGGGTAATCATGTTTTATGTGCGAAGCCAAGGCCACCACGTGCTAACAACAACAGCGGTGGCTTTGATCTTAGACATCATGCTGTCCTTGAGACTTTGTCTGCGGCCGACAATAATAGCTGACAGTTTGGGCCCAGATCTGGCCCAACAAAATGTTTAATGTTTTTATTGATAAGACTGTGCGGTGCGCAGGCTGATGCGACTTCGTTGGTCTCATACAACAAAGTCGGGGTACATCACATCTACGGACGTGTGGTAAGGAAAGCAAATTCTGATATCACAGGGGGTTAACTCAGTCACAGTGCGGGGTGATTCTTTATGACAGTTGTCAATGATGCTTTATGAAAAGGGTTACAGGTTCTTTACTTTGGGTCAATGATTCTTTACAAGTTTCTATGCTCATGCCAAACGCGGGGTGAAAATGGTAATATTCGACAGTTTTAGAGTCAAATTTTGTTAATAGACATATAAGCAGCATGTTTCATGATAGTCTATGCATTTATCATACAGTTTAGCTGTCCAACAATTCACCAGTTACACTAGAGATGCTAAGTTGCAACAAATGCCATATGTGTATATTTCATGGTTTTATCGAGCCAAAAACGCTTGGAAACGAACCATTATATAATAAATTTGGTATCTGAAGCTTAAATTCTTCCTTTGATATACGTTTTAGCCAATTTCAACATTTTTCGAAGTTAATGGTTCTTTATGAAAGGTTACAAATGCTTTATGAGCCTAAAATTCGGGTTACAGGTTCTTTTAGAAAGTTATTACATATTCTTTATGAAAGAAGTTACAAGTTCTTTATGAGACAAATGCAATTTCGTCCTGATATACAGCCGTAATGATTTTTTGCCCCAATAAATGGGCCGCTGGTATGTGCGACCAACAAAGGCTCAGACCAGCCTGCACATATGCGCAGTCTGATCTGAGCCTTTGCTAGTCGCTTAACTATTATATGACTGTTAAGCTATTGACCGATTAGCATTTGTAGTTTCTAAGCTTAAAAGGAGGCCGCACAGGCTCGTCTGAGTCTATTCGTGCCAAAATGCCACATCGCTGGAAGTTTCTTGTCCCGGCTCAAATGTCTTTGTTGGTTTGTGTTGCTGTTAAGAAAAAGTTGAATTTTGACCTATTGACCCTATCCTCAGGGTCGGGGTGGGGGGGGGGGTAGGAGAGGAGGGGGTACGAGAGGGGGAAGTCAACAATTTTTCCGTCATATTACGGCATCCAACACTTTACTGGGCAAGCTTAGCTAAGGAGGTAATGCCCTATTCCACACAGAACACGAATCCCCAGAATCATAAAGAATCGATAAATGTTAGGATTCGTGGAGAATTGTATTTTTTTTCAACCCATACGTGATGTTCTACGATTCAGTGGAAATACTGCAATAAGTTAAAGAAATGACCACGAATTAGTTGAGAATATGCCGAATGCAGCACGAATTGGGCACGAATGAACAGAAATCCGCGGCGATACGTGATGATTCGCGAGATTTTCCCTCACGACAGTTATAAAAAAAGGTCCATCCATGCTTCGGGGGCATTAGTTCCAAAATGAATGATCCTCGTATGTCAGCTGTAATATTTGTCAATTCGTGGGATTCGGGCCCTGTGTGAAATAGGGGTATAAAACAGTACTTGTTGCACATACTTTCACTTGAAACTGACCCTTATTGAATCAGCGGAAGTTGGCGAATGAACGTGTTTTCATGACCAATCTCCAGGTAATAATGGACTTTAGTAGGGTCGCAATGAAACTTACGAACCCTAGATGAACCACTGGGCTTGCCTCCGACTGTGCTGCAGGACCAAATAAAAAATTATACTCTCGTACGAATATTACCGATAGCATGAAGGTGTACCACTAGACTGATATCCGTCATAGATGCTAATATTTCCCTTATGAATCCATACCAACCGCTACCATTCCAAGGGAGTGCTGTGGCTCAGTGATAGAGTGCTTGGCTCAGAACCGAGTGGTTGCGGATTCGAGCCTCACCAGCGTCACTGCGTTGTGCCCTTGAGCAAGACACATTCATCATTGCTTAATACTGGTTCAACCCAATAAGACCCGTCCTGGCATAACTGAAAGATTGTTGACTGGGACATAAAGAATCCACTCAGCCACCATCTCACAAGTTCAAGGTAACAACTTCAACTCAGATGTCTGTCCATCGATCATACATGCTTCGTGTCCTCTAGCTCTGTATCTCATTACAGTTTAAGATATCCTCATGAAACAGACATCAATCAACATAAGACGACGTGTAAAACACAAGGACTTTAGCTCTGTATTACCCATTTAAAAAAATATGGCCCGTTAAAACGGAAAATTGTAGATTTTGCAATTTAAATCGTGCCCGCTCTGTAATAGAAGTACCTCGCCCAATAACCATTATTGTTTATGGTAAGACTAGAAATATTTTCTTCTAACGTGCATGGACATCGATTTTAGAATTGCTTTAATTTAATCCACTTACCAATTACAACAAAAGCTGTCTGCGTTTGTCGTATGCTGAATGTTTTTGAAGTCTCTTAAGCAAACAGTGTAGACCTAAACAGACTGTTGCTGTTTGCTTCTGTGCTTATATATTAGTCAATAATCTAAACAAATATATGCAGCAGCCGAATATTGGGTGTAGTGATCAACCGCAGTTTTTGGCTGGCTTTTGGAGGTTGTAACAGACATCCTTTGATTTTTATACATACTTTCAAACTTGATTGTCACTCATCGAATGACGACATGTTTTTGCATTTTTGCAGACAGATGGCGCAAATTTGTTGTTTTTGCCAATTTTAAAAAACTACACCCAATATTTCAAGTCTAGCTACTGTCCTGCCAGCCAAGAGTGACAGTGATGCCATGTTTTGTTTACACTTGTTAGGTAAAGCATTAACTTGTACACTCCAGCTGAGCTAACGCAAATCGATAGATCACTTGTGTATTAATCCTATCCTGTGGATAGGATTAATACACAAGTGATCTATCGATTATAAGTCCCTGATAACATTGTAAACAAAACATGACGTCACTACCACTCTTGCCTGGCAGGACAGTAGCTTTTACAGCTCAAGAAGAAATTCACGGAGCGCCTTTGAGCCAGCTTGCATGCTTTTATCACTTTTCGTGGTTCCTCAAACTACCAAGCAGTAGACACTATTCAAGGGCGGATCCAGAAAATTATGTCGGGATGCGGGAGAGGGGGTCCACGCCCACAAAAGTATGAGATGTTTTCTGTCGTAGTTTTTATGGTCTTCATCCTATTTTAAAGGGGAATGCCTTTTACAAAGTTTCGCAAAGAATATAAGCGTATTCCATGGAAAACTGGGAAACTAATATGTTTTTGAGGTACAAGCTTTCCTAGGGGATCCCTAATGCGTATTCCTAGGGAAACCTATAGCGCTTGTGATTTTCCAGGGGGTCTGGACCTCTGCCCCCCACCCCCCCTGGGCCCACCCATGCTGTCTGCGAGTCACTGAATCTACACATTTCACATGTATATTAATAGTGAGATGGTATTTTTTAATTTTATTCAAATTTCAATAGAAAATTCTGAAAGCAAACAGTGGAGACCCTGATCAGAGGCCGCGTTCTGCAGCGTCTGATCGGGGTCTGTGCTGTTTGCCTATGTCCCACAATAAGGACGCTAGGCTTATTTTGGTTAACAAAGGACCATAACTCCTGAAGATATGGAGCATTGAACTGGTACTTAACAATGTGGCCAATTTTCGTAAAATTCTGATCAAAAAGAGCGGACATCATTGGTGTGACGTGCGGACGTATGTACGGACAGACAGACAGAGGTAATACCTAATGTCCAGGCCATTGTCATGGTGGGCGCATAATGAAAGGAAACACACACAGTACAACTTATCAATTTTCTGAAGGATCACAAGTGATTGGACGATTTCGCTTACATAGCAGTGACTTCTTTTCAAACATGTCAAAACTGTATTCAAGAAAATCTGTAATTTATTAGATGAAGTCCATTTTTAAGTTATACAAGCATAAGCTTTATAGAAATGTTTGGTCTACCTTAAAGCTGCATACTCTGTAACTATGAACATTTTTCGAAAAATTTTCTTTTCTTTTAAAATCATTTGTAAAAGCTGAATTAAGTGATGTTTTCACAATAAATCTGTTCACTAGAGCGGAAAACTGCACGGAAAAGTGAATTATCTTATAAAACAGGTGTGTTTTACTCGTGTCGATAATTATTTGCGTCCCTCCAATAATTATAGACAGTTAATTTTAACATAAATGCTGTTGTTTCGATACTGATAATTTGTTAAGATTTACGAAATTGGTAAATTGTATACCTGAATTTTAGTTTTTTTACTGTGTTCTTGAAAAATAGAAACATTAGTTCAAAAATTAAAAGATCAAAAGTTACAGACTGTGCAGCTTTAAGCATACTATAAAACTATTATTCTAGACTAGTAATTTATTACCCGAACAGAAGAATATGTTTTTGGCAGACAGATATACATTGAGGAACCAATGAAGCTTGGCTTTTATTGGTCAAAACTTTAGATATGCCGTAAGCGTAGCCTATGCCGTAAGCGTAGCCTTAAAGGCTTATGCACCAGTCATTTGTATCTACGCCCCCACCTACGGGGATAGCGGTGGGCTATGGTGCAGTGCAAGTACATGTACTTTTTGATTGTCCCCGCAGTACCGGGGAACTGCGGGGGTTTTAACATTGGGACACTTACCCCCTGTGAGATTTTCTGTAGTGTAGGGCGGGGCTAAGAGTAGGGTTGTTGCCATCAGCTTGTCCCCACAGGACTCTGAAATGGGAAAAGTCACTATCCCCGCCCATCCCCGTAGGTGAGGGAGCAGTGGATACAAATGACTGGTGCATTAAGGGAGCAGTGGATACAAATGATTGGTGCATTAAGTGAGGATTATCGCCCGTATAGGCTTTATCACACCGGGTAGGCTCTGCAGTCAGACACGCATCGGTAACGTGTCTGGCTACAGATGCGTGTCTGACTGCAGATCCAGGGGTCGCGAGTTCGATCCCGACCCGGTACCATACTTTCGTGGAGATTGATTATGAAATAATTTCTACGGTCATTCTCCTCCTTCCGCTGATTTATTCAAGAAGGGTTGTTGTCAGTTACAAGCGAAAGTATGTGCACAAATTACTGGTTAACCGCTTGCTCAAGCCTGCCCAGGAAAAAGTGTGGTTAAGTGAACTGACCGTCCCGCAATGACCATAGCTGTTGACATGGGACGTAAAGCAACAAAAACAAACAAACAAACACCGGGTAGGCGGCAATCGAAAACGTTAATACTATCGACAGACGTAGATAAAAAATCGATTGCCGCCTACCCGGTATGTTTCTCATATTGCACCAGCTTTGTGCATTGTTAGATGTTGCACGGAATACAATAACTAACACTACCGACTGAAGGCTCTGTTTTCGTCTTCAAATTATGAGAAAACAACTCCACCGAAGAGAACTATAACTGCAACTGCAGGTACCCAGAACGAGAAATCTGGCTTCTGGGTTCACAAGTAGTCTGCTTTTTATAGGATGATTGTTAGATTCTAATGATTGGATATATCAATAGGCGAGGTAAGTTTGTGAATGTTGAAAAAAAAAACTCATTTGTATTTCTTTTGGGTACTCAAAAGAACCGTCTAAATGAGACGTTTCTTTTGAGAATCCAAACATGTAAATCGTTGTTGTCTGCATGTCTCTTTTTGTTAATCAAGAGTAGAATATCAAGTAAGATAAAAGTTATTATGGACAATGTTTGCCTTAATCTTCCATGTCTGTGTGGGGTGCAGTGGCTCAATAGATGGGTTGCTATTTTGAGACTCAGAGACATCAGAGTCAGTGTTTTACCCGCTGCTTTAGTACTGGATCCACCAAGGTAGACCCATCCCGACAAGACTGAAAGATTGTTGACTCGGATGTAAAGAACCAAGACAAGCAAACGAAAAACCAAATGCTGCTATTTTGACCTGTCAGGCTCAACTCACTAATTCATGTTAAGTCCCCGCCTATTGGGACGTTCAAAATACGCTGAGACATCCCATCCCCATCAATCCACCACATGCTCAAAAAAGAAATATTGATGTCTCGGATACAGTACGGGATACAGTACTGGATGCTGAAAGCAGGGTTTGGATGTTAACGATGCATGGGAGGATCCAGAAAATTCTGTCTGGGGGGTTGGGTGTCCTGAGATCTTTATTTTAGTTTTTTTTTATTTCACAGAGGGCAGTGCGGACCTGACCTCCCTTTCGAAGCAATTGGGCCCACAGGGTCCTGCTTCTTCCGGAGGTTGTCAATAACAGTATTTCTAAGGAAACATATAACAAATTTTGATCTTCCAGCTGGGGTGCAAACCCTCTGTCACCCACCCTTGGGACACGCGACACATGCGATGCTTAGCTAACAATCTGGACTCTGTAGCTCGGTCAGTTGCCTATCTGCTTAATATGCAAGCAAACAAGAGATCGCACCCAGCATATTTTACACGGAGAATTGTTTCTTCTCCTGATGTTTCAAGAATACCAAGTTGCCAGTAACTTGTATAAGAATGAGCAAAAGTAATGGTAAACTGCCCTACAGTAGGCTTGCATAGGAACATTGTAGTTATGATAAACACAGCGGTTTACCGTAGACAGCCAATCAAATCAAATAACAATTAAATGAAACGAATTCAGAGGCTATGTCTCGGCATCACTGATATAATATTGAAATAAATATTAACCTTAATCGTAATGATAGGGCGTGATTTGCTTGACTTGGGGCAAATTTGGATGGGATTGGGCCCTTTTAGTCTCTCCCTGTCTCTTGGAGGAGTCCCATCATGACAGAAATATTGCTGACTGGGACTTTAAGTCTTAACTCAATCAATAAACAAGCCAGGGCTGTAGTAATAGGTCTAATTGCCCTGATATTTGATCCTAAAACCATTAACATATTTGCCAATTCTTTCATAAAGCATCCGAACCCTTTCATAAAGAACCAGTTATCCATCATTCGAACTGGTAAAGAACCTGTTACCAAAATGTGTTAATGATTCTTTATGACCAGTTTTTTGCTTGTCATAATTTATCATTTAAAATAAACTCTTTATAGTTTTACATGAGGAGACAATTGATTTTTCAAAGACATTTAGATTGAACTTGAAGTTGTATGCTAAATATCTTTGATGGAGTATGTACTTTGATAAAAATACTGAATTTTATTATGGGTTTTATCATTATCTTAATTAAACCGCCAATTAATCCACGACACATAAACCGTCATCGCAAAGACTGAAAGAGTAAAACCTTAAGCTTTTCAAATAAATGAATTAACAGAAATAAAATACTTTTGGGCTTCGAAAATCTTAAGTTTAATGCCGTTTCCCATCACCTACCTTATACTGATTAAGGAAATCATAAAGCACCTGTAACCCTTTCATAAAGCATCATTGACAACTGTCATAAAGAATCACCCCGCACTGTGACTGAGTTAACCCCCTGTGGATATGTCGCGATCATCTCAAGGTCTTCCAATTTTCATAGTAGGAAAATCCATCCATGGTGAAATAGTTAAGCAAACTGTGTACTATGGAAAGTCGGTATATGAAGCGAATCGATCATCTACATTCCTTCCATGTGTATGTGGGCAGTTAGCAGATTAAGGCGCTGACGATTTTCCGCGGATGCGCAGGCTCGTCTGAGCATTCGCTGCTCGCATATGCGCTCATGAACGGGCTTATTTCATGAAAATACCAATGTAAATATTAAATTCATAGATTCAGCACGGCTGCAATCAAATTATTTCTTGGTAAGTGCGTCTGTCCGTACACCATCTTGGTATACACTCTTCAGGACCTTCCGAATGCAGCAAGACACGCCTCGATCGGCTCAACAGTTTGTTAAAATCACGGACTATACATCCGTGTTAAAATGTTCCATTTTGAGGAATTTGATATTTCTTTAGGAGCCGTTATTACATGAATTAAGTAATTTACGCTAAGAAAACCACCGAACTCGTATGAAATTGGTATTCAAGTATTTAAAACACAACGTACGTGGATGTCTAGAATTCTATTTGGTCTGAGTCTTTGTACACTTCAAACTTTATGATAGTAAGCAGCGAGACCCTTGCGAGATTGCGCAAACGCACATGCTCTCCTGAGCCTTCTCTGATCACATATGTCGTAAGTACCAGCAGGCTATTTACGAAATACCCTGGTACCGCGCAAGTTGATTTCATGTTCGGGTTCGATTGTAAACAAAATAAAACAGTCAATTTTCCAGGCTTGCACGGCAGTGTATTTGAATTTTGTAATGACCGTACAGAATACTGAAATATCTTTTACAAATTCAAAACCCTTTCTTTTATGTTCATTATACCGCCCACCAAATGCTTCGTCTGACTGGATTGACCTTTTTGAAGTAGAATTGTCAATTGCACAGACAACAGGATTGGAAATTGTTATCATGGGTGATTTCAATATTGAACATTCAAATTGTTTAAACAAAAAGTGGCTTCACTTAGTGGAGCTATTTGACCTCAAACAAATGGTATCCAGCCCTACACGTGTCACAAACAGCTCAAGCTCAATAATCGACCATATCTACTGTACAGATTCTGAAAAAATCTCTGAATGTTTTGTGCCCCATTATTCTATCAGTGACCACTTTCCAATCTGCCTAACGAGAAAAATTAATCAAAAACTTAAAAAGTCAAACCATATAACGACATCCTATAGATGTTTCAAACATTTCAACGAAGAACTGTTTCTAAATGATTTAACAGACGAATTAAGTCACTTTTCTCTGAGTGAATCTGATATAGAAGATGATTTGTCCACCTGGTACAATTTGATTACTAAGCAGCTTGACCAACACGCACCAATCAAAACAAGAAGGGTGAAATCAAAACATATGCCAGAATGGTTTTCCTCAGAAATTGCACAAGCCCGTAAAAATCGTGATATACACAAAAAGCAGAAAAACTGGGCTGAGTTTAGAAAGTACAGAAATCTTACCAAAACACTTATAAGACGAGCCAAATCGAATCATTTTACATCAAATGTTATCAATAATAAAGATACTAAGTTAATATGGCAACAGATTCGTGCCATTCAAAACAGTACGCAAAACTCAACAAAAACATTGCCAGAACAGCTACAGATAGAAAATACAACTATTACTGAGTCTCATTGTTACCATACAGAATGGCTGGAATATCAGAATCAGCTATGGTTGCGTATACGCACAAATACGCAGTGGTTTAGGTATGCACCTGGTCACCTATTCGAACCATGATACGGTACTCTTTCTATTGATAGTCCCAATAAAAGGTCGGTTTGTCTGAGATGGAATTCATTGTATCTATATTTATCAACGCTTGCACGTTTTCCTTATTCTTCTTGAATATCTCGGAAATCTTGTGCGTTTTTCAATATATAAAGGATGGAATTTCCCATTCTTGTTAGGGGACATTTTAAACATACCGTTGAAAGGTTCGATATAGAGATGCTATTCATTATTATAAAAGGTACGTGAAGTTATATATATTGTTACTGTATTGATATTGTACATGACAGGGCGATGGCGATTCCTGTAATTGCATTGAATCGCGATGTCTCTAGCATGTTACATTGTATTGAAATAATAAGTCACTCGTTTTCTATTTTGTCGTCTGTTGAATCGGCCAGCATTCCGTGTATGAGTTCTTTCGGGCGTTATCAATAACGTCCCGTTTTTTCGGTGAAAATAGCGATTGTTACGCACTTGCGTATGAAGTTACGCACATGCGTATTGCCTAAAAATCTGCTGGGACCATTCTTGCGGCTATAGTAAAAGCTGTCCGGATGGACTCGTCGGGTTATTTCGGACAAAAGTAGCCACAGGCCATGTCGGGCCTGCACCTAAAACTATAATGGCATGCTGAAAGATTTACCAGGGACCGATAGGTGAAAAACAATTTTAGCAGCTAGATTTTAAATTGTTGTGATTTTGTACGGCGTTGTCGGAAAGACGATTTAACTGCCAGTGATAATCGACTTTCTGTAGCGACCTGTATGTGTCACCTCGAGTTATATCTGACGCATATAAGAATAAGGGTTAGGTGCATACACTACAACACACTTACATAAATAAGGTGATAGCTGACATGTATGTTTAGAGATTAGGTAGGTGTAATGTTACACCAAAGTAAATGTAAAATATTTTTTTTGTTACACCAAAGTAAATGTAAGATATTTTCGTTACACCAAAGTAAATGTAAAATATTTTGTGTTACACCAAAATAAATGTAAGAAAGCATTGTACGGTTTTACACACATAAAACAGCAGAATGTAATCTCTCAATATTGATGTATATATTTTTTTGCCGAGAGGTCATAATTAGTTGTTTACGACTGATACGTTATACATGTACGAAATTAGTGCGTGGGCAGGGTGATGTCCGACGTAAACGTCCAAACGTTACGTCGGCACCACACTGTTCAACCTTTTTCCTGGAATTTTAAGAGAATTGGTATCAGTATTTGTAAACCTCGAAACTATCTAGATAACGTGACCTTGAAGGGAAAAAGGGCCACGGGATCTTGATGTTTCGGCTGCGATAGCGTCTCAACCAGGGTGACGTTACGACAGTGTATAGAAGAGTTTGTTACGTATGGGTTTGTTCGTTTGGCATAAGAGGTATTGTTTAGCGCTGACATAGGCCAGTCACTAAAAATACTTCTCTATTATATAAGTTTAAGTGTGGATATTTAGAAGAGCCGATCCATCCTAACCGCATGGGAGCTGTTAGCCATACACCCACGGGTGTGGGCTAATCGCGCGCTTATAGGGTTAGGCTGTAATTTAAAAGAGTAAGACCACTGAAATTATTTCTATTTTTGTGAACTTCGAACGAACAACCCCATTATTGACGCAAAAGAGTGATTCTGAGATTCTAAATATAGATTGTTTTTTGCAGAATCGTCTCTTGTGTCCCCTCCTACGTTGGAGGCTGAATGTTGGTGAGCCGTTGATTAGCACCTGAGGGCACATATTAGTTGTCCCCCTCAGGCCACGACCAGCGTGGATCAAGGCCCAATCGTTACAACGTAGCACAATCAAAATGGGAAGCCAACCGGCTTGAATGGTTATATGTGAATCTGACACCCCAACGTGGGGATATGATCAGGAGGACATATATATATTAATGCTGACGTCTTGAGCGACGATCAGCAGTACGCGTAACAGATAATACGATTACGTGAATCCAGTGACGACCAAAGTACAGGTTCGATCACCTCAGCGCCGATGATCTGAAGTAGACACACGTGCAGCTTAGAAGACATAGTGTTCGCGAGACGCGTATAATCTCGAGATTTCTCGTCAATACGAGAACTAAAATATTAAAGGGCCCAATTGTTTTTTTTTCTTTTATGAGAACTTAAGCTATATGTTAATCATATTCTTTACGTCTCTTATTTCTGACTAGTTGACGTACATCTAGAACAGGACAGTCCAAGATTGGTTCTAATTGAAACGATCTTGGAGTGGCAACTTGCTCTAGTATAGGATGGTCAATTAGCCAGAAATAACAGCGTAGGTGGTGTCATTGTATATTAATGTGTTGTTGATGTTTTCTTAGTACATAAAGTACTGAAAAGTTTTTGCTAGTTGTGTGCATTATTTTTCCCTGGTAGCATCGTCATCGCATAAAGGAATTTTCCAATAAGATTTCCCCTCTTCCTTCCTGACCGGCTTTATGTCGTAATAATGGTGTCAGAAGTGGGATTTTTGAGGTTTTATTGGCAAATTTCTCTGCTGTGACGTTGCTACGGGCGCACACTAGTAGTTTTCCTTTACAAGAAAGGTTGTGAGTGTCAACACACAGTACCGATTGCATGCGTTCCCCTGTGATGAAGTGCGACACATGTAAATAAGTCATCACATAACATTCTGAGGGGACCCATACTTTCTTGTTCTGTGGATTGCCATTAGGGTATAAAACCCAAGGAAAATTTGACAGAGTTTAATTATTAGACTAGTCCACCTTTACTTTACCCATATCATTGTGTATTGGCTTATGCCCTGTATTCCTATTAATTAAGGATACTGATGTGGAAAATTTCATATCGTTTGAGGGTACTAATAATTTAAATCACCTCAGTGACGTCATAGTGTGTGACGCCACTCAACTGATTTCTATTATTAGAAGAAGTCCATAGAAAGATTATTTTAGTCAATTATTATGTCTTGCTATGACAAGTGACTGTTGACTTGACTGTAACGCGTTTATATTAATATCGCGTAGGTATACATTTCTTGACGTAAATGCGAGAAAATGAATGATGTTTTTTAGTCAAATACGTTCAGTGAAGGCCTATTTAAAGTTGATATATATCCTAGGCACCTTTCCGTGGTGATCTCTTATACGTTGTACTTTACGTTACTCATATGTAACGTCATTAAATCCCTAGTAAAATTATTAGTTTACCAGCGCTAACGTTGGTTAGCCCATACCTATTTTAAAGGGACAAAGCGACCCCTTATTTATTTTCAACAGTATAGTTGACTTATACCATTCCCAACAATAGGCTAAAATGGATAAACATATTTCATTAGCACGGGAATTAGGATATGAAGGGCAAGAACTAAGGGATTATCTTAAGAGGCAACAAGATTTAGAAAGGGAGGAAAGGTTGGCCCAAAGGGAATATGAAAAAGAGAAAAGGGAGGCCGAGCAAAAAGATAAAGAAAGGGAGCAAAAGGATAAAGAAAGGGAGCAAAAAGAGAAAGATAGGGAGCAAAAAGATAAGGATCGGGAATTGGAAAAGTTAAGGATTGAGGCGGAAAAATTGAAAATTGAGGCCGCGCGCAAGGATAAGGAAATGGAAATGGAAAAAGAAATTGCGCTAAAAAAAATTGAGGCCGAAGTGGAACTAAAAAAAATCGAGGCCGAGACCACTTCACATCCCTGGGGGCCCAAAGAGAAAAGTTCAAATCCTAGGAGTCCCAAGCTTCCATACTTTGACGAACATACGGATAAGATGGATAGCTATTTAACTAGGTTCGAAAGTTATGCTTTGTCAAATAAATGGGACCCGTCCATGTGGGCATCATACTTAAGTGCCTTATTGAAGGGACGCGCTTTGGAAGTCTTCGTTAGGCTTTCCAGAGATGACCAGTCGGATTATGGTCAGATTAAGGAGGCTCTGCTTACTAATTTCGACCTCACCGAACGATCTTTTCGTAAGAAATTTAGGGATTGTAGGCCCGAGAAAGCCGAAACTTTCAGACAATTTAGCGGTAGGCTAGCGAGCTACCTTGATAAATGGTTGGGTTTGGCTAAGGTCAAAAAGACCTACGAGGCGGTTTGTGATTTTTTGGCCCGAGACCAGTTCCTTGACTGTTGCAGTCATGAGCTCTATTTGTATCTCAAACCTAAGCCGTTTAAAGCCCTGGGCGAGTTATCCCATGAGGCGGATTTGTTCGCCGATGCCAAAGGGGGTGTTCCCTTGTGTATTACTAAGGGGCAGCATGAAAGTAAACGTGTAAATCAAGCCCAGCCTAAGGTAGAGCCCAAACAGGATCAGAGGCCGGTAGTTAAGTGCAAGATTAGTGGCAAGCCCCATCCCACCTATAAATGTTGGAATAACCCTGATAATAAGAAGGTAGCATCGAGTGCTGAATTTGAGTCCCAGTATAGGGGAGGTAATTCGAATTGGGGTCAGGATAGGAATTTTGGTCGCAGTGACCAGCGTGACAATCATTATAATAGTCATAATGAAAATCATTACAGGACCGACCATCAGGTCAATTTTTGTAAATTTGATTTGGAAAGTTCGGATGTAGGAAAAGGTCAGGCTAAGTTTAGTTCTTCAATGAAAGGATTACCCCGTAAGGATAGCAAGGGCACTTGCCATTTCCCACGGTCAAGGTTGCCGACAGCGGTTGGTACCGTTAATGGTAAGGAGGTCAGAGTTTTAAGAGACACAGGTTGTACGGGGGTAGTTGTCAGGAGAAGTTTGGTTTCTGATGGTCAGATGTTAAATAATCAGTCTGGTGTGACTCTTATTAACAATTATAAGCAGAGATGTCCTGTGGCCTGTATTAATATTGATTGTCCGTTTTTTAGAGGTAGTACAGATGCATTGTGCATTGAGGATCCAGCACATGACTTAGTAATTGGTAATATCGAGGGGTCTAAATTTCCCGATATGACCCATTTTTCATTGGGGGTAGTCAATAAGAAGAGGTCAAAGAAAAGGAGAAAGAATAGAAGGGTCAAGGTCGCAGATAAGTTTATAAGGCAGCACAGGCAAGAATTATGTATGATGCAAGCATCAGATGTTAGATTAAAAGAGATTAGACGAAGGGTAGAGTCTGGTAGTGTGACTAAGAGTCGCAGTTTCTCTAGTGGTGAAACTAAATTCATTCGTAGGAATGGTTTAATTTATAGACATTTTAAGAAAAATGCAAATGTTTCACTACAGTTAGTAGTTCCTTCTAGTTTAACGCATAGCGTTATGAATTTAGCCCATGAATCACGAAAGGTGGTAAATCATAGAGGCAGAAAGGAAACTATATCTAAGGTCTTAGATGAATTTTATTGGCCCGGTGTTTGTAGGGCGGTAACTCAATTTTGTAGATCTTGTGCCATTTGTCAAAGGACAACTCACAATATAAAGGTCGCAATGACTCATTGTTGTAGTGTACCCCAGAGAAACATATCCTCTAAGGAGGCAGTAGTTAGCCGTACAAGACGGACTGACAGCCAGACAGAACGACGACGTTCATATGGTAGTGGTAGACGTTGCCCAATACCATATTATTGGCGCAATATGACAGTGACTGACAGCAGTAGTCAGCATTAATGTTAAAGGTGTGCGACGGTGTAATGACCCAATTGTCTCGGATTGTTGACCTATATTTTAACTATGATAGCATAGTATTAGTCACAGAGGTGTACTATAGGCGTGAGGAGTCACGGAGATTATTTAAGTCATGACGTTTGACGGTAGACTGTTGACGTGAGCAAGTCACGATAATATATTTTAGCAACAAAGGTTAGCTACAATGGGTTGGCTGCAACGTGAAGAGTCACGTTAATTTATTTGAGCAAAGATTGTTATATGGATGGTGTTATTAATAGGTATACTTGGCATAGGAATGCATAATGTGTGGATCTTTGCAAATGGTATTGGCTATTAAGCCTTATATATTAAATGTCATAAGACATAAAACTTCATAGGAAGTTAAAGGGGTACAATCCCATATATAGAAAAGATTAAAGGGGTACAACCCCATATTTATGTGTTGAGCATTAAAGCTTTAATTAAACAGGTCTATGATTGTGGCAATCCGAGGACAAGACAATGTGGGGGCAGACTATCTTTCCAGGTAGTCCGCCATTTAAGTCGCACGTGTATATATGTAGTATTATATATTTATTCTGTATTATTCCTTCGTTTCTGCATCGTGTATCGTAAGAAAAAGTCATTCCTTTTTCTCCCAAAAGGAAGGGCCTTTGTTACGATACAGAATGGCTGGAATAACAGAATCAGCTATGGTTGCGTATACGCACAAATACGCAGTGGTTTAGGTATGCACCTGGTCACCTATTCGAACCATGATACGGTACTCTTTCTATTGATAGTCCCAATAAAAGGTCGGTTTGTCTGAGATGGAATTCATTGTATCTATATTTATCAACGCTTGCACGTTTTCCTTATTCTTCTTGAATATCTCGGAAATCTTGTGCGTTTTTCAATATATAAAGGATGGAATTTCCCATTCTTGTTAGGGGACATTTTAAACATACCGTTGAAAGGTTCGATATAGAGATGCTATTCATTATTATAAAAGGTACGTGAAGTTATATATATTGTTACTGTATTGATATTGTACATGACAGGGCGATGGCGATTCCTGTAATTGCATTGAATCGCGATGTCTCTAGCATGTTACATTGTATTGAAATAATAAGTCACTCGTTTTCTATTTTGTCGTCTGTTGAATCGGCCAGCATTCCGTGTATGAGTTCTTTCGGGTGTTATCAATAACGTCCCGTTTTTTCGGTGAAAATAGCGATTGTTACGCACTTGCGTATGAAGTTACGCACATGCGTATTGCCTAAAAATCTGCTGGGACCATTCTTGCGGCTATAGTAAAAGCTGTCCGGATGGACTCGTCGGGTTATTTCGGACAAAAGTAGCCACAGGCCATGTCGGGCCTGCACCTAAAACTATAATGGCATGCTGAAAGATTTACCAGGGACCGATAGGTGAAAAACAATTTTAGCAGCTAGATTTTAAATTGTTGTGATTTTGTACGGCGTTGTTGGAAAGACGATTTAACTGCCAGTGATAATCGACTTTCTGTAGCGACCTGTATGTGTCACCTCGAGTTATATCTGACGCATATAAGAATAAGGGTTAGGTGCATACACTACAACACACTTACATAAATAAGGTGATAGCTGACATGTATGTTTAGAGATTAGGTAGGTGTAATGTTACACCAAAGTAAATGTAAAATATTTTTTTTTGTTACACCAAAGTAAATGTAAGATATTTTCGTTACACCAAAGTAAATGTAAAATATTTTGTGTTACACCAAAATAAATGTAAGAAAGCATTGTACGGTTTTACACACATAAAACAGCAGAATGTAATCTCTCAATATTGATGTATATATTTTTTTGCCGAGAGGTCATAATTAGTTGTTTACGACTGATACGTTATACATGTACGAAATTAGTGCGTGGGCAGGGTGATGTCCGACGTAAACGTCCAAACGTTACGTCGGCACCACACTGTTCAACCTTTTTCCTGGAATTTTAAGAGAATTGGTATCAGCATTTGTAAACCTCGAAACTATCTAGATAACGTGACCTTGAAGGGAAAAAGGGCCACGGGATCTTGATGTTTCGGCTGAGATAGCGTCTCAACCAGGGTGACGTTACGACAGTGTATAGAAGAGTTTGTTACGTATGGGTTTGTTCGTTTGGCATAAGAGGTATTGTTTAGCGCTGACATAGGCCAGTCACTAAAAATACTTCTCTATTATATAAGTTTAAGTGTGGATATTTAGAAGAGCCGATCCATCCTAACCGCATGGGAGCCGTTAGCCATACACCCACGGGTGTGGGCTAATCGCGCGCTTATAGGGTTAGGCTGTAATTTAAAAGAGTAAGACCACTGAAATTATTTCTATTTTTGTGAACTTCGAACGAACAACCCCATTATTGACGCAAAAGAGTGATTCTGAGATTCTAAATATAGATTGTTTTTTGCAGAATCGTCTCTTGTGTCCCCTCCTACGTTGGAGGCTGAATGTTGGTGAGCCGTTGATTAGCACCTGAAGGCACATATTAGTTGTCCCCCTCAGGCCACGACCAGCGTGGATCAAGGCCCAATCGTTACAACGTAGCACAATCAAAATGGGAAGCCAACCGGCTTGAATGGTTATATGTGAATCTGACACCCCAACGTGGGGATATGATCAGGAGGACATATATATATTAATGCTGACGTCTTGAGCGACGATCAGCAGTACGCGTAACAGATAATACGATTACGTGAATCCAGTGACGACCAAAGTACAGGTTCGATCACCTCAGCGCCGATGATCTGAAGTAGACACACGTGCAGCTTAGAAGACATAGTGTTCGCGAGACGCGTATAATCTCGAGATTTCTCGTCAATACGAGAACTAAAATATTAAAGGGCCCAATTGTTTTTTTTCTTTTATGAGAACTTAAGCTATATGTTAATCATATTCTTTACGTCTCTTATTTCTGACTAGTTGACGTACATCTAGAACAGGACAGTCCAAGATTGGTTCTAATTGAAACGATCTTGGAGTGGCAACTTGCTCTAGTATAGGATGGTCAATTAGCCAGAAATAACAGCGTAGGTGGTGTCATTGTATATTAATGTGTTGTTGATGTTTTCTTAGTACATAAAGTACTGAAAAGTTTTTGCTAGTTGTGTGCATTATTTTTCCCTGGTAGCATCGTCATCGCATAAAGGAATTTTCCAATAAGATTTCCCCTCTTCCTTCCTGACCGGCTTTATGTCGTAACACTCATGAAATTGCAACAAAATTAAACGAGTTTTTTGCGACGATCTCAAAACGTATAGAGCAATCTGAAAACTTATCAAAGCCTAATGAGCATTCTAAACTTATTGATTATATAACCAATAAAGTACCAAATGACACACTCTTCAAAATTCCATTAATAACACCATCACAAGTCTCTAAATTTATCCGAAAACTTAACCCACGGAAAGCTACAGGCCTCGATGGAATAGGCCCAAAAGTATTAAAAATGGCTTGTGAAATTATATCACCAAGTATTGCAGATCTTATAAATAAGAGTATAATCAGCGGTCACTTCCCCAAACATCTTAAAACTGCTAAGATATACCCAATTTATAAAACGGGTGCAAAAGAGGACCCATCTAACTATCGCCCAATCTCCATTTTACCTACCATTTCAAAATTGTTTGAAAAACATGTAAACAGTCATCTCATGGGATACCTAAACAAATATAATTTGATACATCCGTGTCAGTCTGGTTTCAGACATAAGCATAGTTGTAATACTGCGCTAGTCAAATTAATTGAAAAATGGATGACAAGCATCGATAATGGCGATATTGTTGGCACTTTATTTATAGACTTCCGTAAAGCTTTTGATATGGTCGACCACAAACTTTTAATAAAAAAGCTTGAATATTATAAATTCAGTGATTCCTCTCTGAGCTGGTTCAAGTCATACCTTAGTACTCGATTACAAGCGATAATGAGTGAGCAAGGTCTCTCCAAGTTCGCCAAGATACTATCAGGGGTACCTCAAGGGTCCATTCTCAGTTCTACATTATTCTTACTTTTCATAAATGATCTACCACTATCTCTCAATCATTGTACAGCAGATTTTTATGCTGACGATAGTACCCTGCACATATCCGATAAAAATAAAACCCAGATAGAGACTTAACTACAATCTGATTCTGATCAAGTAACAAATTGGAGTAAAACTAATAAAATGCCTATAAAGTACAATAAAACAACAATAATGACTGTTGGTTCACGACATAATATATGTAAATCAGGAAAGATAAACATTAACATTGATAATCATCAAATTGACACCGTTAGCTCACATAAGCTTTTGGGAGTATATATTGACGAAACCTTGAGCTGGAATCCCCACATTGACTACCTCTGCTCAGTAATCACCTCAAGAATAACACTCCTAAAACAGTTACCATTCTATGTTCCTGAAAACATACAGAAACTTTTTTATCAGAGCTATATATTGCCGTTGATAGACTATGGCTCCAACTCATGGGGATCAACATCAATTACAAATATTGAAAGAATAAATAAACTACAGAAAAGGGCAGCACGCATAATCTTAAAAGCTGACTTCACTACACCATCGGCAGATATGTTTCAGCGTCTCGGATGGATGTCTGTAAAACATCGTATTGACTATAATAAATCTGTTATGACTTATAAAGCTCTTCACAATCTTACTCCATCTTATATATCAGATTTACTCACACCAAAAGCTCAAATAAATAATAGAACACTTAGGTCGTCTGAGGATGGTTCTCTAGCACAGCCAAAAGCCAGGGCTGCATTATTTACAGGTTCTTTTACTTTCTCAGCTCCAAAACTTTGGAACAGCCTCCCTACAGCTGTAAAATTGGCACCGTCTTTAAATGCATTCAAAAGAGCTGCCAAAGAAGTCTTCTGAATAAATATCTGTTGTTTTAAAACCACTTAATATATTTCTTTTTAATGATTTTAAATCATATCATGCGATATTAATCCTTTTAAATGGTTTTAAATGATATCATGCGAGATGTTTTATATACCCAGGTTTAAAATAATTGGTATTGTTCTTTTTCTGTGTGCATCCATCTTGGCAAATATGAACTGTCTTTGATACTCATGCACTCAAAATCGACCATATTCTGTTGAATTATGGTCGCATGCGATAGCAAGAGGTTAATTAGAGTTATAATCTATGTAAACTGAGCATAGGTGATGCTATATGTGAGAAACAGGGGTGTGACGCATGTGCATTGTCTTTCCGTCACATTCCCTGTTCCCCGTATACGACACAGGCAAGAGAACATATTAGTTGTTTCATATTTTAGATAATAGCGATAACTTAAACAGTGTGCACTGTTTGTATTGCTATTTGTATATATGTATATTGTTTGTTTTTCATATGTTGTATGTTCAGAGGGCCACATGGTAGAATGGCTTTCATGCCAAATGTATCACCCTCTTGAAATATAGTATAAATAAAATAAATAAATAAAATAAATAAATATCTCCGACGCATCGGCGACATAGGCGTGTAAATTTGAATCCGCTCGACGTACTTTCAGAAAACAAATCTTTATGTCATCTAAAACATGCGACGTCAATGCTGGATTCACGTTAGCGACGTAAGCCGTTAGATTGGCAGGCGAAAAGTTAGCATTAAAGTATCGTAGACAGCTACGCTGATTAAAAAAAACAAGCACCAATGAAGAAAAAAAAACGATGTGTACGAACTATTAAAAGATTACATATTAGAATAAATTTTCCTCTTTTAAAAGGAGGGCTTGCCTAGTCTAAAACAGCATGTGCACCATGTATGTTGGGAACACCTCCAAATTTGGTTATTTTTTACACTGCACTAAAACCACGTCATAGACGAACGGAACATCAGCAAAAGACACAAACAGTTATCTAAAGCGGCACCTAGCGCCACGCAAAAAATGAAATTAATAAAATTTACTTATTTTTCATGTATCATTTTTTGAATTTTTGCAACAATGAACATCAACATATCAGCAAAACATGTTTTTAATTTCATGCCAAAATTATAAATACTGTTAGGACAAGAGTCTATCGAATAGCAATACACTTAGATTCTAAAGTTGTAATTTGAAATTTGTCTAGAAATCAGACGTGATTTAAAGGAATTGTATTAAAATATTTTTATTAAAATCTGGATACAAATTACCCTTGAAGCCCTATTATTTGTCCGGAACTAACGATAGCCAGCCAGAACGCATATCGTTGAAGCAAATATCGTTGATACATTCAAAGTAAGGTACATGTACGTCAGGTCGTCATTTTTGGTTAACCAGACCTGCGTCGATATTTAACTTTCCCTGTAGCCTGATATCGAGTTCTTGGGCGCTGTATAGTTGATAGCATTTCCCAAAGGCCTAGAACTTTTCAAATAGTCATTTCATTTTTTCCATATAAACATATTCCTACTTTGTTGCTAGTCTATAGGCTGGTGCTAAGTTTTGATAATGAAGACAATTGCGTTAACTTTATCGACTAGACATGAACATAAACATTTGGAAAAGAAAAGAAAAATATTTTTACAATATTTTACGTGTATTAATGACCACTTTTATCATCAGACTGGTAGCTATTCTATATAGTTGACTGATGGCAATTATAATACCCACTTCGAATCGAACTTTAGTTCCTACTTAGTAACTAAAGTTCGATTCGCTACTAAAGTGACGTCACGAACCAGCTAGAGATCAACGGTGGGTCAGAGCACCGTTACTCTAGAAGCTTGTCTGGTTCCCTCCTCTAGACCTATCTAGCATAATGGGTTCAAGATCTATTAATGGCCTCAAAATGTTTTTATTTTACAATATAAATCCTTGATGTGTTCTATTTGTGGTCCCTCTTATACGTTATTGTTAATAAGAGCAGGCTGTGCAGTTTATTGTGCAGTTTATGCACACCCTTTTTGTCTACGATGAAGATATGAGGTGGGGTATACAGGGCTATTCACTTTGTTTATTTAACAACTAATAAAAAGGTTCCAACTGTAGCCGTTTGGGTGTAAAAGTGCGCACGCATATATTATGTAAGAACTTTAGTAGGAACTATGGAAGTGGGCCAATATCATTCCAATTGCGTCAGATCATTCATGTTCGGACAATGGTGGCATGATTAATAAAGTTATAAACTAAGGCTACAGTGTTTTAAACATGTTTATGTACAAGCTACATGCCAAAGAGACCCAGAAGTGTATGCGACATGCCATGATCCCAAAATATAATTCACATTCCTACCTCAAATTATATACAGATATGCTCTGGGCTTGACCTTGCTGGAACTGAAACGGTGAAACCAGGGGTCAAGGTTACGGTGACCTGGAAACAGGTGGTGACTCGCCAGGGCCCAATATTTATTTACGTACCAAATATGGATCTGCTACCATAAACAATATAGGCGATCTGCTGTGGGTGCATTTTTTCACAACCTAGCTAGCTGACTCCTGAGATCAAGGTCACAGTGGCTGAAAACAGTGAGCAACATTTCATGACATGTGATATTAGACATGCTCTTAACACTATGTTTTGCTTGCTGTCGGTGAGTTTTCTTATCGGTGAATTGTTTTGTTCCCATACACACGACCGTTATGCTAACAGTATGTTATATAAATAGACAACCAGGTAGAGGGTATCACTTTTCCAAAACAAATGCTTGCGGCAAGAGCGCCGCAAGCAAAAATGATCACTGTACGAACTAATACATGACATTCGTGAATAATATATGGTGTATGAACTATTCGATTGTAATAACTTATACAAGACTTACCCGTAGGGGTGCAACGATATACCGATATACCGGTAAACCGCGATTCACTCAAATAAATATCGTATCACAATACACTTTTGGCCGTACCGGTACAGAAGCCTTACCTATGTGTCATTAAGCCTGTTTTCATTTAAAATTTGCAAGAAAATATCCATTATATGCTTTGAAATTGACCGAAATTTGGGTCGTTTTCAAAACCGGAAGCGGTTAAAAAAAGGAAAAAAAAGACACTGTGGTATAATTCCTGACACGTACTGCACAAACGTTGACTGTGTCTAACATCATATCGCCCACTTTCAAGCATTGGACGATGTTTATTCTGTAGGACAGAGATCAATGCAAGCCAAAACATATTGTTTATGGATAGTTTACACATTTTCTATCCACCCCTTCAAGTTATTTCCGCATTTCAAATAACGACGCTTTATTGTTAAAACTTGTAAATATCTGTTCATGTTGCAAATTAGACCAACAGGGAACAGCTACTTTCGGTTTCAAAAAAGATGGCTGACATACAATCACGAATTACTGTAATGAAATATCTAAAAGGGAAGGCACAAATTCGATTATTTCTCCTTGAAAAGCAGCCGAGGGACAGAAGGAGTAGCTGAAAATATTACAGTGTGTAATAGATGCCAATTTCATGACCCTTGAGTTATACTATAATTCTGAACTAGGGTCAGTTATAGACAGAAATAAAGATACCAGGTGTATCGCAATATGTATCGCAATACAGGTTTTTCATATCGTAATATATCGCAATACGCTTTTTGGCGTATCGTTGCACCCCTACTTACCCGTATAGTAAATTATAATTCAACTAAGGATTGTTTGTAGCTGCCGATATTTGTATTGCGGTACTTAAATCCTTTTTCAATTCAAAGATGGGTAACTAGATGTGAAACTGGTCTATCACAAGCTTTTTAATTTTAAATGTAGACCGGTCCCAGTCCTGAAACATTGATATCTCAGAGAAAATCCTCATACTGATACACATAATTTCGATGTTTAGTCATGGACTCTTTATTAGGGACATTTCTGTGTTATTATTTCTATTTCACTTGAATTATTTTGAATTTTCATATTTCTGAACACAAGCACTTCTTAGGATAAGAATTCATGACCCGGTTTCAAGGTTGGGCAGTCTAAACCACCCCCAGTTTTAAGCAGCAGTTTTAACCTGTTAAAACTGCCCCGGTCAATATGCCAAAAAGTGGTCAATACTGGTCTTTACGATTCTGAGTGGTTGATTGAAATTTTTAAAAGGCCGTTTTGGTGGTTGATATTAGGTCAGGTTTTACGTTCTATTTATTGAAAAAAGAAAAGAATCCCGTTTCGTCCCTGCCAAGGGCACTTTTTACTTTAGCACTGACTTCTGCATTACAGTCCAGGCACCTAACACTTGTCTTTTTTAATCATCAAGGGCAGAATAGAATAACCATACAACCCTAACAGTGTTTTTTTTTCATCATTTTGAGACAATAACTTTTATGAATTCATGACACTGGTTAAATTATTAACTTAACTGATAACAACAGATAACAGAATGACCACACTTTCACACCTCTATATTAACACAGATGTCATGAATTAGCCAATGCATTTTAAGCTCAGTGATTAGATAGGTCTAATAAACTTCACCTTCTTTAGTCTGAGTGACATGTCCCGCATTTTGACAGTTTTGTTTGTTCGAACGTTAAACATTCAGTGTTTTCTTTACAATTTTCACACCTTTGTCTTTTCAGGTGAGAAACCAATTCAATTTGCATTTTAACTAATAGAGCAAAGACTAGTTTGTACATGATGAGCCCTTTGATGATCAATTTGATGTATTGATTGATTTTTTTGTACTTTCTTTCATTTAATAAGGCACTGATTTAAAAAAAAATATGACTATGAAAAAGCTAATTTTAAAATTTATTTAATTTCATTGCTTGCATCAATTTTTACTTTACTTTTTTTTAATGAATAAATGAAAATAAGTTCAAGTCTTAAGTCTGAACTGAAAGTTGTGGTGATGATTCATTTTGATTGAGACTGAATATCGTAACTATTGACATTCATTTTGGTTTGCTTTAGGTCTATCTAATTATCAATACATTTTTAAAGCAATAGCAACTCACGAAACACATTTTCAATTAAGCCTGTATTACGTTACAGAGCTTTCAGTAAGCATGACCTGAAGCCCCCCCCCCCCCCCCCCCACCCCACGTAGGGGTCATAATATCTCCAATCAGATAAGAATACATGCTTAACTAGTGCATCTAAAGGTAAATTTCGACCTCAGAAGATTCAAAGATTGGTTGGACGAGTCTAATTAGTAGCATGTGAATAGTTACTCAGATGGTAGTGGTTATCTTAAATCGAATAATTACTTAATGTGTTATTGATGTTGAACAGAAACCTGATACTTCAGCCATCTCTCAATTTTATGTTACTTCATGTACTCATCTCACTTTTGACCCGTCTGGGGTTAAAATTTTTCAAAACTTGATTATTGCACCACGTATGGTTTCCTAGGGATTATAGGGCAGTAGTTCATGAGGAAAACTGGGCAAACTGTCCTTTTAAAAGGAAACTTTATATCGTATTCATTGCAGTAAATTTGCACGGACACAGCTAAAGTATCCAAAACGGGCAACCATCGGGCCCGCCAGCGAAACGTCATATAAGTGGCGCCTCGCTAGCGGTCCGATGATGACCCGACATCGGTAGCTCTGTACTTTTCCAACCAGTGATCCTAAGATAATCTACAGTTTTGTGTTTTTCCATGCGGGAGGGGGTGGTCTGGACCCCCAGTACTCACTCCTGTGGATCCGCGCATGATTAAATGTCCTAAGACTATGAACATTTTTACCACATGCAAGTAATACTCCTGATTATACACCCTGGCTAATGATCGAAAGGTTTACAGGTAAACTTGGTCTATGAGACAGAGTAGAGTTGAACTAAATCAGATAGCTGCTAGAGGCGCGTTTCTAATCAAGATCTGCACTGTTTGTCATTCGACGCATCGCTTTGTGATAGAAACACTAACATTCACTTTTTCAGACTATTTCTTTTCTATTTTTGTGACATTTTTATTTAACGTCTTTGCTCATTTCCATTGTTCCATTAAGCGCACGCATATACCAACACGCGTTGTGAGAGTGAAATGCATTTGTAACCACTGCCCCACCCGCCAACACCGGTCGACACGTGATACTGTAGCCGACAGCGGGGTCATGGTAGATGTTTGGATGGTTATAACGTCTTGACCCCCACCACCAACAACACACACACCACAGTATGGGGTAAAGGCCAGGTTTTTAGCATTTAGAAAGACGATCGACGAAATCTGCGCCAGTAAAACGAACAACATGTCTAACGGTACCAACCTCACTCTTAATTCTGATTTGGCTCTGGTCTTTGGCCAAATGAAAACTCTGTTATACATAGTTGGGCATAAAGTAAGGGAATCATCCACTTGTGATGGATTGGGGCATATACCATGGCACTGGAAAATCAACAAGACGTTAGCCCTACTTTTACTCACAGGAGGATGAAGAGCATGTGCGGAAACAGAGGGGGGGGGGGACAGGGGGTCGGGACCTCCCCTCGAAAATCACAAAAATATAGTTTTTTAGCAATACTGGTCCGATCCCCTTAAAATCGTAAAGCTACCAAGCCAGCTTTCAATTTTAGGCCATCAAACTAAGAAAAACGTTGTCAAGGTTGGACCCTCTCTGACAAAACTTTCTGGATCCGCGCATGTAGTGGTTACGGATAAATGATACATAATTAGGATAATGGGCTTCTACCAGCTAAGTTTAATCGGGAACGGGACTGATTTAGAGTCCCAAATAAAGACTTGAATTGCCTGGTATCAAGCTCGGGATCCCTGTTCTGCTAGGTCTTCACCACATATGCTCAGAGAGAGAGAGAGAGAGAGAGAGAGAGAGAGAGAGAGAGAGAGAGAGAGAGAGAGGGAGGGGGGGAGAAATCTTGAGAGACATGCAGTCAGACAGGCATATAGAGAGACTTGGATAGACAGACAGACTGATAGACAGACAGACAGAGAAATTCAACAGACACATATAAAGGCGCAACCCTCATGCATACGCGGATCCAGGGAAGACTGGGGCACAGAGGCCCCCCCCCCCCCCCGCCAACCCCTGTAAAGTCCCGTGGCTTTACTCCTAAAATTCAGACTATTTTCACACTAATGCTCTCTAGAGCTACCAAGGCCATCAAATGGAGTTTCGCTGAAGGGGCGATGACGGCTTGCTTTTGTGGTATTTGGATCCTCTCTCCCCGACATGAAATATAAAAAAAACGATGTCAGAACAAAACTTTCTGAGAGAGAGAGAGAGAGAGAGAGAGAGAGAGAGAGAGAGATAGAGAGGGAGAGTGAGAGAGAGAGAATGGGCATACGGTGCCCGTGAAGCTTTTTCACATAATTTTGACTTCTTTGTTGTACACTGTACTAACAGCGGAGCGCGTGTACGTTATTGTTATGTGACGTTAAATAAAACTCTGAGTCAGCTGATTCGAAACTGGGCAAATAAGTGACAATGATTACACGGCTATCACAGAACCAAAAACAAAATAAAAGGTCCGTTTTTTCTTGGATGTGTTTTAATATTTGTTGGAAAACAAGCTGAAACCGAAAGTTTGATAAAAATGCATTTCAAACGAAAGCATTTTTCGGAAATATGCAGTGAACAGATACTGACACGTGTGAAAATATACCTTCATAAAATGGGTCATGGGGGAAAATTGTAATTATTTTCACCAAGCAGATAACTTATAGATATTTGCTTTTAATCACATACAGAGGGATAAATATACAACAAAACAAATCCAAAAGATCTATTTTAAATTTTACCGCTGATGTGTAGTTTGCAACTAAACTATGACGTGATTCGGAACTGGGAAAGATTCGAAACTGGGCCATTAACTGTACATGAACACGCCGACTGACTCGTTTATAACAGACTCCCTGCTACGTTCGAGAGAGTGTTTAGAATTACTCGCGCAGCTTGATGTCACGAGATTAGACAAATATTAGAAGCGCATCTTGTTTGCGCGTACTCCGTACTTTTCGCAGGTGGCACAGACTACTTTGGCGGAAGTGCCTGAAGTTTTCAGGTCTAGCGGGTGGAGTGGACAAGGGGATGGGACAAATGTTTGGATTTAGGCTTTAAATTTTAAGGGGTCAGATTTTCTGGGGAGAGTGGGGAAGTATTAGTGAAGATATGTTTGGATACCTTTGGGGGTAACCATTGAGGTTAAGGTTGAGAATGGGAATATTTGGGGTGGGGTATCTGTCGAGCCTGATCTGCGGAAAACGTAGCTGAAGTTTATGTGAAGATTTCGTACAATTTATTCCCATCTGTTATGATTTGATACCAACTGTTCACATCTTTGTTACCGATTCCTCTCTTATGTGAGGATTGGTTTCGGTCCTGTGAGTATTTGGCACCGATTATTCTCATGTGTGAGAATTTGGAACTGTGAGGTTTTGGTACCTACTTTTCACATATGTGAATATTTTACACCGTTCCTTCTCATGAGTGAGGACTTCATACCGTTTCTTCTCACGTGTGAGGATTTGGTACCGTTTCTTCTCATGTGTGATGATTTGGTACCGTTTCTTCTCATGTGTGAGGACTTCGTACCGTTTCTTCTCATGTGTGAGGATTTGGTACCGTTACATCTCATGTGTGAGGATTTGGTACCATTTCTTCTCATGTGTGAGGATTTTGTACCGTTTCATCTCATGTGTGAGGATTTGGTACCGTTTCATCTCATGTGTGAGGATTTGGTGCCGTTTCTTCTCGTGTGTGATGATTTGGTACCGTTTCTTTTCATGAGTGAGGATTTGGTACCGTTTCGTCTCATATGTGAGGATTTGGTACCGTTTCTTCTCATATGTGAGGATTTGGTACCGTTTCTTCTCATGTGTGTGGATTTGGTACCGTTTCTTCCCATGTGTGAGGATTTGGTACCGTTTTTATCCCCCAATTATGTGTAAATTTGGTACCAACTTTTCACGTCTGAGAAATTTCGTACCAGTTCTTTACAGATGTGGCGTATATAGCAAATATTCACCCGTTATATTTTTAAATGTTAAATTTTATCATTAAATTTACCTCGCCCCACCACCCCCCCCCCCCTCCCAAAAAAATATGATAATGATGACAGTGATAATAAAATGCTCATAACTCTTGAACCACATGATATATTTTGATCCAATTTTGCATACATATGCATATCCATATTGTCTAACCACTTGCACGCGTAACAGCATTTTTGATTTAATATCCGTAATTTAAATATTGGACTTAAATCTCTCTTGCGCCAGGGGCTTTCGGAACCAGAATTATATGGCGACTTAGTGTATAAATCAAAGAAATATTTTTTCAGCGAAGTTTATTAAAATAAATTCTCATTATAAGAAGCTTGGTTGTAGCATTAATGTATTGCAACAGTCCGCATGCTTGGTGGTCAACCCAATCACGCTTGGCAACTGCTTTCCACTTGAATTGCACGCCGGCGGGTTGGACCTCAGATTCTATGATGGTTCCGACTGGGGTTTAACTGTTGGATTTCTTTTACTCCTGTATTCAATTGTATTTACTGTTGAGTCCTTATCTTTGTGCTATCTCCTTTTTATATCTCGATTTGTTTTTACCAGAATATGATATATCTATAAGTTAGGCATCTTTCATGCTAACCGAACATCTATTTGTCCTGATCCATATGGAGCGCAGTGGCTCAGTGGTAGAGTGCTTGACTCGAGACCGAAAGGCCGTGGTTCGAGCCTCACCGGCGTCACTGCGTTGTGGTCCTTGAGCAAGACACATTTATCCTAGCTTAGTACTGGTTCAACCCAGGAAGAGCCGTCCCTATATAACTGAAAGATTGTTGATGGGACGTAAAGAATCAAATCAAACAAATCTTGATCCATATCTGAAATAAGGGTGATGTTGGTACCATAAAACTAGTTTAAGCCCTCGAGAGAAAATATTTTACTGACCGTTCCAAGGCGGTGCTTCTTTTGTGGATCCTTTCATTATTCTTGTTTGTGTGATTGCCATGCTTTCTTGCCTGTTCATTGCAGCCTTGTGGTCACCTGCTGGGAAAGAGCTGACCTCTTGGCTCTCTTGTTTGTGGTGTTTTCTTGTGTTTTGTCACTTTCCCATGTGGTGTCCAGGGTCAGGTGTGGTACTTGATTGTATCGATTCTTGATCTTCGCCTTCTTACTTACTTTGCTGAGCTTCAGTCCGACCGGTCGTGTTCAGTTAGTGAAAATGCTCATTACTCTTGAACCACATGGTATATTTGGACCAAATTATGAATACTTATACATTTTCACATTGTCTAGACACTGTTGATTTAGTTATAAAATTTATTGAAACATTGTCCAGCCACTGGTATGCAAAACGGGCCGATCAAGTCATTTTAGTGAAAATGCTCATAACTCTTGAACCACAAGGAAAAATTTTGATAAAAAAATTGCATACTTATACATTTTAACATTGTCTAGACACTGTTGATTTAGTTATAAAAGCGATGTACACCTACCTTTTTTATGTTTTTGTCTTTGGAGCAATCTCGAGAGTTTCTGGATGTGCCGTTGGAACGAATTATGCAACTCCTCAAGTTTGGAGCTTGTTCCCCTGTTTACCATCCGTGATTCTGAAGTCACATGAAAAACAGAGTCATTCCTGATCAGACGGCTTCATCAGAACTCTGTCCCGCTACTGGCGACTTTTGGCATCATAAGTGATGATTACCTTTACAAACAGTTTAACCCTTTGTATACTAATGGATTCTTCCTTCTGGTTTGAGGCAATAAAATTGGGATAGTCCATTGTAAATATCTAGGGGTATCAGGTTATCCTTTACAAATTTTGTCTGAATATGTCTTACCTTTACAAACAGAGTAGACCCTGATGAAATACAGCATTATGCTGTATTTCATCAGGGTATTCACTGTTAGCAAAAGTTCTCGTGTAGGGGTTTCTCGAATTCAAATGGTTAACCAATATCAGGCTCAACAAAATGAAATGTTTGGCCTGATCTGGATCCAAACTGTTTGACGCTACAGATAGTATTCCTGGTGGAATTTTTTAAAATGTTAGGTTTTTGGGAAATCAGCGGACGACAAAAAAGCGTGCAAAATTACCTTGCATGCAAAGATTTAACGCGGATTTAGACAACGGTTTATCAGCTACATGTACTCTGGCCTATACAATTGGTGATCATGACCTGGGGGCTTGGACTTTATGTATTGTATTATGGTGCATGATTTCGCTTTGAGTGAGTAGTTACTTCCTTCACCATTTAGAATTCACGAGACATGCCAGAAAAGTGTCACCTTGAAGAAAAGGAATAGAATCAGGTATTTTTTATGCTTTTTTAACCACCAGCATTTATGCTTACGGTTCCTGGCATGTTCGGATCCAGTGGGGGGACAGGAGGTCCGGACCCCCCTAAAAATCACAAAAATATAGGGTTTCTTTGCAATACTGGTACGGATCCCCTGAAAAATCACAAAGCTTCCTAGCCAGAATTCAATGTAGTTTCATCATCGGCTCGCCAGCGAAACGCCATTTAAATGGCATTTCGCTGGAGGGTCGATGATGACCCGCTTATAGTGTTATTTGGATCATTCCTCTTCTCATCATACTAAAAAAAAAGCGTTTTCAAAATTGGACCCCCTCTGACAAATTTTCTGGATCCACGCATGCCTGGTATTGGCAGTATTCGTCTTTCTGTTCGTATGTATGTTTGTTCACGGATGGATCCAGAGAGGGGAGGGGTCCGGACCCCACCCCCTGGAAGATTATAAACAGCTATATGGGTTTCCTTAGCAATACTGGCCCAGATCCCCCCCCCCCTGGAAAGTCAAATAGCTATTAAGCTAGCATTAAATGTTGGGACATCATCGGCCCGCCAGCGAAACGCCATTTAAAATAGAAATGGGCTCGATCTACTGATAAGTTTCGGCCTATAACTTCATCATGTGTATGATAAACAGTGTAAATTCTGATCAGCTTCTGTATCTACACTGTTCAAATGATGGAAAAGTTACGTACGCAGTGCTAAAAGTAAAAAGAAGGCAAATATCAGGAATCGACACAATCAAGTACCACACCTCACCTGAGACATCATATTTGAACTGAGTGACAAAAACAAGGAAGCATCACACACAAGAGATAAATAAACCTAAATATAATGCACCAGTCACTTGTACCCCATGCGCGACCGGATAGCTGAAATTTTTCGAGGAGGACACGTCGACAAGCTTTGAAGCTACGTTAAAATAGTTTCCAGGACTTTTGAAATTAAAATTTTGTGTTGAAATATTGAATTTATTAACACTGCTCATTTTGAAACCAACATAATGTGCTGTTAAACGGTCAAAGGCTGAAAAACCACCCCTCGACCACCAAAATCTTAGCGCGCGAGAAAATCCAATATGGCGGCGCCCGTGAAAATTCAGAAAGCAACTAATTTCATCATTCTTGTGTCACTTACACTGTTATTCTTTACATTCCTGAACTTTTTCAGTATAAACCAGGAACCAGATTGGGAAAGGAGCTCAATTCTTATCTGTTCAAGTTTGAAATGCTCACGGACGAACCTCATCCAAAATTATTCCAGCAGAAAGTCAAAATTGATAAATGGCTCTCGGATATTCACTGCCTCTAAGCACCAAATTTCAAAAACTACCTTATTAACACTTATTTTGATATTATCAAATGATATAGAACTAAACCCAGGACCTAGGAATGCATCAATTTTCCCATGTGGATATTGTGATCAACCGGTAAACTGGTCGGACCAAGGAGTTTGCTGTAGCGAATGTAGCATCTGGCACCACAAATCATGTGGCGACATCAGTACGAAAGAAATGGAATATCTGGAACGTTCAAATGTTGTTTGGCTTTGCTGCAAATGTGAGAGTGTAAACGTAGACTCCTTCACCTTCCATAGTTATGAATTATACACAACAAACTTTTATACTCCACTATCAGGGACAGAGCAGTCGATTGATTCACTAAATTCAACAGGCCCCTTCAGCCCTCTCCACACAAGTAGTCCACATCGTACTAAAGACTATTCTAAAACCAGATCCAGATCACACCTAAGCTCGGATGGTGGACCAAATATCAGCAAAAACTCATCAGCAAACCTGAACAGTGATTTCATACCAAAACAAACAAACCTAAGACTTCTCACAGTGAACTGTTGTAGTATACGTGAAAATAAAGCTCAATTTTTGGCCGGACTTGATTATGTGAAACCAGATTTAATTTGTGGAACTGAATCCTGGCTGAAAGGAATAAGACCGGGTAAAGAACCATCGAAAAATGCAATAAAATCCAGTGAAATATTTCCAGACGATTATATTTTTCATCGAAATGACAGAATATCACGTGGTGGCGGAGTGTTTACCGGTGTGAAAAAGAATTTAGTAGCTACTGAACAAACCGAATTGGTAACCGAATGTGAAATTGAATGGACAAAAGTGAAAATGAAAAATAACAGAGATCTTTATCTATCTTCATTTTATATGCCACACAGAAATAAAGAGGACTTGATAAATTTAGACTGTTCACTTAAAAAACTCTCAAACTCAAATAAAAGTAAACATATCCTGTTAGCTGGTGATTTTAACTGCCCGGACATAAATTTGGGAAAATTTAACCGTGAGATCAAATGCCCCGGACAGAGAAATACAACAAGCCCTCATTGATATAACTACTGAACACGGACTCACACAGGTGCACAATCAACCAACGCGGCAAGATAATATACTAGATCTAGTCTTCACAAACAATCCATCTCTTGTTAAATCTTCTACTAGTGTTCCCGGAATAAGTGATCATGCAATGGTAGTTACAGATTGTGACATTAAACCTGTTTATAATAAGCAAAACCCGCGGAAGGTGTACTTGTTTTCTAAAGCAAATTGGGAGGAAATTTACTCTGCATGTGAAAATTTATCAATAAAGATCCAAAATATGGTTAAATTGAAAGACAGTCTTGAAGAAATTTGGACAACATTTAAGACAGAAATACAAAATGCCATGGACACTTTCATACCTTCTAAGACATTTAAAAAGAACAACACTGTACCTTGGTTTAACAGGAAATTGAAGAGAATGTGTAGACGGAAAGCTAGACTATATAAGCATGCAAAAAAGAGCAAACAGTGGATGGAATTCAAACAGTATCAGAAATTATGCAAAAAGGAATTTAAACAGGCTGAAACTGATTATATTAACAAAACAATACAGGATGGACTTGATAATAATAACTGTAAACCCTTTTGGAGATACATAAAAGCCAAACGTCAAGATAACATAGGGGTAGCCCCCTTAAAACGGAAAGGAAATCTCTACAGTGAAAGCAAAGATAAGGCCCAAATTTTGGTTGAACAGTTTTATTCAGTCTTTACAAAACTAGGAACCAGAACTTTAGCTAAATTACCGAAGTGCTTTAAATTTGACATGCCTTCATTAGTCATTACAGCTCCAGGAATCGAAAAACTGTTGAAAAAGATAAATGTATCAAAATCAATTGGACCTGATAATATATCAAATGTTATTCTGAAAAATTGTGCTTCACAGTTAGCTCCAGGACTCTCAGCCATCTTTCAAAAGTCGATCGATTGTGGAGACCTACCGGAGGATTGGGTTAATGCAAACATTTCGCCAGTATTTAAGAAGGGTGATGTGCATCTAGCTGAAAACTATAGACCTGTGTCGCTGACATCAGTCTCATGTAAGCTGTTAGAACATATAATTTGTAAACATATGCTTAACCACTTGGAGAAAAATAAGATTTTGACCAACCTGAACCATGGTTTTAGATCAGGATACTCTTGTGAAACTCAACTTTTGGTTACACTAGATGAACTCTTACACTTTAATGACAAAGGTCTACAGACATTGTATTGCAATCCTAGATTTCTCTAAGGCGTTTGATACCGTGCCACACGAAGAACTCTTGTGTAAGCTAGAAAGCTATGGTATTACAGGATCACTACATGAGTGGCTAAGAACCTTCTTATCCAAGAGACATATGCAAGTCGTCATTGAGGGGGAAGCATCAGAGAAAGTCACCGTAGATTCGGGCGTACCACAAGGGACAGTCCTTGGACCTATTCTATTCCTATGTCACATAAATGATCTACCTGAAGCGGTACAGTCACAAGTTCGTTTATTTGCAGATGACTGCCTGTTATACCGTCCAATCAAGTCACAGTCAGATCATATAACCTTACAAAACGACCTAATAGAACTGGAAAAGTGGGCTGACAAGTGGGGCATGCGCTTCAATGCCAAAAAGTGCTATATCATGAGTATCAACAATAGATCAACTCATTTTTACAGTCTGAACAATCATATTCTGAAACAAGTTGAAGAAAATCCCTACCTAGGACTTACATTAACTGAAAATCTGAAATGGTCGTCACACATAACTAAAATAACCAAGAAAGCTAATTCTACAATAGGATTTTTACGTCGGAACCTAAAAAGTTGCCCGCAAGATTGTAGGAAGTCAGCATATATATCACTTGTCAGATCAGTGTTGGACTATGGATCCATAATATGGGACCCCTATCTCTCACGCGATATTGAGAAATTAGAAAGAGTTCAGAGACAAGCAGCCCGTTTTATTACTGGAGATTACCATTCAAGGGAAGAGGGCAGTGTAACCGGAATGCTTGATATGCTTGAACTGGAAACGCTCCAACGTAGGCGCAGTATGTGCAGATTGTTTTTTCTTTTTAAGGTGGTCGAGGGGTTGGTTCCAGCCATTAATCCTGAAGAATATTTGAAACCTCAAAAACAAAAGAGACGTATAAAACCAAGGACATATGAAAATTTCAAAAGTGTTAATATAGTGGAAAAACATTCGGTAAATCATGATAGGGGATATGAAATAGAGCAGTGCCACAGTGAACAATTAAAAAACTCATTCTTTATAAAAACAATTATTGAGTGGAACCATCTTGAACAAGAGGTCGTGCATGCTGAGACAGTTGAGGGCTTCAAGACCCTCCTTAACCACAGAGACTAGATACTCTCTCTCCCAGTGCGTCTACGCTGAAAAGCCCTGCACTGTACAGAAGCAGAAGCAGAAGCAGAAGCAGAAACCATGCCCCTCGAGGCCGGGGAATAGCGAGGCTTTTAGCTTTTCAGTTTTCAAGGCCCTGCTAAAAGCCCTGAACTGCGGGGCCAAATTTGTGTTAAAATCCCAGTTAAATGCCCCCCGCCCCACGGGTTGTACCCCTTTCGGTTTATATTGGCATATACATAGCTGGATGTTTAGGTGCGCTGTTTAGAGGATCTTTCAGGAAAGTTATTTCAGTAGTAGCCTATTTAAGCGGGAAATTAAAACCACGGTACATCCACGGCACTGCGGGGACACATCGTAGGTCAAATCCCGACACTCAAGCCCCGCTATGTCCACGGTATCCGCGGCCCAAAGGGGGCGGGGCATACAAATGACTGGTGCATAACTTCTGGTGATTGAAAGAAACACTTTGCTTTTCAGATGTGTGTGTGTTCGAGTTTGCAGCTCCAGTTGGGATGCCGTCGATGTCAAGACATCGCCAATGTCAAGACTTCATTCAGATTATCGGTGAAGATACATGTTATTCATTCAAGATGTGCATCGCTTTCCAAGGGGGGTAACTCTAGTCCATTTAGTCGTTTGGTAAGTTTAAAAAGTTTACAATACTTTACTTTAAGTTGAGGCAGTGTATTGCTTTTGCCTTGTCTATCTGTCTGTATGTATGTATGTCTGTCTGTCTATCTGTATGTCTGTCTGTCAGTCAGTCCTTCCACCCATCTTGCATATCCTCAGTGGTAGAGTGCTTTCCTCGAAATCGAGGGGTTGCGGATTCGAGCCTCGTTGCGTTGTGTTCTTGAACAAGACACTTATTCCCTGCTTAATACTGGTTCAACCCAGGAAGACCCGTCCCGACATGATTGAAAGATCGCTGACTGGGACGTCAAGAATCAAACTAAACAAAATTTAGAAAAACTAAACACCTACATACGACCTCGGGGTTTTCTTGAATATTATTATTAGCCCTTGATTCCCTATTGAAAACAACAACAACAACAACAACAACAAACAAACTTAAATCAAAGGTTGCTGCCATGGTTCCCAAATTCAGTGCTCTGTTTAGACTATTTGCATACAGCAATGACATCTGTTTATATAAAGCATACTTGGATGCGCGGATCCAGAAAGTTTTGTCAGGGGGGGGTCCAACACTCTGACGAGATTTTTTTGTCCGTTTTAGCTGGTGAGAGGAGAGAGGATCTAATACCCCATCATCGGCCCGCCAGTGAAATGCAGTGAATGAAATGAACATTGAATGTTGGCTTGATAGCTTTGTGATTTCTAGGAGGTCAAGCTGGACCAGTATTGCTAAGAAGCCCTATAAATTTGTGATTTTTCAGGGCGGGGGATGGGCACGGCCTCCAATCTCGGCCTCCTTCTCCAAAAAGAGCAGAACGTAAAGGGAGGCGAAGGCTCTTCCGGGAAGCAGGCAGTGGGCATAAACAATGGAACACGGTAAGTTGTGTTGACACATTTTCAATCATAAGTAAATTTTCAGCGCAAAACTCGAAAATCTAAGAATGCTATGCTTCGGGCAATTGTTCAAGCTATCCGTGGAGCATGCGATTTGCACATTTGAACTTAGTTTGTAAGCGTGAGAGCTTTTCTCCCGTTGCACAGTTGTCCAAGAAACGGTGGTTCCCGCATGGTTTTGCCTTCTAACCAAACGTATAGTAGCGTTTGGACCCTTATTCATACTACCGAGGCCCCTCCACACCCATGTTGTCCCAAATGCAATTTTTCGAGATATTTCAATGATAATTGAGTGATTTAGAGCCAAATGTCTGTAGGAGCAGGAGGCGAAGGGCAGGAGAAGGAGGCTGGGAGAGGAGGAGCAGGCGGCGATGATATCAAAATTTGCATTGATTTTGCTTATTTTTAATAATATACTTATCCAATCTATATCAAACTTGCATGTATGATACGAATGATTAAACGCTATTGTTAACTGAATTATTCTGATCACAAACATTGCTATATATACCTCTCTTATAATATACATGTATATACCTTTAGCAAGCTCATGACGTTCTGGGTTAAACAAACAACACAATGGGAGAATAAGCGAAACGCTTTTGTTTCCTTTATAATGTGTGTACGGACATTATCAGTTTTGCAATAATTAAGTTAACATCTTTTGAGACTGCTCTTATACACGAGTTGTTATATCAGTTATATGATGGTTAGGTTTGAGTTGAATTCCTCTTTTTTCTGCGTCTAAGTCTTTCGCACCATCAGTAATTGTTGCTCTTAATCAAAGCTTGAGAGGGGGTGGGTATAAAACAGAGGTTCGTACCAGTCTGAGATTTTTGATAATCCTTTTCCCAAGAACTTAGGGAGAAATACACAAGTATCACTAATCGGTGAGCATTACATGATTCCAATGAGAAAAAAAGTGAACCACACATAACGTTGGTGGTGGCATTTAAAGCGAAGTAATTTCGATTTATTTAAATGGTTTGAAATATTCATACATGCAAGTTTGATATAGATTGGATAAGTATATTATTCAAAATAAGCAAAATCAATGCAAATTTTGATATCATCGCCGCCTGCTCCTCCTCTCCCAGCCTCCTTCTCCTGCCCTTCGCCTCCTGCTCCTAAAGAAATTTGGCTCTAAATCACTCAATTATCATTGAAATATCTCGAAAAATTGCATTTGGGACAACTTGGGTGTGGAGGGGCCTCGGTAGTATGAATAAGGGTCCAAACGCTACTATACGTTTGGTTAGAAGGCAAAACCATGCGGGAACCACCGTTTCTTGGACAACTGTGCAACGGGAGAAAAGCTCTCACGCTTACAAACTAAGTTCAAATGTGCAAATCGCATGCTCTACGGATAGCTTGAACAATTGCCCGAAGCATAGCATTCTTAGATTTTCGAGTTTTGCGCTGAAAATTTACTCATGATTGAAAATGTGTCAACACAACTTACCGTGTTACATTGTTTATGCCCACTGCCTGCTTCCCGGAAGGGCCTTCGCCTCCCTTTACGTTCTGCTCTTTTTGGAGGAGGAGGCCGAGATTGGAGGCCGTGATGGGGGTCCGGACCCACTGCCCCCTCTCTAGATCCGCGCATGTCTAGTCATCTTCTGATGGCATTTGCAAATAGTTTGGACCCGGACCAGGCCAGACAAAATGTCGGGCCTGATCCTGGTCCAAACTGTTGGACACTCTGAAGGGTTTCCTTAAAGACTTAAGAATTCTTTGAATTGATTTATAGAATGATCTGATGGCAACAAAAATTTTGCATTGTAAATTAGTAAGTAAATCAGCATGCTCAGAGTTTATTTGAAATTGAAAGTTCTGGCGATAAGGTGTACATGGGCTTTCCAAAGTCTATTAATTTTTTTCTTCTGACTTTTAGCCTTTTTCATAAACGTCAGTTTCTTTTTATTCCCTTTAATACAATGTTCGAAATCTACATTTTGAAGTCTAGGTTAAAGGGAGTTTCACTTTATTAAACAATTAAAGGGACTGTTTATCTCAAATTAATTATGATTATAGGGACTCGGGCATGTCTTAGATGTTTTATTTCCCCAAGAACTATAGAGGCATAATTGTTTAGCGTAAAATTGCGAATATTTTTCTTAACAATTAATTGATTGAGAAATAAGAAAATTAATTTTAAATATCATATTTTTATATAGGGGCATGGGGTGATGGTTTCAAAGATATGTTGGACGAAGGGGTGGTGAAACTCGTGTCAGTGACCATCAGAGCCGCATGTTAACGACCTCCGTGTTGAACGACTCCAGGACCGAGGATGCTGATGATACGCCAGCGGTGAGAATGACTTTAATTGTTCATAGTGGCATCACTATTACTTGACTTTTCGCTTACTGTAAAGGCGGCGCCTCATGAATGCGTAATTAGGACTAGTCAACCTTAGGCATAGGTAAAAGCTGAAAATGAGGCGTTTTTTTTATTCAAAAGTAACAGTATCATCTTGTGTCACGAGCTCAGTCATTATTTAGTCCTTAAAACGCCAGCATCTGAAAATGTCTATTTAACATAAGCAGGGAGGCAAACATTGTGGACCCAGATCAGACTCCTCCTACAGGAGCAGTCTGATCTGGGTTCACACTGTTATCTATGAGGCTTCAAATAGTTTAGTAGACGACAAAAAACATACATTTTGTGATTATGCGCTTTAAGGGTTAATGAATGTGAGTTCATTGTTTTATACGGTTAGGATTTTCATGAAATGCACGCACGTTTGCGCGGCTCAAAAAGCTTATTTACTATTTACCAAATTATAAATAAAACCTTACTTCCCTTCCTTAGCAGATGGAATAGCCGAACCACACCCTGCTATGAATATTTAAGTTGCCGCCTTTACAGTAAGCGAAAAGTCAAGTAAAACTAATATCGATATAGTGTTGATATGTCCGTCAAGAAAATTGGGTCCTGACGGAAAGCAGAATTGCCAGTGCTAGGGGGGCATGAGATTTGTTGCACTTTCCATTTCCGAGGTAACTGAGATGTAAATTATCAAAACAAACAAATGCTTGAGCGTTATTCTTGTTTTTACCTGATCCTGCAAATAATACACTGAAAAGGCTGCCAAAATGTTTTTAAAAAATCTTCTAAAGACATGATTAATCTATACAAAATGGCGTCTGGATGCAAACTTTCGAAGTTCATAAAATTGCTACAAAAGTAGCAGCAAAATAATCGTTCTGACTACAAGCACGAAGTTCACATGATTTTCTTACCCATGAATTCAAAAATATGTTTTGGGTGCTCAAATGAAACGTCTCAGTAAAAGCACAGTCTCACTGAGACGGTTCTATTGATTACTCGCAACATATGTTTGGTTGAGAGATAAGAAAATAAATCAATAACACACTCTTAATTGCACTCCTGTGCAATTCTTTCCCCTATGTAACGCCCTGCAAGCACAACAGAAAATAATAAGTGAGTATGATCAGGAAATACCACAATCACAAAGCGCAGACAACCCCATGGCACCGCGAGGAAGAGCCCCTCAACCATTAATTTAAATATTTTTTTTAAAGAATTTTGCTTATTTGACAATTGATTCAAACAGCTATGCCAATAGTATCTATGCAAGAATTATATATTGGAATACGAGCCTTACCCGGCCTATTAAGCAATTTTGATTTGTGGCTTGGTGAACTGACAGTCTCTACATGACCATAGCTGTTGACTGGGACGTAAAGCAACACAACCGTGACAAACTACACAACAGTACTTTCTCCAGAGCAATAGCTACATACTTGGCCCTTTTTTGAAACAGAAATGGCACTTCTGTCCTGCCAGCCAAGAGTGACAATGACGTCATGTTTTGTTTACAAAGTTATCAGGGACTTCGAATCGATAGATCACTTGTGTATTAATCCTATCCACAGGATAGGATTAATACAAAAACGATCTACCGATTCGCGTTAGCTCAAGTGGAGTACACAATTAATGTTAACTTTAACAGTTGTAAACAAAATATTACGTCACTGTCAATCTTGGCTGGCAGGACAGTAGTCAGGTAGCATTGTTTTAGGATTCAAATACCTTAACTCTCTCAATGCTTTCATGCTTTTGTTGTCGTCTGCTACTTTTTAAATTAACCATTTCAAAAAGAGCTTTTAGGAACACTACCTAAATGTTAAACAGTTTGGATCCAGATCAGGGCCGTTGAATATCCAGATCTGTGTCCAAACGGTTTGCATATGTTATAAGCAGATGACAAAAGCGGCGCTAGCAAGGAAAGAGTTCATGTATTACCCCAATCATGACTGTAGCATTTGCTACTGTTTTACAGGCCAAACTAGGGATGTTGACTCCATAAAAGGGACCCACGGCCACACTGTTTGCAATGGTCATCGGCAGACAACACAAGTCGACGGCACAAAAGAAAGATTTCAAAGAGCAGTTGAGGGTTGGTATTATATTTCATATAGTTTATTTCCATTTGTTGCGTGTCATGGCACGGCCTACCGCATGTTAATTGTAGTTTAACAATTGTTCCACACTGGGAACAGTAAGTGAGTATGATCAGGAAATGCCACAATCGTACACTGCAGACCAACCCACAGGACCATAAGGAAGAGACACAGAACACCAAAAGCCACACAACAGCAAGACTTCAATTTAAGAAAGGCAACCAGATCTCTCTTCCTCAGCAAAATGATTGTAAAACTAGAAAGAACATAAGTACTGCTTAACAAAACAAGGACACAACACAAAACCCCCACAAACAATGGGGCCTACACATCAACCACAACAGAACCACCGCCTTAGAACCAACAACAGCCGAAGCTACCGGAAGAGCACTGATCAGAAGACTAATCTGGATCCAAACTGTTTGAACCTCTGTTTGTGTTCCTGAAATAATTTTGGATAAAGCTCATTTTACAAACAGTTTGGTCCCAGATCATTACTATAGTGCCAACGAAGAGTGACAGTCACGTGATATTTTGTTTACAATTGCCGAGTATATAGTACAATGCTACCCATAAAATATTAACTTGTGTTCTTAGAAGATATACCTCTACAAAATTAACTTGATCCTGGCCTTTATGCATGAATAAATTATTATGGTATTAACACTGAATATATAGTTTTTCGTGATGGATCGTGTGCAATCGGTATGCTTCGAGCAATTACGGAAATAAACGTCTTGGTACAATTGCGATGAGATCCGTTGATAACTATATGAAGTTGTACTTTCCATGGTAGTCGTGTGGTTAGTCAGAATAGCTCCAGATACGTAAATTGTGGGTTCGAATCCTGGTCGTCCCAACTTTTTTATTTCATTTTTCTTTGTTTTCATGTCAAAGGAATGCACAGAGACACAAAGCATGTAAGTTCACGCTTTCTTTGAAAATGTAATGACTGACAATTTCTTGATGCTTGGAGATAGATTTTAGTTTGCGAATATAGGTCTACACTCGTGCTCTTGGCTCCAAAGCAAAATAAATCAGTTATAGCAGGTGGAAGCATTTCTCTAGAGAGCAGCAAGGAGGTCCATATATGAACCACGACATGAGATTTCCAACAATGTGGTATGTGCGACAAGCAAAGGCTCAGACCAGCATGCGCATACGCACAGTCTGATCAGAGCCTTTGCTAGTCACTTGAATATTCCATGGATGGTAAGCTACTGAATGAACAGCATTTAGTTTCAATTCTTAATAGGAGGGTGCACAGGCTCACTTGTGCCTATTCGTATTAAAATGCCACATTGTTGGAAATCTCATGTCGCAGCTCATATTTTAAAAACTGAAGAGATGACAGGCGATAGTTGAAATGCAGTGTTACGGATCCGGCGAGAGAATGTTGTTGTCACCAAAGAGATCAAAATAATCAAAATAGAGAAACGATATTGCAAAAGGAGAAAATCTAATAAAAATAAAAACAAAAGTCTTTTCAATAGTTACAATAATAAATGTCGCGTACCGGATTCGAACTAACGACGCAGAGCTTAAAAATACAAGTGTGCAATATTCACGTGTTCTACCCACTGAGCCACGCAGGCATTGAGCATTATAGCGGTATATATATCTACTGTTAAAAGTACCACGTGCATTTACGTATTAGTTATACGATGAACGCCGAAGATATATTTAGAAGCTCAATCGGCTGTGAAATTATGTTAATGATAAAGGCCAGGATCAGGTTAATATTTTCAAGGTATACTGTAGTGTAGTGGTTATGTCTACGGCGTTGGACGCAAGCGTACCAGGATCGAACCTATTTAGAGGTGTGTGTTTTTTCCATAAGTTTTTACTAGGCCAAAAAGGAACAGGTGGCATTATTTGAGCTTACTGTAAATTTGGAAGTTTTCACGAAGTTTTATTTTCGCGAAACTTCCCACATGCAAAATTTCGTGAAAATAAAATTATCGCGAAATGGCGAAATCACTCAGTTGTTTACTTGCCCTAGTCACAAATTTTGACGTCGCAAATATGTCTTTTAACGCTCACATTCGCGTGTATCTCATAATTTACAGTAGCTTGTGTTGTTACAGAAGTTTTTTTGAATATGTACCTTATACATGTTAAAGGGATAAAAAATAAAAAATAATAATAAAAATAAATAAAAAGAAAAACAAATAAGACATGAAGAGAATAAAAAAAATCAGACCTCCAACCCTCTCCCCCCCCCCCCAAAAAAAAAAAAAAAAAAAAGCAAAAATGAATAAAAAATAGCAGCCAGTGAGATTCGAACCTAAAAAATGTTCTTTGTGGTTTAGTAATCCTCCTCGTTACCACTTGAGCTACCGCAATTCTATAGATCAATGGTGTATTTATCCTGTCATGAAAGGTATACTTCCACAAAACGCTTTGAAGCGCGACCGTAACAGTAAATGCATTGATTTAATCGTGGGTCATTACTTATAGGTCGTGGTACTACTGTAAGTCCCATAACTTTGTAAACAAAACATGACGTCACTTCTACTCTTGGCTGGCAGAATAATAGCAAACTGAGTAATCTTGTAATTTATATAAACACCGTATAGGCGGGAACTCTGTTTCTAGCGATTTTTGATACCCGTGCGTCGGTTGTTAAGATCGTTTTCGATTGATGCATATCGGGTGAATTGAATAATATTGGAATTTATATAAAATAAGCTGTGATATGCAAGACTGCAAATATGGAGAAAGTTAGAATTTCTCGAACACATGTAATAAATAGTTCTTCAATACTGACATCTAATTTTTGATTACAAGGACAAATTTTGAGATAAAAGTCTCCACTTGACCAAGTCTATTTAAGCTTGATCTACGGCATAGGTAGACTTATATCAGTCGTAGATGTTGTAGGACAGATGAATCCATACCAACCAATACCATTCCACATCTTATCTCTTGCCGTATTCCAGTCCAGAATTTTAATTTATGCTGGCTCAATAGCAGAAGAGGAAAATGTATTTGAGAGGAATATAGATATTTAATGAAATAGATCAATTAGAGCGAAAATGTATATGCAAAAGAAGCCCCATCTCATCAGACTTTATAAGTCTATGGCACAGGTTTTGGTTAAGCATTTGTTTTATAAAAAATACGCTCTCTCACACACAAAGCGTTTGAAATTGTATGTGGATGTTTCACATGCGACGTCATGTATCAACTCAGTCATGAGTATGCTTATTCCGAGCTCAAGAGGATGAGACTAAATGTGCTGACATGAGGACATGCAGCCTTAGAGGCAAGGCTCCACAGAACAGAGAAGCCTAGAGGTATGGTGTTGGAAAACTCTAGCCACCTGCTGCTTAACCCTGGTGTCAGGGACACCCACAGCAGTTAAATAAACCCAGAATCAAGTCAAAAATCTTATCAAGATACCTGCTGTTAATAAATAAAAAAAGTCTTCAGAGGAACGGTGCGATGGAACTATAATGTTCACCAAGACCACTTGGTCAGGACTACATTAATCTTTGTGCCAATATTTAATTTTATCAGTCACCCCTAATATTAACTGAATTGTTTCAACATAACCTAATAAACGTTTCCTCTCTCACGGCATGTTACCTTTATCAGGTCATGATGGCGTTGCACTTTTTGAATGACGTCGCTAATGACGCTGAATCAACACAAAAATAAAAAAAAATACATCATAATCGCTAGTTTGAAGAGTGTTCAACAATGGGTAAACTGATAAATAGAATACCAGGTTCGCGTCTTTTGATATCAAATTTACCAAGCTCGGCTTTGAGAACGCATGTTGAATCGCTCGGCAAGCCTTGCGATGTCAACAAGTGTTCTCAAAGCCTTGCCTGGTAAACTTGATATCAAAAGACACTTACTTAGTTTTCTCTATATGAGTCGCCACCTGAAGCAGACGGTTCGGAAAACAGTGAGTTAAGTTTGAAACCAATAATGCCCGATTGGAAGTTTTCTGTATGTGAGCTGCTGGTCTGTAAAGTGTTGTGCTAGGCAAGGTCGTTAAATAAGTTTTGTTTGTTTGATTTGATTCTTTACGTCCACTCAACAACCTTTCAGTTATGTGGGACGGGTCTTCCTGGGTTGAACCAGTACTAAGCTAGGATAAATGTGTCTTGCTCAAGGACCACAACACAGTGACGCCGGTGAGGCTCGAACCCGTGGTCCTTCGGTCTCGAGTCAAGCACTCTACCACTGAGCCACTGCGCTCCCTACGTAAAATAAGTAGTTTGGAACAGACGCTATGCATGTGTCCATAGGAATGGAACGTTTTCTCATAAAGGGACTGAAGTGTAAGAATTAAAGCTGGTGTTCAGTAATGTTTTCAATTTTCTTTCTAAGCAAGAGACCAGGTGCCTTAAGTTTTCTCCCAAAGCTTCATTTCATATGTCTTTAACGTTCTTCCAAAGCTGGAGTTCATTTTTAACTTCGATTTTCTTCAAAACTAGATATTATTTTGTCGTTTCCTCGCAAAGCCAGAGTTAATTTCTTCTCTTCAATTTTTGTTCAAACTGTAATTCACTTATCTTCAATTTTTAGTCAAACTGGAGTCCAATCTTCAATATCCTTCCAAGCAAGCGTTTAGTTGTCTTTAATTTACTTTCAAAGCTAGAGTTCAGTAGTCCGCACTTTGTTTCCACCAAAGCTAGGATTAAATTGCCTTCAATTTTCTTCCAAAGCTAGAGTTCAGTTATCTTCAATTTTCTCTCTAAGCAAAACTTCGTTTTCCTCAATTTTCTTCCAAAGCAAGAGTCAATTTGTTTTCAGTTTTCTTTCAAAGCTAGAGTTCATTTTTTCAAACTTCTTTGAGTCCAGTTGCTTTCATCTTTCTTCCACAGCTTGTGTCTAGTTTTTACTCAACACTATTCTATAGAGTTCATTGCTTTTATATTTCCTCCTTGACTAGAAATGCTGGGTTTTCAATTTTCTTCTGAAGTTAAGAGTTCAGCTGTTCTCAATTTAAATTTTCTTCCAAAATTGAAGTTCATTTGATTTAAATATTCTTCCACAGCTTGAGTCCAGTAGTGATAAGTTTTCTTCTATAGAGTTAAGTTGTCTTTCATTTTCCTCTGAAGGTAAGATCCACTTTTTTTCATTTTCCCATAGCTTCAGTTCAGTTATCTTCATATTTCTTCCACAACTCTTCGATTTTCGTCTGAAGCTTGTTCAGTAGTTTTAAATTTTCATCCACATTTGGGTCCCTATTATTTTCATTTTGCTTTCAAATATATCTTAAATTGTCTTCAAAAGTTGGATTTCACTTTTACACAACATCTGTTCGAAACTGGCTTTCAAATTCCTTCAAAATGTAGATTCTACTTGTCTGTCAACTTCAGACTCTATGACTTAAAGACTTATCTATTGATGAGATGGTAGGGGCCTGATGCTTTGTCTGTTTGGCCCGCCCACCGGGGTTTACCTGTTGGATTTCTTTTGCTCCAGTATTCAGTTTAATTTACTGTTGAGTCCTTATCTTTGCTTTATCTCCTTGTTATATCTTGATTTATATGTTTTAGGAGATGATGCATTGATAAGTTAGGGGTCTTTCATGCAAACCAAATATCTATGTGTCTTGATCCACATCTCAATTAAGGGTGAGGTTGGCGCCGTTAAACCGATTTAAGCCCTCCAGTAAATTATTTTACTGACCGTTCCAAGGCGGTACTTCTTTTGTGGATCTTTTATGTTTTTGTTCTGTCTTGTGTTTGCTATGTCTTTGTGCGCGTCTGTTTATATGTGCTTTGTGGTCACCTGCTGGGAAAGGGCTGACCTTTTGGCTCTCGTTTGTGGTGTCTGCTGTTAGTTTGTCACTTTCCCATTGGTATCCTGGGTCAGGTGTGGTGCTTGATTGTATCGATTCCTGATCTTTGCTCCCTTACTTACTTTGTCTTCAAATCTTTCGGCTCCAAATCTAAGTGAGTATGATCAGGGAATGCCACACATTCACACACTACAGACCAGCCCACAACGCAGTGAGGAAAACAAACAAAACACCCATTTGACATGAAAAAAAAACAGTTAAAGTAAAGCAACCTGTCCAGTTCCTCAACGAGATGATTGCAAAACTAGAGAGAACACTAAGTACAGCATAATAAAATAAGGACCAAGCATAACAAAAAACTGAAAGAGAGCAACAATATACAATGAATCAACAGGTCTTTGTGTGGGGGCAGTAAACTATTTGTAGATGTAGAAGCATTTGGCAATAAGAAGAGACAAGAAGATTAAACGAAACAAGACAGAAAAGCAGCCAGCAACAAGTACGCACAATAAGTGTATAGGGAACAAGGGCAGACTAGAAAAATTGAGATAAGAGTATGTGGTACACAAAGACAGAGAAGCAACCAATAGTAAAATGAAACAAGGAACGCATGTAAAACAAGAAACAGAGAATCCATATGGAATAAATAAAGGCATTATGTATAGATGAAACAAGAAGATAGAGAAGCAGTCTACAGTTAGAAGAGACAAGAAGAGTAGAGAGAACAATAAGACAGAAAGTGGGTCTTCAGAAAGAAGAGACAAGCAGATCAAGAGACAAGACGAGTAGATGGAACGAGGTTAGAAGAAATCTACAGTAAGGAGAGACAAGAAGAGGATCTGTGAACAAGAAGACAGAAGATGTCTACAGTAAGAAGAGACACGAAGAGTATAGGGAACAAGATGACAGAAAGTCAGTCTTCAGAAAGAAGAGACAAGCAGATCAAGAGACAAGACGAGTAGATGGAACGAGGTTAGAAGAAGTCTACAGTAAGAAGAGACAAGAAGAGTATAGGGAACAAGAAGACAGGAAGTGAGTCTTCAGAATGAAGAGAAAAGCAGATCAAGAGACAAGACGAGTAGAAGGCACGTGGTTAGAAGAAGTCTACAGTAAGAAGAGACACGAAGAGGACCTGTCGAACAAGAAGACATAAGATCAACGTCAAGTAGAGTAGATTGTAACAAGAATTTAAAAGCAACATTGAATAAGTAGAGAAAAGAAGAGTAAAGCGGGAACAAAAGACAAAGATAATGGATGTGTAAAAAAATTAAACAATACTCCACATTGTACACTGTAAACATGACCTATAACCTCAAAAAATCAATAATCCTATAGGAGTCTGTATGTATCTGTATTTGTTTACGTCCACAGCATGGAAGTTTATCTGCACAGTGTGAAGTACTGTAAAATCTAAGTTATTTAGGGATAAACTGAAATATTTCGGTGTTCTGAATGTCAAGAAGTTGTCTGTATTTAGGTAATTTACAAGTATATTTGGAAAAATCAGTTGTATAACGTTAGTTTATGCCAAGAAAACCCTTGTGTTTAGGGAAACCCGACCCATCCTATATTTACTGGTGAAACCTAGATTTTTGTTGATTTTTTTTTTTGGGGGGGGACATCATCATACTATCGATAAATACTGTGATCCACTATATTTTTATGTTGTTGCTGTAGAGTGTGGACTCTTGTATTTGATTTTTATAAACCTGTTTCCACTTGCTACATTAAGTGAAGGGGTTTGAAGTAATGCACGCTGCATAATAATATTCGGTACAGGACAGTGGTGCGTCTTAACCCTTAAAGCGCCAAGACAAAAATGCATCTGAAAATAATGTCTGACGAAGGTGTCTTCTGCAAACAATTGTCGAACATTACTGAAGAACTTAAATATAGAAGCAAGCAGCATGAACCCAGATCAGAGTTTGCTTAGGTCTGATCTGGATCAACATTGTTTGCCATAGAGACTTCTTAATCATATCAGCAGACGAGAAAGCAGACAGCGATTTTGTTTTGTTTGGCGCTTTAAGAGTTAACAGACAAGCGGGTATTTGAAAAGTATTACCTGCACAAAAATGGTTTGATATTGTGAAATTCAATTAAAATTAACCATGTCTTTTTTGTTGTTTTTTCAGGAATTTTGCATCAGAGGAAATAAAAGAAAGAAAAATAATCTAACCCACGACCAATTCGTCTCTTATTCTGTCGTCTGCTGAATGCTTTTAGAGGCCTCAACAAACAGTCTAGATCCAGATCAGACTACTGAAGCAGTCTGATGTGGATCAACACTATTTGCTTCTATATTTACATTTACTTATAATGTTATCAAATATAAGCAGCAGATGATTTATGCAGACAACAATTTCGGGTGCATTTTTGCTGGTGCTTAAAGAGTTAAAATAATCTGTCTTATATGGAATTACAATGCCTCCTTAAGTTAAGGAAGACTTAAGTTAAGTATTGATTTTTCAGGATGCGAAAAATAACCTTTTCAAGCTAATAAAAATCAAAACAGTTTCATTTTTTCTGAAGATCACAATGATAATTTTTGACCACAAGTACCGCATCGATTCAGGCAATTTATTTAGCATTTAATAAATTATGTTGAAATATCAATACTTAACTTAAGTCTTCCTTAACTTTAAGGAGGCATTGTAATTCCGGGCCCTGGATGCTTGGCAATTTTTTATGCTTTTGTTGTCGTCTACTGACTTCTTTCAAAATTAACTTTTTCAAAAAAATATTTCAGGAAAACTATCAAAGTGTCTGTCAAACTGTTTGCAAATGTTAACAGCAGATGACAAGAGTCTTTTGTTGTCCTCTGCTGAGTTTTTTTTCAAAATTAACTTTAAGAATCTTTCTGGAACACTGTCAGTGTTAATCGGTTTGGATCCAGATCAGGACCAACAGAACGTTGGTCCTGATTTGGGTCCAAACAATTTGTAAAGGTTGCATGAGCAGATCCAGAGGGGGGGGGGCAGGGGGTACGGACCCCATCGAAAAATAACAAAAATATAGGGTTTCTTAGAATACTGGTCCGGATCCCCTGAAAAAACACAAAGCTATCAAGCTAGCATTCAATGTTGGGCCATCATCGGCACGCCAGCAAAACGCCATGTAAATGGTGTTTCGCTTGTGGGCCAATGATGGCCCGCTTATAGTGGTATTTGGATCCTTTCTCCCCTCATCAACTTAAAAAAGCAACATTGTCAAAGTGTGATCCCCTCTGAAAACACTTTCTGGATCCACACATGGGTTATCAGCAAAACTATCTGAGTGCCAAACGGTTTGCAAAGGTTATCAGCAGATGACAAAGTCTTTTGTTGTCGTTGCTGACTTTTTTGTCTAAATTAATTTTTTCGAAAAATATCTTTCAGGAACACTATCAGAGTGTTAATTGGTCTGAATACAGGTCAGAACCGATGTTCTGTTACGTCCTGGTATGGGTACAAAAAGTTTGTAAAGGTTTTCAGCAAATGATAAGTCCTTTGTTGTTGTTGCTGACCTATATTTCTAAATTGAGCCGCGACATGTGATTTCCAACAATGTAGCATTTTGACATGAATAGACTCAGATGAGCCTGTGTGTAGAAACTCCAAATGATATTTGGTCAGTAGCTTAATATTCATAGAACATTCAAGCGACTAGCAAAGACTCTTAGCAGGCTGTGCCTATGTGCAGACTGATCTGAGCCTTTGCTGGCCGCACATACCACATAATTGGAAATCTCATGATGCGGCTCGATTAACTTGTTTTCCAAAAATTCTTTCAGGAACTCTTTAAGACTGTTATACGGTTAGGAACCAGATCAAGACCGACGTTTTGTCATGTCCTGACCATTGTCAAAACTGTTTGCAATGTGCCGCTTGCAGCCATAGAGAAAAAATGACACAAATTTTAAGATTACAGATGGTTCAAGACTTGTACAACTCCTTAACCACAGGATGGAATTTTCCCAAACGTCACTTGAAAGATATGTGTGTGTTCACCTTTTGAGTTACAATCTTTCCATTCCCTGCAGAATTCTGGTTGCCATGGTTACAAAAAATGAAACGCTTTAAAAGTGTGCTGTCAAAAACAAATGGACTGATTTTAAGAAAAAATAATACAAACTAATCTAAGTTAGGCCTTAAGTTAAGAATGCGTAATAGAAAAATAATTTTCCCATTTCTCAACCAAAACATATGTTGTGGGTACTCAAAGGAACCATCTCAATGAGATGGCTCTTTTAAGCACCCAAAACATAAGCTACAAGTTATGGGTAAGAAAATATTTACAATTTTACGCTGAAAAATTATGTTTATCTAAACCTGTGAGATTCTTGCATAACTCTCTAAAAAATCTTGTCTACATGACTGATAAAACAAAGATTGTAAAAAAATTCTGGGCTAAATTGAAAATAATGTGCTTAATGTTTCAGGGTGACCCCCTACCAAGATTTCTCTTCTTACTCTAAGCAATTTCTCTGCGTCCTTGTTCCCTCTGCTCTTCTTGTCCGGTCTTCTTACTCTAAGCAACTGCTCAGCATCTTTGTTCCCTCAACTTTTCTTCTCTCTTCTTATTACTCTTAACAACTGCTCTGCATCCTTGTTCACTGAACTCTACTTCCAACTTCTAACTCTAAGCAACTTCTCTGCATCCTTGTAACCTAAACTCTTCTTCTCTCTTCTTACTCTAGGCAACTGCTCTACATCCTTGTTCCCTCAACTCATCTTCTCTCTTCTTACTCTAGGCAACTTCACTGCATCCTTGTTCCCTAAACTCTTCTTCTCTCTTCTTACTCTAAGCAACTGTTCTGCCTCCTTGTCCCATAAACTCTTCTTCTCTCTTCTTCTAACTCTAAGCAACTTCTCTGCATCCTTGTTCCCTAAACTATTCTTCTCTCTTCTTACTCTGGGCAACTGCTCTGCATCCTTGTTCCCTCAATCATTCTTTTCTCTTCTTACTCTAAGCAACTTCTCTGCATCCTTGTTCCCTCTTCCCTTCTTGTCTCTTCCTACTTTAAGCAACTTCTCTGCATCCTAGTTCCCACAACTCATTTGCCTCTTCTAACTCAAAGCAACTTTCTGCATCCTTGTTCCCCCAACTCTTCTCTCTTCTTACTCTAAGCAACTGCTCTGCATCCTTGTTCCCTCCCTCTACTCTTCTTCTCTCTTCTTACTCTTAGCAACTGCTCTGCATCCTTGTTCCCTCAACTCTTCTTCTCTCGTATACTCTAAGCAACTTCTCTGCATCCTTGCTTCCTCAACACTTCTTCTCTCTTCTTCTTACTCTAAGCAACTGCTCTGCATCCTTGTTCCCTCAACTCTTCTGCTCTCACTTACTCTAAGCAACTGCTCTGCATCCTGGTCCCCTCACCTCTTCTTCTCTCTTCAAACTCTAAGCAACTGCTCTGCACCCTTGTTCCCTCAACTCTTCGTCTCTTTTCGTTCTCTCTGCTAACTCCAAGCAACTATTCACATCCTTGTTCCCTCAACTCTTCTTCTATCTTCGAACTTTAAGCAACTGCTCTGCATCCTTGTTCGGTAAACTTTTCTTCTCTCTTCTTCTTACTCTTAGCAACTGCCCTGCATCCTTGTTTCCTCAGCTCTTCTTCTCTCTTCTTACTCTTAGCAACTGCTCTGCCTCTTGTTCCCTCAACCCTTCTTCTGTCTTCTTACTCTCAACAACTGCTCTGCATCCTTTTCCCTCAACTAGTCCTCTGTCTTCTAACTCTAAGCAGCTGCTCTGCACCCTTGTTCCCTGAACTCTTCTTCTATCTTCGAACTCTAAGCAACTGCTCTGCATCCTTGTTCCCTCAACTCTTCTTCTCTCTTCTTCTTACTTTTAGCAACTGCTTTACCTCCTTGTTCCCTCAACCCTTCTTCTCTCTTCTTCTTACTCTTAGCAACTGCTCTGCCTCCTCGTTCCATCAACTCTTTTTAGCTCTTCTTAATCTAAGCAACTGCTCTGCATCCTTATTTCCTCAACTCTTGTTTCTCTTCTTCCTACTCTTAGCAACTGCTCTACCTCCTTGTTCCCTCAACTCTCCTTCTCTCTTCTTCTTACTCTTAGCAACTGCTCTACGTCCTTGTTCCCTCAACTCTTCTTCTCTCTTCTTCTTACTCTTAGCAACTGCTCTGCCGCCTTGTTCCATCAACTCTTTTTCGCTCTTCTTAATCTAAGCAACTGCTCTGCACCCTTGTTTCCTCAACTCTTCCTCTCTTTTCTTCTTACTCTAAGCAACTGCTTTGCCTTCTTGTTCCCTCAACTCTTCTTCTCTCTTCTTCTAACTCTTAGCAACTGCTCTGCCTTCTTGTTCCATCAACTCTTTTTCGCTCTTCTTAATCTAAGCCAATGCTCTGCATCCATATTTCCTCAACTCTTGTTTCTCTTCTTCTTACACTTAGCAACTGCTCTACCTCCTTGTTCCCTCAACTCTTCTTCCTTCTTCTTCTTACACTTAGCAACTGCCTTGCATCCTCGTTTCCTCAACTCTTCTTACTCTAGGCAACTGGTCTGCATCCTTGTTCCCTCAACTCTTCTTCTCCCTTCTTACTCTTAGCAACTGCACTGCATCCTTATTCCCTTAACTCTCCCTTCTCTTCTTACTCTCAGCAGCTATTTTGCATCCCTGTTCCACAACCCTTCTTATCTCTTATTCTAACACTAAGCAAATGTTCTGCATCCTTGTTCTCTCAACTCTTCTTCTCTAACTCTAAGCAACTACTCTGCATCCTTGTGTCCTGAACTCTTCTTCTCTCTTTTAGCCTAAGCAACTGCTCGCATCATTCTTCCCTCAAATCTTCTGCTCTAACATACTCTAGCAACTACTCTGCATCCTTGTTCCCTCAACTCTTCCTCTCTCTTCTTACTCTAAGCAACAAGTCTGCATTGTTGTTCCCTCAACCCTTCTTCTCTATTTCAGCTCTAAGCAACTGCTCTGCATCCTTGTTCCCTCAACTCTTCTTCTCTCTTCAAACTCTAAGCAACTGCTCTGCATCCTTGTTGCCTTAACTCTTCTTCTCTCTTCTTACTCTAAGCAACTGCTTTGCATCCTTAACCTCACCACTTCTTCTCTCTTCTAACTCTAAGCAACTGCTCTGTATCTTTGTTCGCTCAACTCTTCTTCTCTCTCCTTACTCTTTAGCAACATCTCTGCATCCTTGTTCCCTTAACTTATCTTCTCTCTTCTTCTCATTCTAAGCAACTGCTCTGCATCATTGTTACCTCAACTCTTCTTCTCTCTTCTAGCTCTAAGTAACTGTTCTGCATCCGTGTTTCCTTAACTCTTCATCTCTCTTCTTTCTCTTAGCAACTGCTCTGCCTCCTTGTTCCCTCAACTCTTCTTCTCTCTTCTTCTTACTCTATGTACTTGCTATGCATCCTTGTTCCCTAAACTCTTCTTCTTTCTTCTTACTCTAAGCATCTGCTCTGCATCTTTGTTTTCTCAACTCTTCTCTCTTCTTCTAACTCTAACCAACTGCTCTGCGTCCTTGTTCCCTCAACTATTCATGTCTCTTCCAACTCTAAGCAACTGCTCTGCATCCTTGTTCCCTCAACACTTCTTGACTTTTTTAACTCTATGCAAATGCTCTACAACTTTGTTTCCTCAACTCTTCTTGTCTCTTCTTCTTAATAGTAGCGAATTCTCTGCATCCTTGGTCCCTTAACTCTTCTAACTCCAAGCAACTGTTCTGCATACTTGTCCTCTTAACCATTCTTCTCTCTTCTTCTAACTCTAAGCATCTGCCCTGCATCCTTGTTCCCTCAACACTTCTTGTCTCTTCTAACTCTAAGCAAATGCTCTACAACTTTGTTTCATCATCTCTTCTTGTCTCTTCTTCTGAATCTTAGCAAATTCTCTTCACATAAACTAGGACAGCTGGTTAAATTCGGACAGCAAACATGCATGTTTCATTTTTCATTATTAAATATTAGAATATATAAAGCTAAATAAATTAGACAAACACGGAGATAGACGACTTATCTACATATCTGCCGTATGCATTGCATGTCCGAAGTTACCCAATTGTCCGAGTAGACCTGACTTTATTACAGTCTATGCCCATTTAAAGCATTCTTCATTTTTTTAAAACCTAAACTTAGCTAATTAAACTGTTCTCAGTGAAGCATAAATAAGAACTAAGATCAACAAAAAGCGTGTAGGATACTGACCATATCATATGCAGAGATGGGCTCATCCTTGCCGTCTTGATCGATCATGACACGTGTAGAAATTCCATGAAGTGCATGCTTTTAATGGTTCTTCGCGTCTGCAGGCATCCTGTAGAGGCGGAGAACCAGTAAAAGAAAAGGGGGCTTCTAAACTCTGACGCGCGGAGTGGGCGACGGAGGGTGGATTCAGGGATACCTACGGAAGTTTGGGAACTCAAACTAAAAAATGTGAAACATCTCCGAGGCCAAGCGAGGGTCGTCTGTGTGCCCGCCCCGGTCCCATGGCGACGCAAACACATACATACACAACAAGAGGCAAGACTCGTTCCAGGCAGATCCGTGATATTATTTTATTTTTATACATGTTGTGCCGTCATTATGGACCTCTGGCATCGGCTATAAAAAGCTTGCAAGTCCAAAAATTATTTCAATCCGTGACACTTGACAGTCTAAACGCTGTCCGCCGCGGATTATTTATATTAAATGTAACGTTTATACATACATGTACGGCCGTGTTAGGCATGTAAGCAACGGGAGCGAATGGCTCGCACTCGAAGCGGAATGCAGTTCGCGGCTGATACGAGGGTATGAAAAATAAAAATAGTATAAATATTTATATATATATGTATTTAGCCTTTTATATTAGTATTTTTATATTATGCTTACGAATTTGCTTGGAGGGAGGAGATCTGATCTCAGAATAACGTTGGGCTCGCAATGGTCGAAGGGGGCTGGGACGGGGGCACGGGCGGTACTAAGCGAGAGGCTGAGGAGATGAACATGACAGCAAAGTAAGACATGGGTTCCCTGGAGACAGTGTCCAGCGCCTGTGGTGCGCTGCGGAGACAGAAGCCTGGCCATAATAATAATTATGTAATTAATCAAAAGTATATAGTGAGTATCGAGGTATGAGCTCATCACCTGCACATTCTGTGTTATCTGACAAGTCTCTCACTTCATCGGAACAGTTTAGTTAGTTAAGACCAAAGTACATGTTTATTTTACCATGTTTAGATATCTTCTTCAACTCTTCTCTTCTCTTTTAACTCTAAGCAAATGTTCTACATCCTTGTTCCCTCATTTTTCTGCATCTTTGTTTCCCAACACTTTTTCTCTCTTCTTCTTGCTCTAAGCAACTGCTCTGCATCCTTGTTCCCTCATCTCTTCTTCTCTCTGCTAGCTCAAATCAACTGCTCTGCATCCATGTTCCCTCAACTCTTCTTATTTCTTCTTACTCTAAGCAACTAGTCTGCATCATTGTTCCCTCAACCCTTTTTCTCTGTTCTAACTATAAGGAACTGTTCTGCATCCTTGTTCCCTATACTCTTCTTCTCTTTTCTTCTAACTCTAAGCAACTGCTCTGCATCCTTGTTCCCTCAACGCTTCTTGTCTCTTCTAACTCTATGGGAATGCACAACAACTTTGTTTCATCATCTCTTCTTGTCTCTTCTTCTTAATCTTAGCGAATTCTCTGCATCTTTGGTCCCTCAACTCTTTTTTTCTCTTCTTACACTAAGCAACTGTTCTGCACCCTTGTTCCCTCAACTCTTCTTCTCACTTCTATCTTGAAGCAACTGTTCTACATCTCTGTTCCACAACGCTTCTTCTCTCTTCAAACTCAAAGCAACTGCTCTGCATCCTTGTTTCCTCATTTCTTCTTCTCTCTTTTAGCGCTTAGCAACTTCTTTGCATCATTGTTCCTCAACTCTTCTTATCTCTTTTTATACTAAGCAACTGCTCTGCATCTTTGTTTCTCAACTCTTCTTCTCTCTTCTTCTTACTCTAAGCAACTTTTTTTGCATCCTTGTTCCCTTAACTCTTTTTCTCTTTTCTAACTTTAAGCAACTGCTCTGCATCCTTGTTCCCTCAAATCTACTTAAATTTTCTTACTCTAAGCAACTTTTCTGAATCCTTGTTCCCTCAACTCTTTTTATCTTTAATAACTCTAAACAAATGCTTTGCATCCATGTTCCCTCAACTCTTCTTCTTTCTTCTTACTCTAAGCAACTGCTCTGCATCTTTGTTTCTCAACTCTTCTTCTCTCTTCTTCTTACTCTAAGCAGCTATTCTGTATCCTTGTTCCCTCATCTCTTTTTTCTCTTTTCTAACTCTAAGCAACTGCTCTGCATCCTTGTTCCCTCTACCCTTCTTCTCTTTCTAAATCTAAGCAACTTCTTTGCATCCTTGTTCCCTCAACTATTCTTATCTCTTTTTATACTAAGCAACTGCTCTGCATCTTTGTTTCTCAACTCTTCTTCTCTCTTCTTCTTACTCTAAGCAACTTTTTTTGCATCCTTGTTCCCTTAACTCTTTTTCTCTTTTCTAACTTTAAGCAACTGCTCTGCATCCTTGTTCCCTCAAATCTACTTATATTTTCTTACTCTAAGCAACTTTTCTGAATCCTTGTTCCCTCAACTCTTTTTATCTTTAATAACTCTAAACAAATGCTTTGCATCCATGTTCCCTCAACTCTTCTTCTTTCTTCTTACTCTAAGCAACTGCTCTGCATCTTTGTTTCTCAACTCTTCTTCTCTCTTCTTCTTACTCTAAGCAGCTATTCTGTATCCTTGTTCCCTCATCTCTTTTTTCTCTTTTCTAACTCTAAGCAACTGCTCTGCATCCTTGTTCCCTCTACCCTCCTTCTCTTTCTAAATCTAAGAAACTGCCCTGCATTCTTTTCCCCTCAAATCTTCTTCTCTCTTCTTACTCTAAGAAACTGCTTCACAAGGATGCATAGCAGTTGTTTAGAGTAAGAAGACAGAAGAAGGGTTGAAGGAACAAGAGGCAGGGCAGTTGCTAAGAGTAAGAAGAGAGAAGAAGAGCTGAGGAAACAAGGATGCAGAGCAGTTGCTAAGAGTAAGAAGAAGAGAGAAGAAAAGTTTAGGGAACAAGGATGCAGAGCAGATGCTTAGAGTTCGAAGAGAGAAGAAGAGTTGAGGGAACAAGGATGTGAATAGTTGCTTGGAGTTAGCAGAGAGAAGAAGAGTTGAGGTAAAAGTATGCAGAGCAGTTGCCTAAAGTATGAAGAGAGAAGAAGAGTTGAGGGAACAAGGATGCAGAGCAGTTGCTTAGAGTTTGAAGAGAGAAGGTGAGGTGAGGGAACCAGGATGCAGAGCAGTTGCTTAGAGTAAGTGAGAGCAGAAGAGTTGAGGGAACAATGATGCAGAGCAGGTGCTTAGAGTAAGAGGAAGAGAGAAGAAGTGTTGAGGAAGCAAGGATGCAGAGAAGTTGCTTAGAGTAAAAAGAGAGAAGAAGAGTTGAGAGAACAAGGATGCAGAGCAGTTGCTTAGAGTTTGAAGAGAGAAGAAGAGTTGAGGGAACAAGGATGCAGAGCAGTTGCTTAGAGTAAGAAAAAGAGAGAAGAAGTGTTGAGGAAGCAAGGATGCAGAGAAGTTGCTTAGAGTAAAAAGAGAGAAGAAGAGTTGAGAGAACAAGGATGCAGAGCAGTTGCTTAGAGTTTGAGGAGAGAAGAATAGTTGAGGGAACAAGGTGCAGAGCAGTTGCTAAGAGTAAGGAGAGAGAAGTAGAGTAGAGGGAGGGAACAAGGATGCAGAGCAGTTGCTTAGAGTAAGAAGAGAGAAGAGTTGGGGGAACAAGGATGCAAAAAGTTGCTTTGAGTTAGGAGAGGCAAATGAGTTGTGGGAACTAGGATGCAGAGAAGTTGCTTAGAGTAGGAAGAGACAAAAAGGGAAGAGGGAACAAGGATGCAGAGAAGTTGCTTAGAGTAGGAAGAGAGAAGAATGATTGAGGGAACAAGGATGCAGAGCAGTTGCCCAGAGTAAGAAGAGAGAAGAATAGTTTAGGGAACAAGGATGCAGAGAAGTTGCTTAGAGTTAGAAGAAGAGAGAAGAAGAGTTTATGGGACAAGGAGGCAGAACAGTTGCTTAGAGTAAGAAGAGAGAAGAAGAGTTTAGGGAACAAGGATGCAGTGAAGTTGCCTAGAGTAAGAAGAGAGAAGATGAGTTGAGGGAACAAGGATGTAGAGCAGTTGCCTAGAGTAAGAAGAGAGAAGAAGAGTTTAGGTTACAAGGATGCAGAGAAGTTGCTTAGAGTTAGAAGTTGGAAGTAGAGTTCAGTGAACAAGGATGCAGAGCAGTTGTTAAGAGTAATAAGAAAAGAGAAGAAAAGTTGAGGGAACAAAGATGCTGAGCAGTTGCTTAGAGTAAGAAAACGGGACAAGAAGAGCAGAGGGAACAAGGACGCAGAGAAATTGCTTAGAGTAAGAAGAGAAATCTTGGTAGGGGGTCACCCTGAAACATCAAGCACATTATTTTCAGTTTAGCCCAGAATTTTTTTACAATCTTTGTTTTATCAGTCATGTAGACAAGATTTTTTAGAGAGTTATGCAAGAATCTCACAGGTTTAGATAAGCATAATTTTTCAGAGCAGTTGCTTAGAGTTAGAAAAGAGAAAAAGAGTTGAGGGAACTAAGATACGGAACAGCTGCTTAGAGTAAGAAGAAGAGAGAAGAAGAGTTGAGAAACAAAGATGCAGAGCAGTTGCTTAGAGTAAGAAGAAAGAAGAAGAGTTGATTGAGGGAACATGGAAGCAAAGCATTTGTTTAAAGTTAGAAAAGATAAAAAGAGTTTAGGGAACAAGGATTCATAGAAGTTGCTTAGAGTAAGAAAAGATAAGAAGAGTTGAGGATACAAGGATGCAGAGCAGTTGCTTAAAGTTAGAAAAGAGAAAAAGAGTTGAGGGAAGAAGGATGCAAAAAAGTTGCTTAGAGTAAATAGAAGAGAGAAAAAGAGTTGAGAAACAAAGATGCAGAGCAGTTGCTAGTATTAAAAGAGATAAGAAGAGTTGAGGAACAAGGATGCAAAGAAGTTGCTAAGAGCTAGAAGAGAGAAGAAGAAATGATTAAACAAGGATGCAGAGCAGTTGCTTTGAGTTTGAAGAGAGAAGAAGAGTTGTGGAACAGAGATGTAGAACAGTTGCTTTAAGATAGAAGTGAGAAGAAGAGTTGAGGGAACAAGGGTGCATAACAGTTGCTTAGAGTAAGAAGAGAAAAGAAGAGTTGAGGGACCAAAGATGCAGAGAATTCGCTAAGATTATGAAGAAGAGACAAGAAGAGATGATGAAACAAAGTTATTGAGAATTTCCATAGAGTTAGAAGAGACAAGACGTGTTGAGGGAACAAGGATGCAGACTAGTTGCTTAGAGTTAGAAAAAAAGAGAAGAAGAGTTAAGGGAACAAGGATGCAAAACAGTTCCTTATAGTTAGAACAGAGAAGAAGGGTTGAGGGAACAATGATGCAGACTAGTTGCTTAGAGTAAGAAGAAATAAGAAGAGTTTAGGGAACATGGAATCAGAGCATTTCTTTTGAGTTAGCAGAGAGAAGAAAATATGAGGGAACAAGGATGCAGAGCAGTTGCTTAGAGCAAGAAGAAGAGAGAAGAAGAAATGAGAAACAAAGATGCAGAGAAATGAGGGAACATGGATTTAGAACAGTTGCTTAGAGTTAGAAGAGAAGAGAAGAGTTGAGGGACCAAGGATGCAGAAAATTTGCTAAGATTCAGAAGAAGAGACAAGAAGAGATGATGAAACAAAGTTGTAGAGCTTTTGCTTAGAGTTAGAAATGACAAGAAGTTTTGAGGGAACAAGGATGCAGGGCAGATGCTTAGAGTTAGAAGAAGAGAGAAGAAAAGTTAAGAGAACAAGGATGCAGAACAGTTGCTTGGAGTTAGAAGAGTTAAGGGACCAAGGATGCAGAGAATTTGCTACTATTAAGAAGAAAAGACAAGAAGAGTTGAGGAAACAAAGTTGTAGAGCATTTGCTTAGAGAAAAAGAGAGAAGTGTTGAGGGAACAAGGATGCAGAGCAGTTGCTTAGAGTTGGAAGAGACATGAATAGTTGAGGGAAAAAGGACGCAGAGCAGTTGGTTAGAGTTAGAAGAAGAGAGAAGAAGAGTTGAGAAAACAAAGATGCAGAGCAGATGCTTAGAGTAAGAAGAAAGAAGAGTTTAGGGAACAAGGATGCGTAGCAAGAACATAGAGTAAGAAGAAGAGAGTAGAAGAGTTGAGGAAACACGGATGCAGAACAGTTACTTAGAGTTAGAGGGAGAAGAAGAGTTGAGGTAACAATGATGCAGAGCAGTTGCTTAGAGTGAGAAGAAGAGAGAGGATAAGTTAGGGGAACAAGGATTCAGAGATGTTGCAAGTGAGTAAGGAGAGAGAAGAAGAGTTGAGCGAACAAAGATGCAGTGCAGTTGCTAAGAGTTTGAAGAATGAAAAAGAGGTGAGGGTAAGAATGCAAAGCAGTTGCTGAAAGTAAGAAGAGAGAAGAAGAGTTGAGGGAACAAGGATGCAGAGCAGTTGCTTAGAGTTTGAAGAGAGAAGAAGAGTTGAGGGAACAAGGATGCAGAGCAGTTTCTTAGAGTTAGAAGAGAGAAGAACTGTTCAGGAAACAAGGATGCAGAGTAGTTGCTTAGAGTTAGAATAGAGAAGAAAAGTTGAGAGAACAAGGATGCAGAACATTTGCTTAGTGTTAGAATAAGAGATAAGAAGGGTTGGGGAACAGCGATGCAAAATAGCTGCTGAGAGTAAGAAGAGAAGGGAGAGTTAAGGGAACAAGGATGCAGAGCAGTTGCTAAGAGTAAGAAGATAGAAGAAGAGTTGTTCCTTCTACTATTCTTCTCTCTTCTTACTCTAAGAAAATTCTCTGCATCCTTGTTCCCTCAACTCTTTTTCTCTCCTCTACTCTAAGCAACGTCTCTGGATCCTTGTTCCATCAACTCTTCTTCTCTCTTCTTCTTACTCTAAACACTTGCTCTTGGTCCTTGTTCCATCAACTCTTCTTCTCTCTTCTTCTTACTCTAAACACTTGCTCTGCATCTCTGTTCCATCAACTCTTCTTCTCTCTTCTAACTCTAAGCACTTGCTCTTCATCCTTGTTTCCTCAACTCTTCTTCTCTCTTCTTACTGTAGGCAACTGCTCTGCATCCTTGTTTCCTCAAATCTTCTCCTCTCTTCTTCTTGCTCTAAGCAACTTTTCTGTATCCCTGTTACCTTATCTCTTCATCTCTCTGCTAACTCTAAGCAACTTCTCTGCATCCTTGTTCCCTCAACTCTTCTTCTCTCTTCTTCTTACTCTCAGCAGCTGCACTGCATCCTTGTTCCCTTATCACTTCTTATCTAAGAGTTGAGAGAACAAGGATGCAGAGCATTTGTTTAGAGTAAGAAGAAGAGAGAAGAAGAGTTGAGGGAACAAGGATGCAGAGCAGTTGCTTAGAGTAAGAAGAGAGAAGAACAGTTGAGGTAACAAGTATGCAGAGCAGTTGCTTAGAGTTAGGAAGACAAGAATAGTTGAGGGAACAAGGACGCAGAGCAGTTGGTTAGAGTTAGAAGAATAGAGAAGAGTTGAAGAAACAAGGATGCAGAGCAGTTGCTCAGAGTTAGAAGAGAAAAGAAGAGTTGAGAAAACAAGTATGCAGAGCAGTTGCTTAGAGTAAGAAGAGAGAAGAAGAGTTGTTTCCTCTACTATTCTTCTCTCTTCTTACTCTAAGTAAATTCTCTGCACCCTTGTCCCCTGAACTCATCTTTGCTCTTTTTCTAACTCTAAGCAACTGCTCTGCATCCTTGTTCTCTCAACTCTTCTAATCTCTTCTTACGCTTAGCGACTGCTCTGTATCTTTGTTCCCTCAACTCTTCTTGTCTCTTCTAACTCCAAACACTTGCTCTGCATCCTGGTTCTCAGATCATTTTCTCTCTTCTTACTCTAAGCAACTGCTCTGCAACCTTGTTTCCTCAACTCTTCTTACTCTAGGCAACTGGTTGGCATGCTTGTTCCCTCAACTCTTCTTCTCTTTTCTTCTTACTCTAAGCAACTTCTCAGCATCAATAATCCCTCAACTTTGTTCTCTCTTCTTCTTACTCTTAGCACTGCTCTGCATCCTTGTTTCCTCAACTCTTCTTCTCTCTTCTTACTCTAAGCAACTGCTCTGCATCCTTGTTTCCTCAACTCGTCTTCTTTCTTCTTACTCTTACCACTGCTCTGCATCCCTATTCCCTCAACTCTTCTTCTCTCTTCTTCCTACTCTAAGCAACTACTCTGCATACTTGTTTCCTCAACTTTTCTTCTCTCTTCTTCCTGCTCTAAGCAACTACTCTACATCTTTGTTCCCTCAATTCTTCTTCTCTTTTCTTCCTACTCTAAGCATCTTCTCTGCATCCTTTTTCTCTCAACTCTTCTGCTCTCTCCTAACTTTAAGCAACTGCTCTGCATCCTTGTTCCCTCACATTCTCTTCTCTCTTCTTACTCTATGCAACTGCTCTGCACCCTTGTTCCCTCAACCCTTCTTCTCTCTTCATACTTTAAGCAACTGCTCTGCATACTTTTCAATCAACTCTTCTTCTCTCTGCTAACTCCAAGCAACTATTCACATCATTGTTCCCTCAACTCTTTTTCTCTCTTCGAACTCTGCGCAACTGCTCTGCCTCTTGTTCCCTCAACCCTTTTTCTCTCTTCTCACTCTAAACAACTGCTCTGCATCCTTGTTCCCTCAACTAGTCTTCTCTCTTCTAACTCTAAGCAGCTGCTCTGCTACCTTGTTCCCTGAACTCTTCTCTCTTCTTACACTAAGCAACTGCTCTTCATCCTTGTTTCCTCAACTCTTCTTCTCTCTTCTTCCTACTCTAAGCAACTTCTCTGCATCCTTGTTCTCTGAACTCTTCTTCTCTCTTCTAACTCTAAGCAACTGCTATGCATCCTTGTTCCCCAACTCCTCTTCTCTCTTCTTACTCTAAGCAACTGCTCTGCATCCTTGTTCCCTCAACCTTTCGTTTCTCTCCAATTATTCTCAGCAACTGCTCTGCATCCTTGTTTCCTCAACCCTTCTTTTCTCTTCTTACTCTAAACAACTGCTATGCATCCTTGTTCCCTCAACTAGTCTTCTCTCTTTTAACTCTAAGCAGCTGCTCTGCACCCTTGTTCCCTGAACTCTTCTTCTCTCTTACTCTAAGCAACATCTCTGCACCCTTGTTCCCTGAACTCTTCTTCTCTCTTACTCTAAACAAATGCTCTACATCCTTGTTCTATCAACGCTTTTTCTATGGCTTTACTCTAAGCAACTGTTCTGCCTCCTTGTTCCATAAACTCTTCTATTCTCGTCATACTCTAATCAGCTGCTCTGTACCCTTGTTCCCTGAACTTTTCTTCTCTCTTACTCTAAGCACCTTTTCTGCATCCTTGTTCCCTCAACTCTTTCTCTCTTCTGACACTAAGCAACTGCTCTTCATCCTAGTTCCCTCAACTCTACTTCCAACTTCTTACTATAAGCAGCTGCTCTGCCTCCTTGTCCCATCAACTCTTCTTCTCTCTTCTTCTAATTCTAAGCAACTGCTCTGCATCCTTGTTCCCTGAAGTCTTTTTCGCTCTTCTTACTATAAGCAACTGCTCTGCATCCTTGTTTCCTCAACTTTCCTCTCTCTTCTAACTCTAAGCAATTGCTCTGCATCCTTGTTCCCTCAACTCTTCTTCTCTCTTCATACTCTAAGCAACTACTTTGCCTCCTTGTTCCCTCAACTCTTCTTCTCTCTTCTTCTAACCCTTAGCAACTACTCTGCCTCCTTGTTCCATCAACTCTTTTTCGCTCTTCTTATTCTAAGCAATTGCTCTGCATCCTTGTTCCCTCAACTCTTCTTCTCTCTTCTTACTCTAAGCAACTGCTTTGCCTCCTTGTTCCCTCAACTCTTCTCTCTTCTTCTTACTCTTAGCAACTGCTCTGCCGCCTTGTTCCATCAACTCTTATTCGCTCTTCTTAATCTAAGCAACTGCTCAGCATCCTTGTTTCCTAAACTCTTCCTCTCTTTTTTTCTTACTCTAAGCAACTGCTCTGCCTTCTTGTTCCCTCAATTCTTCTTCTCTCTTCTTCTTACTCTTAGCAACTGCTCTGCCTCCTTGTTCCATCAACTCTTTTTCGCTCTTCTTAATCTAAGCACCTGCTCTGCATCCTTATTTCCTCAACTCTTGTTTCTCTTCTTCTTACTCTTAGCAACTGCTCTACCTCATTGTTCTCTCAACTCTTCTTCTCTCTTCTTCTTACACTAAGCAACTGCTCTGCATCCTCGTTTCCTCAACTCTTCTTACTCTAGGCAACAGGTCTGCATCCTTGTTCCCTCAACTCTTCTTCTCCCTTCTTACTCTTAGCAACTGCTCTGCATCCTTGTTCCCTTAACTCTCCCTTCTCTTCTTACTCTCAGCAGCTATTTTGCATCCCTGTTCCACAACCCTTCTTATCTCTTATTCTAACACTAAGCAAATGTTCTGCATCCTTGTTCTCTCAACTTTTCTTCTCTATTCTAACTCTAAGCAACTACTCTGCATCCTTGTTTCCTGAACTCTTCTTCTCTCTTTTAGCCTAAGCAACTGCTCGCATCATTGTTCCCTCAACTCTTCTGCTCTAACTTACTCTAAGCAACTCCTCTGCATCCTTGTTCCCTCAACTCTTCCTCTCTCTTCTTACTCTAAGCACTAAGTCTGCATCGTTGTTCCCTCAACCCTTCTTCTCTGTTTTAGCTCTAAGCAACTGCTCTGCATCCTTGTTCCCTCAACTCTTCTTCTCTCTTCAAACTCTTAGCAACTGCTCTGCATCCTTTTCCCTCAACTCTTCTCTCTTCTTACTCTCAGCAACTGCTTTGCATCCGTACCCTCACCTCTTCTTCTCTCTTCAAACTCTTAGCAACTGCTCTGCATCTTTGTTCGCTCAACTCTTCTTCTCTCTCCTTACTCTCTAGCAACATCTCTGAATCATTGTTCCCTTAACTGATCTTCTCTCTTTTTCTCACTCTAATCAACTGCTCTGCATCATTGTTACCTCAACCCTTCTTCCCTCTTCTAACTCTAAGTAACTGTTCTGCATCCGTGTTTCCTCAACTCTTCTACTCTCTTCTTCTTAATCTATGTTCTTGCTATGCATCCTTGCTCCCTAAACTCTTCTTCCATCTTCTTACTCTAAGCATCTGCTCTGCATCTTTGTTTTCTCAACTCTTCTTCTCTCTTCTTCTAACTCTAACCAACTGCTCTGCGTCCTTGTTCCCTCAACTATTCATGTCTCTTCCAACTCTAAGCAACTGCTCTGCATCCTTGTTCCCTCAACACTTCTTGTCTCTTTTAACTCTAAGCAAATGCTCTACAACTTTATTTCCTCAACTCTTCTTGTCTCTTCTTCTTAATAGTAGCAAATGTTCCGCATCCAACTCTTCTCTTCTATTCTGACTCTAAGCAACTGTTCTACATCCTCGTTCCCCCATTTCTCTGCATTTTTGTTTCTCATTTCTTCTTCTCTCTTCTTGCTCTAAGCAACTGCTCTGCATCCTTGTTCCCTCATCTTTTCTTCTCTCTGCTCACTCAAAAGAACTGCTCTGATTCCATGTTCCCTCAACTCTTCTTATTTCTTCTTACTCTAAGCAACTAGTCTGCATCATTGTTCCCTCAACCCTTCTTCTCTGTTCTAACTATAAGGAACTGTTCTGCATCCTTCTGCCCTTAACTCTTCTTCTCTTTTCTTCTAACTCTAAGCAACTGCTCTGCATCCTTGTTCCCTCAACACGTCTTGTCTCTTCTAACTCTATGGAAATTCTCAACAACTTTGTTTCATCATCTCTTCTTGTCTCTTCTTCATAATCTTAGCGAATTCTTTGCATCTTTGGTCCCTAAACTCTTCTTTTCTCTTCTTACTCTAAGCAACTGTTCTGCACCCTTGTTACCTTAACTCTTCTTCTCTCTTCTAACTTGAAGCAACTGTTCTGCATCTCTGTTCCACAACTCTTCTTCTCTCTTCATACTCTAAGCAACTGCTCTGCATCCTTGTTTCCTCATTTCTTCTTCTCTCTTCTAGCTCTGAGCAACTTCTTTGCATCCTTGTTCCTCAACTCTTCTTATCTCTTTTTATACTAAGCAACTGCTCTGCATCTTTGTTTCTCAACTCTTCTTCTCTCTTCTTCTTACTCTAAGCAACTTTTTTGCATCCCTGTTCCCTCAACTCTTTTTCTCTTTTCTAACTTTAAGCAACTGCTCTTCATCCTTGTTCACTCAACTCTTCTTATCTTTTCTTACCTTAAGCAACTTCTCTGAATCCTTGTTCCCTCAACTCTTTTTATCTTTTCTAACTCTAAACAAATGCTTTGCTTCCATGTTCCCTCAACTCTTCTTCTTTCTTCTTACTCTAAGAAACTGCTCTGCATCTTTGTTTCTCAACTCTTCTTCTCTCTTCTTCTTACTCTAAGCAGCTGTTTTGAATCCTTGTTACTCAACTCTTTTTCTCTTTTCTAACTCTAAGCAACTGCTCTGCATCCTAGTTCCGTCTACCCTTCTTCTCTTTCTAAATCTAAGCAACTACTCTGCATCCTTGTTCCCTCAACTCTTCGTCTCTCTTCCAACTCTAAGAAACTGCTCTGCATTCTTTTCCGCTCAACTCTTCTTCTCTCTTCTTACTCTAAGCACTGCTTTACATCTTTTTTCCCTCACTTCTCCTTCTTTCTTCTTACTCTAAGCACCTGCTCTGCATCCTTGTTCCCTCAACTCTTCTTCTCTCTGCTTCTTACTCAAAGCATTTTCTGTGCATCCTTGTTCCTCAACTCTTCTTCTTTCTTCTTACTCTAAGTAACTGCTCTGCATCCTTGTTCCATCAACTCTTCTTCTCTCTTCTTTCTCTAAACACTTGCTCTGCATACTTGTTCCATCAACTCTTCTTCTGATTTCTAACTCTAAGCACTTGCTCTGCATCCTTGTTTCCTCAACTCTTCTTCTCTCTTCTTACTCTAGGCAACTGATCTGCTTCCTTGTTCCCTCAACTATTCTTCTCTCTTCTTCTTACTCTAAGCACCTGTTCTTCATCCTTGTTATCTCAATTCTTCTTCTCTCTTCTTCTTACTCTAAGCAGCTGCTCTGCATCCTTGTTCCCTCATCACTTCTTATCTAAGAGTTGAGAGAACAAGGATGCAGAGCAGTTGTTTAGAGTAAGAAGAAGAGAGAAGAAAAGTTGAGGGAACAAGGATCAGAGCAGTTGCTAAGAGTAAGAAGAGAGAAGAAGAGTTGAGGAAACAAGTTTGCAGAGCAGTTGCTTAGAGTAAGGGAGACAAGAATAGTTGAGGGAACAAGGACGCAGAGCAGTTGGTTAGAGTTAGAAGATTAGAGAAGAAGAGTTGAGGAAACAAGGATGCAGAGCAGTTGCTTAGAGTAAAACGAGAGAAAAAGATTTGTTTCCTCTACTCTTCTTCTGTCTTCTTACTCTAAGCAAGCTCTCTGCATCCTTGTTCCCTCAACTCATTATTGCTCTTCTTCTTACTCTAAGCAACTGCTCCGCATCCTTGTTCCTCCAACTCTTCTTCTCTTTTCTAACTTTAAGCAATTACTCTGCATCCTTGTTCCCTCTACTCTTCTTCTCTCTTCTTACTTTAAGCAACTTCTATTCATCCTTGTTCCCTCAAAGTAAGTAAGGGTGCAAATAGTTGAGGAAACAAGTATGAAGAGCTGTTACTTAGAGTAAGAAGAGAGAAGAAGAGTTGTTCCCTCTACTCTTCTTCTCTCTTCTTACTATAAGCAAATTCCCTGCATCCTTGTTCCCTTAACTCCTCTTTGCTTTTCTTCTAACTCTAAATACTGCTCTGCATCCTTGTTCCCCCACCTCTTCTTCTCTCTTCTAACTTTAAGCAATTGCTCTGCATCGTTCTTCCCTCTTCTCTTCTTCTCTCTTCTTACTCTAAGCAACTGCTCTGCATCCTTGTTTCCTCAAATCTTCACCTCTCTTCTTCTTGCTCTAAGCAACTGTTCTGCATCCTTGTTCCCTTATCTCTTCATCTCTCTGCTAACTCTAAGCAACTTCTCTGCATCCTTGTTCCCTCAACTCTTTTTCTCTCTTCTGCTTACTCTAAGCAGCTGCACTGCATCCTTGTCCCCTCATCACTTCTTATCTAAGTTGATGGAACAAGGATGCAGAGCAGTTGCTTAGAGTTTGAAGAGAGAAGAAGTGATGAGAGAACAAGGATGCAGAGCAGTTGTTTAGAGTAAGAAGAAGAGAGAAGAAGAGTTGAGGGAACAAGGATGCAGAGCAGTTGCTTAGAGTAAGAAGAGAGAAGAAGAGTTGAGGTAACAAGTATGCAGAGTAGTTGCTTAGAATTAGGAAGACAAGAATAGTTGAGGGAACAAGGACGCAGAGCAGTTGGTAAGAGTTAGTAGAATAGAGAAGAGTTGAGGAAACAAGGATGCAGAGCAGTTGCTCAGAGTTAGAAGAGAGAAGAAGAGTTGAGGAGACAAGTATGCAGAGCAGTTGCTTAGAGTAAGAAGAGAGAAGAAGAGTTGTTCACTCTACTCTTCTTCGTTTTTCTTACTCTAAGAAAATTCTCTGCATCCTTGTCCCCTCAACTCATCTTTGCTCTTTTCCTAACTCTAAGCAACTGCTCTGCATCCTTGTTCCCCAACTCTTCTTCTCTCTCCTAACTTTAAGCAATTGCTCTACATCCTTGTGTCCTCTGCTCTTCATCTCTCTTCATACTCTAAGCAACTTCTCTGCATCCTTGTTCCCTCTACTCTTCTCTCTTCTTGCTCTAAGCAAATTCTCTGCATCCTTGTCTCCTCAACTCCTATTTCCTCTTCTTACTCTTAGCAACGGCTCTGTATCTTTGTTCCCTCAACTCTTCATCTCTCTTCTAACTCTAAGCAACTGTTCTGCATCCTTCTTTCATTCAACTAACCTCTCTCTTCTTACTCTAAGCAACTGCTCTGCATCCTTGTTCCCTCAACCCTCTTCTCTCTTTTTTTTAACTCTAAGCAACTGCTCTGCATCCTTGATCGCTCAACTATTCTTCTCTCTTCAAACTCTAAGCAACTGCTCTGCATCCTTGTTCCATCAACTCTTCTTCTCTCTTCTTACTCTAAACAACTGCTCTGCATCCTTTTTCCCTCACCTCTTCTTCTCTCTTTCTAACTCTAAGCAACTGCTCTGCATCTTTTTTCACTCAACCTTTCTTCCCTCTCCTTACTCTAAGCAACTGTTCAGCATCCTTTTTCCCTCAACTCTTTTCTCTCCTACTCTAAGCAACAACTTTTCATCCTTGTTCCCTCACCACTTCTTCTCTCTTCTTCTTACCCTAAGCAACTGTTCTACATCCTTTTTCCATCAACTCTTCTCTCTTTTTACTCTTAGCAGCTGCTCTGCCTCCTAGTCCATCAACTCTCCTTCTCTCCTCCTCTTACTCTAAGCAACTAATCTGCATCCTTGTTTCCTCAACTCTTTCTCTCTTCTAACTTTAAGCAACTGCTCTGCATCCTTGTTCTCTCAGCTCTTCTTATCTCTTCTAACTCTAAACACTTGCTCTGCATCTTGGTTCTCAGATCATTTTCTCTCTTCTTACTCTAAGCAACTGCTCTGCAACCTTGTTTTCTCAACTCTTCTTATTCTAGGCAACTGGTTTGCTTGCTTGTTCCCTCAACTCTTCTTCTCTTTTCTTCTTACTCTAAGCAAATACTCAGCATCCATAATCCCTCAACTTTTTTCTCTCTTCTTCTTACTCTTAGCACTGCTCTGCATCCTTGTTTCTTAAGTCTTCTTCTCTCGTCTTACTCTAAGCAACTCTTCTGCATCCTTGTTTCCTCAACTCTTCTTCTTTCATCTTACTCTTACCACTGCTCTGCATCCCCATTCCCTCAACTCTTCTTCTCTCTTCTTCCTACTCTAAGCAACTACCCTACATCCTTGTTCCCTCAATTCTTCTTCTCTCTTCTTCCTACTCTAAGCAACTTCTCTGCATCCTTGTTCCCTCAACTCTTCTTCTCTCTTCATACTCCAAGCAACTTCTCTGCATCCTTGTTCCCTCAACCCTTCTTCTCTCGTCTAACTCTAAGCAACTGTACTGCACCCTTGTTCCCTCTACCCTTCGTCTCTCTTCTTACTCCAAGCAACTGCTCTCAAACCTTGTTCCCTTTACTCTTCTCATCTCCTTTCTTTCTCTTAGCAACTTCTTTGCATCCTTGTTCCCCTAACTTTTCTTCTCTTTTCTAACTCTAAGCAACTTCTCTGCATCCCTGTTCCCTCAACTCTTCTTCTCTCTTCATACTCTAAGCATCTTCTCTGCATCCTTGTTCCCTCAACTCTTCTTCTCTCTTCTAGCTCTAAGCAACTGCTCTGCACCCTTCTTCCCTAAGCCGTTCCTCTCTCTTCTAACCTTAATCAACTGTGCTGCATCCGTGTTCCCTCTACTCTTCGTCTCTCATCTTACTCTCAGCAACAGCTCTGAATCATTGTTCCCTCAACTCTTCTTCCCTCCTTTCTCACTCTTAGCAACTTCTTTGCATCCTTGTTTCCTCAACTCTTCTTCTCTCTTCTAACTCTAAGCAACATCTCTGCATCCCTGTACCCCCAACTCTCCTTCTCTCTTCATACTTTAAGCAACATCTCTGCATCTTTGTCCCCTCAACTCTTCTCTCTTCTAACTCTAAGCAACTGCTCTGCATCCTTCTTCCCTCAAGCCTTTTTCTCTCTTCTTACTCTAGGCAACTGCTTTGCACCCTTGTTTCTTCAACACTTCTTCTTTCTTCTAACTCGAAGCAACTGCTTTGCACCCTTGTTTCTTCAACCTTTCTTCTCTCTTCTAACTCTAAGCAACTGCTCTGCATCTTTATTCACTCAATCTTTCTTCCCTCTCCTTATTTTAAGCAACTGCTCTGCATCCTTGTTCCCTCAACTCTTTTTCTCTCCTACTCTAAGCAACATCTTTTCATCCTTGTTCCCTCACCTTTTCTTCTTTCTTCTTCTTACTCTAAGCAACTGCTCTACATTCTTGTTTTGTCAACTCTTCTTCTCTCTTTTTACTCCCAGCAACTGCTCTGCCTCCTAGTCCATCAACTCTTCATCTTACTCTAAGAATCTCATCTGCATCCTTGTTTCCTCAACTCTTTCTCTCTTCTAACTCTAAGCAACTGCTCTGCATCCTTGTTCGCTCAGTTCTTCTTATCTCTTCTTACGCTTAGCAACTGCTCTGTATCCTTGTGCCCTCAGCTCTTCTTGTCTCTTCTAACTCTAAGCGCTTGCTCTGCATCCTGGTTCTTAGATCATTTTCTCTCTTCTTACTCTAAGCAACTGCTCTGTATCATTGTTTCCTCCACTCTTCTTCTTTCTTCTTACTCTTACTACTGCTCTACATCCCTATTCCCTCAACACTTTTTTCTCTTCTTCCTACTCTAAGCAACTACTCTGCATCCTTGTTTCCTCAACTCTTCTCTCTTCTTTCTACTCTATGCAACTACTCTGCATCCTTGTTCCCTCAATTCTTTCTCTCTCTTCTTCCTACTCTAAGCAACTTTTCTGCTTCCTTGTTCCCTCGACTCTCTCTCTCTTCTAACTCTAAGCAACTGCATTGCATCCTTGTTCTCTCAGCTCTTCTTGTCCCTTCTTACGCTTAGTAACTGCTCTGTATCCTTGTTCCCTCATCTCTTCTTGTCTCTTCTAACTCTAAGCACTTGCTCTGCATCCTGGTTCTCAGATCATTTTCTCTCTTCTTACTCTAAGCAACTGCTCTGCAACCTTGTTTCCTCAACTCTTCTTACTCTAGGCAACTGGTTTGCATGCTTGTTCCCTCAACTCTTCTTCTCTTTTCTTCTTTCTCTAAGCAACTACTCAGCATCCATATTCCCTCAACTTTTTTCTCTCTTCTTCTTACTCATAGCACTGCTCTGCATCCTTGTTTCCTCAACTCTTCTTCTCTCTTCTTCTTAGTCTTAGCATCATCCCTGCATCCTTGTTCCCTAAACTCATCTTCTCTCTTCTAACTCTAAGCAACTGCTCTGCATCCTTGTTTCCTCAACTCTTCTTCTTTCTTCTTACTCTTAACACTGCTCTGCTTCCCTATTCCCTCAACTCATCTTCTCTCTTTTTCCTACTTCAAGCAACTACTCTGAATCCTTGTGCCATCAACTCTTATTTTCTCTTCTTACTCTAAGCAACTACTCTGCATCCTTGTTCCCTCAATTCTTCTTCTTTCTTCTTCCTACTCTAAGCAACTTCTCTGCATCCTTGTTCCCTCAACTCTTCTTCTCTCTTCTAACTCTAAGCAACTGCTCTGAATCCTTGTTCCCTCAACTCATCTTCTCTCGTCTTACTCTAAGCAACTGCTCTGTATCCTTGTTCCCTCAACCCTTCTTCTCTCTCCAATTATTCTAAGCAACTGTATCCTTGTTCTCTCAACTCTTCTTCTCTCTTCAAACTCTAAGCAACTGCTCTTAATCCTTGTTCCCTTAACTATTCTTCTCTCTTCTAACTCTAAGCAACTGCTCTGCATTCTTGTTCCCTCAACTCTTCTTATCTCTTCTTACTCTTAGCAACTGCTATGCATCTTCGTTTTTCAATTCTTCTTCTCTCTTCTTACTCTAAGTAACTTCTCTGCATCCTTGTTCCCTCAACTCTTTTTCTCTATTCTTACTCTAAGCAACTGCTCTGCATCCTTTTCCCCTCAGCCCTTCTTCTCTCTTTTAACTATCAGCAACTTCTTTTCTCTTCTTAATCTAAGCAACTGCTCTACGGCCTTGTTTCTCAACTCTTCTTCTCTCTTCTTTTAATTCTAAGCAACTTCTCTGCATCCTTGTTCCCTCAACTCTTCTTCTCTCTTCTTCTTACTCTAAGCAATTGCTCTGCATCCTCGTCCCCTCAACTCCTCTTATCTCTTCTTACTCTTAGCAACTGCTCTGTATCTTTGTTCCCTCAACTCTTTATCTCTCTTCTAACTCTAAGCAGCTGCTCTGCATCCTTCTTTCCTTCAACTTACCTCTCTCTTCTTACTCTAAGCAACTGCTCTGCATCCTTGTTTCCTCATCTGTTCTTCTCTTTTCTAACTCTATGCAACTGCTCTGCATCCTTGTTCCCTCAACTCTTCTTATATCTTCTTACTCTAAGCAACTGCTATGCATCTTCGTTTCTCAACTCTCCTTCTCTGTTCTTCTAACTCTTAGCAACTTCTCTGCATACTTGTTCCCTCGACTCTTCTTTTTTCTTACTCTAAGCAACTGCTCTGCATCCTTGTTCCCTCAACTCTTCTTCTCTCTTCTCTCTCTACGCACTTGCTCTACATCCTTGTTCCCTTAACTCTTCTTCTCTCTTCTTCTTACTCGAAGCAACTTCTCTGCATCCTTATTACCTTAACTCTTCTTCTCTCTTCTTACTCCAAGCAATTTCTCTGTATCCTTGTTCCCTCAACTCTTCTTCTCTTTTCTTACTCTAAGCAACTGTTCTGCACCCCTATTCCACAGCTCTTCTTATCTCTTCTTCTAACACTAGGCAAATGCTCTGCATCCATTTTCTCTCAACTTTTCTTCTCTCTTCTTACTCATAAGCAACTGTTCTGCATCCTTCTTCCCTCAACCCTCTTCTCTCATTAAACTCTAAGCAACTGCTCTGCGTCCTTGTTCCCTCAACTCTTCTTCTTTCTTCAAACTCTAAGCAACTGCTCTGCATCCTTGTTCAATCATCTCTTCTTCTCTCTTCTAACTCTGTGCAACTGCTCTGCATCCTTGTTCCCTCACCTCTTCTTCTCTCTATCTAACTCTAAGCAACTGCTCTGCATCTTTTTTCACTCAACTCTTCTTCTCTGTCCTTACTCTAAGCAACTGCTCTGCATCCTTGTTCCCTCAACTCTTTTTCTTTCTTCTTACTCTAAGCAACTTCTCAACATCCTTAATCCCTCAACTCTTCTTCTCTTTTTTTTCTTACTCAAAGCAACTTCTGTGCATCCTTTTCCTCAACTCTTCTTGTCTCTTCTATCTCTATGCTACTTCTCTGCATCCTTGTTCCCTTAACTCTTCTTCTCTCTTCTTACTCTTAGCAACTGCTCTGCATCCTTGTTCCCTCAACACTTCTTGTCTCTTCTAACTGTAAGCAACTGCTCTACATCTTTGCTTCCTCAACTCTTGTTATCTCATCTTCTTACTCTAAGCAACTTCTCTGCATCCCTGTTCCCTCAACTCTTCTCTTGCATCCCGTCTCTAATATAGAGACTCTTGCATCCGCTGTCTGATATAGAGACTCCTGCATCCGCTCTCTGATAGAGAGACTCCAGCATCCGCTGTCTAATATAGTCTCCTGCAACCGCTGTCTGTAATAGAGTCTCTTGCATCCTCTGTCTGATATCGGCTGTCTGATATAGGGTCTCCTGCATTCGCAGTCTGGTATAGTCTCTTGCATGCGCTGTCTAATATAGAGTCTCTTGCATGCGCTATCTAATATAGAGTCTCTAGCACCCGCTATCTGATATAGAGATTACTGCATCCCCTGTCTGATATAGAGACTCCAGCATCAGCTCTCTGATATAGAGACTCCTGCATCCGCTGTCTGATATAGCCTCTTGCATTCGCTGTCTGATATTGAGACTCCTGCATCCGCTGTCTTATATAGTCTCCTGCATCCGCTGTCTGATATAGAGTCTCCTGCATTCGCAGTCTGATATAGTCTCCTGCATCGGCTGTCTGATATAGAGTCCATTGCATCCGCTGTCTGATATAGTCTCTTGCATGCGCTGTCTAATATAGATTCTCTAGCACCCGCTATCTGATATAGAGACTCCTGCATCGGCTGTCTGATATAGTCTCTTGCATTCGGCTGTCTGATATTGAGACTCCTGCATCCGCTGTCTGATATAGTCTCCTGCATCCGCTGTCTGCTATAAAGTCTCTTGCATCTGCTGTCTTTTAAAGAGACTCCTGCATACGCTGTCTGATATAGAGACTCCTGCGTCCGCTTCTGATATAGCATCTCCTGCATCAGCTGTCTGAATAGAGTCTCTTGCATCCGCTGTCTGATATTGAGACTCCTGCATCGGCTGTCTAATTTAGTCTTTTGCATCGGCTGTCTGATATAGGGTCTCCTGCATCCGCTGTCTGATATAGAGTCTATTGCATCCGCTGTCTGATATAGTCTCTTGCATGCGCTGTCTAATATAGAATAGAGTCTCTAGCACCCGCTATCTGATATAGAGATTACTGCATCCGCTGTCTGATATACAGACTCCTGCATCCGCTGTCTGATATAGCCTCTTGCATTCGCTGTCTGCTATAGAGTCTCCTGCATTCGCTGTCTGATCTAGTCTCCTGCATCCGCTGTCTGATATAGAGTCGATTGCATCCGCTGTCTGATATAGTCTCTTGCATGCGCTGTCTAATATAGATTCTCTAGTGCCCGCTATCTGATATAGAGACTCCTGCATCCGCTGTCTAATATAGAGTCTCTTGCTTAAGCTGCCTGCTCTTTCATCCACTGTCTGATAAAGAGACACCTGCATGCATCCCCTGTCTGATAAAGAGACTCCTGCATCCGCTGTCTGATAAACAGTCTCATGCATACGCTGTCTGATATAGTCTCTTGCATTCTCTGTCTGATATAGAGACTCCTGCATCCACTGTCTGATATAGAGTCTCTGGCATCTGCTGTCTGATATAGAAAATCCTGATTCCGCTGTCTGATATAGAGACTCTTGCGTCTGCTGTCTGATAAAGAGTCTCTTGCATCCGCTGTCTGATATAATCTCTTGCATCTGCTGTCTGAAATGGAGTCTCTTGCATCCGCTGTCTGATATAAAGACTATTGCATCCGCTGTCAGATATAAAGTCTCTTGCATCTGATGTCTGATATAGTCTCTTGCATCCGCTGTCTGATATAGAGACTCCTGCAACCGCTGTCTGATATAGAGACTCCTGCATCCGCTGTCTGATATAGAGTCTCTTGCATCCATTGTCTGATATAGATACTCCTGCATCCGCTGTCTGATCTAGTCTCTTGCATTCGCTGTCTGATATTGTCTCTTGCATCCGTTTTCTTATATAGAGACTCATGCATCAGCTGTCTGATAAAGAGTCTCTTGCATCCGCTGTCTGATATAGAGACTCCTGCATCCGCTGTTTGATATAGAGTATCTTGCATCCGCTGTCTGATATAGGTTATCTTGCATCCGCTGTCTGATATAGAGACTCCTGCATCCGCTGTCTGTTATATAGAGTCTCTTGCATCCGTTGTCTGATAAAGAGTCTCTTGCATCCACTGTCTGATATAGAGTCCCCAACGTCTGCTGTCTGTTAGAGTCTCTTGCATCCACTGTTTGATATAGAGACTCCTGCATCGGCTGTCTAATTTAGTCTCTTGCATCGGCTGTCTGATATAGGATCTCCTGCATTCGCAGTCTGGTATAGTCTCTTGCATGCGCTGTCTAATATAGAGTCTCTTGCATGCGCTGTCTAATATAGAGTCTCTAGCACCCGCTATCTGATATAGAGATTACTGCATCCGCTGTCTGATATAGAGACTCCAGCATCAGCTCTCTGATATAGAGACTCCTGCATCCGCTGTCTGATATAGCCTCTTGCATTCGCTGTCTGATATTGAGACTCCTGCATCCGCTGTCTTATATAGTCTCCTGCATCCGCTGTCTGATATAGAGTCTCCTGCATTCACAGTCTGATATAGTCTCCTGCATCCGCTGTCTGATATAGAGTCCATTGCATCCGCTGTCTGATATAGTCTCTTGCATGCGCTGTCTGATATAGATTCTCTAGCACCCGCTATCTGATATAGAGACTCCTGCATCGGCTGTCTGATATAGTCTCTTGCATTCGGCTGTCTGATATTGAGACTCCTGCATCCGCTGTCTGATATAGTCTCCTGCATCCGCTGTCTGCTATAGAGTCTCTTGCATCTGCTGTCTTTTAAAGAAACTCCTGCATACGCTGTCTGATATAGAGACTCCTGCGTCCGCTTCTGATATAGCATCTCCTGCATCAGCTGTCTGAATAGAGTCTCTTGCATCCGCTGTCTGATATTGAGACTCCTGCATCGGCTGTCTAATTTAGTCTTTTGCATCGGCTGTCTGATATAGGGTCTCCTGCATCCGCTGTCTGATATAGAGTCCATTGCATCCGCTGTCTGATATAGTCTCTTGCATGCGCTGTCTAATATAGAATAGAGTCTCTAGCACCCGCTATCTAATATAGAGATTACTGCATCCGCTGTCTGATATACAGACTCCTGCATCCGCTGTCTGATAAAGCCTCTTGCATTCGCTGTCTGCTATAGAGTCTCCTGCATTCGCTGTCTGATCTTGTCTCCTGCATCCGCTGTCTGATATAGAGTCGATTGCATCCGCTGTCTGATATAGTCTCTTGCATGCGTTGTCTAATATAGATTCTCTAGCGCCCGCTATCTGATATAGAGACACCTGCATCCGCTGTCTAATATAGAGTCTCTTGCATAAGCTGCCTGCTCTTTCATTCGCTGTATGATAAAGAGACACCTGCATGCATCGGCTGTCTGATAAAGAGACTCCTGCATCCGCTGTCTGATAAACAGTCTCATGCATACGCTGTCTAATATAGTCTCTTGCATTCTCTGTCTGATATAGAGACTCCTGCATCCACTGTCTGATATAGAGTCTCTGGCATCTGCTGTCTGATATAGAAAATCCTGATTCCGCTGTCTGATATAGAGACTCTTGCGTCTGCTCTCTGATAAAGAGTCTCTTGCATCCTCTGTCTGATATAATCTCTTGCATCTGCTGTCTGAAATGGAGTCTCTTGCATCCGCTGTCTGATATAAAGACTATTGCATCCGCTGTCAGATATAAAGTCTCTTGCATCTGATGTCTGATATAGTCTCTTGCATCCGCTGTCTGATATAGAGACTCCTTCAACCGCTGTCTGATATAGAGACTCCTGCATCCGCTGTCTGATATAGAGTCTCTTGCATCCATTGTCTGATATAGATACTCCTGCATCCGCTGTCTGATCTAGTCTCTTGCATTCGCTGTCTGATATTGTCTCTTGCATCCGTTTTCTTATATAGAGACTCATGCATCAGCTGTCTGATAAAGAGTCTCTTGCATCCGCTGTCTGATATAGAGACTCCTGCATCCGCTGTTTGATATAGAGTATCTTGCATCCGCTGTCTGATATAGGTTATCTTGCATCCGCTGTCTGATATAGAGACTCCTGCATTCGCTGTCTGTTATATAGAGTCTCTTGCATCCGTTGTCTGATAAAGAGTCTCTTGCATCCACTGTCTGATATAGAGTCCCCAACGTCTGCTGTCTGTTAGAGTCTCTTGCATCCACTGTTTGATATAAAGACTCCTGCATCGGCTGTCTAATTTAGTCTCTTGCATCGGCTGTCTGATATAGGGTCTCCTGCATTCGCTGTCTGGTCTAGTCTCTTGCATGCGCTGTCTAATATAGAGTCTCTTGCATGCGCTGTCTAATATAGAGTCTCTAGCACCCGCTATCTGATATAGAGATTACTGCATCCGCTGTCTGATATAGAGACTCCAGCATCAGCTCTCTGATATAGAGACTCCTGCATCCGCTGTCTGATATAGCCTCTTGCATTCGCTGTCTGATATTGAGACTCCTGCATCCGCTGTCTTATATAGTCTCCTGCATCCGCTGTCTGATATAGAGTCTCCTGCATTCGCAGTCTGATATAGTCTCCTGCATCCGCTGTCTGATATAGAGTCCATTGCATCCGCTGTCTGATATAGTCTCTTGCATGCGCTGTCTAATATAGATTCTCTAGCACCCACTATCTGATATAGAGACTCCTGCATCGGCTGTCTGATATAGTCTCTTGCATTCGGCTGTCTGATATTGAGACTCCTGCATCCGCTGTCTGATATAGTCTCCTGCATCCGCTGTCTTCTATAGAGTCTCTTGCATCTGCTGTCTTTTAAAGAGACTCCTGCATACGCTGTCTGATATAGAGACTCCTGCGTCCGCTTCTGATATAGCATCTCCTGCATCAGCTGTCTGAATAGAGTCTCTTGCATCCGCTGTCTGATATTGAGACTCCTGCATCGGCTGTCTAATTTAGTCTTTTGCATCGGCTGTCTGATATAGGGTCTCCTGCATCCGCTGTCTGATATAGAGTCCATTGCATCCGCTGTCTGATGTAGTCTCTTGCTTGCGCTGTCTAATATAGAATAGAGTCTCTAGCACCCGCTATCTGATATAGAGATTACTGCATCCGCTGTCTGATATACAGACTCCTGCATCCGCTGTCTGATATAGCCTCTTGCATTCGCTGTCTGCTATAGAGTCTCCTGCATCCGTTGCCTGATATAGAGTCTCTTGCATCCGCTGTCTTTTATAGAGACTCCTGCATCCGCTGTCTGATAAAGAGACTCCTGCGTCCGCTGTCTGATATAGCATCTCCTGCATCAGCTGTCTGATATAGAGTCTCTTGCATCCGCTGTCTGATATTGAGACTCCTGCAACCGCTGTCTAATATATAGACTCCTGCATCCGCTGTGTGATATAGAGTCTCTTGCATCAGCTGTCTGATATAGTCTCCTGCAACCGCTGTCATTTGTAAAGATTCCTGCACCAGATGTCTGCAATCGACCCCATTTAGAGCCAAGTCCCTGACCCTCAACGGATGCAACTAAGCTCTAGATAGAGTATACAAGTCAGCTCTGTATACCCCAGGGTCTAATTTAGAGACTCTTGCATCCTCTGTCTGATATAGAGACAAATGCATCCGCTGTCTATTATATAGAGTCTCTTGCATCCACTGTCTGATAAAGAGTCTCTTGCATCCGCTGTCTGATATGAAGACTTCTTCATCCGCTGCCTCTTATATAAAGTCTCATGCATCCGCTGTCTGATATAAAGACTCCTGCATCCCCTGTCTGGTAATGAGAATCCTGCGTCCACTGTCTGATATAGAGACTCCAGCATCTGCTGTCTGTTATAGAGTCTCTTGCATCCGTTGTCTGATAAATAGTCTCTTGCATCCGCTGTCTGATATAGAGACTCCAGCACCTGCTGTCTGTTATAGAGTCTCTTGCATCCGCTGTCTGATACAGAGTCTTTTGCATCCGCTATCTGATATAGAGACTCCTGCATCCTGTCTGATATAGTCTCTGGCATCCGCTGTCAGATATAGACTCTTGCATTTGCTGTCTGGTATAGTCTCTTGCATCTGCTGTCTGATATAGAGATTCCTGTCTCCGCTGTCTGATATAGAGTCTCTTGCAACCGCTGTGTGATATAGTCTCTTGCATCCGCTGTCTGATATAGAGACTCCTGCATTCGCTGTCTGATATAGTCTCCTGCATCCGCTGTCTGATATAGTGTCTCTTGCATCCGCTGTCTGATATAGAGTCTCTTGCGTCCGCTGTCTGATATACATGTAGTCTCCTGCATCCTGGCTGATACAGTATCTTGCATCCTGTCTGATATAGAGATTCTTGCATCCGCTGTCTGATAAAATAGACTCGTGCATCGTCTGTTTGATATAGGGTCTCTCGCATACGCTGTATGATATATAGAGTCTCTTGCATCCGCTGTCTGATATAGAGATTCCTGCATCCACTGTGTGATAAAGTCTCTTACATCCGCTGTCTGATATAGAGTCTCTTGTATCCGCTGTCTCATATGGAGTGTCTTGCATCCGCTGTCTGTTATATAGAGTCCTTTGCATCCGCTGTCTGATATAGTCTCTTGCATCCGCTATCTGATATAGAGTCTTTTGCACCCCCTGTCTGATATAGAGACTCCTGCATCACTTGTCTGACAAAGAGTCTCTTGCATCCGCTGGCTGATATAGAATTTCTCGCATCCGCTGTCTGATATAGAGTCTCTTGCATCCGCTTTCTTATATAGAGATTCTTGCACCCGCTGTCTGATATTGAGACTCTTGCATCCCTTGTCTGACAAAGAGTCTCTTGCATCCGCTGTCTGATATAATAGTCTCTCGCATCCGGTGTCATATATAGAGACTACTGCACCCCCTGTCTGATATAGAGACTCCTGCATCACTTGTCTGACAAAGAGTCTCTTGCATCTGCTGGCTGATATAGAGTTTCTCGCATCCGCTGTCTGATATAGAGTCTCTTGCATCCGCTTTCTGATAAAGAGATTCTTGCACCCGCTGTCTGATATTGAGACTCTTGCATCCCTTGTCTGACAAAGAGTCTCTTGCATCCGCTGTCTGATATAATAGTCTCTCGCATCCGGTGTCATATATAGAGACTACTGCATCTGCTGTCTAAATTGTCCCTTGCATTCGCTGTCTGATATAATCTCTTGCATCCGCTGTCTGATATAGAGACTCTTGCATTCGCTGTCCAATATAGAGTCTCTTGCATCCGCTGTCCGATATAGAGACTCCTGCATACGCTGTCTGATATAGTCTTCTGCATCCGCTGTCTGATATAGTCTCTTGCATCCGCTGTCTGATATAGAGTCTCTTGCATCCGCTGTCTGATATATTCCTTTGCATCCGCCGTCTGGTATAGAGACTCCTGCATCCTGTCTGTTAGAGTATCTTGCATCCTGTCTGCTATAGTCTCTAACATCCGCTGTCTGATAAAGAGACTCCTGCGTCGGCTGTCTGATATTAAGACTCCTGCATCCGCTGTCTGATATAGTCTTTTGCATCCACCGTCTGCTTATACAGAGTCTCTTGCATCCGCTGTCTGATATAGAGACTCCTGCATCCACTGTCTGATATAGTCTCTTGCATCTGCTGTCTGATATAGAGACTCTTGCATCCACTGTCTGTTATAGAGTCTCTTGCTTCTGCTGTCTGTTGTATAGAGTCTCTTGCATCCGCTGACTGATTTAGAGACTCCTTAATCCGCTGTCTGTTGTAAAGAGTCTCTTGCATCCGCTGTCCGATATAGAGACTCCTGCATACGCTGTCTGATATAGACTTCTGCATCCGCTGTCTGATATAGTCTCTTGCATCCGCTGTCTGATATAGAGTCTCTTGCATCCGCTGTCTGATATATTCCTTTGCATCCGCCGTCTGGTATAGAGACTCCTGCATCCTGTCTGTTAGAGTATCTTGCATCCTGTCTGCTATAGTCTCTAACATCCGCTGTCTGATATAGAGACTCCTGCGTCGGCTGTCTGATATTAAGACTCCTGCATCCGCTGTCTGATATAGTCTTTTGCATCGGCCGTCTGCTTATACAGAGTCTCTTGCATCTGCTGTCTGATATAGAGACTCCTGCATCCACTGTCTGATATAGAGTCTCTGGCATCCGCTGTCTGATATAGAGACGCTTGCATCCGCTGTCTGTTATAGTCTCTTGCTTCCGCTGTCTGTTGTATAGAGTCTCTTGCATCCGCTGTCTGATTTAGAGACTCCTTCATCCGCTGTCTGATCAAGAGTCTCTTGCATCCGCTGTCTGACATAGAGTCTCCTGCATCCGCTGTCTGATAAAGAGTCTCTTACAACCGCTGTCCGATGTAGAGTTTCTCCCATCCGCTGTCTGATATAGAGTCTCTTGCATCCTCTGTCTGAAACATGGGTTGCCTGCATCCGCTGTCTGATAAAGAGACTACTGCATCTGCTGTCTGATATATAGACTCTTGCATCCGCTGTCTGATATAGAAACTCCTGCATCCGCTGTCTGATAAAGAGACTCCTGTATCTGCTGTCTGATATAGAGTCTCTTTCATCCGCTCTCCTATATAATCTCTTGCATCTGCTGTCTGATATAGGGTCTCTAGCATCCGCTGTCTGATATAAGGTCTCTTGCATCCGTTGTCTGATGTAGAGTCTCCTGCATCCGCTGTCTGATATAGTCTCCTGAATCCGCTGTCTGATATAGTCTCTTGCATCCACTGTCTGATATAGAATCTCTTGCATCCGCTGTCTGATATAATCTCTTACATTCGCTGTCTGATATAGAAACTCCTGCATCCGCTGTGTGATATAATCACTCCAGCATCGGCTGTCTGATAAACAGTCTCATGCATACGCTGTCTGATATAGTCTCTTGCATTCTCTGTCTGATATAGAGACTCCTGCATCCGCTGTCTGATATAGAGTCTCTGGCATCTGTTGTCTGATATAGAAAATCCTGATTCCGCTGTCTGATATAGAGACTCTTGCGTCTGCTGTCTGATAAAGAGTCTCTTGCATCCGCTGTCTGATATAATCTCTTGCATCTGCTGTCTGAAATGGAGTCTCTTGCATCTGCTGTCTGATATAAAGACTATTGCATCCGCTGTCAGATATAGAGTCCCTTGCATCCGCTGTCCGATATAGTCTCTTGCATCTGCTGTCTGATATAGAGACTCCTGCATCCACTGTGTGATATAGTCTCTTACATCCGCTGTCTGATATAGAGTCTCTTGTATCCGCTGTCTGATATGGAGTGTCTTGCATCCGCTGTCTGTTATATAGAGTCCTTTGCATCCGCTGTCTGATATAGAGAATCCTGCATTCGCTGTCTGATATAGTCTCTTGCTTCCGCTATCTGATATAAAGTCTTTTGCACCCCCTGTCTGATATAGAGACTCCTGCATCACTTGTCTGACAAAGAGTCTCCTGCATCCGCTAGCTGATATATTGTTTCTCGCATCCGCTGTCTGATATAGAGTCTCTTGCATCCGCTTTCTGATATAGAGATTCTTGCACCCGTTGTCTGATATAGAGACTCTTGCATCCCTTGTCTGACAAAGAGTCTCTTGCATCCGATGTCTGATATAGGAGTCTCTCGCATCCGGTGTCATATATAGAGACAACTGCATCTGCTGTCTAAATTGTCCCTTGCATCCGCTGTCTGATATAATCTCTTGCATCCGCTGTCTGATATAGAGACTCTTGCATTCGCTGTCCAATATAGAGTCTCTTGCATCAGCTGTCCGATATAGAGACTCCTGCATACGCTTTCTAATAAAGCCTTCTGCATCCGCTGTCTGATATAGAATCTCTTGCATCCGCTGTCTGATATAGAGTCTCTTGCATCCGCTGTCTGATATATTCCTTTGCATCCGCCGTCTGGTATAGAGACTCCTGCATCCTGTCTGTTAGAGTATCTTGCATCCTGTCTGCTATAGTCTCTAACATCCGCTGTCTGATATAGAGACTCCTGCGTCGGCTGTCTGATATTAAGACTCCTGCATCCGCTGTCTGATATAGTCTTTTGCATCGGCCGTCTGCTTATACAGAGTCTCTTGCATCCGCTGTCTGATATAGAGACTCCTGCATCCACTGTCTGATATAGAGTCTCTTGGATCCGCTGTCTGATAAAGAGACTCTTGCATCCGCTGTCTGTTATAGAGTCTCTTGCTTCCGCTGTCTGTTGTATAGAGTCTCTTGCATCTGCTGTCTGATTTAGAGACTCCTTCATCCGCTGTCTGATCAAGAGTCTCTTGCATCCGCTGTCTGACATAGAGTCTCCTGCATCTGCTGTCTGATAAAGAGTCTCTTACAACCGCTGTCCGATATAGAGTTTCTCGCATCCGCTGTCTGATATAGAGTCTCTTGCATCCTCTGTCTGATATAGGGATGCCTGCATCCGCTGTCTGATAAAGAGACTACTGCATCCGCTGTCTGATATAGAGACTCTTGCATCCGCTGTTTGATATAGAAACTCCTGCATCCACTGTCTGATAAAGAGACTCCTGCATCTGCTGTCTAATATAGAGTCTCTTGCATCCGCTCTCCTATATAATCTCTTGCATCTACTGTCTAATATAGGGTCTCCTGCATTCGCAGTCTGGTATAGTCCCCTGCATCCGCTGTCTGATATAGAGTCCATTGCATCCGCTGTCTGATATAGTCTCTTGCATGCGCTGTCTAAAATAGAGTCTCTAGCATCCGCTATCTGATATAGAGATAACTGTATCCGCTGTCTGATATAGAGACTCCAGCATCAGCTCTCTGATATAGAGACTTCTGCATCCGCTGTCTGATATAGCCTCTTGCATTCGCTGTCTGATATTGAGACTCCTGCATCCTCTGTCTTGTATAGTCTCCTGCATCCGCTGTCTGATATAGAGTCCATTGCATCCGCTGTCTGATAAAGAGTCCATTGCATCCGCTGTCTGATATAGTCTCTTGCATGCGCTGTCTAATATAGAATAGAGTCTCTAACACCCGCTATCTGATATAGAGATTACTGCATCCACTGTCTGATATACAGACTCCTGCATCCGCTGTCTGATATAGCCTCTTGCATTTGCTGTCTGATATTGAGACTCCTGCATCCGCTGTCTTATATAGTCTCCTGCATCCGCTGTCTGCTATAGAGTCTCCTGCATCCGTTGCCTGATATAGAGTCTCTTGCATGCGCTGTCTTTTATAGAGACTCCTGCATCCGCTGTCTGATAAAGAGACTCCTGCGTCCGCTGTCTGATATAGCATCTCCTGCATCAGCTGTCTGATATAGAGTCTCTTGCATCCGCTGTCTGATATTGAGACTCGTGCAACCGCTGTCTAATATATAGACTCCTGCATCTGCTGTCTGATATAGAGTCTCTTGCATCCGCTGTCTGATATAGTCTCCTGCAACCGCTGTCATTTGTAAAGATTCCTGCACCTGATGTCTGCAATCGACCCCATTTAGAGCCAAGTCCCTGACCCTCAATGGATGCAACTAAGCTCTAGATAGAGTATACAAGTCAGCTCTGGATACCCCAGGGTCTAATTTAGAGACTCCTGCATCCTCTGTCTGATATAGAGACAAATGCATCCGCTGTCTATTATATAGAGTCTCTTGCATCCACGCTCTTATAAAGAGTTTCTTGCATCCGCTGTCTTATATGAAGACTTATTCATCCGCTGCCTCTTATATAAAGTCTCATGCATCCGCTGTCTGATATAAAGACTCCTGCATCCCCTGTCTGGTAAGACTCCTGCGTCCACTGTCTGATATAGAGACTCCAGCATCTGCTGTCTGTTATAGAGTCTCTTGCATCCGTTGTCTGATAAATAGTCTCTTGCATCCGCTGTCTGATATAGAGACTCCAGCAGCTGCTGTCTGTTATAGAGTCTCTTGCATCCGCTGTCTGATACAGAGTCTCTTGCATCCGCTATCTGATATAGAGACTCCTGCATCCTGTCTGATATAGTCTCTGGCATCCGCTGTCAGATATAGACTCTTGCATTTGCTGTCTGGTATAGTCTCTTGCATCTGCTGTCTGATATAGAGATTCCTGTCTCCGCTGTCTGATATAGAGTCTCTTGCAACCGCTGTGTGATATAGTCTCTTGCATCCGCTGTCTGATATAGAGACTCCTGCATTCGCTGTCTGATATAGTTTCCTGCATCCGCTGTCTGATATAGTGTCTCTTGCATCCGCTGTCTGATTTAGAGTCTCTTGCGTCCGCTGTCTGATATACATGTAGTCTCCTGCATCCTGGCTGATACAGTATATGCATCCTGTCTGATATAGAGATTCCTGCATCCGCTGTCTGATATATAGACTCGTGCATCGTCTGTTTGATATAGGGTCTCTCGCATACGCTGTATAATATAAAGAGTCTCTTGCCTGTCTGATATAGAGACTCCTGCATTCACTGTGTGATATAGTCTCTTACATCCGCTGTCTGATAGAGAGTCTCTTGTATCCGCTGTCTGATATGGAGTGTCTTGCATCCGCTGTCTGTTATATAGAGTCCTTTGCATCCGCTGTCTGATATAGAGAATCCTGCATCCACTGTCTGATATAGTCTCTTGCATCCGCTATCTGATATAGAGTATTTTGCACCCCCTGTCTGATATAGAGGCTCCTGCATCACTTGTCTGACAAAGAGTCTCTTGCATCCGCTGGCTGATATAGAGTTTCTCGCATCCGCTGTCTGATATAGAGTCTCTTGCATCCGCTTTCTGATATAGAGATTCTTGCACCCGCTGTCTGATATAGAGACTCTTGCATCCCTTGTCTGACAAAGAGTGTCTTGCATCTGCTGTCTGTTATATAGAGTCCTTTGCATCCGCTGTCTGATATAGAGAATCCTGCATCCACTGTCTGATATAGTCTCTTGCATCCGCTATCTGATATAGAGTATTTTGCACCCCCTGTCTGATATAGAGACTCCTGCATCCCTTGTCTGACAAAGAGTCTCTTGCATCCGCTGTCTGATATAGGAGTCTCTCGAAATCGGTGTCATATATAAAGACTACTGCATCTGCTGTCTAAATTGTCCCTTGCATCCGCTGTCTGATATAATCTCTTGCATCCGCTGTCTGATATAGAGACTCTTGCATTCGCTGTCCAATATAGAGTCTCTTACATCCGCTGTCCGATATAGAGACTCCTGCATACGCTGTCTGATATAGTCTTCTGCATCCGCTGTCTGATATAGAATCTCTTGCATCCGCTGTCTGATATAGAGTCTCTTGCATCCGCTGTCTGATATATTCCTTTGCATCCGCCGTCTGGTATAGAGACTCCTGCATCCTGTCTGTTAGAGTATCTTGCATCCTGTCTGCTATAGTCTCTAACATCCGCTGTCTGATATAGAGACTCCTGCGTTGGCTGTCTGATATTAAGACTCCTGCATCCGCTGTCTGATATAGTCTTTTGCATCCGCCGTCTGCTTATACAGAGTCTCTTGCATCCGCTGTCTGATATAGAGACTCCTGCATCCACTGTCTGATATAGAGTCTCTTGCATTTGCTGTCTGATATAGAGACTCTTGCATCCGCTGTCTGTTATAGAGTCTCTTGCATCCGCTGTCTGTTGTATAGAGTCTCTTGCATCCGCTGTCTGATTTAGAGACTCCTTCATCCGCTGTCTGATCAAGAGTCTCTTGCATCTGCTGTCTGACATAGTCTCCTGCATCCGCTGTCTGATAAAGAGTCTCTTACAACCGCTGTCCGATATAGAGTCTCTCGCATCCGCTGTCTGAAATAGAGTCTCTTGCATCCTCTGTCTGATATAGGGATACCTGCATCCGCTGTCTGATAAAGAGACTACTGCATCCGCTGTCTGATATAGAGACTCTTGCATCCGCTGTCTGATATAGTAACTACTGCATCCGCTGTCTGATAAAGAGACTCCTGCATCTGCTGTCTGATATAGAGTCTCTTGCATCCGCTCTCCTATATAATCTCTTGCATCTGCTGTCTGATATAGGGTCTCTAGCATCCGCTGTCTGATATAGAGTCTCTTGCATCCGTTGTCTAATGTAGAGACTCCTGCATCCGCTGTCTGATATAGTCTCCTGAATCTGCTGTCTTATATAGTCTCTTGCATCCACTGTATGATATAGAATCTCTTGCATCCGCTGTCTGATATAGTATCTTACATTCGCTGTCTGATATAGAGACTCCTGCATCCGCTGTGTGATAAACAGTCTCATGCATACACTGTCTGATATAGTCTCTTGCATTCTCTGTCTGATATAGAGACTCCTGCATCCGCTGTCTGATATAGAGTCTCTGGCATCTACTGTCTGATATAGAAAATCCTGCCTCCGCTGTCTGATATAGAGAATCTTGTGTCTGCTCTCTGATAAAGAGTCTCTTGCATCCGCTGTCTGATATAATCTCTTGCATCTGCTGTCTGAAATGGAGTCTCTTGCATCCGCTGTCTGATATAAAGACTATTGCATCTGCTGTCAGATATAGAGTCTCTTGCATCCGCTGTCTTATATAGTCTCTTGCATCTGCTGTCTGATATAGAGACTCCTGCAACCGCTGTCTGATATAGAGACTCCTGCATCCGCTGTCTGATATAGAGTCTCTTGCATCCATTGTCTGATATAGATACTCCTGCATCCGCTGTCTGATCTAGTCTCTTGCATCCGCTGTCTGATATTGTCTCTTGCATCCGTTTTCTTATATAGAGACTCATGCATCCGCTGTCTGATATAGAGATAACTGTATCCGCTGTCTGATATAGAGACTCCAGCATCAGCTCTCTGATATAGAGACTCCTGCATCCGCTGTCTGATATAGCCTCTTGCATTCGCTGTCTGATATTGAGACTCCTGCATCCTCTGTAAAAAGACTATTGCATCCGCTGTCAGATATAGAGTCTCTTGCATCCGCTGTCTTATATAGTCTCTTGCATCTGCTGTCTGATATAGAGACTCCTGCAACCGCTGTCTGATATAGAGACTCCTGCATCCGCTGTCTGATATAGAGTCTCTTGCATCCATTGTCTGATATAGATACTCCTGCATCCGCTGTCTGATCTAGTCCATTGCATCCGCTGTCTGATATAGTCTCTTGCATGCGCTGTCTAAAATAGAGTCTCTAGCATCCGCTATCTGATATAGAGATAACTGTATCCGCTGTCTGATATAGAGACTCCAGCATCAGCTCTCTGATATAGAGACTCCTGCATCCGCTGTCTGATATAGCCTCTTGCATTCGCTGTCTGATATTGAGACTCCTGCATCCTCTGTCTGGTATAGTCTCCTGCATCCGCTGTCTGATATAGAGTCCATTGCATCCGCTGTCTGATAAAGAGTCCATTGCATCCGCTGTCTAATATAGAATAGAGTCTCTAACACCCGCTATCTGATATAGAGATTACTGCATTTGCTGTCTGATATACAGACTCCTGCATCCGCTGTCTGATATAGCCTCTTGCATTTGCTGTCTGATATTGAGACTCCTGCATCCGCTGTCTTATATAGTCTCCTGCATCCGCTGTCTGCTATAGAGTCTCCTGCATCCGTTGCCTGATATAGAGTCTCTTGCATGCGCTGTCTTTTATAGAGACTCCTGCATCCGCTGTCTGATAAAGAGACTCCTGCGTCCGCTGTCTGATATAGCATCTCCTGCATCAGCTGTCTGATATAGAGTCTCTTGCATCTGCTGTCTGATATTGAGACTCCTGCAACCGCTGTCTAATATATAGACTCCTGCATCTGCTGTCTGATATAGAGTCTCTTGCATCCGCTGTCTGATATAGTCTCCTGCAACCGCTGTCATTTGTAAAGATTCCTGCACCTGATGTCTGCAATCGACCCCATCTAGAGCCAAGTCCCTGACCCTCAATGGATGCAACTAAGCTCTAGATAGAGTATACAAGTCAGCTCTGGATACCCCAGGGTCTAATTTAGAGACTCCTGCATCCTCTGTCTGATATAGAGACAAATGCATCCGCTGTCTATTATATAGAGTCTCTTGCATCCACGGTCTGATAAAGAGTTTCTTGCATCCGCTGTCTTATATGAAGACTTATTCATCCGCTGCCTCTTATATAAAGTCTCATGCATCCGCTGTCTGATATAAAGACTCCTGCATCCCCTGTCTGGTAAGACTCCTGCGTCCACTGTCTGATATAGAGACTCCAGCATCTGCTGTCTGTTATAGAGTCTCTTGCATCCGTTGTCTGATAAATAGTCTATTGCATCCGCTGTCTGATATAGAGAATCCAGCATCTGCTGTCTGTTATAGAGTCTCTTGCATCCGCTGTCTGATACAGAGTCTCTTGCATCCGCTATCTGATATAGAGACTCCTGCATCCTGTCTGATATAGTCTCTGGCATCCGCTGTCAGATATAGACTCTTGCATTTGCTGTCTGGTATAGTCTCTTGCATCTGCTGTCTGATATAGAGATTCCTGTCTCCGCTGTCTGATATAGAGTCTCTTGCAACCGCTGTGTGATATAGTCTCTTGCATCCGCTGTCTGATATAGAGACTCCTGCATTCGCTGTCTGATATAGTTTCCTGCATCCGCTGTCTGATATAGTGTCTCTTGCATCCGCTGTCTGATTTAGAGTCTCTTGCATCCGCTGTCTGATATACATGTAGTCTCCTGCATCCTGGCTGATACAGTATATGCATCCTGTCTGATATATAGACTCGTGCATCGTCTGTTTGATATAGGGTCTCTCGCATACGCTGTATAATATATAGAGTCTCTTGCATCCGCTGTCTGATATAGAGACTCCTGCATTCACTGTGTGATATAGTCTCTTACATCCGCTGTCTGATAGAGAGTCTCTTGTATCCGCTGTCTGATATGGAGTGTCTTGCATCCGCTGTCTGTTATATAGAGTCCTTTGCATCCAAAGTCTGATATAGAGAATCCTGCATCCACTGTCTGATATAGTCTCTTGCATCCGCTATCTGATATAAAGTATTTTGCACCCCCTGTCTGATATAGAGACTCCTGCATCACTTGTCTGACAAAGAGTCTCTTGCATCCGCTGGCTGATATAGAGTTTCTCGCATCCGCTGTCTGATATAGAGTCTCTTGCATCCGCTTTCTGATATAGAGATTCTTGCACCCGCTGTCTGATATAGAGACTCTTGCATCCCTTGTCTGACAAAGAGTGTCTTGCATCCGCTGTCTGTTATATAGAGTCCTTTGCATCCGCTGTCTGATATAGAGAATCCTGCATCCGCTGTCTGATATAGTCTCTTGCATCCGCTATCTGATATAGAGTATTTTGCACCCCCTGTCTGATATAGAGACTCCTGCATCCCTTGTCTGACAAAGAGTCTCTTGCATCCGCTGTCTGATATAGGAGTCTCTCGAAATCGGTGTCATATATAGAGACTACTGCATCTGCTGTCTAAATTGTCCCTTGCATCCGCTGTCTGATATAATCTCTTGCATCCGCTGTCTGATATAGAGACTCTTGCATTCGCTGTCCAATATAGAGTCTCTTACATCCGCTGTCCGATATAGAGACTCCTGCATACGCTGTCTGATATAGTCTTCTGCATCCGCTGTCTGATATAGAATCTCTTGCATCCGCTGTCTGATATAGAGTCTCTTGCACCGCTGTCTGATATATTCCTTTGCATCCGCCGTCTGGTATAGAGACTCCTGCATCCTGTCTGTTAGAGTATCTTGCATCCTGTCTGCTATAGTCTCTAACATCCGCTGTCTGATATAGAGACTCCTGCGTCGGCTGTCTGATATTAAGACTCCTGCATCCGCTGTCTGATATAGTATTTTGCATCCGCCGGCTGTTATACAGAGTCTCTTGCATCCGCTGTCTGATATAGAGACTCCTGCATCCACTGTCTGATATAGAGTCTCTTGCATTTGCTGTCTGATATAGAGACTCTTGCATCCGCTGTCTGTTATAGAGTCTCTTGCATCCGCTGTCTGTTGTATAGAGTCTCTTGCATCCGCTGTCTGATTTAGAGACTCCTTCATCCGCTGTCTGATCAAGAGTCTCTTGCATGTGCTGTCTGACATAGTCTCCTGCATCCGCTGTCTGATAAAGAGTCTCTTACAACCGCTGTCCGATATAGAGTCTCTCGCATCCGCTGTCTGAAATAGAGTCTCTTGCATCCTCTGTCTGATATAGGGATACCTGCATCCGCTGTCTGATAAAGAGACTACTGCATCCGCTGTCTGATATAGAGACTCTTGCATCCGCTGTCTGATATAGTAACTCCTGCATCCGCTGTCTGATAAAGAGACTCCTGCATCTGCTGTCTGATATATAGTCTCTTGCATCCGCTCTCCTATATAATCTCTTGCATCTGCTGTCTGATATAGGGTCTCTAGCATCCGCTGTCTGATATAGAGTCTCTTGCATCCGTTGTCTAATGTAGAGACTCCTGCATCCGCTGTCTGATATAGTCTCCTGAATCCGCTGTCTTATATAGTCTCTTGCATCCACTGTCTGATATAGAATCTCTTGCATCCGCTGTCTGATATAGTCTCTTACATTCGCTGTCTGATATAGAGACTCCTGCATCCGCTGTGTGATAAACAGTCTCATGCATACACTGTCTGATATAGTCTCTTGCATTCTCTGTCTGATATAGAGACTCCTGCATCCGCTGTCTGATATAGAGTCTCTGGCATCTGCTGTCTGATATAGAAAATCCTGCCTCGGCTGTCTGATATTGAGACTCTTGTGTCTGCTCTCTGATAAAGAGTCTCTTGCATCCGCTGTCTGATATAATCTCTAACATCTGCTGTCTGAAATGGAGTCTCTTGCATCCGCTGTCTGATATAAAGACTATTGCATCCCCTGTCAGATATAGATTCTCTTGCATCCGCTGTCTTATATAGTCTCTTGCATCTGCTGTCTGATATAGAGACTCCTGCAACCGCTGTCTGATATAGAGACTCCTGCATCCGCTGTCTGATATAGAGTCTCTTGCATCCATTGTCTGATATAGATACTCCTGCATCCGCTGTCTGATCTAGTCTCTTGCATCCGCTGTCTGATATTGTCTCTTGCATCCGTTTTCTTATATAGAGACGCATGCATCCGCTGTCTGATAAAGAGTCTCTTGCATCCGCTGTCTGATAAAGAGACTCCTGCATCCGCTGTTTGATATAGAGTATCTTGCATCCGCTGTCTGATATAGGTTATCTTGCATCTGCTGTCTGATATAGAGACTCCTGCATCCGCTGTCTGTTATATAGAGTCTCTTGCATCCGTTGTCTGATAAAGAGTCTCTTGCATCCACTGTCTGATATAGAGTCCCCAGCGTCTGCTGTCTGTTAGAGTCTCTTGCATACACTGTTTGATATAAAGACTCCTGCATCGGCTGTCTAATTCAGTCTCTTGCATCGGCTGTCTGATATAGGGTCTCCTGCATTCGCAGTCTGGTATAGTCTCTTGCATGCGCTGTCTAATATAGAGTCTCTTGCATGCGCTGTCTAATATAGTCTCTAGCACCCGCTATCTGATATAGAGATTACTGCATCCGCTGTCTGATATAGAGACTCCAGCATCAGCTCTCTGATATAGAGACTCCTGCATCCGCTGTCTTATATAGTCTCCTGCATCCGCTGTCTGATATTGAGACTCCTGCATCCGCTGTCTTATATAGTCTCCTGCATCCGCTGTCTGATATAGAGTCTCCTGCATTCGCAGTCTGATATAGTCTCCTGCATCCGCTGTCTGATATAGAGTCCATTGCATCCGCTGTCTGATATAGTCTCTTGCATGCGTTGTCTAATAGAGATTCTCTAGCACCCGCTATCTGATATAGAGATTACTGCATCCGCTGTCTGATATAGAGACTCCTGCATCCGCTGTCTGATATAGTCTCCTGCATCCGCTGTCTGCTATAGAGTCTCTTGCATCTGCTGTCTTTTAAAGAGACTCCTGCATACACTGTCTGATATAGAGACTCCTGCGTCCGCTTCTGATATAGCATCTCCTGTATCAGCTGTCTGATATAGAGTCTCTTGCATCCGCTGTCTGATATTGAGACTCCTGCATCGGCTGTCTAATTTAGTCTTTTGCATCGGCTGTCTGATATAGGGTCTCCTGCATTCGCAGTCTGGTATAGTCTCCTGCATCCGCTGTCAGATATAGAGTCCATTGCAACCGCTGTCTGATATAGTCTATTGCATGCGCTGTCTAATATAGAATAGAGTCTCTAGCACCCGCTATCTGATATAGAGATTACTGCATCCGCTGTCTGATATAGAGACTCCTGCATCCGCTGTCTGATACAGCCTCTTGCATTTGCTGTCTGATATTGAGACTCCTGCATCCGCTGTCTTATATAGTCTCCTGCATCCGCTGTCTGCTATAGAGTCTCCTGCATCCGTTGCCTGATATAGAGTCTCTTGCATCTGCTGTCTTTTATAGAGACTCCTGCATCCGCTGTCTGATAAAGAGACTCCTGCGTCCGCTGTCTGATATAGCATCTCCTGCATCAGCTGTCTGATATAGAGTCTCTTGCATCCGCTGTCTGATATTGAGACTCCTGCAACCGCTGTCTAATATATAGACTCCTGCATCCGCTGTCTGATATAGAGTCTCTTGCATCTGCTGTCTGATATAGTCTCCTGCAACCGCTGTCATTTGTAAAGATTCCTGCACCTGATGTCTGCAATCGACCCCATTTAGAGCCAAGTCCCTGACCCTCAATGGATGCTACTAAGCTCTAGATAGAGTATACAAGTCAGCTCTGTATACCCCAGGGTCTAATTTAGAGACTCCTGCATCCTCTGTCTGATATAGAGACAAATGCATCCGCTGTCTATTATATAGAGTCTCTTGCATCCACTGTCTGATAAAGAGTCTCTTGCATCCGCTGTCTGATGAAGACTACTTCATCCGCTGCCTCTTATATAAAGTCTCATGCATCCGCTGTCTGATATAAAGACTCCTGCGTCCACTGTCTGATATAGAGACTCCAGCATCTGCTGTCTGTTATAGAGTCACTTGCATCCGTTGTCTGATAAATAGTCTCTTGCATCCGCTGTCTGATATAGAGACTCCAGCATCTGCTGATTTTATAGAGTCTCTTGCATCCGCTGTCTGATACAGAGTCTCTTGCATCCGCTATCTGATATAGAGACTCCTGCATCCTATCTGATTTAGTCTCTGGCATCCGCTGTCAGATATAGACTCTTGCATTTGCTGTCTGGTATAGTCTCTTGCATCTGCTGTCTGATATAGAGATTCCTGTCTCTGCTGTCTGATATAGAGTCTCTTGCAACCGCTGTGTGATATAGTCTCTTGCATCCGCCGTCTGATATAGAGACTCCTGCATTCGCTGTCTGATATAGTCTCCTGCATCCGCTGTCTGATATAGTGTCTCTTGCATCCGCTGTCTGATATAGAGTCTCTTGCGTTCGCTGTCTGATATACATGTAGTCTCCTGCATCCTGGCTGATATAGAGATTCTTGCATCCTGTCTGATATAGAGATTCTTGCATCCGCTGTCTGATATATAGACTCGTGCATCGTCTGTTTGATATAGGGTCTCTCGCATACGCTGTATGATATATAGAGTCTCTTGATCCGCTGTCTGATATAGAGACTCCTGCATCCACTGTGTGATATAGTCTCTTACATCCGCTGTCTGATATAGAGTCTCTTGTATCCGCTGTCTGATATGGAGTGTCTTGCATCCGCTGTCTGTTATATAGAGTCCTTTGCATCCGTTGTCTGATATAGAGAATCCTGCATCCGCTGTCTGATATAGTCTCTTGCATCCGCTATCTGATATAGAGTCTTTTGCACCCCTGTCTGATATAGAGACTCCTGCATCACTTGTCTGACAAAGAGTCTCTTGCATCCGCTGGCTGATATAGAGTTTCTCGCATCCACTGTCTGATATAGAGTCTCTTGCATCCGCTTTCTGATATAGAGACTCTTGCACCCGCTGTGTGATATAGAGACTCTTGCATCCCTTGTCTGACAAAGAGTCTCTTGCATCCGCTGTCTGATATAGGAGTCTCTCGCATCCGGTGTAGAGACTACTGCATCTGCTGTCTAAATTGTCCCTTGCATCCGCTGTCTGATATAATCTCTTGCATCCGCTGTCTGATATAGAGACTCTTGCATTGACTGTCCAATATAGAGTCTCTTGCATCCGCTGTCCGATATAGAGACTCCTGCATACGCTGTCTGATATAGTCTTCTGCATCCGCTGTCTGATATAGAATCTCTTGCATCCACTGTCTGATATAGAGTCTCTTGCATCCGCTGTCTGATATATTCCTTTGCATCCGCCGTCTGGTATAGAGACTCCTGCATCCTGTCTGTTAGAGTATCTTGCATCCTGTCTGCTATAGTCTCTAACATCCGCTGTCTGATATAGAGACTCCTGCGTCGGCTGTTTGATATTAAGACTCCTGCATCCGCTGTCTGATATAGTCTTTTGCATCCGCCGTCTGCTTATACAGAGTCTCTTGCATCCGCTGTCTGATCAGGGCCGTAGGAATAGGGGGGCACGGGGGGGCCATGCCCCCCAATAATTTGCACAAATATGCCCCCCTCCCCCCAAAAAAAAAAATTAAAAAAAATTTATGTGTGCCCCCCCCCCAAAAAAAAATTTATGTGTACCCCCCCAATCTGTAATTGCTTCCTACGGGCCTTCTGATATAGAGACTCTTGCATCCGCTGTCTGTTATTGAGTCTCTTGCTTCCGCTGTCTGTTGTATAGAGTCTCTTGCATCCGCTGTCTGATTTAGAGACTCCTTCATCCGCTGCCTGATCAAGAGTCTCCTGCATCCGCTGTCTGATAAAGAGTCTCTTACAACCGCTGTCCGATATAGAGTCTGTCGCATCCGCTGTCTGATATAGAGTCTCTTGCATCCTCTGTCTGATATAGGGATACCTGCATCCGCTGTCTGATAAAGAGACTACTGCATCCGCTGTCTGATATAGAGACTCTTGCATCCGCTGTCTGATATAGAGACTCCTGCATCCGCTGTCTGATAAAGAGACTCCTGCATCTGCTGTCTGATATAGAGTCTCTTGCATCCGCTCTCCTATATAATCTCTTGCATCTGCTGTCTGATATAGGGTCTCTAGCATCCGCTGTCTGATATAGAGTTTCTTGCATCCGTTGTCTGATGTAGAGACTCCGGCATCCGCTGTCTGATATAGTCTCCTGACTTCGCTGTCTGATATAGTCTCTTGTATCCACTGTCTGATATAGAATCTCTTGCATCCGCTGTCTGATATAGTCTCTTACATTCGCTGTCCGATATAGAGACTCCTGCATCTGCTGTGTGATATAATCACTCCAGCATCCGCTGTCTGATAAACAGTCTCATGCATATGCTGTCTGATATAGTCTCTTGCATTCTCTGTCTTTCTTTCTTTCTTTCTCTATATACTGCCAGACCCTCTTTCGAGTATTATCGGCAGATGTACTTTGCACACTCTGGGTTGCAGGATGAAAGCCTACAAGTAACCATATCGAAATTACCGTAGGGTTCTTTTACCTGCACAAGGGGTGACTCTCCCTGCACAGGGGACATCCAGTTAACGTCCCGATCTGAAGGACGATGCACTTATCTAGTGTCATTCCTGCAAATGACACTAGAGAAAGCGTGTTCCGATATAGAGACTCCTGCATCCGCTGTCTGATATAGAGACTATTGCATCCGCAGTCTGTTATATAGTCTCTTGCATCTGCTGTCTGATATCAGGATTCCTGCATCCGCTGCCTGATATAGAAACTACTGCATCCGCTGTCTGTTATATAGTCTTTTGCATCTGCTGTCTGATATAGAGACTCCTGCATCCGCTGTCTAATATAGAGACCCCTGCATCCGCTGTTTGATATAGTCTTTTGCATCCGCTGTCTGATATATAGAAGGCTGCATCCGCTGTCTGATACAGTCTCCAGCAGTCGCTGTCTGATATAGAGACTCTTGCATCCGCTGTCTGATATAGAGACTCCTGCATCCGCTGTCTGATATAGAATCTCTTTCATCCGCTGTCTGATATAGTCTCTTGCATCCGCTGTCTGATATATAGACTCCTGCATCCGCTGTCTGATATAGTCTCCTGCATCCGCTGTCTGCTATAGACTCTCTTGCATCCGCTGTATGATATAGAGTCTCTTGCATCCGCTGTCAAATATAGATACTTCTGCATCCGCTGTCTGTTATAGAGACTCCTGCATCCGCTGTCTGATATAGAGTCTCCTGCATCCGCTGTCTGATATAGAGTCTCCTACATCCGCTGTCTGATACAGACTACTACATCTGCTGTCTGTTATAAAGCGTCTTTTGCATCAGCTGTCTGATATAGAGACTCCAGCATCAGCTATTTGATATAGAGACTTCTTCATCCGCTGTCTGATATAGAGACTCCTGTATCCTTTGCCTGATATAGGGACTCCTGCATCTGCTGTCTGATACTCCTGCACCCGCTGCCTGATAAAGAGACTCCTGCACCCCATGTCTGCTTTATAGAGACTCCTGCATCCGCTGTATGTAGAGACCCCTGCACCAGCTGCCTAATATAGAGACTCCTGCATCCGCTGTCTGTTATATAGAGACTCCTGCATCCGCTGTCTGATATAGAGACCCCTGCATCCGCTGTCTGATATACTGAAGAGACTCGTGTATCCACTGTCTGATATAGAGCCTCCTACATCCGCTTTCTGATGGAGACTCCTGTATCTGATGTCTCATGGAGATATTTGCTGTCTGATACAGACTCGACGATTCTGCATTCGCTGTCTGATCAAGACTACTGCATTCGTTGTCTTAGATAGGAACTTCTGTATCCGTTGTCTGAGATAAAGACTTCTCCATCCGCTGTCCAATTTAGAGACTCCTGCTTCCATTGTCTGACATAGATACTCCTGTATCCATTCATTTATAAAGACTACGGCATCCATTGTCATATATATAGACTCCTGCATTCACTGTTTAATATAGAGACTCCTTAATCAGGAGTCTTCTAAACAGACTCCTGCTTCCATTGTCTGATATAGTGACTCCTGCATCCGCTGTCGGTATAGTGAAGCCTGTTTGATATAGAGACTCCTGCATCCGCTCTCTGATATAATCTCCTTTCATCAGCTCGCTGAGATACATGTATACACTTGTCCAAGAGGGGTGTACTCTGATAATAATTTCTTAAATAAGTAGGCTCGGACCATTTGTTTGGGTTCTTAATTTTGAATTTCCTTTGATGGAGGTGGGAGGGGCTCCAGAAAAATGAATATTTTTTCAGGAGTTGGGGGGGTGTATGGTGATTTTTTTTTTGGGTAATCGCAAAACTGGACTATTTGGGATGTCATTTATATTTTTTCCTAAGGTCAAGGTACAGAATTGGAATATTTTTTGGGGGATTGGTATATTTCAAATACTTTTGGCGTTGTGGCTGATATTCCTGTTTTTTGGGGGTGGTGGGAGGGGTGGGGTATAAACAGTAGATGGCGGGTCCAAACCTACGTATAGTGCTCTATCAAAAAAAAAGATAGTACCCCCCTGGTACCCCTGCTTCCACTGGTCTGATACATCCGCTGTCTGATATAGGTCATATAGAGACTCCTGTACCCACTGTCTGATACAGTGACTCATGCAACCTTCAGACAGACAGGAAATCGACCCAGCATGACTGGAAACCTGACCATTGTTAAAACCTTTGACCTACAATGATGTTGCGAAACAAATACACAATTCCGGATCAAAATGGGGGCAGGGGGTCCAGTCACCCCCTGGAAATCACAAGTTATATGGGTTTCTATGGAGAAAAAGCAATTGAACTACACCTGGAAAAAGTTTGACACCCCCTCCCCCTGGATCCGCGCATGATAGACGCCGACCTAGGAGAGCATTTTATGTAGGGGACGCGGGCGACTAGAGCACGACTGCCCTACTAAGCACGACTGATGTACATAAAACGTAATTTAGCACGGCGTTTATGAGACCAGCCACTTCCGGGAAAACAATAAAACACTCAAGAAATGGGTCGGCGACGAAATAAATACAAATCAGTTATCTGAGAAATTAAAGAGTCAGAATGACTAATTTATTGAAAGGCTTCAGTTTTCTTCTATGCCTTGTATGTATTGCCAATCAAATTTTGCTACATCACAACTGAAACAGAATCGGATTTCAATTTTTTGCTTGTAAATATCCGCCTGTGATAAAGTTTTGGCACTGTCTCCGGGTCCGGTACCGGACCTCTAGACTACGGGGCTACGGGTCCGGTACCGTACCCCTAGACACTGATTCTAGGGGTCCGGTACCAGACCCCGAGCCACGCCTATGAGGACTGTCTCGGGGTCCGGTAGTTTGTGAAACAACTACTGACAAGTCTAGGGATACGGGTCCGTACCTGCACGTATATGTAGTAACAGTTATTTTACCAACAAAAACTCGTGTTGAATTCGTACGCCATCTTTGATCCTCAAAGGGAAACCAATCTGTATTTACTGTCATGCGTCACACTATTCAAACAATTAAGCTTATACAAAAGGTATACTTATAATAACGGTAAAGTAAAAAAAGAACTTAACTCAACTGTAACAAATCAATTATCTTCTCATCTTCAATTAAAGGAACCAATTAAACTACTCGTTGGCAGCTGATTAGTGAGATGAGTGAGCAGTGTCAAATAAGCTTACATAGTCTGTAGTGTATATTCATTATTCAACTATAGCTTTCAAAGAAAAAACGGCAGTGGATCTTGCTGGTATCTTTTGACATTCGTACATAGCTTTATAAGAAGACTCTGAGTCTTTCTTTTTTTGTCTTTTTTTTTAAACAACTGATATGGTCCAAAAAGGACATGACTTTTTAGCATAAATACAAACAGTGTTGAACCAGATCAGACTGCTCATACGATAACAGTCTGATCTGGATCCACACTGTTTGCTAGAGAGAGGTTACAAATGGATCTACATAGGTTGAATGACTCAATCGCGGAAATGCATATAAAATTTACGTCTGCTGGAGTTATCTGCTACATGTAAATGCTTACGCCAACGGCTAATTTCGCCGTAGACCCTGACCAGACTGTTCCTAGGAGAGCAGTCAGATTTGTGTCCAAACTGTTTGCTACAGTCGTCTTACGGACAGACAAACATTGCGAATCCTGTTCAGGCCACTCCTAGGATAGCAGTTTGATATGGGACCACACTGTTTGCTACAAAGACGGCTTATGGTTCCTACGGCAGCACTGAGAAGACATGTGAAAAAAAATATTTATCTCGTTCCCACGACATAATTATCTCGTTCCCACGACATAAGATCTCGTGCCCACGACATAAGATCTCGTGCCCACGACATAATTATCTCATTCCCACGATATAATATCTCATTCCCACAACATAATTATCTCATTCCCACGACATAATATCTTGTTCCCACGACATAATCCGCCAATCAGGTAAGCTTATACTTTTAATGGCTTTATGATGGACGCCATGCATTCCGAGACTGTGGCTAATTGGATAACTAAATGCTTTAATAAAAGATTATGTTACAGAGATTTACAGTACGTATTGAAACACGAACATTCGATTTGTTTCAGATTAAGATATCTTCAACTTCAAAGAAGAAACTATCACTGCGTACACGCAAATGTTAATTTCATACAATGACAACTTTCTGGATCAGGACAACTTCATGGCATCGCATGATGTGGTCACGTTGTAATGGATATATGGAATCAATATCAAAATGAAAGATTCTAGATTGATACTACAGTATTTGGATCCAGCCAGGGTAGTTTCGAGATTTGTGAGGCAAAATTAATGAGAAGATGTGTTCACCATGCATGCAGACCAAAGTTCATATGGCATATAGACGGTTTGTGTATCAATACGTGCATATGTGGATTTTCTCGCAAAATTATATGGTTAAATGTTTATCAGACCAACAATGACCCAAAAAATCATTGGTGGCTACGTTTTAGATGTTAAAGGTAATGGTGGGTGCTCTCTAAAAATAAGGACAGACTACGGAACAGAAAACGGACATGACAGTTCGAAGGCGGTACTTCTTTTGTGGATCTTTACAAGTGTTTGTTATGCTTTCGTGCGCGTTTGTTTTTTTGATGGCTTGTGGTCACCTGCTGGGAAAGGGCTGACCTCTTGGCTCTCGTTTGTGATGTCTAATAGTGAGTTTGTTACTTTCCCATTGATATCCTGGGTCAGGTGTGGTACTTGATTGTATCGATTCCTGATCTTTGTCCTCTTCCTTACTTTTATGTATAGTCCGTCCAGATAAGAGACGTTGGGCGGTTCTTAGCTAAGTTCAACCCCTGGACAAATACATTTGGAAATCGGTTAGTCAGGTTGCATTGTTTGCGTATTCACCCATCTGTGAAACTCTCCATACCAAAATTATATACCTGTAGTCTTATAGTTGCCATATCGTGAAAAATACGCGTTTCGAATTATTGCAGATGAATCTGATCAGTCCAGATGCTTTGTTTGAAATATGTACGTACATGTATCTCAAACACGCACGTGCATCTTAAACTATACACTTGTACGAGCAAAACATCAATCTTCGACAATGAAATCTACAATCACACAAGGTTGTATTGTTTTATAAAAGATCTGAACCCTTCCCCTGTGGCACAGATATTGAAACCTTGTCATGCTGAATTTTAATTTGTGTTGTGTGTGTGTACAGAAGGGGGCTATTTTTATGTTGTTGTTTTTTGTAATTCTATTTTTCGAAATCAGAGCTAAGCACCAAATCATTTTATTGCCAAACAAACAGAATTTGGAAGAATATTTTCATCGACAACAGATGTAACGCTAATATTTTCCAAGTAGCATGCTAAAGATAAACCTGTGTACAAGTAGACGCACACAACTGCAGCAAAGTTTATAGATAAGTGTCTCTTTTGTTATTTTGAGTTGATTGTGTTTGTTTGCATTGATGTTTTGCGTCGCTGCCATCATTTTTGCAGTCATGATGCGACGTTTCCCTGTTCACCTAGATTAAACCAGTACTTATAAAGTAAGGGTGCAAAGATCAGGAATCGATACAATCAAGTACCACACCTGATGTCTTGTTTAGGACATTACAAAGTGCTTCCAGTGAACCTTCTCAAAATGGCAATCCTTTAATCACAGGTCTAACACACTAGCACTGAGCAACTGTGGACCTCGATGATTCGAGTTGATACTTTACATCCCAGTCAAGAAATTTTCAGTCATGTTGGGATGTTTCCTGGGTTGAACCAGTACTAAATAGAGCATAACATGTCTTGCACAAAGACACAACATGATGCAAACCAACGACCCCATTATCTCAAGTCGAGCACTCTACCACTGGTTGGCTCTGCAGGTATTATACAGCTATTCGGTCACTGTATCGCCACATGGTATGCGATGTCCCGTTCTCATGTAAAGCTAACGGAGATAGGAACCAGTTGTGGGCGTGGCTAGACAGTGACCAAAAAGCCGATTAATAACTACTGTTTTTGAAGGCGTCATTCATGTCAGGCTGTTTGTTGGGCTAGTCCAATAATGTGTAATCACTAAGCCTATATTACATATTACATGTACGCCGTTTATATCCGTATATCATGTATAAAACATTACGACCTCTCTACCGGTGTATGCAGCTTTGCGTTTTAGATGGTTAATTGAGACATGGCTACATGCAATCAGATCTTCATTACGCTGTGCAACCTGACTCTGTATCTTTATACATGTAGCAGCAACAACCGTTCTAACATTGACCAGTCTGCCTTGCTGATCTTGACTAAAATCCACATACACACTAAACTCGAGTTTTTAAGTTTTTCACCGATAACTTTATTTATTATTGATTTTAGCAAACTATGTTCAGATGAAAGTTATAGAGAAATATTAGCGCTAACTTCTTCAAGCGGTTCCCACATCATAGATGCTTCACTTAACTCTGCGCATAGATGGACTATTCGGGAATTTTAAGCAAATCGCAAATAAGATAAGTCAAATGTGTCAGTCAAAAAGTTACATTGCACCACCCCGATTCAATTAGAAAGACAATGGATGGCTTGTTCAATTATATTGGAAATCGCACCTGAGCTAGTTGGGTCATCTCGAAACTAAGGAGTTCGTGCATAAGATAAAATAATGGCGCGTCATGCGATATCACAGCTTCTGTACCTTCAATTGATCATGCTCATAGTAGATTCTGAACATGCATAGTCATTTTGAGTCTACATACGGCAGGATATGCTATAAGTAACCGTTGAATAACTTAATTTACACCCTTGAGATTATTCTTTTGAGACGAATCCTTTCTGTCTCACCTCTACGAAATTTACCTGTCAATAAAAGACTTAGAAAATTTGGCTGAATTTAATTTATTGCAAAATCTTCATCTATGTACCCAAAAATCTGTTTGTGCCACAAACTTTGGACCTCTTGGAGAAATTGGCACTATTTTTTTCCCACGACTTACATCGCAAACGCAGTTTGCTATTATTATTAATAAAAAAGTTATCGCCCAAAATCAATGTGAAAAACATAAAAATCGACTTTAGGAGGCACTGGCCAGTGAGCAATAGTATATACCAATGTGTCTGTAAACAAGCAAGACTTACGTTTTCTGTTTAGATTTACTTGCGAACGTTTACCAGGCATACTAACCGTATAAAGCTGGTCGCCTTTGTCGTCTGCGGTTCAATTGTTTTGCACGATTAAAGCGTACCTCTGCTGTATTACCCAAGTTACTGTAGAACAGTCTAAATTGACAGTGAATGGCAGTGTTCTTTCTGACACGCCCAACGTCCGTTACCTGGTCGCACTATACATGTAGCAGTATTTCAAACATTTCTAAGGCGCATCGATCCTGATGATGACAGACCATACATATATGGTGTAGGTACAAGTAACCAAATACTGAGAGCTGGTGGGGATATTTACGAAAGGAATACATGCAATTTTTGACTGAATTGTTTAAGCACCTACTGTACTAGAGTAGACATCGGGAGTTTCACTGGAGACATTTTGGACAGGGATCTTGCATTGCTCTGTTTCGAATCAATAATTTAGGTAAGGTTTACAAATCACAAATATAAAGAGTTTATTTACTGTTTATGATGAATGCTAAATATATTTCGTCAAGTGCGGTGAAAAATCAATATTATCATGAGTGCGTAGCACTAGTGTATCTGCTGATATTTTCACCTCACGTTTGGTATTTACCGAAAAAAAATCTCTTAATTTTATGCATTTTATACTCAGGAGAATTAAAGAAAGCAAACTTAACTTTCTGGTCGTTTCTTGTCCGATTTGGCAGTTTCGAATAACATTGAGCTTTCACCATAGTTTATACCTAGAAAATGGCTTAGAAGAACATTTTAACGAATGAAACTAAAGACGTCAGCCTTTTAAGAAAGTCTTCCAAGTGTGCAGGGCTAAGGATTGGCGTAATATGCAAACTAACGATAGCCCAGCCAAAAGATGACGTCATTTGCTTTGAAATTGACGCCATAATGCCGGTAGTGTTATGTCTGAAAAATACTTTTTCATTAAGAACCATTTTGAAAAAGTTCCAGTCCCAGAATTAATTAAGAAACTTGTTTGGCTACAGAGAAAAGATATGAAGATGATATTTTTTTGTATACAATTTTAAAGCTTAAAAATAGTTTTGCACTTATGACGTCATACATTATCATACATTATGTCATATTTATGATGACGTTTCGTAATGTGCCTGTCTTCCAAAAGTGAAACCACAGGAGTTAGAGTCTCTAAAGATCCATCGCAGACTGCACCTCCATGTGTTGCAGCCACCTGTGAAGTTTCATGACGTAGTTCCAAACGGTAAACCTGAGATCAAGAGAGATATTTCAAAAACTGAGGCATCTTTCTTGTTAAAGATACCTTGCCTTTATATGACACACAGGCCTATACAGTTGCATGCTATAATTACAAATGGTACTTGAGATATGATTCGGAAAAGGCTCACAGACCAAGGAGATGAACCGCTGGTATGAAAGACCGGTGGTGACTTCATACTTCACACTTTGAAACGAAAACTTAATTTAATTAATGGGAGACATGGAAAGTGACAATTCACCGTTCATACTCCATGGTTCATACTTAACGCTTCTCACTTCATACTTCAAAGTTTACCCTTCAAACATTACTCTCCAGACGTCATACTTCTCACATCATAGTTCGGACATCATACTTCACACTTCATTGTTCATACTTCATAGTGCAGGCTCTACACTTCACGCTTCACACCTCACAGTCTCCAATCTTTAAACACCTGACTGTGACCCGGGGACTGTGACGTATTACTGATTAACATGTTGAGTGTTTTTGCTATGGTACGTTTGATAAAGTGTGAAGTATGAAGTCTGACATGTGAAGTCAGAATTATGAAGTGTGAAGTATAAAATGTGAACTGTGAACAGTGAAGTGTAAACTATAAAGTATGAACTGTGAACTTTGAAATGTCATTTTCTGTTTTCTTCCTTACATTAGATAACGTTTAGTTTAGAAAACTATGAAGTGTGAAATATGAGTGCTCGTATGAACTGAGACCTTTGAAATGAAGTGTCACTCTCTTTTTCTCTCTCTGTCAAACACACACACACACACACACACGCACGCACGCACGCACGTTTAAGAAAACTATGAAATGGTAAGTATCACGTCTAAACTGTCAAGTATGAACTCATCACTGGTATTCGCAGTTTTCATATTAAATGCTTCAATTGATTCCTTTTTTATTTCAGTCAGTACCATATGTGCGCCCAACGCAATGCACACTGTATTCAGTCAATGGAACAGTGAAGATCACAATTTTGTCAAGCTTCATCAGATGACATACAAGTGTGTGCAGAAGAAGCAGAATTCCGCCCTTTCATTCCATGTGACGAAGAGATCTACTCTGCATGCATATCCATCATGAAAGATAATAACTGGGTGCCAGCATCTGATGCCCAAGAAGCAACAGACATATTATCAGCTTAAACAATTAAGGAAACACATAAGTTTCAACTGCATAAAAATACAAATCTTCCAGTGAAACGGTTATTGGTCAGCTATTTTTAACATTGAATTTTATTTGAAGAAATATCAAATATTTGAAGAGAATAGTGGCCTGGGGTTTGAGTCTTTTGGGGGTTTTTTTCCAACGTTTACTAAAAATGATAGGTTTAAAACCAAATCACGAACGTAAAGAATGATGACAGAAAACCTTGGCTGTTTGCTACTAAGTAAATGGATTTACTTTGGAGGTCACTTAATGGTCTTAAATGTTCAGATCATGCTTAATACACGATTTTTCAATACATTCTGAAAAAGAAGCATGTATACAAGCTAAAGAAAATAACATTCTGTGATTTACAGTAGAAATACCGACCTCTTGTGACTGGGGCTTGGGACTATGGACGGTAGTACTGATATAAGTGACAATCATCTATTGATGAGATGGTAGGGGCCTGATGCTTTGGCTGTTGTCAGGCCCACCGGGGTTTACCTGTTGGATTTCCTATTCTCTGGTATTCAGTTTTATTAACTGTCGAGTGTTTATCTTCACTTTATCTCCTTTTTATATCTTGATTCATATGTTCTAGGAGACGATACATTGATACGTAAGTTAAAGATCTTTCATGCAAACCAATCATCTATGTGTCTTGATCCACATCTGAACTAAGGGTGAGTTTGGCGCACCGTGAAACCGGTTTAAGCCCTCTTGTAAAATATATTAACTGATCCTTCCAAGGCGGTGCTTCATTTGTGGATCATTTATGTTAATTCTGTCATGTTTTTGTTATGCTTTCGCGCGCGTATGTTTATTGATGTCTTGTGGTCACCTGATGGGAAAGGGCTGACCTCTTGGCTCTGGTTTGTGATATGTAATTGTGAAGTTGTAACTTTCCCATTGGTATCCTGGGTCAGGTGTGGTACTTGATTGTATCAATTCCTGATCTTTGCCCTCTTTCTAACTTGGAGTAGTAGTACAGATCTCCAGTGACAGGTGCTGGAACTCAGGATAGTAGAAATGATCTCTAGTATAAAAAACATGTACTGGGATTCATAGCATTTCACCGAACTCTAGTGACAGGTACTGGAGCTCAGGGTAGTGTACTGACCTCGAGTCGCAAGTACTGGAACTCAGCTTAATAGTACTATCCTCTACTTGCAGATACTACGGCTAATAGTAGTAGTACTGACACATTGTGACAGTAACTGTAATTCAGTGTATAATTACTGGCCTATAGTGACATATACTGGGACTCTGTGTAGCAGTACTGACCTCTAGTGACATTTACTGAACTCAAGGCAGTAGAACTTACCCCTAGTGACAGGGGCCGGGGAACTCAGTACAATAGTACTGACATCTCATAACAGGTACTGTGACTCTAGAAAAAGTGACAATTAATGACAGGTACTAGGATTCAGGGTATTATACTGACCTCTAGTGTCAGGTTTTGGGACTCTAGTACTGACTTCTAGTTAGAAGCATTGGGAATCAGCGTAGTACTAGTAGTTTCAACCTCTAGCTACCGGTACTTTGATTCTGGGTAGCAGTGCAGGCCTCTAGTGACAGTTACAGAACTCTGGGCAGTAGTTTTGAGCCTAAAGACAGGCATTGCTACTAGAGTTATTAGCATTGTCATCTTGTGACAAGTTATAGTGCCCTGGGTAGTTTACTTACCTCTAGTAGCAGTTACATGTACCAGAACTCTGGGAGGTTTTGAACTCTGAGGAAATTAATGGTACTTAGTTTGTTAGTACTGACCAATTGTGACAGGTACTGGGCTTCAAGGTAGTGTATTGACCTCTAGTGACAGTAACTGCAACTCTTGACATCATCATTGACTGCTAGTTGCTGGTATAGGAATGCAGGCTACAAGTACTGACCACATGTAACATGTACTGATATCTAGGATAATGTAATGACGTCTAGTGACATGTACTGAGACTCAGCGTAGTGTACATTAAATATCTGTTGTTTTTTTTTGCACTCTAAAAGTGGTGCCACTCACTAGGGGCAATGGCAGGCAGATCAATGGCAAATTTTAAGGAACTGATTATGATATGAGATCCCATGAAGGGTTTATGTTCTTAGCCTCGTTCTCACGGTGCCGTGGGTTGGTCTGTAGTGTGTGATTGTGGAATTTCTTGGTCTAGTGACAGGTACTGAGATCCAGGGCAGTGTATTTACATCCAGTGACAGGTACTGCGACTCAGACTATAATAGTAGCTACTGGAAGTCTGGACAGTAGTGCTGACCACTTGTGACAGGTACTAGGGCTATGAAAAGTGTTCTGACATCTAGTGACAGGCACTGAGTTACGGGATATTGTACTGACAACTAAGTACTGGAGCTCTAGACAGTAGTTGCGACCTCTTATGGTAATCAGGGTATTAGTACCGGCCATTAAAGTGTCTCAGGGTAGTAAACTGACATCTAATGACAGGTACTAGGACTTATAGTAGTAGTTTGAACCACATAGTGACAACGAAAGGAACTCTGGGCAGTAGTACTGACCGCTAGTGTCATGTGCTGGTACTCAGGGTATGAGTACCGACATTTTCTGAACGAAACTTCTAAACCGCCAGTTACAAAACACATTTTTTCAATATAGCTCATTTATTATTTAACTGTTTGAAATGATATTTGACACAGTATATTTGGGCACATGTATCCGTGGATTGAACATAAAAAGTTTGATTCAATAAGGATGTTCATTTATGCGTAACGATAGAGCACTAATACCAGTTTTGCACGTGGCACACAATGCTAAATGTTTTTTCGCCTTGTGTATACTCGTATTTTTATTGACATCTATCCGACAACTTTATTTATACTATCACAAAATGCCAACGTTTGGGTTGTATGAGTGTTAAGTAGAGGGGTCGTGCTGTGGGTTCAATCGAAAACGGGGCCTCGTTGAGACTGATTCATAATTTATCATAAAATTTGACATGTTTTGATAGAGCCGAAAGTTTACACCACAACCTGTCGGTATTTTTTTTTTTTATTTTTGCACTCGTATGAGTATTACATATGTTATAAAATGTCCTGTATAGTCCACCATACTTTAGTTTGGTGATGCACAAATGCTGCATTGGAACGTTAGAAGTGTCGAGATTGGTGTGCAGTACACGGTTAAGGGGTGTCAGATGTTTCAATAATATTGTATACAAAAGCATTTCATCACTATAAACACATTTTTGTGTTCTTTTTTGCCATATAGGCCTCCAAAGGAGCACTGAATTGCGTGAAAATTGCTACTTTGTTACAAAATAAACACGATAGTGTTCAATTATGTTCATTTACAGCACCAGAAAGTATCATTATTATGCCTCTTGTCGATAAATGTTCAGTGTAATTGATAAGACTTTAAACACTGTGCTCGTTTCGATGCAGAAAATCACTTAGTTAGTCAGGGTTTTTTTCAATTTAAACAAAATAATCGTATTACTTTGTAATAATGGTTTCAAATAGTTCAAATACCATGATAATTTTAAAAATCACCCTAAACAACAATAGTATTTGTAAGTAAGATGCATGACATTCTTTGGTGCCACAATTTATGCATTTGTAAAAACACAACAGAAACTAACAGCTGAAGAATGTATTTCCTAAAACAAGTCATAATCACTCATAAAGACAGGAACATTTAATATATTGGCATAACCGTCGTATTCATCCACTGGGTTCGGATGATGAATTTTAAGCCTTTGACTTCGGTCAAACCCAAGACAGGGTGTGGTATCTAATCCTTTCACAAATCCTAATAAAGTCTGCAATCCATCTGATTCATCTGAAAGAAGAAAAAAGGCAATTAGACTTAAATAGGGAAAATTGATATACGAGGGAAGTTCCAAAAGTTATGATCCTGATTGATATCCTGTTACCAGCAATGCAACATGGCTGAAAATTGTACCAAATAATAATATATTCTTCGTGTATCACCGCTTGACAAGTATTATGTAACTTGAAGGAGCAACCGGATATCTATCCCAAAACAGTCAAACCTTCAATTTACTGACCTATCAAGCAGACTGTGCATATTAGAGACCTCATAATTCAGACAATAGCAGTCTCAGCAATTCGTTTTCATGGCTGCTCAATATTCATTCATAAGCCAACATGTTTTTTATACATATGGCGAACTTTCTATATGATCTGGGTTTCCTAGGCCCTTTAATGTATGGCTATGCAACTGTCAGCTATTATCAAATTTTGACCACTTGAAGTTTTGACTGGCCCAAACTGCCATAACAACAGCTGTATTAAAGGTAAAAAAATTGAGGCAAACTCAGATGAACTTACCTTTGTCTGAAGTAATTATGAAAAGTCAGTACTGCCGGAGACTGATAGTAACCCACATAAGAAAATTCAAACGAGACCACAAATTAGGTCAATATTCTGATGTACAAAAATTTGCATGTGTATATCGAAAAATAAAACCCAATCAATTGTCCAAAGGTGCACTGCATGGTAAAATGATGCAATATGTGATTTAATTGAGCACAAAGCATCCATCTGAAACCAATTAAATTTAAAAATTCTTATTTAAAATCATCATTTTTTTGGTAAAAAATGAAACTTTTTACAATTAGATATTTTGTAATCAAAATAATATTGGTCTTAAATATTTTGCCTATATTAGGTTCGGCATGTTTTAGCCCAACTTAATAGTCAAAAATATAAAATTCTTAGAAATAAAAATTCTGCAATGTATTAAAAATGACGTCGTTGTCAATTTTAATGGCGTCATAAGAATTGTGCATTGTGCTATAAATATTGATTTGACACGACCTGTTTTCATTCTAACATTTGAATTGACATTATAAGTAACAAATAGTAAAACTGCAATGCAGGTTTATTTTATGGTTTTAAAGATGCCTGGCTTGAAATATTCAGATTCAAATATTATTATAATTCTTTAACATGGAAACGAGTGGGCGATATATAATATGCTGTAATAATAAAAAGAAACAGTACAGCGAGAAAATATAAGCATCATTATAAAGGTAAAAGGACAGTTCTTTTGAATGGTGCATAGTATGCCTATCAAAAATGTCTCTGGACAAAGCTTCAAGGTCAAGATAGGAACATTTGGAGCGTCCCTTGTAAAATATAATGTCATGAATACTCGTATTGGGTTCTGGCAGATAGCAGAAACTGATGCAAGGGGACTTAAATTGATTGTTGACGCCTTATCTACTAATAATCACAAACAGATACTATGAAAACGAGTATGTCATGTACAAAAAGCTACGTACATTAAGGGGCTATTTTAGTCCCCCTATGAGGCTAAAAATGATTTTTTTCACCAATTTCTTCCCATTAGCCAAAGTGTAAAAGTCTGGTACTCATTTGACTTTTACCGTTAAGGACTAAAGTAACAAGAGGACCCATAGGCCCAAGACCGCTCACCCGAATCCTTGTCAGGAGAAGGAGATGTTTACCACAAAACATAAATCCCATTCTCCAACACTTAAGTCCATCTTGGATAACACTCAGATCATAACCAAAGCCTATCAAGTTCAACCAAATTATACTTATATGCACAGTTTCAATGTCTGGTATTTTTACCCAACCCAAAAAGGCCAGGAGTGTGCATAATGTCAAACATTCTAATGCCATAATGTGATGTTCACAATAACCTTCTTCAGAAAAAAAATGTTTTTACATTTTATCCCCATACAGAAGCCAATGGTGTGTAAAAGGGCAGAACATTTGCATGCATGGTGTCATATGCTTCATTTAATTGATTTGATTATGCAACATGACTACTTTCAGAAAAGAAAACAAATCAACCTTCTGGGTGTCAGTGTAAGAGTAAAACATTTGCTAATATGTTATTGTAAGCTGCTTTAATTTGATATGCAACATGACCATATTCTGAAAAAAACTAATTTTATTTTTATATGGGGGATTTTTGGCCCAAGGGGCAGAATTTGAAAAAAAAAATATTTCTTATAAGGAGCTCTGGCGGCCCTTTTGTTCAGCGGAGTGGAACCATTTGTACAATTTTGGTTAAGGGCATTATCAGAAACATTTCTGTGAAATTATTTTGAATTTGGACCAGTGGTTCAAGAGAAAATGTCATTAAAACACATTATTTATCTAAAGCTCTGAAAGCTCCATTGTTTTGTGGAGCAAAAACATTTGTGCAATTTTGGTAGAAGGCATCATGAGGAACAATTCAGTGACATTATTTTGAATTTGGACCAGTGGTCCAGGAGAAGATGTCGTTTAAATGTATTTCTTATTTGGAGCTCTGGTGGCCTTTTTGTTCAGCCGAGTTAAACCATTTGTGTAATTTTGGTAGACGGCATCATGAGGAACAATTCTGTGAAATTATTTTGAATTTGAACCAATGGTCCAGGAAGAGATGTCATTTAAAGTTATTTCTTTTCTGGCGCTCTGATGGCCCCTTTTACAGTGGAGTGGAACCATTTGTGCAATTTTGGTAGAGGGTTTCATGCAAGAGGAACAATTCTGTGAAATCACTCGGATTTTTCAAGGACAATATATGCACTACCAGAATCTACAAAGAAAAAAGTTTAAAATCAAGTTCCATGTCCTCCTAAAATTCGCCCAAATTCTGCTGAACTAAGATGCACTTTAACAGTTTCAAAAATAAGCTGACACAACATGTTGAAGCATAATATTATCCATTTGATAATATCTCTACTTTGCTGTTTCACTCTTTGGAATAGTACAAAATATTTTTAAGTTTGCACGGATTTCAAAATTTGTACAAATGTGAAATCTGTGCAATTTTGAACAGTTTTTTTTCAAATTTCATTCCAGTGTACACTGACCGATTGCATTACATGTAGCGGGTGTCCCAAAAACACATGAAACGTTTTTAAACTCTTTTAAGATTTGACTCCACAGAGATACGTTGCTTATTGATTAACGTACTATACATAGAAATTATATAATGCCATATTCTGGTTTGATTTTATTTTATGACAATGCAAGGTTAAGCTTTTTTAAAAAAAGGGTTCTAATTTTCTGTTTCACACAGTTTTTACTGCTTTGGCTATATATCTATTAATTCTGTTGCAGCATTTTATTGATGTTCATTTCTGGATGCTTGCTCTTGTATATATATTTTGTCTACACTTTTTTGTTATAGCTTTTGTCTTTCTTAGAGTTCCTCAAGTTTTATAATCAAGACTCAAATTATTAACCACCTTGTTCAGAATGAGTATTTTAAAGACCTTTTAGCTTTACAAAATCAAGTCTGTTTCCATGGTAACCAACACGCTGTAATTTTAATATCATGTAAAAATACTGAAGAGACTGCTCTTGTATATGGCCCAAGTCATTTAGATGATACAGTTGCTTTAACTAAATGTATAGACAATATCATTAGGTGTGCACTTTATTGTTACCCCACACCACCCACTTTTCTCTATAAAGGCCACTGATACCTGGTGTTTAGTTTGAACTTTCATATGATAGTTAAGTGTACATCTAATGAAACAAAACCAATCGATGTGTTTGTATGACACTGGTGCACTACGAATCAAACTATGGTCCCTACTATAGTAACTTAAGTTTGATTCGAACACCTATAGTCGCTACTAGGGTGACGTCACGAACCTACTAGAGATCAACGGCGGGTCAGAGCACCGTTACTCAAGTAGATAGGCTGGTTCCCTACTCTAGACCGATCTAGCACGATCGGTTCAAGATCTAGCACGATCGGTTCAAGATCGGTCAGTAGCCTCAAAATGATATGTTTTTGTGAAATAAACCTAGCTGAGCATAATTTTGGTCCCGCTTATTCGTAATTGATTATAAGAAAGCGCTGTGCAGTTTATAACATCCTTTTTGTCTACGATGAAGAATTGAAGTGGAGCATTCAGGGCTATTGTTTTTGTTTACTTGCCAACCAACTAAAAGTTCCTTTTTAGCCGCCCAGGTGTAAACGTGAGTGCCCATCTATTACGTAAGAACTATAAAAGGAACTTTAGTCCGATTTGAAGTGCCCCACTATTGTTTTGTTTTATGCCTTAACATAAAAACTAGGGGTTATGCTGTGAAACCGGCTTAAACCCTCCAATGAATATTTCACTGACAGTTCCAAGGCGATGTTTCTTTTGTGGATCGTTTTTGTTAGTTATGCTTCATGTTGATGTGTGTTATGCTGCCGCGTCTGTTCCGTGTGACCTTGTGGTCACCTGCTGGGCTATTGTGTGTATTGTGTTTTGTCACTTTCCCAAATGTGTCCTAGTCTACATCAGAATTAAGCGGGATGTTCGCGCCGTGAAACTGGTTTAAGCTCTCCAGTAAAATATTGTACTGACTGTTCCAAGGCGGTACTTCTTTTGTGGATCTTTTATGTTTTTCTGTCTTGTGTTTGTTATGCCTTTGTGTGCGTCTGTTTATTTGTGCCTTGCGGTCACCTGCTGGGAAAGGGCTGACCTCTTGGATCTCGTCCATGGTGTATAACTGAGAGTTTGTCACTTTCCCATTGGTATCCTAGGTCAGGTGTGGTACTTGATTGTATCGATTCCTGATCTTTGCACCCTTACATACTTTAAGTAGTGAACAATTTCATTACAAGTAACGCATTTTGCCTAAAATATCACGTTTATGCATATTTCAGTTCAAAAAATCATTTAAATTGACTTATTTGGTGACACCATATTTGACGTTACCTGAAAACTACTGTTTACAGAGGATAAGGCTAGAAATGCCTCGAAATAATTTTTTATGCCCCCAAACGAACTTAAGGAGGCAGTAATCGCACTGTCCGTCTGTCTCTCTGTCCGTCCGTGTTACTGATATGGATTTGGGGGCTTTTCAGTTCTCTGGAGATAGACAAGGGGCCATTACTTAACAAGGTGCCATGGCCCTCTGTAAGTTGCATAAAATGAATCAGGGGACCTCAGAGGAGGTAATAAAATAAACTTCTGAAAAAGTGCCATTTTATGTCTATGGTGATGGACGTCTAAACTGGAAATGGCCGTTATTAATTTGTCAGTCTGATGTTGATGGGCCAATTTGGAGCTAAACTGGCCAGTTATTTTGGACACTTGGCCCCTAATTAATGGCCCTTTATAAACTGGCCCCATATTCAATATTGGACGTAAGTCTGTCCGCCGTCCCGCTTTGTGTCCGGTGCATATCTCTTATATTCTTTGAGGTAGGAATTCCAAATTTGGTGTGTAGATGCATCTTTGAATGGCAGAGTGACGCGTACCATTTTTGGGTCACTGTGACCTTGAGCTTGACCTCTGACCTAGTTTTTAGAATAATCGTGTCCTGAGCATATCTCTTATATTATTTGAGGTAGGAATCTGAAATTTGGTTTGTGGATGCATCTTGAGATACCAAAGTGTTGCGTACCATAATTGTGTCACTATGACCTTGAACTTGACCTCTGACCTAGTTTCTAGAAATTGCATTGAGTCTTGTGCATATCTCCTATATTCTTTGAGATAGGAATTCCAAATTTGGTGTGTAAATGCATCTTGGGATGACAGAGTGCCACATACCATTTTCAGGTCACTGTGACCTTGACCTCTGACCTAGTTTTAAGAATTATTGTGTCCAGAGCATATCTCTTATATACTTTGAAGTAGGAATTCCAAAGTTGGTGTGTGGATGAATCTTGGGATGACGAAGTGTCGCATTCCATTTTCCGGTCACTGTAACTTAGCCTTGACCTCTGACCTAGTTTTAGAATAATCATGTCCGGAGCATATCTCTTATATTATTTGAGGTAGGAATCTCAAATTTGGTTTGTGGATGCATCTTGAGATAACAAAGTGTCGCATACCATAATTGGGTCTTTGTGACCTTAAACTTGACCTCTGACCTAGTTTCTAGAAACTGCATTGAGTCAGGTGCATATCTCCTATTCTTTGAGATAGAAATTCCAAATTCGCTGTATAATTGCATCTTGGGATGACCGAGTGTCACATACCATTTTTGGGTCACTGTGACCTTGACCTCTGACCTAGTTTTAAGAATTATTGTGTCCGGGACATACCTGTTATATTCTTTGAGATAGGAATTCCAAATTTGGTCTGTATATGCATCTTGGGATGGTGGAGTGTCACATACCATTTTCGGGTCACTGTGACCTTGACCTCTGACCTAGTTTTAAGAATAATTGTGTCCAGAGCATATCTCTTATATTATTTGAGCTAGGAATCCCAAATTTGGTGTGTGGTTGCATCTTTGGATGGCAGAGTGACATGTATCAGTTTTGTGACCTTCACCTAATTCTAGAATAATCCTGTCAAGGAGCATATCTCATTTATAATTTGAGGGAGTAATCCCAAAATTGCTGTATGGGTACATCTTTGGATGCTGATGTGTAGATACCATTTTTAGGTCACTGTGATCTTGGCCTATGACCTAGTTTCTAGAATAATCGTGTCTGGAGCATATCTCCTACATTATATGATGTAGGAATCTCAAATTTGGTGTGTTGATTCCTCTTGGGATGACGGAGTGGTGCATACCATTTTAGGTCACTTTGACCTTAACATTGACTTCTGGCCTCATTTCTAGGCTTTTCGTGTCTGGAGCATATCTCCTATAGTACAGCTAACTTTCCACAAATGTGTCTTATGCTAGACCAATTCCTTTGGGGGCATTCGTCACGTGACTGTGACATTTCTTTTTGACATATATTATTTTATATTTAGGGTATTTAGGTATGCCAAGCTTAAAGGTTGGACTTTTATTCAAGTTTAGAAATGTTTCATACCTTTTGGGACTACCTGTATATAGCCATAATTTAAAACCCTTTTTTTCAAAAGAATACTAGACAACAAAAATGACACAGGCACTCCAATAGTTGCATGGCTTGCTAAAATCTGCAATTTTGACAGATCATTCATTAAATTTTGCTTGTACAAGTGTATGGTGTCGTACATGCCAGAACGAATACAATGGAATATGTGCCAAGCGAATATTCAGAACAACTTTTGCATGAACCCAGATAAATCTGAGTGTACACTGAATGGGTACAGGTAGTTACAATTGTAAGGAATCAGTGTTTTCCATGCACTCAGAAAAAGTATTCGCTGGTTGGACAGGTCATTTTGTTGGTTTTGGCATGCACTGTCTGTTGCAGAAGGCAATGTGTACAATCAAGTTTTAACCTCATTTCCCAGAATAAACGTGTCGTCTGTTTTCTCATCTGCTGATGTGCTTTAGTTGCATTTATTGCTAAAAATATGGTTCCATATCAGACCTCTCCTAAGGCTCATGGTGTTCATATTATTTGCTTCCATGATTTAGGTGGTTTTTGGGTCGTTTAAATAATTGCAGCAGACATAATAAGCAGATGACATTTTCAGGACAAAACATATCATGAATCAGAAAGGGAAATGAATTGAATAGATCGACCGGAAGATGGGTCAATTTGATGGGACCTAAATTGTTATTGAGTTGCGTTACCTTTTAAATTCAGATCAGCTTTTGTGTGGTCACAATGTGGATCGTTTGATCCAGCATATGTTAGAACAGTTCTTAATTAAATCAACAGCTTGTTTAACTTGGCCAAACGAACTTACCTTTTATATATCTAGCATTGTTATCTAACACATTGTAGGCCTAACAAAAATGGCGAAGGTCAGTAATGGCTCATTTTCATTGGATAAAGATGTCGTGGGATCGAGATAATTATGTCGTGGGAACGAGATATTATGTCGTGGGAACGAGATATTATGTCGTGGGAACGAGATAATCATGTCGTGGGAACGAGATCTTATGTCGTGGGAACGAGATCTTATCTCGAGGGAACGTTATAATTATGTTGTGGGAACGAGATCTTATGTCGTGGGAACGAGATAAAAAAAATTTTCACATGTCCCCTCAGTGCTGCCGTAGGTTCGTTATGTCAGGGAAATGCAACTTATGCTTACGTCAATGGCCAATATCCCCGTACAAACAAACATTTGGGACCAGGATCAGACTGCTCCTATGAGATCTGGGTCAATATTGGTTGCTTCAACGACGTCTTTCAATAACGAACTAGTAGACGACATATGGGTGGCTATGTAGGGAAAATGCAACTTATGCTCACGTAAATGGCTAATTTCTCCGTACAGACAAACATTGTGGACCTGGATCAGACTGCTCTTAGGAGAGCAGTTTAATCCGGATCCACATTGTTTGCTACAACGACTGGACTGGAATAATCTAGCAGAACATAAATGGCGTTTCGCTGGCGTGCTAACACTGAGTCGAGGAAACAAGCTCTAAGAAAAGAGTTGTGTTTGAGTTAAGAACCAATTATGGAGTACTTAAAGGGCTTGGCCCACAATGTTACGGGGTAACTTATCGCAAAACGGAACTAGCAGTGATAGCATCTACTGCATTTTTATTCTTTATTGGTCGCTAAATTAATCAATGTTCGCTAGGCCTTCCTCCAATATCCAAAAAATGTATTGCTGTGTTAAATTGGTGGAAATAAATTTTTGATGTTTCTGATCTTTTTCGATGTTATTTCGAAGTTTTTTGATCTTTTTTCGATGTTTTTTTCTATGTTTTGTCTTTCTATATTATGTCTTTTCTATATTTTTGCTTTTCTATGTTTTGTCGTTCTATGTTTTGTCATAGACCTGATGGCCCAACATTGCTGGCTTAGTAGCTTTTTAATTTTTCAGGGGATCCTGATCAGTATTGCTAAGAAACCCTATATTTCTTATGATTTTTTAGGGGGAGGGGGCTCCCGAGCCCCTGCCCCCCCCCCCACCCCCCCCCCCTCTGGATCATCGCATCATAAATACGCCCAACTGATGTTAGATCCCTTTCATAACTTTCTGAGCACCACATTTCGTAGAGCTCAATAGTCATATATAGCTGTGTTGTTGTTAATAACGTCCTCCTGTGCCAGCATGCTACTGTCGAGCCACCATCGGCCCATGCGTTTGGCTGGTGTTCGACAGTGGTCCGATTTTGTGTGCTTATTTGGTCTTAAGCTTTTGGGTGCTCAAAAGAACTGTCTCACCGCTGTGAATAACTTCCCGTGCTAGCATGTTATATCGGCCCAAAATCGGCCCACGTTTTAAGTTGTTTTATTTTGAATAACTTCGGACCACCATCAGCCCATGCGTTTCACTGGTGGTTGTGGTGGATGGGCGGGCGGACAGACAGTTATGTGACCAATTAGCCGGTATGAAAGCAATTAAACAAAGCACCTGCAATCACCGTTTGCTTACTTCAATGAAAGTGCAAATTGGTATTTACCTTTAGGTTAATAATCAAGTAGACAATTAACAACAATAAATTAATAAGAACATTGAGACAAACACCAATTAAAGGACATCAAACCCTACGCCAATTCACTGATGCGATAGTAAGTTCCCCCTGACATTAATTACCTTTATTCATGACCTTATTGAAAAAATAAGGATAAGAAAAATAAAAATAAAAGGAATAAAGTAAGACAAATTAGATCTATATCTAGTTATTTTTTCCCACTCTTGTCCGTTAAAAATCTTATACCTATTGTATAAGCTTATACTTGTTTGAATAGCGTAACAGTAAATACAGATTATCAAAGATTGCAGACGAAGCAAAGTTAAACTTCAACACGAGTTTTTGTTGGTAAAATAACAGTTACTACATATACGTGCAGGTACGGACACGCATCCCCGTATCCCTAGACGTGCCGAGTAGTTGTTTCACAAACTACCGGACCCAGAGACAGTCCTCATAGGCGTGGCTCGGTGTCCGGTACCGGACCCGTAGCCCCGTAGTCTAGGGGTCTGGTACCGGACCCCGAGACAGTGCCTAAAGTTTTAGTGATAATGCCCAGTGATATAAGAATCCTTTTTCAGTATTTTAACAGCAAGAATCTTTCTGTCACTGTTATATCTAAAATGTGTTTCTTTTACAGCTTATTTTTACTTGTTGAATATTAGCTTTATAAAATGTTTGTCAGAAAATAGCTTTAATAGCTAATGTTATCTGTTTAAATGTATCCGACGTAAAATAAAGATTCTTGTATCTTGTATTTTAAACTTTTATCACTACAAGCTGAATAATGAAAGCTTGGGCTTGCCTAGATTGAGTCAGAAAGTATCTTCGAATAATACTAGTCCAAATTCTCTGGGCCATTTAGCCTGGTTGGTATGGGACGGGACCTGCGAAAATCATTTTTATTGTTACACAGCATGCAGTGGAAAATTGTAAAAATTTCTTTTCTTCCTACATTTCCATATGTGTTTGTAAATTCAATAATTGACGTTTCAAAATATCTACAGCATGAGTTACCGTTTATGGGCGAGCGGACATGTAAAAATTTTTGAGGATAGTGTTGGCATACATATGGAAAAAATATGGCCGACATCGGTAATCCTCAAACTTTAGGGTCTCACTCTGCAGCAAAATATAAGGACTGTCAGATGTCATAATGGAAAACAGGCATTCTTTTTGGGGGCCTAAAAATTATATATATATGAATATATACTAGTCAAAAGTTCTAACCGGCCACATGTGTTTTTAACGATTTTCGGAAAGGCTATATGGACTATATTAATTTAATTTGCATTCCCGAGTAGGCCAGCCTATCAGGCATCGATAACAGAAAACGGCTAAGAAAAACTCCTTAAGTTGTATCAGGGAGGCTTTGCCAAATACACTTACCCTCAATTTCAAAATTCACAAGAATTTACATTAGATGGTGGGGTGATTTTTGACATTTTAGCCAATAGCTACGAGTTTCATGCAGATGGAGTGTTCATTTCATCACTTTAGTGTTCAATATGTGTTTGGCTTTTGAAATGAAGACATTTTGCATGTGAAATGGGGTTATTTCAAAAAGTCATGACTCACAAATTGTGCCAAAATGCGTATTTTGAAAATGGGGGTACCACTATTCAAGTTAGCATCCTGTATGTACTGTTGAACATTTTGTCAATATCTTCACTGCCAAGGGTACATGACACGCCTGTCAAATTCGAGATGCAAAAAGATTAGTCATGTCATTTTACGTTTTGAAGAAAATTGATAAAATGCAGGTGGCCAGTTAGAACTTTGGGCTAGTATACTTGTAATTAAAAAAGTTATAAAATATAAATGATATAGTTGTTCGCTGTTGACAGGCGGCTGTCAGCAGCGAATTCGCTATTGACAGCCAGCAAAATTACTGATACATGTTCAATGTATTTATTCGGAGTCTAATACACTGATAAGTAGGGCTGCCACATTTACATGTGTAAACGGTACCGTTTCGTGTTTTTGCAATAAACGTTTACAAAATCGGCCTACCGTTTACACGAACTTTAGCATGTGACCAGCGTTGTGGTTTATAAATAGCATTTTCTAATTAACATCCCCTTCTGGATCATCAATCAGTTTGTTTGTTTTCTCTTTGATAAAGTATTTACTGCAATTAGAATATTACAGGGAACATGCTCAACGGACAGTATCTTCTGATAGGGAGCATTTTTCAAATTCTTTGAGTATCGCGCCTGCACAGACAGTGACTCGATGGGCCATAAAAATGCCCCGAAAATCGCCTCACTCAATCACTTTATTCCTTTATTTTTAACAGTTATGTAAAGTTTTGGTGGAGACACGTCTTGTTTACTTCCAGTCAGCGTGTATGTGATGTGTATGTGATGATTGGCAATTATGTCTTGGGTGTGGCAACTCGTTAATTACACACTTCAAGTGAAGAAAGTGTCGGTAATCTACGATTCTGTGCATGTTGCAATCACTTTCTAATAACTTGAAATGAGTTCTATCACAACACCCAACCAAACAATTTCGAGTGTTCGCACAAGGTACATTTTTCAAAGAGTTTTTTTTAGGGAAAATATCCGCAATTTTTACCGTTCTGCCTAATGAAAAAATCAAATCTGGAAGTTCCGTGTAAGCGGAATTGTTTCGGTTACTGGAACTTCTGTAAACGTTTACCAAATTTCATAAACGTGGCAGCCCTACATTAGTTGATAACTTAATGTTACATTAAATATTTTTGTGGACGATATGTATAAATATAACTGAGGTATATTTTAAAATGCATAGAAGATACCTAATTACTCAATTATTATTTTCTTGGAGCAAGAGTTGGTGGGGACATTACACTGACTCTTTCTCTACGCTACGCGAAGATATACTACCTCACCTGGGGATTATACACAAACTAAAAAAAATAATTTTGTTTCACCTTACCCGACCCTGTTTTACCGGTATTAGGTTGGTTGGTCGGAATTTTTTTTCACTCCTCAAATAGGATACCCATTAAACTTAATTGTATACAGTAAAACCTGTCTTAAGAGACCATTCCAAAAAAGATTACCGATTATCGCATAATAAAGGTCAAAAGTATTGCAGCATGCTCCCAGGGAGCATTCTGCAATACTCTCCACCTTCATTTAACCTTCAGGTTTTACTGTATACACTTTCTATAGGCAATAAAATTAAATACACAAACAATTTGCTAAGAATATTTTTTAAAGACTGTTTACATTGGACAATTCTCAATGTTTGCTATGAAATTTAAATAAATAATTCTTGACTGAAAATTGAAATAATTTTTTTTTTGAGTAGGGCCTTTTTTTCAGGGTCCGTCGGGTAAGGGGAAGCAAATAAAATTTTAATTTAGGCCCAAGATGTTGACACTCTACCCTTTGTTGGGGTCATGCTACCTTATGTGGGGACACAGGGCTTACCCTGGCTCAGAATTTGTTGTGGCCAACACTTTAGCCAAATAGAAAAAGTTGGAGCCAAATGAAATTGACTTTAGCCAGAAAGTAGTATCAAGAAGTTGTTCTGTATTTAACACTTTGCCCCCTAGCTGATAACCTTTGCAAACAGGTTGGACCCAGATCAGGCCCGACAAAATGTCGGGCCTGATCTGGATCCAAACTGTTTAACACCCTGATGGTAGTGAAAAAAAATCCAGCATTCAAAGAGTTAAATATGGCACAATAATAAAAGTGTGAATGTATAATGAATGCAATATTGGAAAATCCAAAAGCTGATCAAAATACACTTTTTCGCAGATATGTAATTTTTGAACCACCTAGAGTGAACTTTTAGCCAATTACTAATACCCTGATTCAGTGTTCAGTCGAGAGGGGGCCATTGGTCCTCTTAGTTTAGCTCATCTGTGCCAGAAACTCACATATGAGCTATAAGTATACCAAATATCTCTATCGTCCAACCGTCCATATGTTGTTTCAAATATCTTCTGTTGGGGCTGGGGACCCTACCAAGTTTATTAATTAGAGGGGGTTGGGGAATGTACAAATTGAAGTTAATAAATATATAACTTAAAATATTCATTAGTTTAAAATAGGTTTACATGAATAATGTATAAGTGCTTTGCATGTATATCCCTAATTACATCTATAAATATTACTGGCTTTTAATAGCAAAAAACAACAACAACAACAAGATGACAGAGGTTTAAAGCCTAGATACATACATAAGTGATCATTACTGACTGCTGAATTAGTGCTTTTAGTCTATTTAGATGTAAAAAACCTTGAGTATCATCCGCAAATTTTACTGGCTGTCAATAGTGAATTCGCTGCTGACAGTCGGCTGTCAATAGCAAATTCACTGCTGACAGGCAGCTGTCAATAGCCACTGCCAATTATATAAGGGGATTTTTGTTTGTTAAAACATAGAGATCTATAAATGATGTAGTAAGCCCAAAGTGGACTGGTTAATTCAATGAGATGTTTCTTTTGAGCACCCAAAACACATGTTTAAACTGATAGATAAGAAATAATCACAATTTTATGCTGAAAAATTTTGCTTTTGGACCTATGTTATAATTTATCAGTCACCCCTTATATTAACTGAATTGTTTCAACATAACCTAATTAACGTTTCCTATCTTACGGCATGCTACCTTTATCAGGTCATGATGACGTTGCACATTTTGAATGACGTTGAATCAACATGAAAATCAAAAATTACATCATAATCGCTAGTTTGAAGGGTAAACTGATAAATAGAATACCAGGTTCGCGACTTTTAATATCAAGTTTACCAGGCTCGGCTTTGAGAACGCATGTTACATCGCTCAGCAAGCCTGGTGATGTCAACATGCATCCTCAAAGCCTTGCCTGGTAAACTTGATATCAAAAGACACTCACCTAGTATTCTCTACTTTTTTATCGTTTATAGTTTCCAGTGTGTAGCGCAGATGATGGTATACTCTTCATTAGACCCCGACTGTCGAGTACAGAATGGGAGGATCGTTTCTGCATAGATTTCAATCCGTATTTTGAAGACCTTCCGGCCCAGCAGAAAGATGCAGTAAGTAAAAAATGTGTTTAAGCAATAAGTGTTGTGCCGATAGTCGCCAGCTATCGAAAACTTGTCGCCGTAGCTAAAAGTCGACGACAGTCGATTGAAAATTTTCACTATCCATTGTCGGATTGCTATTGTTCCAGTTTATAAATTGACATACCTATTAGTGAAGTGTGCATTTCACACTCCCCACTTATTAAAACTCCAATTAGCATCATTTTAAAACAGTAATACTCCGAGATCAACTTAAAATATATTCCCGTAAACACATGCAAAACAACTCTTTGTCTGCTAGGGACTAATTTTGTCGTTGCAAACAGTTTGGTCAATGGACCATGATCAGAATGTCGGGTCTGATCTGGGTCCAATCTGTTTGGCACGCACATGTTATCCTGAAATATTATTTTGATAAAAGTAATGCTGAAAAATATCTGCAGAGACGAAAGAAACATTACTCAGCATGCAAAGAATCCCTTTGAAGTTTTTTGTCAACCCGACCTAAGTCCACTGTGGTCATACCACTACGGCAATTTGGGTCTCATCACTTATTTAGGTGTTTAGGTAACTTTCTCATCGTGTTCAATTTCTTCATTTAATCGCGGATAAACGCCCAAAAATGCTCGCTTCCGATTGACTTTTGTTCATCAAATTCACATTGTATATTTAGGTTTTAAAAATATATATGAAATCTTTAACGTTTGATGTCTAGGCATGAAATAACTTATTACGGTTTCGTCATCGTGGATAATTAATCAATGACGAAACAGTATAATTATGACTAAACCGTAATTGACCATTTTTAATATACCTGTAAAAAGCATATTTAAATTCTGATTCTATCTGCGATTTGGCAAGACAACACAGAGGTTGTTAACTAGAGGATGCAATCTCCAAGCAAACATATTCGAAAGTTCTCATTTTTGTCAGCCTTTATTTGATGGTAATTTTACTAAAACACCGGAGTGGGTGACGAGACCCAAATTGCCATAGTGGTATGACCACAGTGAAGTCACTGTTCTCATTTTGTCCTTGGAAGGAAATTAGAGTCAAAGAAAAACGGAATTATTGAATCCACATATTACCTGAAATTATCAGAATTTGGGAAATCATTTTTTTACGAATAGTGATAAATGATACGCACAAGAGATGCCTTGACCCATATGTAGAAATACAGTCTCATCTCTTATCATTTAAACTAATGGTACATATTTCAAGCTTTCTCAATAAAGCGGTGCCATTCGTATTTTTGTATGTCGTCGTATAAACAGGAGCTCTAAATAAGGTCCAGCATCTTAATACAAATATGTATTACAAGAGTGATAAGGGTCGATGTAAGTTGGGTGTATAAAAGTTCTATCCAATATCTTGGGCATGTTTTACCAGGCACACAATGTTCAATCTTGTAAGGTTCGTGACTGTCGCTAGACAGATTTGCTACTTAAAACCGTTTTTATCCAGACTGTCATAGCTTACCAGTTGCCAGCATATGCCTCATAAATAGCCATATATATGTTGGTTTGAGAAACGAATCTAATTCTACCACGTTGTCGCTCTCATAAAGCATAGTTGATCTCGTTTTAGTTGTCGCTAAATGTTCTATAAAGAACAGTACCTGCACTAAACAAGCAAGCAAACACTTTTCTGAGACGCTCAAAATCAAAATATTAGCCAAAACCGCTTGGTTGTTTCTAATATATTCCATTAGAAACATCAAAAGTAGAGCAGGACATAACCCATTGATGTTGGTGATTTGTTTTTATCCACCCCCTGTGCGTAGATTTAAGAGTGTAAGGTTTGTTACCCCAATCTTCTCCAGAGTTATGACTAGTAACTAATATAGAAGCTGTCAAATAATCCCACATATATCTAAAACAAAGTTGGGATTAGAGAAAGTATACACGTTTGACGGGAAGCTTTGAAATTCTAGTTAGAGGCGTGAGATTTAAGGTTCGTTACTGTAAGAATCGTTACCATTAAGTATAGGAATGGCATAAATTTATTTCACACACATAAGCGCCAAGAACCTAGTTTTGGAAGTATAAGACCTCACAGAAATTGTCGTGCAGTTTTATTTGGCATTTCAGCAGCTGCTCTGTTGTTATTGCGGTGTCAAATAGGAAATCACTGTATACATATTAGTCAAAACTTCAAATAAAAGATTCTCACGATTTGATACGAATATTTTATCATATATGTTTCTTCAAATGTTGTACATTTAAAATTTAGTCGATATTTGCCTCTTTGATGGACATGATAGCCATAGGCAGGCATGACAGTACAAGTAAGGTTCGTTTAAAGTGGTAACGAACCTTTCAAGTCATTGACAGTTCATGTGACTATAGTGACAATGACTTAATTAACATACATTAGTATTTTTTATTTAATAGACGTCTGTTCTTCGAATAAAACAACCGTCAATATAGTTGCTTTGCACGAGTTTACATTTAAAATAATTTGCTTGCACGCTCAAACAAAGTCTCATAGTTGTTTTGCAATGCAGTATGTGGAAGTGAAAATATTCCTGGCAGTACGCAAATTCGTGTTTTCTTAACACACATCTCATTTCTCTCAATTTAAACCAAATGTATATCGATGTAAACTACTTTCTCGTTAAAATATGTAGTAGATGCCTGAGTAAGGTTCGTTTATAACTTAGAAACGAACCTTACAAGAACAATTATTGGAATTTACTTTCCTAAAACTTTGAAAACATCAAACCCATTATTCATAATCACAAACCTGTTCAATTATCTATGCTTTTTTTGTCTGATGTGTAGAACAGGCATGTCCGTTCTTAGAGAATATAGTACTTTTAATCATGCTGTATTTTACAAAATAATACTCCTATCATGTGCTGCGTGGAGAAAGTCTGGCATCGTTTGTTATCACTAATATATGCATTATTTCAGTTTTCTCCTTGACTAATGCTAATATCTGGTATTTTCAATCAATTGTTGATTATTGTCGCTGGCATTTAACCACTAGATTAAGTTTTGATTATCGTCACTGAAAATTAAACCCATCTCAACAATGGTATGTATCAAGTTAGCTTCTTTATTTCAGTACAGTGTGTTAATCGATCTGGTAGCTTCCCTATGACGATACAATCAATAAAATCAAATCAATCAACGCTTCCCTATGATGATACATTGCAAAGGTTAGGAAACATGTACGCGAGCTAAACATATTCTGTGTTTTTTTACAACAAAATAATCTAAGGCAAAGAGTTGACCAGTAAAATCAATTTAAGCTCACATTGGTTGCTACTGGCGGTGGTTCTGCTATTGATGATGCACCAGCTATTGTTACTCCTATTGTTTGTGTGGGAGTTGTATTTGGTTCCTGTTTATATACAGTACTAAGTGTCTTTCTAGTTTTGCAATCATCTCTCTGGGGTAAAAAGTTGGTTGCTTTACTTTAGTTTTTTCTTAATGTTACACTGAAGTGGTTTGTGCCTTATCCTCTCGGTGCCATGGTATGGTTTGCAGAATATGTCTGTATCATTTCCTGGTAATGCTCGCTATTTCATTCTCTACCCCCAGATATGTAATTAATGATGCATTACTTCAAAACGTACTGCAGCTTGTAGCTTAATTAGATGAAATGGTTTTACATCCATACAATGTTTGTTTTCCGTTTTGATACACCACATAATCATACAATATTCTTTTTGTGAATTTTATATTTTCTCAACCTGGAACGAAGTTTCCGAAGTTGTCTGTACGTTTGCTTTCCCGTCTGTCTGTTACTGTATGTATTTAAACATGATTTATCATTTCATTTCCTCTGATGCAGTAGCAATCGTCTGGCGTACGTGCATTCGTTTGTCTAATAGTAAATACAGTCTCCTGCGAGAGTATTGAATAGATGTTAAGATAGGCATCAATGTATTGTCGCATGTTACTTCAGAGGAAAGAAAAAGCAAGAGAAACGTGTGAAATCTGATGTGAAGCAAATCAAAATTACTTGTTCGTTATAATAATTATTGTATTCACCTTACGTCTCTTAATTTCTGTGTAATTTCATGGACTGTATAAGTAACGAACCTTACAGTAAAACAGATATTCTTAAATAGAGGCCATTTAAATGCATCTAATTATATTTGGAAATTTCACTTACAAAATGGGCGAATACTGTAAGTTAATAAAGCTTTCCTAAAATTATTAGGTTTTGAAAAATAAAATCGTCAATTTCGACACACTGCTTTCAATAACGAACCTTACATCAATAAGGTAAGAGTATATTCCATTAAGATTGGAAATACTCAAGTTTTTTGAAGTACAAATTACCTTTATCTGGCAAACATGTGTTAGAGTGTTTTACCATTACATAACAAAACTACAACTTTTTGTGAAAGTGTTTGAATGACCAATGTTCCAGTATTTTTGCTGCATCAAATGATGAATTTATTTCACAAAAAGCTATTAATGTAATGTTTTGCTTAGGAAATATTTTATTTATCAATTAAGAGGCAGAAATTTATTCACTAAATGGTTTTCATGGGAATTTTGTCTCTTTCTTTTAAGAATTTGTAACACATTGCAACGAAGTAAGGTTCGTTACATTTTACATGTACATATAATAAAGCTTACAATCCATAAAAGCGCACAGTAACTTACTATAAAAAGTCCCTTCTAACTGAAAACCTATCAGCTTATAACTTGCAATTAAACACAATGGAACGCAAAACTGCACAATCAAGTTATAATTATATTAAATATGAATAAAAAATACACCTGCAATTTTTTTTATTAGATTTAAAATTTGCTTAGTTTTCAACTCTATTTTTTCAAAATATCTATGATTCATGAATGTTAAGGTTAAGGTTCTATTGAAAAGTATCATATATAGATGGAATTACTAAGTGCTTTTTATCCTAAATGAAAAAGTGTTGAGCTGTTAGGTTTTTAAAATATGATAGTAGTAAAATAACAAACCTTACAGGGTCCATTTAAACGGTTTTATGTGGGTTTAGTAAACTCGTCATTGCAAAAACATGGTAGAATTCTTGTTGAAAATACTCCGGCTATGATAATTTGACACTTTGTCCTGAAGGAAAATGATACTTTCAATGCTTTACAGGGATGTTGCAAATTTGATGTCTTAAAAGTGCCATTGGCACCGCTTTATTGAGAAAGCATGATTTGCTACTTCTAGTCTAGGAAAGGGGCCGATTTACTAAGGTCAATATATTATATGAACCTGTTTTGATGTATTGATTTTTTTGGGCTAGACTGGGACATTGTCTTGATAATATTGGCTGTGGAAAAAGGACCCTTTCCAGCATATGCAACAAACTACAAAGGACTAACCTTTGCAAATAGTATCTATCTATCTATCTATCTATCTATCTATCTATCTATCTATCTATCTATCTATCTATCTATCCATCCATCCATCCATCCATCCATCCATCCATCTATCTACACACCCATCCATCCATCCATCCATCCATCCATCCACCCACCTGATTTTGAAATTGTCAAAGGAAATTGTCTTTAAATATTAAGTTGTAGTACAGCCGATGCTTTTTTCTTTGATCTTTGCTGATGTTTAAATCAGACACCCTAGAAAAACGACGAAGGAGGAGCTTAGAACCGTACTCTAACTTCCAATTTTATTTAAACTGCGATGTAGGCTGGAACTTCCTAAATAGCCACAAATTAACCTGTATAATTGACAGCTTAAGCCGGATGCAGGGAGGAGCGAATGTAAATCTCGTCAGGTGTCAGTAACACATGTTTAATACTACAAGCTAAATAAAGGATTTTTCCTCGGCTTTCTGTTTAAACCGCTCGATGGGCTACGCCCACCTCACGGTTTAAACAAGAAAGCCTTTGAAAAGTATCCTTTATTTATTACTTTCATATTTCAGCTGAAACTAAGTTTTCTTGGTCAACCTCCAATTAAGTTTGGCTAACTGTTTTCAGGGATGGCCTCGAAACCTAACGCATCAGTATTACTTGACTTTTCGCTTACTGTAAAGGCAGCAACTTTAATATTCATATCTGGGCGTTGTTCGGCTATTTCATCTGCTAAACAAGGGAAATCAGGTTTTATTATAATTTGGTAAAGAGTTAATCAGCTTTTTGGGCTGCGCAAACGTGCATGCATTTCATGAAAATCCTAACCATATACACACTGAACTCACATTTATTAACCCTGAAAGCGCATAATCACAAAATGTGTGTTTTTGTCGTCCACTAAAATATTTGAAGCCTCATAGACAAACAGTGTGGACCCAGATCAGACTGCTCCTGTAGGAGCAGTCTGATCTGGGTCCACAATGTTTGCCTCCATGCTTATGTAAAATAGACATTTTCAGATGCAGTTATTTTGCTGGCGTTTTTAAGGACTAAATAACGTGTTTTGCGTCTATACTGAGGTAATGGCGCAAGATGAAACAGTTACTTTTGAATAAAACCACGCCTCATTTTCAACTTTTACCTATGTCTAAGGTTGACCAGTCCTTATTACGCATTCATGAGGTGCCGCCTTTACAGTAACCAAAAAGTCAAGTAATAGAAAAAAAAACTGCCTGATCCGATGTGTCCAGGAATTCTGTTAAACACACTAGAATTCCAAAAATTGCTTCAAGGCAGAGTTTAATTATCTGCAAAAGATGCTGCCTGGCTAGACTGCTCACCTAGTGATGAATCCAGTCTAAAAGCTCATAAAGAAAAAAGTCTGCTCCTTTTAGTATAACTTATCATACAATACTGGAATTTTCAATTATTAACCAATAATCAATCGGTAACAGCTTTCAGATAATCAATTGTGAATTGCCTTCCGATTCCCAACACTATAAACAACCCATATTTTGAAGTCCTTCGGCCTTTTATCCCAGCAGAAAACTGCAGTAAGTAAAAAATGTATTTTTAGCTAGACATGTATGTCTAGTTAAGCAACTTTTTTTCACATGATTATTTTCTTAGCCATCAGTAAAAACATTGTTTTTGGTACACAAAGAATCCTCTCGTCAAGATGGTTCTTTTGAGTCCCCTCAACATATGTATTGGATGAGAAAATAATTTTCAAATACATGCACTTATCTGAAGGCCTGTTATATTGAAGGTTTACTTTTCATAGGTTTTAGATAAACACAAATTTTCAGCGTAAGATTGTGAATATTTTCTTACCCATAATGTTTTAGCATATGTTTTGGTGCTCAAAAGAACTCTCTCGTTGAGACGGTTCTTTTGAGTACCTACAACATATGTTTTGGTTGAGAAATAAGAAAATTATTACACTCTTAAAAAAGGTCTGCTTTTGTGTCTGAACCTTTGCATATGCGATAAGCTTAGGCTCTGGCAAAACCAGACTCCCCCTTAGGCTCTAGTGAGACTGGGCTTATGCCCAAGCTTGTCAAATCATTGGCTGCTCCAGGGTTCAAACTGGGCCCTGACTGTAAGGAGAAGTGACAGTCAGATAGGGAGAAATTATAGCGCAAAATTACGACATTTTCTGTCAGTTTTAAACTTTAGAAGCAAATTCCTGTACAATTGCCATTAAATGGAAGGAGAAATAAGATGCAGTGGTAGGTACGTTGATTATCTGAAGGCCTGCTTGAATGAAAGTGAGTCTCCCTAAAAATATTATATTTTTAGGGAGACAACCACTTCTCCCTAGGTCACATTTAGGACAAAATTTCGGCCCCTAGGGTGACTATTTGGCCCTAGTCGTCCCCTAGCTTATTTCCTGGGTTTATGTGGAAGCTTTTCAAATCATTCACTGCTCACTCAGATGTGATAATTAAGTACCAATTGGCAATATCTCATATTTATTTATGTCTTGCACAGGTTTAGATAAATAATTTTTTTCAGCGTAAAATTGTAAATATTTACTTGTGATTTTTAGCATATGTTTTGGATGCTCAAAATGACCCTCTCATTGAGACTGTTCTTTTGAGTAACTACAACGAATGTTTTGGTTGAGAAATAAGATAATTATATATTTCTATTACGCTTTCTTAACTAAAGGCCTGGTCTTGTCATGAGATGACCTGTATTTATGGTTTTCAATAAAGTGAGACTCGAACCAGTCTGCTCAGCTTCATAGACTAAGTAGAAAAATGAAAGTTCATTTGTGGCAAGTTAAGATACGATACTTTGCAATAAGCCAATAATAAAGGGGCTGATCAGGCCTCGAAGTTATAAAACCTGAGTACAGTCTCAGACTCAAAATAAAGCAAAATGATTGGCTACTTGCGGACACGTGTCCGCAAGCAGCCAATCATTGCACTCTATTTTGAGTCTGAGAATGAACTCAAGTTTTATAACCTCCAGACCAGACTGCACGGATGTGCAGGCTGGTCTGCAACTTTGTTGTGACAGGTTTTCTCACATTGATGCCATTTATTATACCCCCCGCAAACTTTGTTTGTGGTGGGTATACTGTTTTCACGTTGTCCGTGCGTGTGTGCGTGCGTGCGTGTGTGCGTCCGTCCGTCCGTCCGTAACGTTTTGTTTCCTTAATATCTTGAAGAGTCATTGCTGGATTTTCATCAAACCTTGCAAACATGTTCATATATGCAAGACAAATACTTTAGACAAAAAAGTAAGGGCTAGGGGCCAATTCTAGTAGAGTTATTTCCCTTTGTAGTTCTAAATGGGTTTTTATATAGGGTGTTATGCTTATGCTATTATAGGCCATACACAGGCCGATCAACTCCTACCACAGCTTTTTATGGAACAATTTGATACTATTCCTATACAATGTAGACACATTGAACATATGCTTGAAGGAGTTTGGTTCAGAAAAAATATTTTTTGACAAAATGACAGCTGTGAGAACTTAGACAATTTTTCCCTAATAGGGCTTTTGTATAAGCATAGATGGTGCCTTCATGGGCCGATCAACTCCTACCACAGCTTTTGATGGAACAATTTGATACTATTCCTATACAATGTAGACACTTTGAACATATGCATGAAGGAGTTTGGTTCAGAAAAAATATTTTTTGACAAAATGACAGCTGTGAGAACTTAGACAATTTTTCCCTAATAGGGCTTTTGTATAAGCATAGATGGTGCCTTCATGGGCCGATCAACTCCTACTACAGCTTTTGATGGAACAATTTGATACTTTGCCTATACGATTAAGACACATTGACCATATGCATGATGGAGTTTGGTTAAAAAAAAATATTTTTGACAAAATGACAGCTATGAGAACTTAAACAATTATTCCCTTATATGGCTTTTGTATATGCATAGATAGTGCCATTATGGGCCGATCAACTCCTACCACAGCTTTTGATGGAGCAATTTGATACTTTGCCAATACAATGTAGACACATTGAACACATGCATGAAGGAGTTTATAATTTTTGTTTGCACAGATTCTACTGAAGTCTTCTTTTCAAAATTAAGGTCTGCTGGTTTGAACTATAACTTGCCAAGTTTTTTCACCGACTCTTACTGTGCGGAGGGGTATCTAATAAGCATTGCTTATTGACTTTTTTCATTGTTAATATTTTCAGGAAGTTCACAACCTAACAGGCCCCTCTGAGAAAAAGAGATGCAATGAGTCTGATTATCGAGATTATAATGTTGATGGAACGTGTGGGAGCGCACTGGCTCAGCGGTAGAGTGCTTGACTCTAGACAGAGGGGCCGCGGGCTCGATCCTCACCGGCGTCACTGCGTTGTGTCCTTGAGCAAGAACATTAATCCTAGCTTACAACTGGTTCAACCCAGGAAGACCCATCCCTTTATAACTGAAAGATTGTTGATTGGACGTAAGGAATCAAATCAAACAAACTGTAAAGTATCAATAACCATGGCGGAAGTGGGCGACTGATTTTTATTACCTTCTATGTGAAGAGCTACACAACATAGGGTATAACTAAATAACGAATGGAATCAATATTCGTGAATAACTGAATATGTTACATCTCCCTTTTTCTGAAGATATATGTTTGAAATACGATTACTGTTAAGGACTAAATTTTGTTATAAAATCCTTAAAGTAATCCAAAGCAATCATTTATCATGCTTGTTAGATTACCCTAATTATTTTATTTAAATAGTTTCAATGGAGATGATTGTTAATTCCACAATAAATAACACAAGACACTCAGTGCCAATAACTGATGTTTATTGACAACACTAGAATAACACAAACTCATAGGTAACGTCATCACTAAGCAACATAACGTTAATGACGTCATAGTACAATGTAAGATAACTCTAGAGTTGTTAGACATCATTGCAATAGGATTATGTTCCTTAGATGCATATGACAACATTATAACTTGATAATTAGACTTTAACATTAATTACATTTTCTTTCTTTTGTTTTGTTGATGTTAGAAAATAATTACCAGTAATTAATATGAAGGAAAATAAAAGAAATATTGCTTAGTAATTCATTGCTGAAATCAGTGGATGTATGTTTAAAATGATAAACAGGAATATGAATATGATTGACACATAGAACTAGAAAGTAATTTTGTGACAGTTTTCCATGTATCTTAGTATTAAATGTCATTTACCACATTTCTATTGTGTAACAGTTTTAAAAACCAGTTTCCAGTGGTCGATTGTAAAGTTGTATCATTTAGCTGTTGCCTCTCCACAGGCCACCAAAACCACTGTCTTACTTGACTAGCTTCATCTGTATCCAATTTCTGTTTCATTTTCTTTTCACTTATCCATGATGATGTCTTTGTCTTTTCTAGAGTCATCTGTAACTTTAGTTTGACTTTCTTGGCTTTTTCTAACAGTCTTTGCTTTGTCCTGTTATTTTCAATTAGCTTCATCTCTTTCTTTCTGCTTTGTCTATCATAATCTTCTGTCCCTAATAGCTTAACCTCTTTCTGTAATTTCATTATGCTTTGAATAAGCATTTGCAGAGTAGTACCACTGTCTTTTTGCTTTCCTTCATTCTTCTGTTCAACGATTCTTCTATGACTTAGAAATTCTTCTTTCTGTATCTTCAGTTCTTTATCTTTCACCACCATTATTTCCTCAATTTCAGTTTTCAAATTTCTTATGTCAATCTTCAGTCGTGTCACTTCTTCAACTATCTGTTTGTTAGCAATTGGTACACTACACACTTCTCCAAGTTCCAGTGATTCTCTACTCCTATTTTCGTCACCCTTCAGTTTATTTTTGTCACTCTGGCCCCTTAGTTTCACATTAAACTCACTGGTTTTCCTTTTCGCAATGTTTTCCCAGCTGTCTTGACATTCAGCTACAAGATGCCTGTAGGACCCACATGAATTACACAATAAGATTTTTCCATCGGACCCTAAAGGATTCAATTTCTTTTTCATCCACCCAATCTTACAATGTTGATCAAACCCCTTCCTGTAGCTGCTCCTGGCCAGCTTCTTCCATGCTGGTTCCAGTCTAACATCTGGCCCCATCCCAGCTTTTTCCTCTGTTAAATCTCCCATAAATTTTATCAAAGAATCTTTGGTTTGGCGATACATTTTCTCTTTTTCAGCAAAGTTCACACCAGTCAAAACCAACATTCTATCTTGCTTATTCAAGTTTGCATTTCTGAGTAGTTTAAATGCCAAAATATGAGATGGAAGCTTAATGTGAATTTTTTCAAGTTTTCTGAATTTCAGGTCAAAATCAGTAACATACTCTCTAATATTCTGCCCATGTTTCCTTTCAAATTTCTCAAAATCTTCAAATTTATTCCAACTATTCATCAGTTCATCTTCCAACAAATATCTGTCCAAAAATTTAAAAAGTACACTCATACCATTTTCACTGTTAAGTACATCCAGTTCAAGTTCACCAAATACTTTTTCCTTTATTTTCTTCTTGTCATTTTCTGGAAGACTCAATGCAACTGCTACCGCTTGTTTCTCCTTACTCAGTTCCGTTACAACTGTCCACGCCTGTATCTTCAGCTTCCACAACTCGTAATTTGTTGACCCTGTCAACGTAGGAATACTTATTTCTGTAGCCATCATTTGCTCATCTCTAAATAAAATCCTTTTACTTTTATTCCATCTTTTTTTTTTTTTTTTCACAGTTCCATCACATACAACACTTTATTCCCTCTTCAAATGGTCATTATTCGCCATTTGGTAAACAATATTACTTCATAAAATAAGCAACCGATTTTATTATGTGCTCGAAGTCATTTACAATACAACTGAAACATAACCTGGTTGTCAAAATTTATTTTTATGTCCTCCACCCAGTATATTCTGTTAAAGTACACAAAACAGTCTTGAATAAACCCCCCAATAAATACTCCAACCCAATTATTTCAAAACACCAGCAAGCTCCATCATATACCCACAATTCCACCAATATTTCACCAAATTTGACTTATATTTCACCAAGTTCCACCAATATTCCACCAAGTTCCACCAGTTTCACCAATACCCCAGCAGGTTCCACCAATATTCCACCAATAGTCCAATATCACAGCAAGTTCCACCAATTTTTCCAATGCTCCAACAAGTTGATACCAGCTACTCCACCACAATTCCACCAAATACCAGTTGTAAAAGAATTTTCACCATTAATTTACCAACTGTTACTTGTTAGATCCTCAAATACACGGTGAGAGATGATTTTATTCGCTCTGCTACCATTGTTAATTCCACAATAAATAACACAAGACACTCAGTGCCAATAACTGATGTTTATTGACAACACTAGAATAACACAAACTCATAGGTAACGTCATCACTAAGCAACATAACGTTAATGACGTCATAGTACAATGTAAGATAACTCTAGAGTTGTTAGACATCATTGCAATAGGATTATGTTCCTTAGATGCATATGACAACATTATAACTTGATAATTAGACTTTAACAATGATAAAAATTGTACTATAAAGTTTTTTAGAGTTCTTTCATGTATATATAACTACATGTAACTGTTCTTATTGTTCATCTCTGTTTCAGCTACTGTTTATTGGTTTAAGTTGTATATTATTATTGTACAGTACTTTGACCTGTAAATGAAGAACACATGATTAAACAATAAATGTATCTGTATGAGCTTCTCTTCTTTTTCATCAAGTTTGTTCTATCTTCCAGAGTGATGAATTATAATCCACCTAATATTTCCTTCAGAAATGGAATTTGCCACAATCTTCATTTTTTTTTATATATCTGCAAAAAAAAAATAGTATTGCCTCCTCCAGACCCTACATGATTTTTAAATTCTAAGGATCTTCCAAAAGTAAGAACAAATTTTGTTCCAACTGATGGTGATCAGTCTATAAAATACATGTATTCAGAACAGAAGGATATTTAAAACATATCCATAATAAGTAGGTTGGAAAAAACATTTCTACCTTACTACACAAAAACACTTTGTACTGCTTTGAACTGACTTTCATTATTTTCATTGACTTTCTTACACAAAAATTTCACTTGATATTATATTCACTTTTCCATCTAGAACAAAATCTTCATACTTTGATGGAGCTTTGACTGATCTCCCAGATCGCGTTTCATACGGTTTCTGCTGACTGACCGACTGACTAGGTGTTGACTGACTAGGTGTTTTCTGACTAGGTGTTGACTGACTAGGTGTTTTCTGACTATGTGTTGACTGACTTGATGATTTCGACTGATTAGATGTTTTCGACTGAATAGATGTTTTCGACTGATTATCTGTTATATGTAGTCCATAACCAGATGGTGTATCATTTTCTGGTTCTCTATGTCGAAATTCTGCACCGGTCTGTTTCAAGTGACGTCTGTTTCTACGAAGCTTTTTACCACCAAGAGTTTCCACTATATAAGATCTTGGCGTTGAATGTTTTTTCACGACAGTTCCTGGAACTAACTTTTTCGAATCATATTTGTCTATCATGACCTTATCACCAGGATCCAATGGTTTGAGTGTTTTACCAGCAAATTGTTTATTGTAATAGAACTGTTGTCTATTTTGTCTCTTCATATGACCTTTCCGTACTCTGGTTGCACTTATAGCAGGTTTCAGAGCTGCTGCTGAAGCAGGTAAGTTAGATTTCAAACGTCGTCCTAAGTGAAGCTGAGCTGGTGAAAGATTTATACTTTCTAGTGGTGAATTTCTATAATCCAGCATTGCCTGGTAAGGGTCTTCGCTTTTCTTTATCATATTTTTCACAGTTTGTACATAGCGTTCCGTTTGTCCCATGCTCTGGCTATAATGAGGAGAGCTAGTAGTGTGAATAAATCCATATTGGGTTGCAAACTTTCTAAATTCTTCACTTGCAAACTGCATTGCATTGTCTGTTACGAGTTCATCAAAGTAGCCAAATCTAGCTATCTGTTTCTTCAAATAACAAATTACATTGTTAGAGCTCAAGTTATCTAACTTTTCTACCTCTGGCCATTTGGAATAATAGTCTACTGTTAGTAAATAATGTTTTCCTTGATATTCAAACAAGTCTGCTCCAAGTTTAGCTGATGGTCTACTAGGTATGTCACTAGAAATCATAGGTTCTCTCCTGTTTCCATTTCTATTATGTACAGCACAAATGTCACATTTCGACACTATGTCTTCAATTTGGCCCATCATCCCTGGCCAATACATAAATTCACGTGCACGGGTTTTACATTTTACTATACCCAGGTGTGATTGGTGTACAAGTCCTAGCATTTCTGACCTTTATGTCTGTGGAATAATCAATTTCCATCCTTTGAATACTAATCCATCAATACAGCTTATTTCATGCCTGAATGGCCAAAACAACTTCACGGTTTCAGGCACATCAGCTTTCCTATTTGGCCAACCTTGTTCTACCACATCTATTAGAGTTTGTAATTGACTGTCCTTGGCGGTTTCATCTTGAAATTGTTTATATTTCTCTGGTGATACAGGTAAATGAGAGTTCAGACTTATTTCATTCACTTCTACTTCAGGTACTAGAGATTCTGTGGTTTCTGAAAGATTTAGTCTAGATAATGTATCTGATAAATATTGATTCCTGCCAGGTTGATACTTCACCACAAAGTCATATTTCTGAAGTTGTAACATAAATCTTGCCAACCTTGGAGGACACTCCGATAAAGGCTTACGAAATATATGTTCCAGTGGTTTGTGGTCACTTTCTACAATGAACGATCTTCCGTATAAGTATTGGTGAAACTTCTGAGTTCCGAATACCAGAGCTAAACTCTCTTTTTCTATTACGCTGTACCTTTGTTGAGTTGCATTTAATGCCCTAGATGCATAAGCTATTGGTTTGTCTTTTTGTAGAATAACTGCCCCTAAAGCATATGAACTTGCGTCAACGTTTAATATGATCTCTTCTTTTGGATCGTAAAATCCTAACACTGGCGCTTCTGTTGCTAATTGTTTAAGTTTTTTAAAGCTTTCTTCTTGGGCTTTTTCCCAATGCCATTCAACTTTATTTTCTAACAATAGTCTCAAAGGCGCACTTATTTCTGACATATGTGGCAAGAACTTTTGCAAATATGTGATAAATCCTAAAAAGGTTTGTAACTCCTTTTTTGACTGCGGTTGTTTCATATCTCTGGTCGCTCGTATCTTCTCTTCCGAAGCTTTCAGACCTTGCTGACATACAGTATGACCAACATAGTCAATTTTATCTTTTCTGTACTGACATTTGTTTTCACTTAGTTTTACATTGTTTTCCCTAATTCTATCCAGTGTCATTTTTAACCTTTCGTCATGTTCTTGGATGGTTGATCCCCATACCAAAATATCATCAACAATTACTTCCACTCCAGGGATGTCTTCAAGCATCTCTACCATACACTTTTGATAGATCTCCGGGATGGATTTTGTTCCGAATGGGGCTTGTCGGAATCTGTATCTACTGAACGGAGTATTGAATGTTGTCAGTTTAGAACTTTCTTCTGTCAGCTTCAACTGCCAAAATCCGGACGTTGCGTCTAATTTGGTAAAGACTTTCGCGTTTGGCATTTCTGCTACCACCTCTTCTATTGTCTTCATGGGGTAGTGTTCTCGCTGTATAGCATTGTTCAAATCTCGTGGGTCGATGCATATACGTATATCACCGTTAGGCTTAACCACTGTCACCATACTATTTACCCATGGTGTTGGTTCTTTCTGCCTAGAAATTACTCCCAGTTTCTCCATTCTTTTCAGCTCCTGCTTTACTCTCTGCTTCAATGCGATCGGAACTTTCCTTGGAGGGTGTACTTTTGGTGTTACAGATTTGTCTATTTTAATGCTATGAGTTCCTGGTAGGCAACCTAGGCCTTGATATAAATCAGAGTAATTGGACTCTATACCATAAATTCTCTTAATCAACCCAACTTTTTCACATGTTTCAGCACCTATTACTGACAATGATTTGGTATCTACTACATAGAATTCCATATCAACTGGTGTGTCTTTAAATGTAAGGGGTAAAGATATTATTCCGTCTGAATTGATAGTATGTCCTGAAAAAGATTTTAGTCTTGATTCTGCTTTTTTTAATGGGTATTGAATTTTCAGTTTTTCAAAGTAATAAGGTTGCAAAGATCAGGAATCGATACAATCAAGTACCACACCTGACCCAGGATACCAATGGGAAAGTGACAAACTCACAGAAGACACCACAAACGAGAGCCAAGAGGTCAGCCCTTTCCCAGCAGGTGACAACAAAGCACATATAAACAGACGCGCACAAAACATAGCAAACACAAGACAGAACAAAAACATAAAAGATCCACAAAAGAAGTACCGCCTTGGAACGGTCAGTAAAATATTTTACTGGAGGGCTTAAACCGGTTTAACGGCGCCAACCTGATTTTGCAAGTACATTACATTTTGCTCCTGTGTCCAGTTGGAAACATACTTTTTGGTTACCAATATTTAGATATTCTATGAAAGAGTCAGAGTCATTGTTGTTCATATTTAATGTTCCAACGTATAGTTCATCAAAATCAATATCACTGTCTGTATCAATTTCATTAATCTGTTTGTTTCTTTTAAAGCTAATACTTGCTCTACACATGACCGCAAAATGGTTTGGTTTATTACATTTATTGCAAACCTTTCCAATGGCAGGACATTTTTGTTTATTTGTACATTTACCTCCACACCTTTGACAAACGCGGACGGTGTTAGGTCTAGCACCCTGTCTTTCATATTTCTGTTTATCATGGGTATTTATTACTCTTGGGCGAGAATTTAATTGAGAATTTTGGTGTTTAATATTTTGACCCTTTCTCTTAATTATGTTCACATTGGGATCTTCACCTGTGTTCATGGTTTTCAAATGTTTCTGTTCAATTTCATAGGTTCTGGCTATATCTACTGCTTTCTCAAGAGTCAAATCAGATCCTTGACCGATTAACTTTTCTCTTACTTTCGGGTGTTTCGTACCAAATACGATTTTATCCCTTACCATTTCATCAGCATCTGCATAGCCGCAATCCTTGACTAAAACCTTCAACTCTGTGATAAATTGCTCACACGCTTCAACGTCACCTTGTTTCTTACAGAGAAACTTGTATCTGTTGAAAACTTTGTTTGATTTTGGTTTTACATAGTCTTCGAACTTTTTGAACAGTGTCTCAAGCGATCATCTGTTAATGTCCAGGTACCATAAACCTCTCTCCCTTTATTACCAAGCCATATCATCAAATACGCACATTTCTCAGCTTCAGATTTCGCCTTGAGGGGGCCCTCAACATAAATCTGCAATGGGTTTCAAAGCTCTTATACGCTCCGGGTAAGTCTGCGCTGTCCCAGTTTAGCATTGGCATTCCCCCTGTGAGGCCTTCGATCGACGCCATTTCAGTGAAATATTAAACAACGATCTTTAATTCAAGTGTCTATTAATCTGTCATGCGCGGATGGCTTTGTCTTCCATCGATATTCATCGATTATTTACTTCTTGACACCATGTAAAGTATCAATAACCATGGCGGAAGTGGGCGACTGATTTTTATTACCTTCTATGTGAAGAGCTACACAACATAGGGTATAACTAAATAACGAATGGAATCAATATTCGTGAATAACTGAATATGTTACACAAACCATGGAACATGTACAGATTTTATGATTACTAGGGGTATATTTATTTTTACATTGGTCCAAATGAACAAAATTTTTGAGCTTAAAATGTGAATATTTTCTAATCCATAGATTTTAACATGTGTTTTGGTTGCTCAAAAGAACCGTTTCATTGAGACGGTTCTTTTGAGTACCAGCAACATATGTTTTGGTTGAGAAGTTAAGAAAGATTACATTACACACTCTTTAGTTCATGACAGTTACCTCTCAAGACAGGAACATCTGGAGATGTGTGCAGCTGGTCAGCTACCTTGAAAGATATTTTTAAAAGGGTTGATTTAAACACAAATCTGTAGATGACAAAAAAACATGCAAATTTACCCAACATGTAATGAGTTAGGTAAGGTGGCCATTTTGGAAACTGAAATTCCAAGCAGATATTCTACAAAAAACACGTCTGTATTGAACAAAAAGGGTATACCATATGAACTCTTCCTCAGTTCTACTGGAATATCATTTGCTGATATTGCTTCATATATTCAATACTTAATTATATACAACTACAGAATGAACAAAATCATGTTTTCACAGATTTATCACTCATTGACTGAGCATGCTTTAACACTTATATTGCACTTATATTTCCACTGATGTGGATGATGCCCCTCCTGCACGTTAATCAAAAATCTGAATTATGATGATGATGATGATGATGCACTTTGCCATTAATCAAAAATGGTATAAAGCAAATGGCAGATTGATCATAATATAAAGTAGCTACAAAAATATATTTTTTAAAATGTCTCTTATTTCATATTTTTATCTTAAATTTCATATTGTCAATGTAATTTAATGTTTTTGGAGTTAAGCTTATTTGATGTTTTGGGCTAAACTTCTTAACTCTTTGCATACTGGGTAATTTTTCATACTTTTTTGTCGTCTGCTGATTTTTTTCAAAATCAACTTTTTCGAAAAGTTCTTTCAAGAATTATTATCAGAGTTTCAAACAGCTTGGATCCTGATCAGGCCCGACCTTTTGGATCCAAACTGTTTGCAAAAGTTATCAGCAGACGACACTAAGAGATAAAGAGATCATTAGCAACAGTGTAAACTTTTTTTCAATTTTGAACAGGATATTCTAAAATACCTGTAGATTTTGGTCATATAATAATTTCTATAATATTTCACAAATTTAATATATAGAGAAAATTTGATATGAATATGCATGTAATATTTCTTATTTATACCCTACCCTACCACTGAAAAGTGTAAATGTATTATTTATTATCTGTGCTTTCCAACAGTGCTTTGTTTTCTCTCTTTAACTTGTTCTTGATAAGTTGGGAATATGTGCAGTATTAGCCCAGTATTGAATTGATACCCCTAGAAATTAAAGACTCTGATGAATAAGTAGCATACCATCAAGGTCTTCATTGTTTCCCTAAGATAAAATCAATCACATTGATAGAGATATAATTCCATTTGAGGGTAATAATTTATGCATTGATGTGTTTGAAGAATACTTCAAACAAGCCTGTTGGGATAGTATATAGATTGGGAATATAGTTACTATACTACTGTGTAGTTTAATGTGATATAATTAAAGTTTAAAAAAAAAAATGATTGTTGAGTTTGTCTGATTATTTCACCACATTCTACACTGGTAGATAGCAAAAGTGAAAGTGAAAAACACCTTTACAGGGATCCAATTTAGCACTTTCTAACTTGCGAATTGCTACTAGTTTTCTCCAAAAGCAAGTAGAAATTGCCATCATCTGCTATTTTAGCATGTGAAAACATGTCACTATCCTATCAACCAAACCATGTAACATAAGCTGCATGGTAAACAGTGTGGATCCTGATCAGCCAGCTTCTGAAGAAGCTGGATGATCAGGATCCACACTGTAGGAAAAAGATGATACTAACAGAGCCTGAGAGTTAAAATTGCAGGTTTTTGTACAAAAACATACTATAGTTTTGTACAAATTAAGTGCTAAAAAGATGTGTGCATAGAAGTAAAACCAAGAAAGATTAAGAGATGAGAATGAGAAAAAAGGGGCAAAAAATATTTTCCGTTTCCTCATCATTTTTGTCCAAACATCATAATTAAACTATACCTGGTAAAAAAAAATTTGACCGCTTTTGTTTTCATTCAAAACTTTAATTGTGAGTGAATAAAGCATCTTTTAAGGGCCAAGTAATCACACCAATGCCCATTTTCATTTATTCCCCAAATACTCTAGATGTCCTTACAATGAGCCAAATCCTCACATAGAAACAAAAACAATGTTTATAAGTAAGATTTATTAATGTAATATATGCATGTCACCGTGCATAAAACATCAGAGCATCAATACAATTAAATTAATGCAATACACGAGTCCCCTACTGGTTAAAAGAAAAACCTCCCCCATCCATCTATGGTGTAGATGACCATGGTATATGCTGGATCCACCTGGTATTTGTAACAGTTTCAAAGGGCCATTATTTAAAAATAGGCAATCCAGAGTTACGGCTCTTGGGTTCTGCATGAAGTCAAATGATGGTTAACATTTGAATAAAGTTTCATGAAGAAATCTTAAACAATTTTAGATTACGGAGCGAACACAAATCCAAAAATCTACTATTTTCAGTTTCAAAGCGCCATAGCTCCAAAACTAGGCAATCAAGAGTTACTGTTCTTACATTCTGCATGTCATCTAATGTTGGTTAATTGTTGAATGAAGTCTCACTCGGAAGATATCTTACAAGGTTTTTAGTTACAGAGCAGATGATGAACTGACAGAATCAAGTTGTGACCTTTACCTTGGGATATGGTGACTTAGTGTTTTGTACGACACACTGTCTTGCTATGGGTAATAATCATGCGAAGTTATAATGAATTTGCACAACACTCGTTGGAGATTCAGCCCAGGCACGTTCTCTACCAAGTTTGAGTTAAAATTGTGACCTTGACCTTAGGAATTGGTAGCTGAGTAGTATGTGCGACACACGTTCATGCTATTGGTTATAATCACGTGAAGTTATGATGAATTTGGCCCACCATTGTTGGAGACATAGCCCAGACACAATACCCAGTAGTACAATGTGTGACTGACAGGACTGAGTCGATAGAACCCACAAAACAATAAAACAGTAGACTCCGCCCCACTGAGCCTGTTCATGAGAACTAATAGAAAGGCAACAACTCCCACGCACCCCAGCACGGCTTAAGCGGTATTCTGTTTTCCCAATGAACCCAATATTCCTGAAGGACCAGAATATGAAAAAAATCTTCCACGCTTGATTATTTGTGCATTTAGAGACATTATTACCACTGATTAAAAGAAATAAGTTGATCATTTTCTACGGATATATTCTGCGCACATACGCAGATATTCCTCATTAAGATTATGGTCTTCCAACACTGGATTATTTGCGCATAGGTCTCTACACATGGATGTATTCTGCGTTCATATGCAGATATTCCTAATAAATATTATGGTATTATTTGCGCAAGTACCTAAAAGCGACACGGATATATGAGGGCCTCAATGGGGTACCTCTGAAATCGGTACATAGTACAATTTCAGCCCAAAATTAGGTAATCAGTTAATTTAGGCCCTAAAACCGCTTATTAGTAAATTTTAGGCCCAAAAATCGGTAATCAGTAAAATTTAGGCCCAAAAATCGGTAATCAGTAATATTTATGCCTAAGTTGGTACTTAGTAAAATCTATGCCAAAAAATCAGCATACAATAAAAAAAATTGGCCCAATTCAGTGAAATATATCTAAAAACTTTTTGGGGGATAGAAATATTCATTTAGTAACCATTCGAGAAGGCCTATATATGTAAAATGGAGTTTTTGGTCAAATTCGCTAACCGTTAAAATGCGCCATTCTGCTATTCGGTATTTTTTCCGTGCAAAATTCGCTAATCATTTAATTTTTTCGCCAAAATTCGCGTATCACTAGCAATGCTCATTCCGCTATTCGGTAAAAGTATCCTTAGAATATAGCTAATCATTAAAGTTTAGGGTCATTATTCACTAATCGTTAAATTTCAGGGCCATAATTCGCTAATCAGTAAACCCCATTGACACCCTCATATATTCTGCGTACACACGCAGATATTCCTAACATTGATTTTAGGAGATGATGCATTGATAAGTTAGGGGTCTTTCATACAAACCAAACATCTATGTGTCTTGATCCACATCTGAATTAAGGTTGAGGTTGGCGCGCCGTGAAACCAGTTTAAGCCCTCCAGTAAAATATTTTACTGACCGTTCCAAGGCGGTACTTCTTTTGTGGATCTTTTATGTTTTTGTTCTGTCTTGTGTTTGCTATGTCTTTGTGCACGTCTGTTTATACGTGCTTTGTGGTCAGCTGCTGGGAAAGGGCTGACCTCTTGGCTCTCGTTTGTGGTGTCTAACTGTGAGTTTGTCACTTTCCCATTGGTATCCTGGGTCAGGTATGGTACTTGATTGTATCGATTCCTGATCTTTGCACCCTTACTTACTTTGATAGTTCAACGCTGGATTTTTTGCACATGACCAAGTAAATGGACACATGGATGTATTCTGCGTACGTAGGCATATATTCCGAACAATGATTTTAATCTTCCAACACTGGATTTGCGCATATCCAAGTGCATACACACATGTTTGTATTCTAATGCACTTGCAAATGCAACACGACGTCTGATTGGATAACGTCATAAATTTGCGACAGTATATCCTGTGATATACTGTCGGAAGCCCGACGTCATTACGTAACGTCGCTTTTCATTGGTTTACAAGTGAATATATGCAGCTGGCAAGCGGTTTTATGCAGCTGGCGTCGCTGGGCGTATAGGCGCAACAAAATACATTTTCACTGTCTTTTTGAAGGGAAAATGTTAATAGTGCATTAGAATGGGGATAACCATATTCAAAATTTTCATCTGGGGAGGTATATCGTCGGATATACGTTCGGAAATCACGTTTTACGGCTCCGCTTACGTGTCGCCGTAAAACTAAATTTCCGACTGTATATTCGACGATATACCTCTCCAAATGAAAAATTTGAATACAGTTATCCCCTAATTCTAATGCACTTGCAAATGCAATGCGACATCTGATTGGATAATGTCATAAATTTGCGACAGTATATCCTGCGCTATACTTTCGGAAACTCGACGCCATTACGTAACGTCGCTTTTCATTGGTTGACAAGTGAATATATGCAGCTGGCCAGCCGTTTTATGCAGCTGGCAGCCGCTGGACGTATAGGCGCAACAAAGTACATTTTCACAGTCTTTTTGAAGGGAAAAATGTTAATAGTGCATTAGAATGCGCATAAATATTCCTAATAAACATTTTAGTCTTCCAACGCTGGATTATTTGCGCATATGACCAAGTACATAGGCACATGTATGTATTATGCGTACACACGCAGATGTTCCTAATATTGATTTTGATCGTCCAACGCTAGATTATTTGCACATATCATATGACCAAGTACATATAGACACGTGGATGCATTCTGCGTACGTACTCGTACGCAGATATTCCAAATAATGATTTTAGTCTTCCAACGCTGAATTATTTGCGCATATGACCAAGTACATAGACACATAGATGTATTTTGCGTACGCACATAGATACATGTATTTCAAATAATGATTTTGGTCTTACAGCGTTGGATTATTTAGAAAAGATTTTGCGAAGTTTACATACCAATATCCTTGTTTAAGAAGGTTCTGAGTTAATAATTTATTGCGAGTGTTGAAGTCAGTAACATAGCTAGATGCTTTAGCAAAACGAATGAGTTGAGAGATATTGACTCCTTAGGATGTAGAGCGAGGAACATCACCATCTAAAAATGGGAAATTGACAATTTCAAAATCAAAGTCGTCACGTTTATCATAAATTTTGGTCGAAACAATATCATTAGAAATTGACAAATGCAAGTCTAAAAATGCGGCATTGTTATCAGAAGTATTGGCTTTGTTAAGTTGGAGCTCTGAAGGGTATAGTTGACTTACCATATTGTCAAAATAAGCATCATTAATGTTTAAAATATCGTCCAAATATCTGGATGTAATGTTAAACACATCAATAAAATCAGCCTGCTTATCATTAGAAAGAGACATCATAAAGTCCCTCTCATTACAAAACAGGAATAAATCGGCAACCAGGGGAGCACAATTAGTGCCCATAGGAATCCCAACTACCTGTCTATACAGCTTGGTGCCAAATCAATTTAAAATGTCCAACAAAATGATCAGCGCATCACATACATTTTGACATGACCATGCATGATATTCGAAGTAAAAAATGCATTTCTTTCATTACATGCAAGGTAAGGAGAGCCTTCTCTCTGATAGGATCTTTCAATAAGTAAGTAAGTAAGGGTGCAAAGATTAGGAATCGATACAATCAAGTACCACACCTGACCCAGGATACCAATGGGAAAGTGACAAACTCACAGTTGGACACCACAAACGAGAGCGAAGAGGTCAGCCCTTTCCCAGCAGGTGACCACAAGGCACATATAAACAGACGCACAAAGGCATAGCAAACACAAGACAGAAAAAAACATAAAAAAATCCACAAAAGAAGTACCGCATTGGAACGGTCAGTAAAAATATTTTACTAGAGGGCTTAAACTGGTTTAACGGCACCAAACTCACCCTTAATTCAGATGTGGATCAAGACACATAGATATTTGGTTTGCATGAAAAAACCCTAACTTATCAATGCATCATCTTCTGGATCAATAAGTTTATCTTTAATTAAATTATGAGGTAAAGTAGTGTAAAGAGTAGAAAAATCATAAGTAGACAAACTGGTCGCATTGAAATCTCTAGCTTTAAGTTTATCTAAATTTTCACCTGATTTTTTGCCAGACCAAAATAGGTTTTTACCGGATCTCTCATATACCTTTTCACAGTACTTGATAACATGTTTTTACGGCTGTAAGACACGAGGTTAACATTTAGAAGGTTCTGTAGTTGTACTAGAACTAAAATTAGCAATTAATCTTGCTTTAAAGGGTTTTAATGGAATTAAGGTGACCAGTACAACGTAGGAACTTTGCCTTGATTTTCTTTAGCTTTGAGACTGAAATGTAGGGCTGAATGACAACCATGCCCCTCTCACTCAAAGAAGGCTACAGTTTATAGGCATTAGTATCAACGAGCTCAAGTTTAAGAGTAATAATATAATACAATCGTCAAACAACTACAACATTGTTAGCAGCTTTATCTGCTGGAACCAAAACATAGTTCATATGAAAATCCTGGATACTTCCAGCACTGGATCATTTGCGCATATGCGCAAATCCAAAATAGTGACATGGATTACTTGATTTTCAGGGAAATTGTTATCCAAATTCACTATTAGGAACTTCTATGCTTGTACACAAACAACTTCCATGTATCTACTAAGGATTTGCGTATATGCGCAAATAATCCAGCGATGAAAGACTTTGTTATCCAAAATCACTATTACGAATTTCTGCGCATGTACGCAAAACAAACTTCCACGTCTCTACTAAGGATTTGCGTATATGCGCAAATTAGCCAGCGTTGAAAGACTTTGTTATACAAATATTATGAATATCTACACAGAAAGCTTCAACGATTCTACTAACGATTTGCAGTTATGCGCAAAAAATCCAACAAATGATTATTATACAAAGCTCAAATAATCCAATAATAGATGTTTTGCACCCTGGTATGCAATACATATATATATATATACCTGACACCAACCCCAAGTAACAGACACACCTCCCTTCACATTGCACGTCAGGTCCATTGACCAATCAGAACACAAGACGTCAGTTGACTTATGATTCTCCACAACCATCAGCTACTAATATGTCACCAGCCAGCTGCGAGAATCACACAGCCATTTCGCCAGCCGAGGACCGTCATATTTCAAAAATAGGTGCAGACTCCACCCCTAGACGAAATGCTTCTACATTGCAGAAAGATTATGACATGGGATCTCTTGAAGCATTTCTTTAATATTGATACTGTATTGGCTTACTATATGTGTTTTTTTTTCAAGAAAAGTCGTGTTTAGTGGTGTATTGTGTCGTTTTGAAATAAGTAAGGGTACAAAGATCAGGAATCGATACAATCAAGTACCACACCTGACCCAGGATACCAATGGGAACGTGACAAACTCACACTTAGACATCACAAACGAAGTCATGACTTTAGTGTGAACACGTAATACTGTTCATTATGATGTTCATATTTGATATTCTGGTTCTAAAAAAATATCGCTTTGCAATACATACAGTTTCAATTTCGATTTTGATCGGGTCTAGTCTTCTTTTTACATGTAATACCAAAATACTTGGGGGAGGGGTATGGAGGATTTTATTAAATTATGCTTTAGATCATTATGTGTTGTCTGTATAATTTTCAGATCTTGATCACTGATGACAGATACCATTCAATTGAATCCAACAATTAGAAATATATTCTTATCTAATACACGCGTAACTTTGTTTAATAAAACTCATTTGATTGATATTGATTGATCAATAACATTTTAAAAAGTGACTAGATCTGTTGGCTACTAGAACATGAATGCTGTATGTTGTTTAAAACGAGCAGGTGAATATGCATATGATAAACAAGCTGTATCCTCTGGTGTCAAAAATATTTTCCTCTGATAAGTCTTCAAAGATTTTACAGGACTTCTCGATGTATTTAAATAACTCGTCATGCTCACAAGAAAATTTTTTACGTTTACTTAGAAAATGCATTATATCTTCAACCAACTTCTTTTGCTGGACAAAATTTACAAATGATATCTTCTGCTTTATATTTCTATACCTGTCTCTATTAATCACTAACTGGCGAGCTCTAATTGAGTGACACATTTTCTTATGTACATATTATTGATGGACTGAAGATAAATTTCTTTGTTAAATATAGGCTTAAATGTGTAATTTATCATGTATACGGTATCCCAATATCCCATTGATGAGGATCTTAATGGGGGTACCTCTGAAATCGGTAATCCGAAAAATTTAGGCCCAAAAATCGGTAATCAGTAAAATCTAGGCCCAGAAATCGGTAATCAGTAACTATATGCCTCAATATCGTTACTCTATAAACTTTAGGCCCAAAAATCGTTAATCGGTAATTTGACCTTGACGTTAAGTAGATCAAGGTCAACTTAAGATAATTTTTTGAACACACTTGGTAGGCCCCACATCCCCAATGTTACATACCATATTCCAAGGCCATCAGCCTTCTGATTCTGGAGAAGAAGATTTTTAAAGTTTTTTTTTTAACCATATATGGGCTTGGCGGCCATCTTGGACCATTTGAACAAGCTTTTGTTCCCCCATCCTATGGAGTCTCTATATGAAAGTTTATTTCAATTGGCCCCGTGGTGTCAGAGGAGATGTCTGAAAATGTTGACCGACGGACGGAGTCAATGGTATCCTGTTAGCTCAGCCATGAGCCTTCGTCTCAGGTGGGCTAAAAGCAAAGCAGCCAGCTCTCTCTTCCCAATCAAGATGATTGCAAAACTAGAATGGACACAAAGAAACGCACAAGAAAACATAGACCAATTACAGAATCCCACAAAAATCAACAACGAATCAACAACAACAGAACCACCGGCTTATAACGGACAGCAGCCTAAGCCACTGGGGGCTTAAATGCGTTTTACTGGCACCAAATATTCGCCCTAGATTCTGCTGTTGTTGAAGCACAAAAAATGTTAAGCTCGCATGGAGGCTTCCCAACTATTGTTAATGTATCATCATAGAGAAACAATCTAATCAAAGGTCTGTTTTAGCATGAGAAAATGTACCTGAAGCTGTAAAAAAATCCTAAATACTAATAAGAAGTATTAACTTTTTCAATACTGTTACCATCTATATAAATACCAACGTTCTGACAAATTTGCAAAGCTCTTTAACTGTGTGAAATAAGAATTGATTAAATCATCGGCGTACATCTGGCAATTTAATTTTACTTTCAGTAACCAAACATATGTTTTCAAGATATCATAAATTCAAATAAAGGATCATCCAAAAATCAATTGATAGATATTCTAAACTTTATACATTTTGGTATACATAAGTATTTTACTTTTATGTGTGCCTTCTAGGTCTATAAAGCTTATAGATATCTAGATTAATTAATGATATTGTGATATGCAACACGGATCCTAGATTGTATTACCAATCAATACAGTGCAGCCTAGTATATGCCCAGGGGGACATGGGGTGCTCTGATATTTTTATATATATATATATATATATATATACGTAGGCTTAAATTGGTGCATTTTTGGGGGTCAACATTTTGAATTTCGATATTAAGTTGTTGTTTTTTCAGGAAAATGAATATTGGGGGGGGGGGGGGATGGGGTATGAAGATTTTGTGGATATTTTGGGGTCACCACTTTTTGGACTATTTTAGGACCATTTTAGAGTCTTTTTTAAGGTTTGAAATGTTCTAAATAGAAATATTTTTGGGGTATGCTAAAATTTCAAAATATTTTAGGGTACGCCTGGTATGACTGATTGTCTTTGGTAAACAGCAGATGCTGGGATCGAGCATAGAAAGAAAATTGAGAGTACCCCCATCCCTCTTGGATTGTAGCCCCACTGGTGCGTAGCCTACATTTGTATCCACTTCATGATTTCTACGAGGCGGGTTTCTAACGTGAGTTTTGGATGTCCATATAAGAAATACGTAGATATTATAGTAAAACGCCACCCTATGTAAAGCATTGCTTTTTATACCCCTGCAAAACGGAGTTTTAGGGGGGGGGGTAAACATTTTTCAGCCTGTCCATCCTTCCATCATTACTGTCCTTCCGTCAACATTTCAAGGTTTTTGTTGAATAACTCACATAGCTTTTTCCAAGTTTGATCAAATTTGCACCACACCTAAACCATTAGACAATGCATGCTTGGTAGTAAAAAGGGGCTGAAGGGTCAGTTTTGCAAGAGTTATGCCTCTTTGTAATTCTAGCTGTATGGGGTTGCAATATGGCTAATAGTGCATACTCTGTGAAATCAACTCCTCCTAGAGCCTTCAGTGTATCCTTTAAATAATAGACAGGTATGTTACAGACATAATGAAGATATTCATGAAGAAGTATAATGATGAAAAAATATTTTTTTGGTAAATTTACATCATTTTTAACTTAGCCGATTTTCGACGACTGCACATATTGAATAATGGCTAATAGTGCATACTTTGTGAAATCAACTCCTCCTAGAGTATTCAGTGTATTCTGTTGACACCTTGAAGGTATATTACAGGCATATTGAAGATGTGCACGAAGAAGTTTAATGATAAAACAATAGTTTTTGATATATTTACAGCATTTTTAACTTAGCCAATTTTCGACCAATGCACATATTGGATAATGGACAATAGAACATACTTTGTGAAAGCAACTCCTCAGTATATCCTTTTGATACTTTGCAGATATGTAACAGACATAATGAAACTGTGCATGAAGACGTTAGTGGTGAAAACATAATTTTTGCTAAATTACTTAGCATACTTTTCAACCAATGCACATATTGGATAATGGATAAGAGTGCCTACTTTGTGAAGTCAGCTCCTCATACAGCCTTCGGTGTACCCTTTTAATACTTTGCATGTCTGATACAGACATATTGATGTGTTGTTGTTGTGTTGCTTTACGTCCCAATCAACAGCTATGATCATGGCGGGACGGTCAGTTCACCTAACTCTACTTTTCCTGGGCAAGCTTGAACAACCAGTTAACATTCGTGCACATACTTTCGCTTGTAACTAACAATGTACAACCCTTCCTGAATGCATCAGCTGAAGGGAGGAGAATGACCATAGAAATCATTTCATGATCAATCTCCACTAAAGTATGGGACCGGACCAGGATCGATCTCGTGATCCCTATTGAAGATGTGCATTAAGTTGTATATTGTTGATTTTTAAATATAAATTTACAGCATTTTAAACTAAGCCATTTTGGACCACTATCTATCTATCTATCTATCTATCTATCTATCTATCTATCTATCTATCTATCTATCTATCTATCTGTCTGTCTGTCTGTCTGTCTGTCTGTCTGTCTGTCTGTCTGTCTGTCTGTCTGTCTATTTATCTATCTATCTATCTATCTTTCTGTCCGTCCGTCCGTCCGTACATCCATCCATCCATCCATCCATCCATCCATCCACCCACCCACCCACCCACCCACCCACCCATCCATCCATCCATCCATCCATCCATCCATCCATCCATCTATCTATCTATCTATCTATCTATCTATCTATCTATCTATCTATCTATCTATCTATCTATCTATCTAATGAAGGTTTTGAGCGAATTTAAGGAAGAACATAATGTTGCCGGGATATACTGAAAGCCTTGCTTGCGGCCTAATTCTTGTTTTACTGTGTATTGAAATACCAAAAGCAATTTAGTGCTTCCCTACAATGATGCCCTGAAGAATTCTTAACCCCCAACCCCCGGATACTTAGACCACAGAGGAGTTTAGGGCGCTCGTCGTTTAGTAGAAAAACAGCTAAAAATGTTTTTGTTTGTTTTTAGATAGCCTGCATGAGGGTCTGGATGGGGTGGGGGTCTGGTATTCACTATTCATTAAAAAAAATAGCCCATTATTCATCTCATTAAAATTTTGGGTTATTCATTAAAATAAGACAAATTATTCATTAAAAGTAAGAAAGGTGGCAAAGAAATCTGATTATTCACTATTCATTATTTTTTCTTAAATTCATTAAAAGATAAGATTATTCATTAATTTTTAGGCCCTCATTATTCACTATTCATTTTTTGGCTAATTATTCGCTAGTCATTATAAAAAGGTCCATCATTCACTAATCATTATACCCTATCCAGACCCTCCTGCATAAGGGGTCCACATCTGAACTAAGGGTGAGGTTGGCGCGCCATGAAATCGGTTTAAATCCTCCAGTAAAATATTTTACTGACCTTTCCAATGCAGTGTCTTTTGTGGGTCATTTATGTATTTCTGTCTTGTTTTTTGTTATGCTTTCGTGCGCGTCCGTTTATTGATGCCTTGTGGTCACCTGCTCTGAAAGGGCTGACCTCTTGGCTTTCGCTTGTGAAGTATAATTGGGAAGCTGTCACTTTCCCATTGGTATCCTGGGTCATGTGGGGTGTAGAGCTTGATTGTATCGATTCCTGATCTTTGTCCTCTTTCTTACTCCAAATTCCCCACCCAGACCCTCCTCAAGATTGTCCCACTAGGAGGCCCACGCCGTCTCAATTTAATTCCCCTTCTAGCTCGTAATAATTATCCTACGTAAAGTGATATTTACATCTCCTGAAGCAAAAACCGCAAACATAGTAAAAGCTGTCAATTTTGTGAATTCGCAGGCTGTTGTTGTTCTTTTTATCTTAGAATATCCCGAGCCCGTAAAAGCAAGAGTTAAATGCCCTTGATCATGACGTCATAGGCTATGGCGTCACGAGAAGAGTGCGGTGCACGATTTCGCAGATAAAAAATTATCGTGTATTTCTGCTCGAAAACAACAACGATTATCTAAGTTAATTGAATTGTCGTAAGTAACCGTAAAAGATTTTGGCGATAATAACGTGCAGCCGTTAAAGCAGATCTGCTATCCGTGTAAACAAAGAAATGTCATGCTGAGCGGCGGGATCGCAAATGGACGAGTTGTGAAGTTATCGTTCCTGAGTTTCTTCCTCTTGTGAGATGTCAGAGTTGTCTTATTTATTGCATAAAATTAGTTTGTGCAAAGCTTAAGACATTCTTTCCTGGTCATTTACTGTAAAATAAGAAACTGACAATTACAAAAAACGGACAAATCGCCTAGATGTAAACAAAACGTGCGTTTACTAACAGGAATGGACCGGAACGCACCGGAATGGACCTCCATAACCGGAATGGACCTCAAAATTCACCCTAAAATACATGTTTTAAGTGTACTTGACAATAAATTTCGGTTTAGTAATGTAAAATATCAAATATCTTTGGGCTCCAGACAGTTTCAATGCAAAAAATGTTTTCTAAAATATTTTTGTCTTACCCTGATATTCTAGTACCCTACTATTTAAGGCTTACTTACACCAGTCACCTATAAGGTATGAATGTATGCATAAAAGATCACTGCATTCCTTTTTCATAGTATTTGCATATTTCTATTGTAGAAAAATCATTTTGGATGCAGTGATTGTCAAAGCACTCAAATAACGAAACGCTGTACTAGCAAACAAGCATATATATTGGTCCCATATGTGCTATTTATGTGGGGCTACCCAGATGGGTCTCACAGAACAGCTCTTATATCTTGGCATATGCTTGACTATTTGTAAAGACCAGGGGCAATCATGTGAGCATTGGTATAGGGACTATAATGTACATGTGTAGCTGCCATTTGATCAGACTTATTTCTGGGCACTTATTTCTATAAGTAAGTAAGTAAGTATAGAATGTGCATCTTCAATATAAATTGACCCAATCTAAACGGGTACACGTCAACCATGTAAGAAACCACTGACTGTGCTCATATGCACTTCAAAAGGTGAAATATCATTAGAAACTGAAATTTCAACATAAATTATGGTAAAATAATAAATTTAGGTGCATAAAACAAATTAATTTTGATATCCATTCCGGTTATGGAGGCCCATTCCGGTCCATTCCGGTGCGTTCCGGTCCATTCCTGTTATTATACGCACCGCTGAACGGCGGGATCACAAATGGACGAGTTGTGAAGTTATCGTTCCTGAGTTTCTTCCTCTTGTGAGATGTCAGAGTTGTCTTATTTATTGCATAAAATTAGTTTGTGCAAAGCTTAAGACATTCTTTCCTGGTCATTTACTGTAAAATAAGAAACCGACAATCACAAAAAACGGACAAATCGCCTAGATGTAAACAAAACCATTTGAGAACAGGCCAATCTGCATGAGTTTCAGAAAGGCCCTGGTAGATCTACCGCAAGAGCACAGAAATCCACATGATGGCAATAAGAATTCCCAAAGTGACGTAATTTTCGCGCATGCGCATATCCGTGGCCGTCAACAGTACAGCCAGCTGTATGGCCCATTGACAAAACACGGACTCACGGACCAATATAAAAATTGGTAAAGAATAAAGTTTTATTGAGATTTGTTGATCGTTTTTATTAACCCTAATCACACCCGGGGAGCGGAAGTGACCGGACAATTGCGAGTGAACGGCAAAGTACGGCACTTGCAACATTGTACATTGGAGGTTCAGTCACTTGCTCTCAAAAGAAAACACAGGGTCAGGGTTTTCCCGGACGCAGGATATTGCGTCTTTTACTCTCAAAAACGAGCTTGGGACCCCCAAAAAATTAACATGTGCGTCCTTTGGGACTCGCAATAATTTGTGAAGAAGTGAAGGAAGAATAAATGATTACGTTTTTAAGAGTAATTCCTGCATAAAATTCGCGGAATTCACTTTCGATTTTGCAATTTGTTTACCGTGATATCTATTTTTGGAACATTCTTCTTTCTACAGCAGGCATCCTCACACAAATCCATTAGAAAAGGCAAATTCCCCGATATTTTCTAACAGAGATGTGTAAATTTATCCTTCTAACACACTTACATAATAGCTGCAAGGTATCTTTTAAATGTAACGGCTCACTAAAGTCCGTTCTGTCAGAAAAAAAGATCGACACTTATACGTTGTCCAAACGTTTACAGTGAGTGAGCTCCCTTTATTTCAATAATTTAAGATTATTATTGAATGGTTCACTTGATGCCAACTTGATTGAGTAAGGCAGCATTGTTCTTGCGGATTATATATCAAAAGGGGGTTATTGATTACAGATTAATGGTGTTACATCAATGGAAAGTTTGGGATTTATTTAAAAAATAGACAGTTTAGCTAAACCTATTTTATTTGATATAGACTTATATATATATTGTAAGCTGCTCCTATGCAATGAAACACTTTGTTCCAACACTGCTTTCCAGTGTTAATTTGCGAGAACTCTGGTTCCCGAATTTATGCTTTCAAAAGCAACCAATCGCTACAGTGGTAGTAGCCATTCTAAAATTATCGGAACCTCTCTATTACCTTCTGTTTTAACGCCACTCACTATGCATTTTCACAAGGGACTCTTGAAAATTGTCCAAGGGTTCTCAAAAATAACAACTGGGAGTCCCAAGGACTCCTGAAATACAAAAGCGAGGGAAAACCCTGACAGGGTGCATAAATATGTCAACACAGCAACCATTTGTGTGTATGTCATGAATTTATTCATACTCACGTAAGTACCCAGATAATTATCCTGTAATTAGGCAATATTAGAACTGATAAATGTCATCGTTCTCTTAAAAATAATAACACTGATCAATCCATTGATGCTTCGTTTCCATGTGATCACTTTGTAAAGTTGGAAAGAAATATAGCATCACAATAAAGTTTGTACGTTCTTCTTATTTTTCCACCTTCTACAATTACATATCATGTTTTTTCTTCAATAAAAGTTGCTGAAAGAGTCTTAACTGGAATAATATGTAACGACTTATCATGTCACCTTTTTACATCAAGTGAACGGGCGCTTGACAGTAAACTGAACGGGTGCTTGTGATCTAGGTTGTCTGTATTGAATGGGCACTTGCCATCATTAACACATTTAGTTGAAATGATTATTGCTATATTTTGGTACCAATTTGTTTTTGTTCTGTCTTGTGTTTGCTATGTTTTGTGCGCGTCTGTTTATATGTGCTTCGTGGTCACCTGCTGGGAAAGGGCTGACCTCTTGGCTCTCGTTTGTGGTGTCTTCTGTGAGTTTGTCACTTTCCCATTGGTATCCTGGGTCAGGTGTGGTACTTGATTGTATCGATTCCTGATCTTTGCAACCTTACTTACTTTTAAAACAACAAATAGTCTTGATATCATTAATATTACATGCTTTGAAGTAAATATAAAACAAAAAAGGGTTTATTCAGCTTGAATTCATTTAGTACTGGTTTGTTTTAATAATGCACCCTGATAGGAGACAAAGCGTACATTTTGCCTGCCTGGTATAAAAGTATAACCGGCAGTGTGTATAGTCCAGCCTTTTGGAGTTTGAGTTTTTGATTTCCAAACTTGACTATCATCCTTTAAATGATTTGGTCCTTTATATACATACTGTGCTAATCATTGATTTTAGCAGGACAGTTATCCATTTCTGCAGGATACTTATAGTCTTTAAATACTTAAAGTAAGGCTGCAAAGGGGAACTTTTGATTGTGATAAAAAGCCATCCTTTAATGTCCACAGCATTAAGCTCTGGACATTAAGCAACTAACCAAATAGACAAATATGCAGGGTTTGACTCTTTTTGGTCATAATGTTGCAATTTCATCTTTATGCAATGTTCATTTATATTGTTTTGTGTAAACATTATGGGACACTATCAGACTGCTACTTTATGGTGATTTGGGAACAGCCTAATCAGGGTTCATAGTGTGAGCTTCCATATGATCAAGTGCAATTGGAAATATTATATGCAGCAGATGTGAATACAGACAACCGTTTTAGGACAAAATATAAACAGGATCAGGTAAAAATATTTAATAACATTTTAGTGCCAATGCTAAGGTACTCTTAGGCATAGTTACGTAATTTTTTAAGCTTGTATGTGCCCGTTTTATTGCAGGATCACTTTTAAGAGCGTTTTTATCAAGCAGACGTGTGCTACTTACATTACTTCATGTGACATACGTTATATTTGTGAACTAAACTATATAAATTATTGATTTCTTTTTTAATATCTTTATTTTATAAACTTTGATGCATATTTTAGTTCACAATACCATGACCCATACATGCATTTTACTGCCAAATGCAAAACTGCAAACACATTCACAGGATTATAAGAGTTATAAGCTGCTGAGTATGATGACCCTTAATAGAATGTTTTGTAAGGTAAAGACCTTTTCATTGAAATGGAGCACACAATCCTAGCCTTTAGACATTTTAAATAATATGAGCATTCTATTGATAAAGAATAGTGTAAGGCGATATATAACATTTTCTGGTATATATTATCATTATATTGTTTGTTTATGTTATGTCGCAGGGTATGGATTCGGTTCGCCAGGGATCTCAACGACAGATGTTGTTATAGGTTTATTTTACATATGTAAATAAAAAGGGTGTCCTAAAATACAAAACAAACAATAAAACAGTACAGACAACACAGACAGACAAATGAACAGACACGGACAACGGAATACATTGCACCCGTATGCAATACATATTTACAACACAGACAGACAGACAAACGGACACGGACAAAGGATATACTTGCAACTGACTGCGAGTACGATAATTCGTTTGGTACCTGAGCAGTGAGCATGTCATGTCTATTTTTAGACATGGGTATTTTGCAGTGATAAGATTATATACAAAGAGATTAAAATATTAAAACCACACCTTTTGCATTTAACTTACATTTTATGCGTTAGCTCAATTTACTAATTCCTCCATTTGCAATGTCCATAAAGATCCAAACGATAGCCATGCCTATTTCATAAAGACAAAACAAATCCAAAGCAATTTGTAATTTGCGTAAATACGTCATACAGAAATATTGTGAACTACGTCACAGGAAATGTACAGAATGTAGTTCCTGGCGAAAACCTCCCTTTGGTGTTTTCATCAGAAACGACAATCTGTGATCTGTATGATAAAAAGAGTATAAATTCACATACCTGCTAATAATAATGTTTCCATATCATTTCCGTGAAGGAATAATATAAATAATAATATATAAATATATGTCTACAGCCTATAGATCAATGGAGTCGATCTAACTGCAAAAATGAGAATGCCTTTTCCAAATGTCGCGCGCATATGTATTTGTGAGGTTAGGCGCATGCGCTAAGTAAGTTAAAAGAGGTGTGTTCGTTAGCAACCAATCACCCATCATCTTACATCCTTATGTCTAACTAAAACGGCTACTGATTGGACGATAAAATAGAACAGCTCAGTTTCAAGATACCCCATTAAAAAAAACAATGCAAGACAGGTTAAACCTGTTTTTCCCACGCTTGGTATGATTTAAGTAAATCTCAACACTTCTCATGGTGGCACTAAAGGAGAAAAGGTACTTTTTGCGTTAAGCAAAATAATCACAAAGTTCACCTCTGTGACATTCTCCCCTGCTTTGAAAAAAATGTCTCCTGACATTTCGAACATTCGAAAAACTTTTTAATAAACACAGACCACCTCAGCAATCACAATCATGTACAAATATGATGCATTTAGGTTAATTTTAACCTACAGAAGTTTCACATTTATCAACAAACAATTCTACTTTACTAGTGAATTGTGAAAATGTTATATATAACTTCAGAACATCCAAAAATAAAGACATGTATTAATTTGAGGGGTCGCTCTCAATAAGAGAAATATACTATATGTATGAGACAATCAAAGCAGGAGAAAATATAATATATATATGCATTTTTATATATGTTTGGGAAAACATATCATATATGCATAATAATAATATTGGAAGATATTCTTCCTATCTGTGACATTCTCCTCTGATATTTATGAAAACTAATACATATACTTAAACATACCAAATCTGTGTTTCGGGGTTTGAAACTTGTTGAGTATTTACCCACTCACCATACCGGTTTGGCGCTTGCCGTACCCTACCTGTACGTCTAGGTAACTGTGGAGTAGGTACATTATCTACACTACCTACATTACCTCCACTGAGATCTCTGGAACTGCCAGTGGTACCTACATCTGCACTAGCAAAACCACCACCTGCACTTGAATTAAAACCACCTGCGCTATCTGACCTATTAAAACCAACTGAACTATCAGATCTATTAAAATCTCCTGAACCATTAAAAGTATCGCCATGAACTGACACACGAGACTTTTCTTTATTTGAAGAAACTAATTTCGACCCATTGATATTTGAACTGTGTTTCCTTTTAAGAGGAAGCATATATCTTGGGTAAAATAATTCTTCTGTTTCTGATTCAGAAGAGTCAGACTCAAATTCAGGTTCTTGGACAGGTTTTGATTGGCTATGTACAGGGGCTGCCGGTTTGCAAGGTTTACTATGGGGACTGTCATAAAATAGGCCAAGATCTAAACTGCTAGGTATGGCAGAAAAAGGAAGCAACATGTTCCTGTGTAAAGTTTTCACTGCTGAATCACCTGATTCACACTGAACCCTATACACAGGTACACCTTCATTTGGCACTTCAATGACAATATATGAATGCTTATCCCACCTATCTGCCAACTTATTTTTGCCTTTTAGGCCCACCATTCTAATAAGGACTCTGTCCCCTACACCAAGGGTTGCTTCTCTGACCTTACCGTCATAATTGGACTTATGCCTTGTAGCATTTTTATTTGCTTCTTTCGAAGCTACCTTGTAGGCAAAGTCCAACCGTTTCTTTAACTTACTGGCATAGTGCTCTCTGGATGTACCTACTCTGGAGTAGGAGTCAGGAAAATTGGACTGTCCAACAGACTCAGAACTCTGCTTTGTCTGCTGGTCAAGCCTTTCTTCCATTTTCTCCATCCTACTCATGAGCTCTTTCATGCTCTTTAATAATACATCTGTATTATTTTCTGAATCAGAAGTAACCTGATTACATTGTTGCTGCTGGGCAGTTGGTTTTTTAGTTTGTTTAAAACTATTTTCTTCCTGATCAACTTTACGTATTTCACGTAAAAGTGACGGGAAGTCTTTAATGGTATCGTAAAGATGCCTTGTTGAGTTTTTCAAAGACTGGCTTTTTAAACCAGTCCAGAATTTACTCCTCAGCATTGCATCTTTAGCAATGCCATCAATATGGCCAGACTTAACTGCCCTTGATAGGGTCTGCTCAATTCTTGAAGCAAAAGAAACCACTGATTCAGCCTCTTTCTGATAGTCACTGTAAAATGACTGAATCAGGGTTTCACTAGAGCTGACATTTGCATAAAAACCATCTAACTTGGCTAAAATGTCAGCCACTGTGGCATTCTGCCCTAAAGGCACTAAAAGGCTTCTAGCACTACCCTTTAGTGAATTCCTAATGGACTGCAACAGAATTGGTTCTGGCAGTACACTAGAACTCTGGAGGCATTTAACCTCAAGACTCCACACTTCATATGTTGTCTCCCCTTTTTGAGGTTCTTCAGAACCACTAAATGTGGGCAATTTGGGGACATAGGGACTTGAGACATATGAAGTGTTATGAGGCAAAGTATTGTTAAAAGTAAATCTAGGGACAGGTGATGGTGCTTGGCCTTTATTTATTAAAGATAATAACTTGGACCCAGCACCCTCAAACTGAACCTTTTTAGCATCTGGTGTGCTAGTCAACACTTTGGGGTCAGCCTTTTTGGGACTTCCCCCAGCATGTTTTGACATTAAAATGTCATATTCCTCTTTAGTGAGGACCTTGTAAGCTGGGTTGGATGACACAGCTTTCACCATATCATCCATAGAGCTATCCTTGGAAGCCATACTTAATGATTGGGGCTTAGAAAAGGACAAGCTAATTGACAATTATCAAACACTAATATATAATATATAGCACCACTCACAAACAGAGAGATTTCACTATGTGAATACCACAAAAAGTACATATGTTTCATGGAAGTACTACAAAGTAACAAAAATGACTAAGTATATGTGGCAGCTCAATTACTAAAAACATACACTTAAATCATATCACCCTGTAGCATTCCATTCACATATACAAAAAAAACTATCTGATCACTGCAATCAATATTACTAAGTTTGAAAAGTTCCAGTGCTGCAGAGTAATTCTTATCTGGACAAAAGTGGCAGCTCAATTGCTAAAAACAATTGTTCCAGACAAACCACACTGCAACACAATGAACCTATCCTTTATTGAAGAGAAATCAAGTTCAAGTACATGTGGCAGCTCAATTGCTAAAAACATGCACCTAAAAATTGACAACTCCTCATAAATTGCAATTTCAAACAATTATATAACACAAAACACTTAGTATGCAGACACCAAAAAAAAAAATATTCACAAGTCTCTCTGTCAATGAAAATGCACAAGTACTGTACCTGAAAACATATTTTAAAACTAGTAACAGTATTTAAAAATAACGGCTATAACTATGCGTCGGATCCAATACTGTGACAGAGTCACACCAGGGTGGATACCATCTTTTAAAAGGCTATAAGAGACAGTTTTGGTTGGGTAACTTTTTTTCAATTTTCTAGTTTTGATCATGTCACAACTAAATCTAGGGGCCTGTACACCATAGGTTGAGTTAAGCTCTTTGATATTTTGATTTAATTCATTGATCTTATGGTGTAAAATCAAATTGTTCTGGTCAAAAATACTGGGGTTAGGGTGACCTTGTACACTATTCCAAATTGAAATTGAGTAATAAGGACACTCTAAAATTAGGCCTTCAACACTGTCACCATAAGAAGAGCAAATCTCAAAAAACTTATTGTAATGGTGAACAATATCCTCAACTTGTACAGTATTTAAATCAACAATAATTTTTCTGCCATATCTATTTTGGCCAACTTTTGAAGTCAAGTCACATGTGCCAGTCCACAAAATTAACAAAATGTTGCCGTATTTCCGCCTATAATTCTGAACATTAGCAGCTATTAAATCTACGGCTTGCTTAGAATTACGGCCACCCTTTGATTCAAAAATGATATTTTTCTCTGGGTGAATACGGCTAATGTGACGTTTCAAATAATTCCCTTTACTACCACTAACTAAAATAACTGTCCGTTTTTGTGGAGTTGTAGGGGCAATAACAGGGTTCTCCCTTAAATATTTTTCTAACTGGGAAAGACTCATATGCACAAAATAACTGATCAAATTAAATTGTTGATGGCCAAAAAAAAAATCACCAAATAGGAGAAATGAGGGGAAAAAAATTGAATAAGGGGAAAAAACAAATGAGGGAGAAATTATTTTGGGGAAAAATCAAATCTCCTACCTTATCTCATCTTCTTACTGTTACCTAAGGTATCTGCCATTGCACCAGTAAGGTCTTTTAAATTTCTCACCTTATTAATTCCCTGAATAACAAAAATTTGAAATTAGAAACTGACCCCTATGCTACATACATAATTAAAAGAAACACATATATTCATCTGCACCCATTCTGGAACCTGTAAACAAGTATTAGTGGTTAGTTCTAGTGCACATGATTCACAAAGCTATCACAGATGACAACATATAACCATTGTGAATATCAGTAAAAATGTTTTCACTCTTGCTATAGCATTGTCAATATTATTTTGGCAAAGTTCACTGATTTTGCCAGTCAAATAGACAATAAATACACAGAAATAATTTGGCAAAATTCACAAATCAAGCCAAACAGATTGCCAATATTAATAAATATGCAATTTCATTATAGATGCAAGAATGACAACATTTACCGATCACTAAATATGAAATATCACAGACTATTCTCAAATGAGAGTTTATATATATATATGCAAATATATGAAATGGTATGGTCCGAAAATCAAATTAATCTTTTCGAATCAAACAATATTCACATATAAAGTTTACTCTGGCTTGCTGCGAGAAATAAATTAATTTTTCATAGCAAGCAGAGTACAGGTGCACCTAGCAAATATAGGATCCACACAATGTAAAATACACGAAAAAAAAAATTATCACAGTAACTTCACTGCAAGACCAGTTTCACATATAGGGTACCAAATAGTGGAGGGATCCGGATCAGCTGGAGGCTATCCGACGATTCTCATTCTTGCGGTTTGCTCCATCTTTGAATATGTATAGGTAGTTATCGACATAATAATTACTGATCAGATTTTTAAAAAATGAATATGCAAGCTTGCAACACAAAATATGGCCATTTTTATATATGAAATTATAAAATCACAAACACAGCAGCTGATACGTAGATGAATACATGAAGACATAACGGAACATGGCTGGAGGTTTGATGATCTATATAATATGATGAAGCATGGTTGTAGATGAAGGTCAGTCAGCAGAACACCCTTGTCAATGAGATGATAAAACCACGTTGGGCGCCAATTTGTCGTAGAGCGAAAATATTTTACCTGCCCCAGCCGGGAATCGAACCCAGGTCGCTGGATCTACAGGCAAACACTCTACCACGTCGCTGTAAAAGCCGGCTTCTACCGCAAGGCAGTAGAAGTGTATTATATACCTAGACCCCGTGACATACACCCCCTCCGATTTGAAATTCGTCCCTGAATTTCTTGGTACAGGAATCATGTGAAATGAGACCAAGGGAGATATTTATGCACAGAACGGTCATAGGATGGGTTATTTGCGGTGGGCGCCATTGTCGTAGAGCAAAAATATTTTACCTGCCCCAGCCGGGAATCGAACCCAGGTCGCTGGATCTACAGGCAAACACTCTACCACGTCGCTGTAAAAGCCGGCTTCTACCGCAAGGCAGTAGAAGTGTATTATATACCTAGACCCCGTGACAGTTATATGTAGTAAATATTACATACTTTAATACATTCTACTTAATGCATAGTACTTGCTATAAATTGTACACCATGAGGTGTTTAGATTTATTAAAATCAATTTTTTGCACTAAGTATATATAGGTATTAGCTTGTACAAAATAGAACTTTATATATATTATTAAAAGTCATAATCATTGCACATTTATATATGCAAAACATAATGTTTTTTAACTTTTTTAAAATAACAACACAATTTCATTGGTTTGTTCAAAGTGATTATGTTTTAAATTCATAATAAAGTATTAGCAACAGTAACAGCTGAAAGTAACAGCTGAATAAAGACAATTCCCATGTTCTGTCAATTTTGTAAGGTAACATATATAATGATATAAAACATATGATATGGTCCTATGTTTGTCCAAATTGTCATAAATAATACAATTTTAGCCTGAAATGCTATGATACTTTGAATTTAAGATTGCTGTAATATTAATTTGATTTATTTGATTAAGTTAGGCGAGGTCTGCTGACAACCGGTTGTCACTAGACTTTTTGGTCTGCTGACAACCGGTTGTCACCAGCAAAATGTCTGGTGACAACCTGTTGTCACTAGCAAAATGTCTGGTGACAACCGGTTGTCACCAGCAAAAAGTCTGCTGACAACCAGCTGTATATTTTTCAATAACAATGTGTACCCTATTCAACAACATCAGGCATTTAATCATATACTCTGCTATAAATTGTTTTTCTATACATATGTATGAATATAGAGATTTTTATACAAAAAAATATAAATTTGTGTATGATCAAATGATATTAAGTTTCAATTATACAATGCCTGGTAATTATTGGTAAATTGACTAATCATGATTAAAGGTACTTTTAATTCTTATAAAATGAAATCTTCCAGTTAATTATCTGGACTCTTACAGCTTATTTATTATATAAGTTAACAAATAAACCATGGTCAGACTCACTCAGCTCCCCTTAGGGGACATGCTAATCCATGATAAATTTGTTTGTGGAAACTTTTCCTTGTCAGTAATTTGATTTTGGTGCGTAAAGAATTACGGCAATAATGATGAAATATCAGTTTTATTTCAAGCTTATTTCAAATTCAATATGTTTTGACTTTATCTAGATACAACATATGGAATTTTTAACTAGGCGTTTTAGCTGAAGTAGTTACATGTATTAGTGCTAAGTGTGGTAAATGGAAACTTCCAATTGATATTTTGGACCTTTACTTATCCAATCTGGTTATTAATGATTAATTTGCCAAATAGTCCCTGATGAGATTGCTCTTTATCTTGTATTGACAGATTGCTCTTCCAGGTCCTGATTGGTATAGTGCGCAAACTTTTCCTCTTAAAAAATTAGGATTCAATTTGATTCTGGTAGTTCAAGAGTTAATACCGATATTGCTAAAATGATATTGTCCATCCATTGTGAACAATGCAATTATAATATTTAGGTTTATAATATATTTGTTCCCTTAAAGCTGTGCTAGTATCATAAAAGTTGCTAAGATAAATGAACCTTGATATGCAAACTGTTAGCAATAAATTTTTATCTGGTATTTTTCTGCAATGCAAACTATTTTTCTGTAATAAAATACCAAATTGTAAGTAAATTTATTAATTTCTTATTCAATATTTATTCAAGTTTTCTATAACTGTATTTAAAATGCCACTAGACTCAGGTAGATTGCTAAGTATACAGAAGTATTGAAAATACAACTGGTTGTCAGCAGACTTTTTGCTGGTGACAACCGGTTGTCACTAGACTTTTTGCTAGTGACAACCGGTTGTCAGCAGACACTTCCATTAAGTTATGGCTTAATGTCCCAGTAAACAAAATTTCAGTCATGTCAGGGCTCCTCACAGGGGAAGGGAGAATGCTTGGAAGTATATGATAGACTAAATGACCCCCAAAAAAACTAAGTTTGTCTCATGTGAAACAAATCTCATCCTGCCAACATGCCAAAAATGATGGGCCATTTCTCTGAAAGCTGTGTCACAGATAGCACCTCTCTTTACTCATAAAACTGTATAAATAGGTGTCTTTATTAGGTACAAGTAAGTTGAAAGTCATTTGCGTTCAATTGAAAACTACATGTAAGAATAAGAACTAATTTGATATCACTTTAGAATTCCTATATTTTAAGGTAACGTAGTAAACTTTGATATTGCAGGGTATCTGCTGAAGAGCTAACAATATATTTTTGTGGATTATATAAAGAGTTTTTTGAAGATAATAATGGAGAAAGCCTTGGAGGTATTTTGACAGCCTTTGGTCTAATGATATCACTGTACTAAATATTAATATATTTGAAATTAAGCAACGTATCTAACAGTACTATTATAGATAAAGAGTGCTTTGCTGCATACTGTTACTGTTGGATGAGTTTATTTAAGAGTGTTCAATGCGTTCAAGAGAGCATGCTGATTAATAAGAATTAGATCTGACTTTATTTGCACAATAGCATTTGAGACTAGTATATGGTAACGGAGTTAAGATGGCTGTAACACAGTAAACCTCAAACTGCCAGAACTAACATGAGAACTTTTGCATCTTATATTCTTATATACATTTGTTGCAGTTTAGAATATCATAGTTTATAATGGGGGAGGGTTTCCATAAGCATATTTTTTATGTTACATACGCTACAATTGGCATTATGGTATCAAGATAAGCATGCTACTCAAGTATAATATACTACTGATAATCACTCTATTAACATGGCTGCGGAATATATATACATATATATGTGTGTTTTTAAACCTCATGACATTATTCTATGGTTTTTAGCAAAACATGTATTTGTTATTATTGAAAATTTATGAAATGGTAGCTATTTTTAAATGCCTAGAACACTCTTAAAGGCAGGGAGCTTGTATTTGCAGGTTTGGTTAACTTACTTAATTGTATTTGTAGCAGCATCAAAAAGTAGACCCAGTAAACAGTAATAAACATTTCATGATATTCAACAGGCATAAAATATTTCCCAGAAATAGGGTAGTAATGCAAAATTTAGCATAAGTACATGCGTAATAGTATGTTACAATATTAAATGACACTTGTCAGAGGGTAAAATTTTTAAATGAAGACATTGGGCTTCATTGAAAACAGAGTCAGCAAAGTTCCCCCTGTGTGTGTGGTAGGGGTGGGGGGAAGGGGTTGGATCTGACCCATATCTATCTCATGGCCTATTAGTCTGGATTCAATTCAGGATCGTGCTTCATATTGATTTTAATGAATGAAATATGGGTCAGCTTATGACATCATGGAATGAGATTTATGTTGCTCTTTAAGGATCAATGTTTGGTTTCATATGATCAAAAATAGCCTGTAGTGTGAGTGAATATATGCAGGAGTCGATAAAAGCAGACAGCATTTTAGAACAAACGTTTCTTGACATAAAAAGGTGTAATATTGGCACTGGTGTGCATAAAATGAGAAAAATGATATAGTCCTCAGTATACAAGTGACCGTTCAGTAAAGTCACACAGAGCTCTCACTAGGATTTTGAAAACAGGAGTTCAGGACTCCCATTTGGCAAAAAGTAGGAGTCCCACTGGAAAAAGTGGGAGTCCCACTCAAAAAAAGTTGGAGTCCCACCAATTTGTGCATACCGTATATCTTTTCCATTTTAGCCGGAAGTGATACATTTGAATAATTTTTAGATTGACTGATTTTAACCCTTTTATCATAAATGGATTGTTCCTACTTAACAAAACAAAATATTTTGCTATATTTTTTCATGTAACATCAACACACAATTTTTTGTTTGGCCTTATCAAAATAAAAGATTAAACTGTTGGTACTTGTTTTATTCATTAACAAGACAGACAGACAGGTAGGCAGGCAGACAGACAGACAGACAGACAGACAGCAGTCCTCTGTTTTGTATAATCTTATGCAGATGGAAGTCTTCTTTTTTCTAATAAAAACGCATCTCGCTAGTGTCTACGGCGATTGCAATGAATAGACTGACATTACTTAGCCATTTAACATTTAGAATGAACGATTTTACTTGCTGAAAGTGATTTGTTTGTGTTTATTCATCTAGACAATCGCTTGAAACCGATGATCTATTTCATCGCACGGCTTGTAGTGTAGCTTAGTTTGGGACTTTTGTCAGTCGGACGTTACCGTATACGGCTTACTGCTGTACTGTTTTTTTTTTCAACAATTCTCAGACTCTTTTGTTTGCCGTAGCAATGAATGAATAACGAAATGCAAATCCGTAAACTTATTATTTTCTCTCCATGTTTATCATGTTGCTCAAATCGCAAACGAATGCAATTAAATATGTTTTCTCTTTCATCCCTAATCAGTCGAATTGGGAAGTCTGATGTTGTTTACAATACCCCATAAGTTTTTCTCCCTTTAATTAACGGTAAATCGGTAGCGCATCTGTTTCAAACAATTATCTGATAATCCTTGCTTAATTACTTTAATAATCACCTCGTAATAATCACACTGTCCCGCATCGGTAATCCTGTCAATCACCTGTCAGAATCGCTACACTGCAGTCCGAGTCATACGATTGGTCAACAGAGACAGGACACTTATCACGTCTCCCGCGCTCGTCAAGCGTGTCGCAATCGATAATATCAAAGGGCTTTTGATCTCCAGTGTTTATTTATCTGTCAGCTACTGGATTTTTGGCGCATGCCGACTAAAAAAACATGCGTACGCGGAACTCCTGCCTAGCGGAAAACATGCGTCCCAGGGAAAAAACGTGCGTACCAATACGCGTAATTCTGCGTTTCCGAGAGCTCTGTCACAGTTGTCATGTACAATCTGTAAGCAAACGACAGCAAGTGACTGAACGGTGCCATGCTATTATGTGTGTCATTTTTTCGCAATTTGCCATGCTCTGGTTTTGTTTTGACAAAAAATATAGGTGATTTCTTAGAAAGTACTAATATTGGAAGAGTAAAACTCCAAATGAGAGTGAATTTGCGTTTTTATCCACGTTTGTTTCATGATTGAAAATTCGAAAATCAATCACCCGATGTTGATAAACAAGTGATTAGAATTGAAATTCACTGAAGATGGTCAATTAAATAGGATTTCGATCCAGCCAGAAAGTAACTCATATATATAACTTACCTTCCATACCCAAAACACGCATATGCTGGGTTTTTCGTGTAAGAAAAAGAAGTTTGTTTATGGTGTAAATGAATAATCAATACCGCAAGTGACCAACCGTCCAATGTACAACATCGCAAGTGCCGTTACTTGTCGTACACTCGCAATTGTCCGGTCACTTCCGCTCCCTGGGTGTGCTAATGGCCCGTAATGAACCCAAAATCAGATTTAGTCTGTGATTGTTAGCATTTGATGGGCATGTTAGCGGTATGTGACGTTAGTCTGTAGGTTATAGGTCCGTAACATTGGCCTGTATATTGCCTGTGAGTGGAATGGTCAGGGATGGAATGGTCCGTGAATGGTGATTGTTAGCATTTGATGGGCATATTAGCGATATGTGACGTTAGTCTGCAGGTTATAGGTCCGTGACATAGGCCTGTATATGGTCTGTGAGTGGAATGGTCAGTGAATGGAATGGTCCGTGAGTGGTGATTGTTAGCATTTGATGGGCATATATGCGATATGTGACATTACCATATTTGCAATGGCATAGACCCCACAATCATTTCCATTAGTCTGTTTTGGGCATTTTATATGTCTCACAAAGATCTTAGGTAGGGGGTACACAGTATCTTTGCAGCTGCCCTTATAGTACCAGTTCAATATATATTTTTCCGCTATTCAGGAGTCATTATTTCAAGTTGCACAGCCAATTTCTATGAAACTTTAGTACCCATGACGACGTGACGTTACACCGTAATGTTGGCCTTGAAACATTATTGTTCTGTCACGGAAGTAGTCCATGATGGTCCGTGTTTTGTCAGATTAGTCCGTGAATATTGATCCGTTAGTCTGTGTTCTGCACTTTGGTCCGTGGTTTTAAAGTAGTCTGTGACCAGTCTGTGAGTCCGTGACGGTCCGTGTTTTGTAAACCACAAGCTGTATGGAATCTGTGTTAAATGTGGGTTTATATTTTGAGAAAAATGGGCTTTTATAGCCAATGTCTTCTTCTTCCACTGTGTAAGGGTAGTAATCTCAGATTGTAGGTTACCCTATCACTGTGTAAAAGCTGCGATGCCCGATAAAACAGGTAAAATACCCCAGATCCCCGATTAAAACTATATGTACTATATGTAAGATTGCAGGGCATGCAAAAGCATGGCAGTCACGTACAGAGCAAGTTGATGGGGTTGGTTGAGGGTTTAGTTATTAGTTGTTAATTATTAGTAATCCATTGGATGGTTTGCAGGTCTGCAAGTTTGGAAGGAGTATTAATTAACTCCCCCAATCACCTCGCTTCGCCGCTAAGTTAAATTATTATACCCACGCTTTTAAAAAAAGCGATGGGAATATTGCAATCACCTCCATCTGTCCGTCCGTCACGCTATCTCCTCCTAAACCATTGGACGAAATCCAACCAAATTTGGTATATGATATGCAGATTGACGGCAAGCGGGGGGTAGGGAGGCCCAAACAAACACAGAGAAAGACTGCCGTAAGTGGAAGCTCACCACAGTTGACCCTCAAGAAAGGAGCACCTGGAGATCAGGTGTGAGATCTGCTATGCGTGCAGCTAGCCAGTTACCTGAAAGGGGCCCACTGATGTGGATGATGCCCCTGCACCTGCACGTTAATCAAAAATCTGATTATGATGATGATGATGATGTGTGTGTGTGTGTGTGTTGCTCACATGAATGGGGTGTGCAAAGGCACATTTTTTTTTTTGGCTCTGGGGAGGGGCCAAAAGGACAAATATTAAATAGTATGAAATTTCAAATACAAAGTCAATTTCAAAGATTTTTAAGCCAAACATTGTGTGTCTACTCACAAATGAGAGATATAAAACATATCAGATGGGATTTTCATTCGGCCACCTGGGTCATGCCCCAGGGGTGGGACTTTATTATGGGGGTACCGTGGAGGGTTGGGGGTCAATTTTTTTTTTGAAATTTAACCAGAGTTAGTGTGTGAGTTACTTACATGAATGGCACATGCAACGGCACAGTTTTTTTTGTTCCCGTCCCCCTGGGGCCTTGGGAATGGGCCAAAAGGTCAATTATCATTAAATCTCAATTACTAAGTCAATTTCAAAGTTTTTTAAACCAAACTTTGTGTGTCCTCTCACAACTGAAAGATGTAAAACATATCAGATGGGATTTTCATTTGACCGTCTGGATCATGCCCCAGGGGTGTGACTTGGGGGTACTGTGGGGGGTTGGGGTCAATTTTTTTCTGAAATTCAACCAGAGTTGGTGTGTGAGTTACTTACATGAATCAGAATGGCACATGCAACAGCACAATTTTTTGGGTCCCCTGCCCCCTGGGGCCTTGGAGAGGGGCCAAAGGTCAAATATCATTAAATCTCAATTACTAAGTCAATTTCAAATATTTTTTAACCAAACTTTGTGTGTCTTCTCACAAATGAAATATATAAATCATATTAGACGGGATTTTCATTAGGTCCCTGGGTCATGCCTGAGGGTTTGGGACTTGGGGGTGCTGGGGGTCAAAATTTTAATTTTCTGAACATGGTCATGTGGCATATCAAATTAAAGGGGATGAACATTAGCCCAGTCTACACTGAAAATTTTTATCCTACAATCAAACTGGTGACCTTGGGATGAGGTCAAAGGGTCAATTACCAATTAGATTTCTTCGAGAGCATGGGGATTTGCGATGGCACGCCATGGAATGTGTTCTAGTTATAAATGTCAACACTGTGTAGCATCGACTCCGGAACTTGCTACCAACTTTATCGATAATAAACAAATGGCAGGCATGACGACGGTAAGAAAAAGTTGTTATTATATTGTTTTATCACGGCGTTATGCGTTAAGATGGATATATTTTTATCTGAACATATTTATCTTTGAAATATACACCAAACAATGATATGAAAGTGGTTTTTAGTTGACTTTTTACTGTAATTGTAGCTGCCTGGTACCGCGAAAAATCATGTCAGCTTCAAAACTCGCCTTGTAATCTTGTAAGTGGAGCATGCCAATTCAATCCGCTATTATGCACATGTATTGACATCACTAGTGTATATATTGAAGCAAAAGTTTTCTCCAAAAACTAACGGAGCTGGATATAATCAAGAGAAATTTCCGACGACTTGAGTACGGCAATTTGCGACACAACACAGAATCACAGGACAGCGTCTTGCTAGTGAACAGTACGGCGGCTTATTTTGAAAATGATAGAATTCTACTCGAAGAAGCTGTCGTTGGGAACCAACCAATGTCCGTAATGATTCAAGAGGGCCAGTATGGTCTATCATGGATACATGGTACAAATTTGTGAAAGTATTCAATGAGATGTTCCCGGGTTTTACTATACTGAGCATGACTTTGAAAGGTGACGTCATTAGACATTATTTGTGATGAAATCGGAAATGTTATTTATGGGTCAGCATTAAAGCACCTTGAACCAACACCAATCCTGACTTCAATTTTCCCTGTCCCATCACACACTCCAGCCACCAACTCAATAACAAACCCTTTACTTGCCCAGATAAATGAAACATTTAGACAAACCGTTGCCTCGTGTACTTACATACTAGGGGGGGGGGGGGGGGGGGGGACTCTGATATTTTCACACATATGTAGGCTCAGACCGTTTTGGGGGGTTCAAAATCTTTAAATTTCAATATTTATTGGGGATTTTCAGAAAAATATTTTATTTGGGGGTATATGTTTATATAAATGAGAGTACCCCCCCCCCCCCCCCCCCCCACACACACACACAAACACTTGGCATACATGTACGTCTAAGTGCACCAGGTTTTTGGTGCTCATCGCATTTGCACAGGCGCGGATCCAGATTTTCACTTTTTCTCGTCTGCTTATTTCACAGAGGGGCCCATATGCTTAGGTCCCTTACCACGGCCTCCAATCTCGGCCTCCTTCTCCAAAAAGAGCAGAGCGTAAAGTGAGGCGAAGGCCCTTCCGGGAAGCAGGCAGTGGGCAAAACAATGGAACACGGTAAGTTGTGTTGACACATTTTCAATCATAAGTAAATTTTCAGCGCAAAACTCGAAAATCTAAGAATGCTATGCTTCGGGCAATTGTTCAAGCTATCCGTAGAGCATGCTGTTTGCACATTTGAACTTAGTTTGTAAGCGTGAGAGTTTTTCTCCTGTTGCACAGTTGTCCAAGAAACGGTGGTTCCCGCATGGTTTTGCCTTCTAACCAAACGTATAGTAGCGTTTGGACCCTTATTCATACTACCGAGGCCCCTCCACACCCATGTTGTCCCAAATGCAATTTTTCGAGATATTTCAATGATAATTGAGTGATTTAGAGCCAAATTTCTTTAGGAGCAGGAGGCGAAGGGCAGGAGAAGCAGGCTGGGAGAGGAGAAGCAGGTGGCGATGAAATCAAAATTTGCATTGATTTTGCTTATTTTTAATAATATACTTATCCAATCTATATCAAACTTGCATGTATGAATATTTCAAAACATTTAAATAAATCGAAATTACTTCGCTTTAAATGCCACCACCAACGTAATTTGTGGTTCACTTTTTTTCTCATTGGAATCATGTAATGCTCACAGATTAGTGATACTTGTGAATTTCTCCCTAAGTTCTTGGGAAAAAGATTATCAAAAATCTCAGACTGAGTCGAACCTCTGTTTTATACCCACCCCCTCTCAAGCTTTGATTAAGAGCAACAATTACTGATGGTGCGAAAGACTTAGACGCAGAAAAAAGGAATTCAAACCAAACCTAACCATCATATAACTGATATAACAACTCGTGTATAAGAGCAGTCTCAAAAGATGTTAACTTAATTATTGCAAATCTGATAATGTCCGTACACGCATTATAAAGGAAACAAAAGCATTTCGCTTATTCTCCCATTGTGTTGTTTGTTTAACCCAGAATGTCATGAGCTTGCTAGAGGTATATATATAATAAGAGAGGTATATATAGCAATGTTTGTGATCAGAATAATTCAGTTAACAATAGCGTTTAATCATTCGTATCATACATGCAAGTTTGATATAGATTGGATAAGTATATTATTAAAAATAAGCAAAATCAATGCAAATTTTGATTTCATCGCCGCCTGCTTCTCCTCTCCCAGCCTGCTTCTCCTGCCCTTCGCCTCCTGCTCCTAAAGAAATTTGGCTCTAAATCACTCAATTATCATTGAAATATCTCGAAAAATTGCATTTGGGACAACATGGGTGTGGAGGGGCCTCGGTAGTATGAATAAGGGTCCAAACGCTACTATACGTTTGGTTAGAAGGCAAAACCATGCGGGAACCACCGTTTCTTGGACAACTGTGCAACGGGAGAAAAACTCTCACGCTTACAAACTAAGTTCAAATGTGCAAATCGCATGCTCTACGGATAGCTTGAACAATTGCCCGAAGCATAGCATTCTTAGATTTTCGAGTTTTGCGCTGAAAATTTACTTATGATTGAAAATGTGTCAACACAACTTACCGTGTTCCATTGTTTTGCCCACTGCCTGCTTCCCGGAAGGGCCTTCGCCTCACTTTACGCTCTGCTCTTTTTGGAGAAGGAGGCCGAGATTGGAGGCCGTGCTTACCAGTTTCTTTTTTCTAACGGAAAACTATAGTACTTGTATTAATCACCCTGTGAGAGGCCCACGCATGACTTTAAAGGTTGTGGTTATCCTGGTGGAATACGTGCTGGTTAGTTTGCGGTTGAACCTGGTCCGATATGGTTTTGTGGAGGTTTGGGGGTGCTTCCACGGACCCTCTTGTATTGTACTGAAAATTTTGCAGGTATTCATGCGTGTATCCGGGGGAGGGGCAGGGGTCTCTGGATAGCCCTGAAAATCGCAGAAATATAGTAATCCCTTGCAATGCTGGACCAGATCCAGTGAAGAATCACAAAGTTGCCAACTTAGCATTCAATGTTGGGCCATCATTGGTTTGCCAGCAAATTCAATGGCGTTTCGCTGGTGGCCCGATGTCGTCACGTTAACAGTGTCCCCTATCAAAAAAGTAAAAGTTGGACCCCTCTGCCAAAACATCATGCCCCCCCCACAAGTATTGAGGATTAACATCCCCTCCCCAAAGCTTCCTAGCCACGCCTATGTGGTTTTCGTCTTGTAGGTGTGACCAGAGCCGTTTGAACTCGATTTAAGTTTGAGTGCAATTGGCTTTGTGGTTGTGGGCTTCGGCTCGTATCACTTAATTATTTCCATTTCTACTAATACAAGTTTAAACTTTTACAAAAAAGCTTGGTCTACGCTTCAGGCCCTGACTGGGTGTCTAATCTCGATGCACTCACAATACAATTCAAGTAGAAATCGAGAGTACAGGTTAATTTTACCATTTGTAATAATTATTAACAATACTGATCGTCCTTTGATGTCTTTTGGGATCGTAAGACTGCCCCATGTGACTTGATTTACCAGGATCAAATCAAATGGCCAGACCCCCATAAACAAGCAAAAGTAATTAATTACAGGCTAATAGCAGAGCATGCGCAAACATTTAATGAGGGATTATTCCTGCCATACTGTAAGCTCTATAATAAATGCAGTTGAAAAATATGTAAATTTTCCCTTTAAGGGTTAAAGGTTGTGAGCGTCTTTGTCAAGAGGAGTGGAAATATTATGTTCAAATATCCACCCACGGTTGAAGAAAGTAACCAAACCACCACACTAAACCAACCTTTCCAAATAGAATTTACTGTCCTGCCAGCTAAGAGTGACAGTGAGAGCAACCTTCAGTATATGATAAAAACGGCATCTTCTAACGTGATGTGTACTGTACAAGTTAATGTTTAACATTGTACTAGCATTGTACTATATACTTAGCAAGTGTAAATAAAATATAACGTCACTGTCACTCTTGGTTGGCACGACAGTCGCTAATCAGTAAAATTTGGGCTCCAAAATCGCTAATCAGTAAAATTTGGACCCAAAAATCGCTAATCAGTAAAATTTACGCCCCAAAATCACCTGATCAGTAAAATTTACTCCTAAAAATTAGTAATCAGAAAAATTAAGACCCAAAGTTCAGTATCTGTGAAAAGAATAGCCCCAAAAATCGGTTATCAGTAACGGTTTATTGTAAAAACGAATTGGAATAACTATTTTTTCCATCGAAAAAGCATCTTTTCGATATTTGGTATTTTTTCGCCCAAAAATCGCTATCATTAAATTTTAGGCCAAAATTCGCTAATTACTAGCACTTCTCATTCCGCTATTCGGTCAAATTAACCCTAAATCCCTAATCGTTAACTTTAACATGTTTAAGGGCCAATATTCGCTAATCGCTTAATTCTATGGCCATAATTCGCTAATCAGTAATCCCCATTTACACCCTTACACATGTACATGAGATTGGGTACTACGAGCAGCCAAACGCTCAGACTAGCCTGTGCATCTGCGCAGTCTCGCCAGGGCCTTTGCTGCTCTCACACACAATGCAAATGGATGGAGGTATAGAAGTAAGTCTCCATAAGATCTACGTCAGCGTGAGCATACTAAATAAATCTTTTGCGAATATGCGATAAGTACCAAAGTGTCGTGTGCTGGCCCATATCTGGTGCTGAGGTGTTTGGTGTGTTGTGTTTGGGGACATGAGGTTGTTTGAAGCTGGAGAGGCTGATTTTGGTGTTCGTTAAGGGTGATTTGGGTGGTTTGGGTGTTTTCACGGACCATCATGTCGATGCAAATTGCCGTACTGCAAATTTAATGTTTTTTTCAAGTTGCCGTACTTCGGACTGGTAAATTGCCGTACTCAAAGCGTTTTCTGTTTTTGATAATATATCAGTCAAATCAAGATCATTACACATAAAACTTATACCGGACGTCATTTCCAATATGCTCATTATTTTGGCATTGAAAATGAGGTGGAAAATGGTTTTAAACAATGCAGAAACAAACATTTTTCGATGGGACATGCTGTTTTTAGCGGTACCAGCTGGCAGTGTTTCACGATGTTTTGTGACATACAGCAAGAATGGATCATTTTGGCGGGCACGAATAAGAGTTTGACTTCTCTAAAGATGAATTCTATTCACTTCGAAGGCGGGCGCTCATTACAAACCACTAATAAAACGTTTGACTCACCCCACTACATGCCATGTCTGTGTTGACATTCGATTCACCTGGTACCAAGTTCCGGAGTCGATGCTACACCGTGGTCAAAGGCGTAGCAAAATTTTCAAAATTTCAGTATCTGTGCTAAGCATCTTGTCCTATATGTTGTTTCCTATCCTTCCTGTTGGTCCTCAATCCATCCATCGTCGGTATTGAAGCTGTGCCTTAACATCAACAGACATACCAACAGAAAAAACAGATCAGATGCAGTTGTATGCCCTGAAGAGACTTTGAGTTAACCAGTTTACCAATTTTAAATATCCAAGAAAGATCTGCGACACGCTGTGGTTTGGGTCGGGCGTGTGTGTGTGATGGCCAGAAATGACGGCCATCGGTGAGGATAATTTGAGATTTGTGGGGTTATACAGTAAATGATGGTCTTACCCGCGTTTCTTGCCCATTTTGGCTTGGTTCTAAATTTTGGGTGGGGTAAGGGGTGGGACCTCCCTAGTCTATTGCTGAAATGAAAGTTTTATTAGTTACATAATATAATATATCTTGTGTACATGTAGTATAATCCAATTTTTCAAATAATTGTCTATCATTTAAACGAGAATTATGCGGTGGTAGTCAGCAGATGACAAAAGGCAGACTTTTTTGAATAACTGACTATCATTTAAGTGAGTGTTTGCAAAATGATGCTCTCTCTTAAGACCGCGCATCACATGGTAGGGTACGTTCAGTTCACGGTCATTCTAGGTGCTTACCAAGTGATTTTCAAGTCAATTTTAAACTATCAAGAATGTATATAATTTCTTAAAGATTAAATCCCAAACTTCAACACCCATTTTCCGATATTCAATCAGTCAAGCTCGAATCAGCACCTAGAACATTTAAAAGCTGGTAAACTTGGCCATTTAAGCAGCTATCTTGGAAATGCTACTTGCTTTTTATTGGTTCATTTTAAGTGTCAGTTCTCTTAGGCTAGCGAGTCATGTAACGCCTAAGTAGGTCAATCTGTTTTTTGATGATTTTTTGCTCAAAAATCTATCTTTGTTCTTTATGAGCTAACCTTAGCCGAAGGCTCAAGGTGAGGTATTGTGATTGGTTTACATCCGGCGTGCGTTTGTCGAACCTTTTATTTAGCTCACCAGAGCCGAAGGCATGGGGTGAGCTTATAGGATGGGATGCAAACCGGCGTGCGTCCGTCCTTCCGTGGGTCCACACTTTCAAACATGAATATCTCTGAGACCAGCTCAACCGAAACATATGTTGTGGGTACTCAAAAGAACCGTCTCAATGAGACGGTTCTTTTGGGCACCCAAAACATATGTTCAAAACTGATGGGTAAGAAAATATTCACCATTTAAAAATTGCGTTTATCTATACCTATGCCCCGGAATTACTCTACATTCACGCTAGAGAACCTCTGTACTCGAACAGCGCAGTCATCGCGTGGTGGTCACAGTCGACGGGTGGAAAAAATGGCGTGTTTATGTGCACCTTGCTGTTGAAAAACGTAATAAATTTCTTCATATTTTACTTCTGAGAGTATTTTTTGCTGATTATTGTCAGTAATATATCCAGCTTTGTATCTGCGTAACAATACATGTGTGGGTTAAGCGATAGTCAATACAGCGCCTTATTTATACAAAGAAGGTGATTTTTCTCCAAAAAAGGATGAAAGATTTTTTTTTGTTTATATTCTGAAATTTATGCTTACTTTAGATAAAACGCTAAGTACCATGGCTTTAATGTGCAAAAGTTTGAAATCTGTGGGTAGAGCATTTTGAAAGTTATTCAAGTTTTTAATACTGTACGTACATTTCTCTATATCGGGTGCTCTGGCCCAATGATCAGGTGCTCCTGTACACAGTCGTCTGGATTAGATAAAAGAGAACTGTACGCATATGTCGCGGGTTGTCCATGCTATATTTGAGCCAGCACATTTGTTTTGGGGTACGTGTTGCATTTTCGACCAACGAAAACCCAGGCAGACTCACATCGGACTTATATACTAATATACACAAAGTATGGATGAAGATAAAGACTCGAAACAAAATTTGGACCTCTATAGTCCAACTAGATGCGTCGACAGTCATGAACTGACCAACGCAACGACACCTTAGCAGGTGACATGTCCCCATTAACAAATTCTGACGTGGTTAATCTTCCAATCGAATCCATGGCCAGTGGATTTAACTCGTTGCATGCTGGGATATTTTCTATGCTCTTTGTTATCTGCTGATTTTACCTGATCTGGGTCCAAACTGTTTACTAAGATTATCAGCAGGCGGCACTTGTACATGTATATAAAGAGTATGGTCAGGCGCCCTTATCCACTAGCTCCCCGGACAGTTAAAATCACTTTCATGATATAGACCAATTCGCGCCGATTCGACACGGGGTAACAAGTCAAGAGCTCTTTGAAATTGTAGGCATAGTTTCCAGTATCTCACTTCTGGAAAACAGAACAAACCTTATGTAGCTCCATGCGCGTCAGGACGCGTTGAACTAAATATTTTCGCATTTTGGTAAATGTTTGGCATTCCATTGCTAAATTACAGCCACAAAGCGATCACGGTCCACAAAGAGGGGGGGAGGGTACTCTGATACTGTTTGATACATGCGTAGGCTCGGGGCATTTTTTGTTTAAATTTTTGAATTACATTATTTATTTATTTATTTATTTATTAATTTTTTTTTTTTTTTGGGGGGGGGGGGGGGGGGGGAGCAGAAATATTAATATTTTGGGGGGTATGAAGATTTTGTGGATATTTTTTTTTTTTGGGGGGGGGGGGGGGGTCACGACAAAATTGGACTAGTTTTAGGTGTCTCTTCTATCTATTTTAGGGTCTTTTCTTAAGGTAAATGTACAGAATGAGAATATTTTTGCGTGGCAATAATTTAAAATATTATTTTTGGTGCTTTATATTCCCGATTTTTTTTTTGGCGGCAAACGGTAGATGCTGGGCCCAATCCTACGTACGAAGAAAAGGTGAGAGTACCCCCCCCCCCCCCCCCTCCCACCACACACACTCACCCTGGGTCACAGTCTATGATGAGAAGTTGCTAGCTAAGTGATCTGTGATTGCGGATTGAGTTATTTCAGGCGATTTTATAGAGGATGCTACTTGTTAATCATACATGTATTAAATCTGAACATACTGCGGGAGTTCGGCTTATTCTACATTTTGGAGCTCCTAATGGTCCGTGATCGTAGTAAAATTATGAGTTAATCCCACAATAGTTTTCAACCCCGTAAGGCCAAACTACCCACACCATAATCTAATATTCACACGCAGAACCGGCTTCATCCCCATTATGTTTTGGCAATGTATCAGCGGATGGACAACGCCAAATATCTCTCCAAATTTTTCGGAGGATAAAATAAACAAGAACATTAAACAATGAACTTTAAAACGCATTACATTTTTTTTCCTTTTTCAGTATAAATTGGTAAGCACACGAGATCTTGGTGTGAAGTTATATTTAATGCATGCATGTATAGCTGTCTAATGAGAATAGACCTGTATTCGGGATAAAAATTGTATCTTCATACCTGCTTTGAGTATGCGAGCAGCGAATGCTCGGATACACAGGCTCGCATGAGCCTCGGTTGTTCGTCCAAAATCTCCTGTGCTGTCTTAGTGCCAGAAGAACTTGTTATTAACCTGCGAATACCCAGTATGCACGTCGTAAAATCGGGCCACTATCGGCCCGCAAGCAAACCGCCATCCGAACGGCGTTTCGCTGGCGGGCCGATAGTGGCCCGAGATTGGATACTGGCTGGGCATATCATCTGCCGAGGTCGACCGTTAAATAGTTTTGCTGTCAGTAGAGCGGCAAACAGTATTGACCCAGATCAGACTGAGCCTACACGGTTTGCAAAAATATTTCTAAAATGTTCCAAGACAAGTTTTATTGTGATAAGCGTTTTTTCGGCCTTAGGGGTTTTGTTTATTTCCAAAATGTAATGCTTTTCTCTGAAAAATGCGCAGACCCTGATGAAAAGTTGTATTATGCAACTCATCGCGGCCTTCACTGTTTGCCAAAGTGCCTCTTTTAGGAGAAAGTACAAAGGGTAAACAAAATTACTTTAGCTTGCTGATGACTGCAAAAGTGGTCGTAAGTTACATCATATACCCAACACGTATCATCGTGTTCCAAATAAGCAACGTTTTTGTCTTAACTCTTTGCATGCTGAGCAACGTTTTTTTTGTCCTAAACATTGCTTAAATTTTACGGACCTTTCTCCTTCGGGTCCTGCCAGACGTTTTGCTGAGCCTGATCTTGGTCTAAACTGTTTGTATGATCATTCTCAGACATGTTCATTTTAAAATGCTTCCAGAAATACATTTTAAACGTTTTACATGCTGATTCTTTTTTTCCGCATATTGTTTTGTCATCATAACCAGATTACAGCTATATCGAGCCAACATCCCATCACGGGCCAGCGAAACGCCAGTTGCCCGATTTCTAATATAATGGGTACTTACTGGGTACAGGCTCGAACAGTTTGGATCCAGATCAGGCTCCAAGTTTTTTGTCAAAAATAGTGAGTATGATCAGAAAATACCACAATCACAAACCGAAGACAAACCCATGGCACCGCGAGGAAGAGCTACACAACCATCACGAGACACCAGGAAGACAAACTAAGCAAAGCAACCAGCTCTTTCTTCAGATCCAGACCGTGTTGACATTTCAAGCTTTCGTTCGACCATCCGTTTATTCGCAGATCGGCCATTTATTGGCCTCTTTTTTATTCTACGTGGTAAGCATATGGCTAAATATGAAATCCACATAATGGAGTCCCTCCCAGGGGTTTTGGGAAACAGGCGAAAGACATTTATTCCAGGGGAACAGGGAACAAAGGTCAAATTTTGAGTGGAACAGGGTACAAAGGCAATATTAAAGAACATGGAACATAAGAAAACAATTTTCGATTCTTGGGGAACAGGGAAACAAGCCTATTTATTTCAGGGGAACAAGGGAACGGTTATCCCCCTAGGAGGGTCTCATAAGCGTTCAAATTTTCAAACCATCCACCAGTTTGTGTGTCTGTTCATCCGTCTGTCAACACGTCATATTAAATTAATTGTCCTTTGCATAATCTTCAAACATACACTGTAATGTGTGACCCCATACCATGATCAACACCACATTTGCAGAAAAGTATGCAGCAGAGATATATGAAGTGTCATTGTTGTCCTGGGCATACTCCTTAAGCACGCACTTTGCCATGAAAAATCGCATGTTTCATTGATTTTTATGATTCTGTAAAGCGCATATATCTTTTTTTTATGAAATCCGTAAAATGGTAACCTTGATCTTTGTATCCCTCGCCAGTGACCCTGGTTATTTTATGCACTAAAATGCATGTCTTGTCCAGCAGTGATAAATTAAGTAGCAAACCTTGCAATGGTTATAAGAGAGTGTGGTACAGCTTGTTTTATGTATTGGCATTGCTTTGAAATTGTTGCCGAGACGGTTTGGCATCGCTGGAGACAAATAAACAGCAGTTCAATCGGTCTGGCTTTGTTAAAACCGCTCGTGCTCCCATCGACTGCGTCCAGATACAGCTTGACGAATGCGTACAAAGTAAATATTTAGGCACTCGACATATGGGACAGTCCACTTGACTACTCAAAATTTGCGTACAGAAGAAAAATGGCTTGCCACTTCGCAAATAATAAACAGAACCATTTCAAACTTTCTATTCCTCCACTTATACGTATTCTTTATTATTTGATGACATAACATGATAATTGATGACTTTAATGGCACATTTATTAGTCATTGAACACATTTCAGGCACATAAAATCCCATTGACTAACCAGAAACTGACTGGTACTCTGCTGGTTTTAAAATTTAAAGGCTCTTATTGGGCCAGAATGGACTACAATACCTTAGCAACAATTCCAAATGAAAAAAACATCGTGAAAATTAAAAGTTGTAAAGAATTGGCTCATAGAATGGATCACAGTAAACCAAAAAAGTATATTTTGTGCACCCGTCGACTGCGAACACCACGCGATGACTGCGCTGTTCGAGTACAGAGGTTCTCTAGCGTGTACATTGCAATAGTCTCTCTCCTGCTACAGTCACTGCCGAGGCCACAGAAGATTTTAGGACTCTCACAGAGCTTCAGATAAGGGTTTGGGTCGATTGGGTATTTATGCAACCTGGTTATCCTCAATTACGTATTGCAAAAACACTCGCATTATATTAAACCAGGGCCTGAGGTTATAAAGAAATTTCATGCTAAGCTCAACTGAGCATGAAATTTCAACAGCTCAAAAACCAAAAATGCTGAAAAATCAAATTTTTTAATTTCAAACTCTCAGATGTAATATGCTCATAAATGTTAAAATGCCTACAATTGTTGGTATTTTAACATTTATGAACATGATAAAATGCAGGAAAAAAGTATTATAGCCTTGATACCAGGGATCAAGCTAGGGGAGACCTGGGGAGAAATAGTCTGTCAACCTAGGACCGATTCATCCACCTTTCAAAGAACCTCAAAGAGGAGACTTCTGCATAGATAACCTGTCAAAAATGTCTTGAGTACAAAGAAACCTGTGTAAATCCGCCGCTCAAAAATAGACAAAACAAAGATCTTAATGACAAATGGTAGTTTAATGAAGGTCGAAAGTACATGTATTGCAGAATGCTCCCCTTGGAGCATTCTGCAATACTTTTGACCTGCATTAATGGATAACAGGTCTTGGAAACTGATTTTTGGTCTTCTTGAGAGTGACCATTTTACACAGGTTTTACTATAATGGTATGCATGCGTCAGATACATGTAGTCACTTTGTAAGTTTGTCTAGTATTGAAAGTGATCTTTTTATCAATTTATTTCAGCTTCAGTGTAGTTCATGAAAAATTAACAGAGAGATATGGCAGACACAACCAATGGTGCAACTAAAACTCCCATGGTCATTGAAGGCTATCAAGTATATAGCAGTGATGGTAAGTCCCAACTCCAAGATGTTTAACCCTTGTCCTGCTCAACCCGAATTCAGTGAATATCCTGAGTAGCTGGCCTGAAGAAGCCAGCTGATCTGGATCTACATTGTTTTCCATGCAGCCTCTTAATTCATCGGTATATATGGAATCATGAACATTTTTGATGATTTGCACAATCAAACTTGTGATTAAGACTCATAAAATACATGTAGCCCAGGCCTTTAGTTAAGAGTGCGTACCAGAAAAATATTTTTCTTATATTTCAACCAAAACATACGTTGTGAGTTCTGAAAAGAACTCTCAATTAGACGGTTCTTTTTAGCACCCAAAACATATGCAAAAAATATGGGTAAGAAAATATTAACAATTTTACACTGAAAATTTTTGTTTATCTAAACATATGATAGCCATACATTCTTTGCATGATTTAACTCTTTACTTGCTAGTGGCAACTTTTGTTGGCTGCTGATAACCTTTGCAAACAGTTTGGACCCAGATCAGGACCAACAGAATCCTGATCTGGTTCCAAACTGACACTCCCATAATGTTTCTGAAACCTTTTTTTTTTGAAAAAGTTAATTTTGGAAAAAGTCAGCAGAGTCGACAACGAAAGCCTGAAAATTTACCCAGCATATGAAGAGTTAAGGGGTCTTTAGACGGCATGATTTAGTCAGCCTGACAAAATCACATAATTTTTCTGTTCACACAACATTACATGACGTGTGATTTCTTTTCAGCGTTGAATACCCTTTCTGTTTTACCTTTCAGCCAAAAAGTATCATGAAATGCCACAATCACACACTGCAGACAAAACCCATTGCACCGAGAGGAAGAGAAACAGAACACCAACAGTCACACATTACATAAAAAGGCAATTCAAGTAAAGCAAACCAGCTCTCTTCTCTCATCGAGATAAACAACACTAAGTACTGCACAACAAAACAACGACCAAACACAAAATCCCCACAAAATAATTGGAGCAACACTAAACAATGAATCAACAACAATAATAGCAGCCAAAGCCACTGGGGGGGGGGGGGGGGGGAGGGGGTGGGCTTAGATTAATTTTACTGGCCAAGGGTATTTGTATGGATGCACTAGATTTAACATTTTAAGGTCACTTATCTCTTCACTCTATAATGACACCTTTGAAATATCATGTATTTGAAATATCACGGAAAATGGAGTATTTGCTCTTGGAGCAAAAATTTGACCTTTTGATGGGGTCATTAGGTCATAATTCAACTTTTTCAGAACTTGTTCATGTTGCATATCAAATTCAAGGGAATCAAGATTGCAGCAACATAGCAAATATTTTGCCCACAGACCCCCCTAACCATCACCCCGACTCTGGGGATGGGGTCAATAGGTCAAAATTCAACTTTGTCAGAACATGGTCCTGTTGCATATCAAATTAAAGAGAATCACGAAATGCAGCAGCATGGTAGCAAATATTTTGCCCACAGACCCCTACCAACTTGCTCCCTGACCCTAGGGATTGGGGTTAAAAGGTCAAAATTCAACTTTTTTTGAGAACATGGTCATGTTGCATATCAAATTAAAAGAGAATCACAAATGCAGCAACATGGTATCAAATATTTTGCCAGTGGGCCCCCTAACACCCCCGACCCTGGGGATGGGGTCATAAGGTCCAAAAACTTTCAGAACATGGTCATGTTGCATATCAAATTAAAGAGAATCACAATTGCAGCAACATGGTAGCAAATATTTTGTCTGCAGATCCCCCAGATATTTCGATAAATATGCCTTGTTTGACACCCATTCTGGCAGGCGACTCATCCGATTCTCGGAATTCTAGTTATTTGATAAGAATCATATCTTTAAAACTAGGGTATGGTTATAGTGTAAAAGTTGCGTTATTACTGACGTTAAGTATATTATCAGGCCTTCAGATTTATGGTGGGCCCGGGTCATTGTCCCATGATTTCAAAATATGGCCCATCACTCTCCAAGGCAGTGGACCCATCCATTTTAGTTGTGAAAAAAATCTCACTTTAATGAAAATATTCATCTTACAGTGAGTCTACAAACTCCACAAAACAGAAAGTACATGCAGGTTGTCAATACAGTAAAACATGTCTTAAGCAGCCACTCATAAAAAGACAAAACAAAGAGCTTAATAACAAATGGTAGCTTAATGAAGGTCGAAAGGATTGCAGAATGCTCTCTTTGGAGCATTCTGCAATACTTTTGACCTGCATTAAGCGATATTTGGTCTTTTTCGAGTAGCCACTTAAGACAGGTTTTACTGTATAATCAGCAGTCAATATACATATATGCATAACAGTGTCTGTGTCAGTGTGTAGGTAAAGTATGCTACCCAAATGTCAACTGTGTTTAGTTTGATATGCTTGGGCCCATTATTTAGAAAATGACCCACCATTTTATGCTCCATGGGTCACTTCGGCCCACCAATCTTGAAAAATCTGAAGCCCTGTATTATACAGATTCTCACAAAAGTCAGTTATTTGTGAAAAGTTATCTCTCAATGGTGCTTAATTCTATGAATGAATATTACAAGATTAATTCACCACCACACACAGTTTTGTAGATAAAAAGTCATGATAGATTGCAAAAGTATTATCTTTTTATTCCGATTCAACTGAAAAGTCTGTAGATACTCAATAAGTATCTTAACATGTACTCATGCACGGATCCAGACGGTTTTTTTATGATGAGGGGAGGTAGGATCCAAATACCAATATAAGCAGGCAATCATCGGCCTGCCAGCGAAACACCATTTAAATGGCGTTTTGCTTGTGTGCCGATGTTGGCCCAACATTGAATGCTAGCTTGGTAGCTTTGTGATTTTTCAGGGGATCAGGACCAGTATTGCTAAGAAACCCTATATTTTTGTGATTTTTCAGGGGGGTGGGTCCGAACTCCCTGTTCTCCATCTGGATCCCCACATGTGTACTAATATTTGTAATGTAATGTACTTGTATACTGTTCTTGTATTAACAGGAGTTGAAGTAAAGCAGGAGCCAGTAGACCATGGCTACCCTGATAGTACCTCCACAGTAAGTAGCTCCAGATAATTCAGGAAAGTAAGAACTAAGAAAGAGGGCAAAGATCAAGAATCAATACAATCAAGCACCACACCTGACCCAGGATACCAATGGGAAAGTGACAATGTCACAATTAATCATCACAAACGAGAGCCAAGAGGTCAGCTCTTTCCCAGCAGGTGACCACAAGGCATTCTTTCAATACTAAGTACAGTAAAACCTGTGTAAAACGGCCACTCTCAAAAAGATCAAAAATGGTTTTAAAGACTGATTATTGCTTAATGAATGTCAAAAGTTTTGCAGAATGCTCCAAAGGGAGCTTAATGAAGGTCAAAGGTTTTGCAGAATGCTCCAAAGGGAGCATTCTGCACTACTTTCTATCTTCATTAAAGCTGCATACTCTGTAACTATGAACATTTTCCGGAAAATTTTCTTTTCTTTTGAAATCATTTGTAAAAGTAGAATTAAGCTATGTTTTCACAATGAAAATGTTCAGTACAGCTGAAAACTGCATGGAAAAGTGAATTATCTTATCAAATAGGTGTATTTTTCTCTTGTTGGTAATTATTTGCGTCCCTCCAATAATTATAGACCGTTGAATTTTTACATAAATGCAGCTGTTTTGATAGTGATAACTTGCTAAGATTTACGAAAATGGTAAAATGTTTACCTGAATTTGAGTATTTTTACTGCGTTCTTGAAAAATAAAAACATTATTTTTAAAATTAGAAGATCAAAAGTTACAGACTATGCAGCTTTAAGCCACCAGTTGTCATTAAGATCTTTGTTTTGTCTGTTTTTGAGTGGCCGTTTTACATGTTACTGTAGCATATCTCAGCCAAAATATTTATTGTGGGTACATTCTTGAAGAATGCATTGCAAGGTTGAAGGTATGGAAAGAGGGTATGGAACGCAAGGGACTGAGAGTCAACATGAAGAAGACAAAGCTCATGGTCTGGGGACCGGGGCTTGACCTTCTTCGCGACTCTGGAGCATTCCCCTGTGCAGTCTGTCGGAATGGTGTTGGTGTGAACTCTATCCAGTGCTCTCAGTGCATGTATTGGGTGCACAAGAAGTGCAGTGGTGTTAGAGGAAGATTGGCTGAGGATCCAGACTATGCTTGTCCAAGATGCTGTGATCAGGCTCGACCGATTGACAATAGACCTGTCACACAGGTAGATGTGGATGGAACGCAACTCGACGTGGAATCCAACTTTTGCTACCTTGGAGACATGCTGTGTGCTGGCGGAGGATGCAAGCTTGCCATCGTCACCAGATGTAGTACTGCCTGGGGAAAGTTTAAAAGGCTTCTTCCTATTCTGACATCCAAGCATGTGTCCCTAAGGACCCGCGGGAAGGTCTTCAACGCCTGTGAACGTTCTGCCCTATTACATGGTAGTGAAACCTGGGCACCTACTGCGCCAGACTTGCAGCGGCTTCGCCGGAACGACAGATCAATGGTCCGCTGGATATGTGGAGTCAGAGATGATGACGAAGTGTCCTCGGACTCACTCTGTGCAATGTTAGGAGTGCAGGAGGTGACAGCAGCTCTCCGCACTAGGCGTTTGAGATGGTATGGACATGTTGCACGCTGCTCTTCATGCATAAACTCCATCACAAGTATGACGATTCCTAGCCCCAGAAGAAGAGGGAGACCTAAAAAGACCTGGTCTGAATGTGTTAAGACTGACATGAAAATGTGCAGCCTTGGCAGCATCGATCCACTGAACAGAGAGGCGTGGGGATTGGGTGTTAGACACTCTAGCCACCTGCTGCCTACCCCAGTACCTGGGACACCCGCAGCAGTAGAAAAATAAACTCAGGATCAAGTCAAGTCAAAGACAGTAGATATTCTAAAATAATGCTTGCCAGATTTTTTTTCCTTGGCCCAATTCATATCTCCCTGTATGTATGTCAGGTTTATTATGTACGAATGAGCTTAGTTTTGTCAATTCTTGCATTAGGAAAAATAGTTGGTAGCATGTGTAGTCATCCTAAATTGTAATTGAGTATTCTGGTAACCTAAAAGATTTTATCAACAGGTTGAGTAAAGTTTTCATTTTTCCATAATATACTGTTGCAATGCCTGTAGCATCTTTCTTTCTACTGCATTTATGCAGATATTATACACCTCAGTGCACAAGTCAAACTGGTTGACTTGGAACATTACAGGTAATAGTCAAAAGTAATTGACAGCACACTTCCTTGGATGAAACAATGAAATCTTCTCAACCCGAATTTTATACAAACGCATCACTTTCGTCTCAAGTTTTATGCTGCAAACATAATATTTACATGTATTTAGGTGAATACTCGACGAAAATTTGACTTTCTGTGAAATAAAATTTGGGTCACAAAAAATACCCCCATCCCCCAAACCCGAGAGTCCTGGCATAATTATACAATATTTTCAAAATATTTTTATTTTGCTAGGTGCACTAAATGTAAGCGTTTGATTAAAGCACAAAACTATAGTTGTCAGTTATGAATTATTCTAGCCACAGGCTGTCAAAATTTGGGCAGATTGAATAGGAAACTGTCCGAGGTCCTTTAAATTTAATATTTGGCCTTTTGACCCCACCTCAAGGTCACCAGTTTGACCATAGGGTGAAAAAGTTTCTTATATTGTGTTATACTTATCAACCCCTTCCATTCGATATGACCATATTCGGAAAAATTAGATTTTTGATGCACAACACCCCCTGGGGCATGACCCAGGCTACAGAATGAAAATCCCATTCAACAGTGCTTGCACTAACTTTTTGAAACAGGAAGTCATGACTTCCACCCTTTGAGATTTGGAAGTCACAGGCCTAATTTGTGGAAGTCAAATTGTGTGTGCGCCGTGCAGTGCCAAAAATGCTACTCTTTTTTTAAACATAATGTTGTTTGCAATGCTTAGTTTCATGTACACAGGTTTTTTGTATGTATTTTTAAACATGTTTATGTTCAACTCTGTAAATTAATGTTTAAGTTGAAACTGATGAAATATATTTTATTGTGTCCTTCTGATATCTATTCAATGATCCAAAGTTTGCAAACAGGTATGAGCAAAAACAGTGTGGACCCATATCAGACTGCCCCTAAAGGATAAGGGTCATTAATTGACTATTCCTATGCAATATGTTTCAGTTTTTCTTGTTCAAAGATAAGTGTTTCAGCAATGTGTCTATCATCCAATGCCTCAAGATTGTGAACACTGATCAGTTCATTCTATTAGAAGTCTGATATGGCCCCACAATTTTGGGGTCCTGGACAAAAATAGCTGACAGTCTTACAAATTCTATTGCAAATGTGGCAAAACATCTCCATAAGGGTTGGGCTGTCCATTGGTTTCTGAAAATTTCAGCATAGGTTCTCCTTGCCAAAGCTCTTTCAGACTGTTTTATGTTCTTGCTTTTTTTTTTGGGGGGGGGGGGAGGGGTCCTGTAAAAAGTGTAGGGTAAAACAGAGAGAACATGCAAGTTTGGCAAGCTTTCCCTTATGATTTAAAGAAATCTTTCTTGCGCTGTAATATGGGTAGAATTTATTTTAATACAACTCAAAATACCTGCTTTGACTCAAGGCCTATTGGCTTTTGCATATTTCTTTTAAAAGCTCAACTTGTTTTTAAAAAATCTGCAAATTTTAATAACTCACAAAAATATTTCAGTTAAATTTGGTAGCTCTGTATGAGGTTAAAAGACCTTGCCTTTATTGCTTAAAGGTATCTTGATTATGATATTTAAAACTCAGGTTCCTAAATGCAACTGTCTCATTATTTTCTTCGTAATGCGGGCCTAGTGGGTGGGGTAAGTACGGAGATTTATAGTTTCTAATGTTTCTCAGATTTTTGCATTTGATTCCGATAGAAAAACATCATGCCTACTGCAGAAATGTAAAATTTTGTATTCACCATATCTACATTAATTGCTGGTTCCCGCTTTACAGGTGGTCAGTAATGGAAAAACAGGTAACCAGTACCCCCCCCAATACCTGGAAATGGGGGGGGGTTCTGGTTACCTGTATTTACATTACTTACCACCTGTAGACAGGGAACCAGCAATTAATGTAGATATGGTGAATATAAACATTGTTTTCTCGTTTTTCAAACAAAAAATTAAACAGATATTGGAATAATATTTGTAAGGAAATGCAACAAAATTTTTGACAGAAAAAAACGGATCGGTTTCCCGACACAGATCTATTTTTTCTAAAATATTACTCATGTGGCCGTTGCAATAATTATTTAACACCTGTCAACTAAATCTGCACAGCAGGCAGTGGGCGGTCTGATGTTGTCCTGAGCGCCCATTGGTCAATTACTGAATGAATTCTTTATCAAGTGTTACTGCCGTTACACACACTTGACTTTCTGAAGTCGGCAGCGAGATCAAACGGCCAAATTCTCAATACTGATATATACGTCACGGCTATTGCCGACGGGCGTACAAGATTTTATGGGGAAGTCAGAGTACGTCCGATCTTCGGATTTTCGGCGTACGGAAGCCAATTTCAGACGTAAAAACGCCCAAAACGTCCACTAGTGCAAGCGCTGATTCAATATGTTTTATATCTTTTATTTGTGAGAACACACCCAACACCCCCTGGGGCATGGCCCAGGCTACAGAATGAATATCCCATTCGATATGTTTTATATCTTTTATTTGTGAGAACACCCACAAAGTTTAGTATAAACATCTTTGAAATTGACTTTGTAATTGAAATTTAATGATATTTGACCTTTTGACCCCTCCCCAGGGCTCCCAGTGTAGGGGTCAAAAAAAGAAAGTGCTGTTGCATGCCCCATTAATTGGCGTACTGATTACAATAAGTTGTTTGTTGTAGAATGATGTATCTGGTGAAGCAGCTAGTCAGAAGATTAGAGATATACTCAAAGGTAATTATATATCAGGACATGGTTCCATTAGCCTTACAACAAATTAGTAGCTAATACACTATTGAAATCCTATTATATCAACATATAAGTTAATGACGACGTTAAAGTGGGTTATATGAAAGGCAGGGCTCACCCTGCCATTAGCCATTTGCTACTAAAAATGTAGAGTGGCTACAATTATAAAACCTTGGCTTAATGTACACTCTAGGTGGCTCAAAAATTATACATTCGCGAAAAAGTGTATTTTGATCAGCTTTTGGATTTTCCAATATTGCTTTTATTATTCCTCACACTTTATTATTGTGCCATATTTAACTCTTTGGATGCTACCATCAGGGTGTCAAACATTTTGGACCCAGATCAGGCCCGACATTATGTCGGGCCTGTTCTGGTCCAAACTGTTTGCAAAAGTTATCAACAGATTACATAAGTCACTGCTAGCGGGCAGAGTCAACTTGTTGATAATACTTTCTGGCTAAAGTCAATTTCATTTTGCTCTCATTTTTTTCCATTTTATCTAAAGTGTTGGCTACAACAAATTCTGAGCCAGGGTAAGCCTTGAAAGGTTCAAGTCAATGTTAGTTAATCATGTGCAAATGATAATCCTTCTCATTTAAATTTAACATTTCAGAAGTACCATGAACTTTTTTTTTAATTGCCTTATGAATTTTTTTTGTACCATTGAAAAGATAATTCAATTTTCTAAATTTATATATATATAAATTCTCAAATTTTATCAATAACCTTTTATTGGGATGGTGTTGTACCATCTTTTGCTTATCCATTAGTTATTGATAGGGAAATTAGCCTATACGATAAATATATATATATATATATATATATATATATATATATATATATATATATATATATATATATATATATATATATATATATATATATATATATATATATATATATATATATATATATATATATATATATATATACTGTTTTTTGATTTATATCCTTTTATATTTATTTCTCAAATCAATTTAGCATCCTTTACTACACTGTTTTTTGATTTATATCCTTTTATATATATATATATATATATATATATATATATATATATATATATATATATATATATATATATATATATATATATATATATATATATATATATATATAATCGGATTTTTGATTAACGTGCAGGTGCAGGGGCATCATCCACATCAGTGGGCCCCTTTCCAGGTAACTGGCTGGCTGCACGCATAGCAGATCTCACACCTGATCTCCAGGTGCTCCTTTCTTGAGGGTCAACTGTGGTGAGCTTCCACTCACGGCAGTCTTTCTCTGTCAGTTTCTTCCATGTTTGCTTGGGCCTCCCTGCCCCCCGCTTGCCGTCAATCTGCATATCATATGCTGTTCTGATTGCACCACTCGAACGCGCCACATGCCCAAACCAGCGAAGCCTTCTCTCTCTCAAAATGAGGTCGAGGTCCTCAAGCTGAAGCTTTGCCAGTAGCTCGCTTGACCTTACCCTGGCCACATCCTCTGGCTTGATACTGCAGATCTGTCTGATCATGGCCCTATCATTGCGTTGCAAGCGCTGCAGGTTCGTCTTGGTAAGTGGCCAAGTTTCACTGGCATGGAGCATGGCGCTCCGCACGCAAGAGCTGTACACATGGCCACGGGTCTTGTAAGAGAGGTGGCGGGATGTGAGAACTGGTAGTAGCTCCCTGAACTTCTTCCAGGCGGTTTTCACACGAGTAGTGACCGCCATTTCACAGCCTCCACCAGCAGAAAGCATGTCACCTAGGTAGTAGAAGGAAGCTACCACCTCAAGCTTATCAGGTCCGACCTGGACCTCACTCTGTGGTCTGCCGTCAATAGGGCGAGCATTTCCCATGCACCGTGCACACCTATAATCAGGATTTGGTGTCAGTCTTTGTAGCCCACTGCATTTCTTATGCACCCAAAGTTTGCAGCCATTGCAGTAGATGCTGTTGTTGCCTACTCCTGTACGACAGACAGCGCATGGGTATTCGCCTGAACTCTGCAAGAGGTCCAGGCCTGTACCACAGATCATGACTTTTGTCTTTCCTGCATTCACCCTCAATCCCTTCTTCTCCATGGCTTCTTTCCATATCAAGAACCTCCTGACACATTCCTCTAGGGAGTCAGCAATGATGACAAGATCATCTGCATATAGGTCCTCCCAGGGAACACCAGCCCGAAACTCACGTGACAAGGCCTCCAGCACAATGATGAAGAGCAAGGGACTGAGTACGGATCCCTGATGGACCCCGACCTTCACCTCAAACTCTTTGCTGAAATCCTCGCCAACACGAACCCGGCTTCGTGCATTAGCGTACATTCCCTGGACTAACCGCACAATCCATTCCTCAACGCCTAGCTTTCTCAGGGCCCACCAGATAACCTTCCGAGGGACACGGTCAAATGCTTTCTCTAGGTCCACGAAGGCCATATAAAGCCTCTTGTTCACTGCTAGGTATTTCTCCTGCAGCTGCCGGACCACAAAGATTGCATCTGTAGTGCCTCTTCCTGGGACAAAGCCAAACTGGGAGTCGTCAATAGACACCACCTGTCTTATGAGACCATCGACAATCCTCTCTAGGATCTTCATGGCCTGCTCAGTCAGCTTGAGGCCTCGATAGTTGCCTCTATCCAAAGCATCACCCTTGCCCTTGTAAAGGCAGACAATGAAACTTTCCTCCCAGTCAGTTGGGACCTTGCCGTCACGGATAATCGCAGTAGCAAGATCTCGGATCATGGTGGCCCCTGTATCACCTGCTGCCTTGATCATCTCCACCACTATGCCTGATGGACCTGCAGCTTTGCCCGACTTCATCTTTGAGATGGCCTTCTTCACCATGTCAATAGTGATTGGGATAGGCGGGCCTTCTAACGGAGGTTCATTGGACAGGTGATCAGGGTCCCAATCAAATTCAACGTTGAGAAGCCTTTCATAATGTTCAGCCCATGCATTCTGCTTTGCCTCCTCGCTCATTGACATTTCCCCAGTGTCATTCTTCACTGGCTTGTCGCCTACAACATCAACATTCTCTTTCCTCATCTGGTTGGCGAGGCGGAAGATATCAGACGACTTGTGGTCAATGCCCTCATAGACCACCTTGTCTGCTTTGTGGCGTGCATGGTGCACCACACGTCTGGAGATGCGCTTGGCAGTGTTATATGATGCTCGTGTGCATTTGCCAGCCTTCCATGCTTTGAAAGCTTGGCGCTTGGCTGTGATGGCATCATCTACTTCCTTATTCCACCACCAAGTTTCACGTCGCCATCGATGGGGCTTTGTTGTGCCGCACACCTCCTGTTGTCTTCAGCAAACCTGTCTTGAGTTTCGCCCAGATTTCCTCAGTAGTAGTAGCTGCTTCAGTTTCCACAGCGGGCACATGTGCCTTGAAGACTTCCTGGAATCGGCTACAGGTTTGAGGACGTGGGGTGAATTTGCGCTTGATTTGGGGCGGCATATCAATCATCATGTCGCACACAAGGAGCTGATGCTGCAGAGCAACCTCCTCTCCAGGAATCACCTTCACATCCATGACAAGTTTGCGCAGGCTCTTTCGAAATAACATGAAGTCTATCTGGGTTGCTGTATTACCGGACCTGTATGTGATGAGGTGACTGTCACGTTTCTTGAAACATGTGTTACCGAGGAACAGGTCATATGCTAGTGCATATTCAAGGATCCTCTCACCCTCACTATCACTATGTTCTAAAATTTCGAACACTAAAAAATAATTATTTTTTCCACTGTTGGTAATTTTAGAAATTACGTTTCAGAAAAAGTGCTAGTGTTTGTAATTATAGAATGTTGTCAATTTCCCATTTTTAGATGGTGATGTTCCTCGTTCTACATCCTATGGAGTCTATATCTCTCAACTCATTCGTTTTGCGAGAGCATCTAGCTATGTTGCTGACTTCAACACTCGCAATAAATTGTTAACTCAGAAACTTCTTAAACAAGGCTATCGGTATCATAAACTTCGCAAAACATTTTCAAATTTTATAGACGACACTATGATTTGATTTCTAAATTCCAAGTTGGACTTAAATCTCTCTTGCGCAAAGGACTTTCGGAACCTGATTTCTATGGTGACTTGGTGTATAAATTGAAGAAGATTGTTGGCTCTAATAATTTTTCAGCACAGTTTATTAAAATAATTTCTCATTATAAAAAGATTGGCTATAACATTAATGTATTGCAACAGACTGCATGCTTGGTAGTCAACCCAATCACGGTTGGCAACTTTGCTTTCCTCTTTAATTGTACGCCGGTGGGTCGGACTTCAGACTCTATGATGGTTCCGACTTAAAGACTTATCTATTGATGAGATGGTAGGGGCCTGATGCTTTGGCTGTTTGTCGGGCCCACCGGGGTTTACCTGTTGGATTTCTTTTGCTCCGGTATTCAGTTTAATTTACTGTTGAGTCCTTATCCTTGCTTTATCTCCTTGCTATATCTTGATTTATATGTTTTAGGAGATGATGCATTGATAAGTTAGGGGTCTTTCATGCAAACCAAATATCTATGTGTCTTGATCCACATCTGAATTAAGGGTGAGGTTGGCGCCGTTAAACCGGTTTAAGCCCTCCAGTAAAATATTTTACTGACCGTTCCAAGGCGGTACTTCTTTTGTGGATCTTTTATGTTTTTGTTCTGTCTTGTGTTTGCTATGTCTTTGTGTGCGTCTGTTTATATGTGCTTTGTGGTCAGCTGCTGGGAAAGGGCTGACCTCTTGGCTCTGTTTGGGGTGTCTTCTGTGAGTTTGTCACTTTCCCATTGGTATCCTGGGTCAGGTGTGGTACTTGATTGTATCGATTCCTGATCTTTGCACCTTTCCTTACTTTATCATGAGCAAAAACGGTATATATGATATGCATATAAAAATGTGGTAGAAACGTGTTGAAAACACGGAGATATGATTCTGCGCTATCTACTCATTTTTCTTTTCAATTGCCGCTAAATTTTTGCGGACTGAGTCAGTAAAATGTCCCGCACGTGCGGTAATTGCCAAGTCGAGAGCCAGGCACGTGCATGTTATGTCACTCAATTTACTTACAAGTCGTAAAAGTCCACTTATTTAGCCTAGGGCTACCGATGAATTGCTACACTTTTGTTCTTCCTTCAGAAACCAAAACGCTTTCGCTTGCTCTCCATCTGCGCAAATGCTTTTTTAAAATGTAATACAGTCACTCAAGGACATCTCGCCGATCAGAATTTTTTGCAAAGATATACACGAACTTTGAAATACGTAGATGAGTTCTCAGAGTTAAAAAAAAGACGAAATTCAAAAAGAACACACATCTCTCTCTCTCTCTACTTGTCGATCTGTCGATGCACTTTGATTTTCCTGAAAGGATGTGTATTTACCAGTCTCTCTCTCTCTCTCTCTCTATTTACACTTGCATAAATGGTTTTGATCCAGATCAGACCCGAATGGAATTCAGGAAAGAATGTTTCGTCACTTTAAAAATTTGTGCTTCATGCGATAGAAAGTATGCAAAGTGTCCTACAAAAGCCGATGTGCATGATAAAATGGGTTTTCAGTATATCTCAATAAGTGTTACATTGTCCGGTCCCATGCATGGATCCAGAAGGGGGAAAGGGGGTCCGGACCCCCCCCCCCCCCCCCCCCCCCCAAAAGAAAAAAATAACAAAAATATAGAATTCCTAAGCAAAACTGAACCGGATCCCCTGAAATTCTCAGATGATGGCCCGCTTTGAGTGATATTTGGATCCCCTCTCCCTTAAAAAAGAAGAAGAAAAAACGTCAGAGTTCGGATCCAGATCAGATCCCAATGGAATTCAGGAAAGAATGTTTTGTCAATTTAAACATTTGGGCATGTGATAGAAAGCATGCAAAGCATAAATACTGTCTAATATCCGACTTTGTCTGCAAAAGCCAATGCGCACGAGAAGCATCTCCAAGTATCATTTTCAGCACCGATACATGATATTTTTCAAGATCACAAGAGATTCATATGCAAGCGCTAGTCTCCCTCTCTTCTCTCCCTCCCTCCCTCCCTCCCTCCCTCCCTCCCTCCCTCCCTCCCTCCCTCCCTCCCTCTCTCTCCCTCTCTTGTGTGTGTGTGTGTGGGGCCTACCTACTTTGTTCAAATGATGATCCTAAGTTGACTTTGATGTTCTAACTGACGTTAATATGACATTAAGAGCATTTGTTAAAAAAGAAACTGTGTTACTAAATTCAACGACGGAAAAGGGGATTTTAATTGAATAAAATAATTGTTTTTGGTGTTTTTCTGACACAACGATCACCATGGATAATGCCTAGCGCAAAACGCAAATAGAAAATATAGACGTTCAGGTTGCAAGTGCATTTTTGTCAAAATTGCCTTTGGCGTAGCAGAATGATTCGCATGAGTGCTTTCGATATTTTTTGATGTCATCAAACAGATAAAATGTCAATAAGTACCCAAACCAGTTCTTTTTGTTTCGCTTTCGAAAAAGGACTGACTACACGGGAGCGAGTGGTTCGCAAGTCATTTTGTTGCAATATCTGGTACGGATACCTGTGACCTTCATTTCTAGATGAAGGTCTTGGATCTGTACCAGCTATTTAATAAATGACAGACCTAACATTTTATGATATCGCGTGTTACTGTAGAACTACCTTCAGTTTATATCATGTATTTGCATAAATGTAGCACCCTTTTGGGCATTTCTTCATTAGCAATTAAAATAGCCCACAAGTTACAAACATGTTTTAAAAGGCAGCTTTGGTGATTAATCATGACCTATAAAACAGCAGTATGAAACGTCGGGGTGCCAAACAGTGTGGATCCAGATCAGGACCAACGCTCTGTCGGACCTGACTTGGATCCGGACTGCTTGTATATAATTCACTAAACATATCAGAAGAAATGCTAGATGCTCCTCAGGAAAATTGTTGTTGTTTTCACTACATTAATATATGTTAATGTGTAGGCTATAAACATTGTTATATGTTTAATGCTGAATAAATATATTGTATTGTATTGTATAATAAGTAAATTATCATAGAGAATGTTCAATTTCAGCATTCTTGTAAAAAAATGTGGGCCCTGAAGTAGTGGTGTGTATCTAAAGTGGCTCATTGTATTGGTAATTCTTTAGAAAGTCAGCCTCAAAATTCTGAATTACGTAGGCAGATTTTTAATAACTTCTCCAGTCTGAAATTATTTTTGTAGGCAATTGTTGCAAGTTTCACGTTTTGAATTTCTTAAGTTCAGGAATTTCGGAAATTTATTAATTCTGCATTCTGGGTAATTTTTCATGATTTTGGAACACTGTCAGAGTGTCAAACAGTTTGGATCCAGATCAGGACAGACAAAATGTCAGGGTCCAAACTGATTGTAAAGGTTATCAGCAGATGACAAAAGTCGCAGCGAGCAAGGAAAGAGTTTATAGTTAAAAGAGCTGATTAGGAATGCAGCAGATGTAGCAAACTCTGTGTGATTTTTAGCATAAAAAGCCTCTTCATTTTATGTGAATCAGCTAAAAAAGAGAAAATGACATTAGCTGCAGATATTGGGTTGCCTTTTAACTTTCCTTGCTAGTGGCTACTTTTGTCATCTGATGATAACCTTTACAAACAGTTTGGACCCAGATCAGGACTGACAGAACATCAGACCTTATCTGGATGAAAAACGTTAGACACTCTGATAATGTTCATGAAAGACTTATTTGAAAAAAAAGTTAATTTTGAAAAAAGTCAGCAGAGAACAAAAGATTGAAAAATAACACAGAGTTAAAGGTTCAGATGTTTTTTTTTTCATCTTTCAGGTATTGTGGATGACCCACAGAAAGAGTTGACAATTAAAAATGTAGTTGAGGATTTACTGCAGAAGAATGCCGCTCTGTTAGCTGAAAACGATGTACAGCAGCTTAAACCTCAAGCAAGGACTCCGCGTCCAAAACCAGCGGATGTAGGTGGTACCCAGACTAGCATTGTTCAACCCACTGATCCAACGAGAAGCTGCTCTCTTCCTTCAGAGAAAACAACAAACATAAATGAAGCTTTAGTGGAGCTTCCTGTCAATGAGGGAGGAAAGCGGCTTGACCAGGAGTTGGTCTGTGCATTGGGATCAAAGATATTACTTCTCCCACCAAATGGCCAACCTCTTCAGATGGATATCACATGCTACTGGTGCAACTTCTGTAGTTATCGCTCAGAGAAAAAGGATGCTCTACTCAAACATGTGATGGAGCACAGGTTTCATTGTAAATTCTGCGCATTTCAAAGTTTCTCACGAGCCAAGGTAATTCAACATTGTAAGGAACATCACAATGAGTTCAAAGATACAGCAGCAACTCTGATTTACTGCTCATATTTACCGGACTATATGAGCGGGGTGCAGAGTCAGAAGAGAAAAGCAAGTGAGGTTGAAAATGAGGCAAAACGTGCAAAAACTGAAACTCCTAGTATGGCTGGTGATCACAGTTCACCGCCTCCTAAGAAGGCAACAGCAAGGAAGTCTCTACCAGCACCTGCACCTGTGGTGACACCAGCATCAAGTTCTAGTCAACCAATAATTACGAATGTTGTGAGTGGGCAGCAAGCAGTTTCTGCAGTAACCGGTGAAGCACCTAAACCACCGGAGGCAGAGAAGAGAGTCACAGTGTCATCTGGCCTATGCTGGAACTGTGGCTATTGTGGATTTGTCACACTCAGTCAAGCTTTCCTCAAAATACATCTTAATGCAGTGCATCATGGGAAGGCGCACAAATATGTTGCAATGTTGGTCTCTTCAGAAGAGGAGATGAACAGACTGAAAGCTAGTGATGCACAGCTGGTGCTAAACCCGAGTGGGGACATGCCTCAACCAGCTGTGAGAAGTATGCCACAGGTAGTACAGTCCCCTTCAGCAACACCATCACCAGGACCATCTAAAACAATTCTTCCTCCATCACAAAACCCATCTGGTTCAGAGATTGAGATTGATAATGCAGAAGAAGAAGCATCAAAACCAACTGAAAAATCTGCAAAGGAGAAAGAGGCAGAGGCGAAAATCCCCGTGTCCTTCAAATGTGCCCATTGTAATTTCAGCTCTCCTCATGTTGAGAAAGTCAAATCTCACTTATTGATGAGACATTCTGGTTCAGTAATCTATGCACTTGACATGAAGGCTGTCAAGCTACGGCAGCAGCGCTATGTTTTCTTCTGTCTTAAGAACTCCTGTAAGTTCAATACAAAAGATATGGATGAGTTTGTTTCACATACAGATGCCTGTACTCCCTGGCTGGAAGGAAAGCAGACCAAAGATATTGATAAACTTTTAATAAAATCTCTGGAACTTACTAGACAATTCACATTAAAGATCGGAAAGAATAAATCCTCAGAGAGTGTAGAAGTAAGAGCAGTATCTGGAGCTGAATATGGTTGCTTCTTCTGTCAGTATGTCTCCAATAATAATACAAGAGTTAAGAAACATGTGATCAGTAGTCATGACGATAGGAACAGTATCTTCAAAGACTTCCAAGCTGATAAAAACAAGACTAAACCAACAGTATACTTCTGTCGTTTTTGTCTGTGGGAGAGTCGAGAAGGAAGTGAGCTGGAGCTTCATTTGTCAGAAAAACATGCGGACAAGATGTCTGAACGACGAGAACAAGAAGCTCAGAAAGCTAGTTCAAGTGCGACAGCCACTGCTCCAAGACCATTATCACCAGAACCAGGTCCATCAAATGTGAGATCTCCATCAGTAACATCATCTACCTCAAGAGGTTCTCCTGCTCCGGTGTCCTCCCCAACTGCCAGTAGTTCAGAGAGTGAGTCTCAAGATGATTTGTACATCACATACTCTGGGCTCCTCTCTAGGAAAGAACTTGACAATGCTGTGTCAGAATACGCTGCTGAGAGCTCGAAAGACAAGAAAACACGTGGAAGGCCTGCTAGAAATGCTGCTCTGAAAGCTGAAGTGAATGTAAAGGTATTTGAGGGAAAGATGCCACCCTTGTATCAGTGCTTACATTGTAAAAGCTACTGCTTTGGCGTAAACCTAATGAGATCTCATATGTCTCTGAAACATAAGCGTCAGCTTCTGAAAGCCCGTGACGTGGAGAAAGAAGGAAGAAAGATCCCATCAATGGTATTTTTTTGTCCCACCGATTCCTGCACAAGTTGCTTCCTGGATGAAAAGGACCTAATCAAACATGCCAAACAGATACACAATAAGATAATAGTTCACAGTGCATTTGCAGATAAGAATGACGATAAAAAAGATCATGTACCCGCGGAGCCAGATCCTAATAAGGAAACAGGGGAGAAGTATGAATGTTTGTATTGTGATTCCTCTTCCATGTTCAACAGTCGCATAGGAATGAAGAAACATTTGAAAGAAAAACACTATAATGAAGAGTATGTATATCGTGATTGTATTGCAAGAAAACTTCGACAGAACTCTAGATTTTACATGTGTCATGATCTTTCATGTGAATATACATGTGAAAAGCAGAAAAATTACTCTTTGCATCTGTTAGCCCATCAAAAGGCAAAAATATATGAGTGCTTGCAATGTGAATGGTTTACAGGTAACCCTGATGAAGTTGCTAAACATGTTCTTGATTTACATAAAGGTCAGAAAGTTGTGTCTATGGAGGTGGAACTAGATTTAGATTCCTCAGGGAATCTGGTGAAAATAGTGGGAGGAAAGAGAATAAAATCAGAAAGACCTTGAAGAACTTTCTGATTTTATTCTCTTTCCTCTGAAGAACTTAGATTTGTTTAAACTACAGTAAAACCTGTCTTAAGTGGCCACCAAAAAAGAAGACCAAAAGTTGGTTTTCAAGACCGATTATCGCTTAATGCAGGTCAAAAGTATTGCAGAATGCTCCAAGAGAGCATTCTGCAATACTTTCAACCTTCATTAAGCTACAGATTGTCTTTAACACCTTTATTTTGTCTATTTTTGAGTGGCAGCTTAAGACAGGTTTTACTGTAACTAAATGAAACCAGGGAGACACTGTCACAATACCTTATTAATAGGTCACAAGATAAACAAGACAAATTCGACGAATTTATATCCCCCGACGAAGGGTTATTTGAGAGAAACATGTAAATCACAAAACATAAATCCCATTTATCTAAGTCTTAGTTCACCTTCAGTATCATTCAGATCATAACAAACACCTGTCAAGTATGCTTTAGTGCTTTGTTTAATAAAAAATATACTTACATCTGCACAATTTCAATATCTGACCTTTAAACCCAACCCCAGAGGTCAAGGGTGTGTGTTAATTCAAAGTGTTACCTTGCATGTAGGTCTACACTTCTTCCACTTTCATTTGATATGCAACATGACCACTTTTAGAAAAGAAAAAGAAAATGACCTTTTGACCCCACCCCACGGGGTCGTTGGTGTGTGTAATGACAGCATATTTGCTTTCATGGTGCTCTGTGATCAATTCCCTTTAATTTGATATGCAACATGACTACTTTCAGAAAAAGATATAGTTTGTCCTTTTGACTCTACCCCCTGGGTCGAGGGTGTGTCTGTGGACAAAATATTTGCTACCATGTTGCTGCCAGCGTTGTCAGCTTTAATTTGATATGCAACATGACTACTTTCAGAAAAAGATATAGTTTGACCTTTTGACCCCACCCCCTGGGTCGAGGGTGTGTCTGTGGGCAAAATATTTGCTACCATAATGCTGCCAGCGTCGTCAGCTTTAATTTGATATGCAACATGACCATATTCTGAAAAAGTTCAATTTTGACCTCGGCCCCACCCCCTAAGTCCACCCAACAGGCTCAGACGCAGGCCTTCAAACTGAAATCCCGTTTGATATGTTTCATATCTATTGCTGCTCTGCCTGTATGCAAAATTTCAGCAAAAAATATTAACAATTGCCTTAGTTATTATATTTGCTTTCATGGTGCTCTGTGATCAATTCCCTTTAATTTGATATGCAACATGACTACTTTCAGAAAAAGATATAGTTTGTCCTTTTGACTCTACCCCCTGGGTCGAGGGTGTGTCTGTGGACAAAATATTTGCTACCATGTTGCTGCCAGCGTTGTCAGCTTTAATTTGATATGCAACATGACTACTTTCAGAAAAAGATATAGTTTTACCTTTTGACCCCACCCCCTGGGTCGAGGGTGTGTCTGTGGGCAAAATATTTGCTACCATAATGCTGCCAGCGTCGTCAGCTTTAATTTGATATGCAACATGACCATATTCTGAAAAAGTTTAATTTTGACCTCGGCCCCACCCCCTAAGTCCACCCAACAGGCTCAGACGCAGGCCTTCAAACTGAAATCCCGTTTGATATGTTTCATATCTATTGCTGCTCTGCCTGTATGCAAAATTTCAGCAAAAAATATTAACAATTGCCTTAGTTATTGCGAAATTTAAATATTTGACCTTTGACCCCTTAGGTGGGGTCAAAGGGGGTGGGGTAAAACTTTGACACTGCCATGCTTATCTACAGGCACTTGGCAATCATGGTCTAATAGCGAGAAGTTGTTAAATATAATAGCTTTGATAAAATGTGAAGATCATCACACAAAAAAGCTAATATAGGTTTTGCCTTATAACTGCCTATACTAAAACAAGGGCAATAACTCAAGTGTTAAGGGGTTGATTTTGACCAAACTTATTGGATGTTTGAGAGTCCATGGTACTTATCATTTGTACCAAGAATGAATCAAATCTGACCAATGGGTACTGAGATATGGTTCCGGACGGACGGACGGACGGAATGGACGGACAGACGGACGGACGCACGGACAACGCCAAAACTATATCCCTCCGACTTCGTCGGGGGATAACAAAACAAAAAATGAGAGCAAAACTGTGAATATTTTTATTACCCTTCACTGTGAAGATATATTGCGGGTGCTCAAAAGAACCTGTGGGTGCTCGAACAGTCTCATTGAGTACCAGGGTTCGCACAGGCTTGATAAGTACTTGAATATTCAGGACTGTCTTGAAAAGTCCTTGAAAGTAAAAATTTGCCTGAAAAGTACTTGAAAAACACTCAAAGGCCTTGAAATGTCCTTGAATTTTACCATTTACAGGAGGATTCAACAGTGTTTTTGGGACCTAAATCGGTATAAAATTGTGGTGTCTATATGCTGCAACAAATAAAGGCACCACAATTGTATACTAATTATCTTAAACTAATACTAAACTAATATTAGTAATGGACTCTAGCATTTCAGAAGTAGAATTTTAATGTGTAAATCGTATTTTTCAAGTTTTCAGTTCTTAAAAACAGTAGGAAAGTCTTTGAGTCTTTGAAAAGTCCTTGAATTTTACACCTTCTTGCCTGTATGAACCCTGAGTACCCACAATATGTGTTTTGGTTGCGAAATAAGAAAAATATCTTACACTCTTATCTAGAGGCCTGTATATTATTTAGGTATTCTATAAAGATTCCAAATACATTGTAGATACAAACAGGAGCAGAAGAACGACATGAACTTTATTGCATGGGTGAAAGTTTTCAGGATTAATCCTGAATTCAGGATTTTGAGGCTGACTTACCATAGAAAGTCAGCCTCAAAATGCTGAATTAGGCAAATTTTAATAGCTTCTCTGATTAGTTTTCAGATGATCTAACACAATTAATCATTTAAACTTGAAATTATTCATTTTTGAAGGCATCATGCAAGTTTTCAAATTTGAATTTCTAAAGTTCAGGATTTTGGAAATTTACGGCTTAGTTTTGAGCTATAAGCTAGCTCCTTATTAAACTGGACTGTATGGGAAAACTGAAAGAACAAGTTTTTGAATGTCATTGGATCAAGAAACCTCAGGAAAGGATAGAACATGATATACGAATAGTGCATTTGAAGTGGAAATGCATTTATAGTAATGATTATGGTGATTTTGACTGCTAGAAAGCAGGTTATAGTATTTGTTGATAGTATGTGTACTATGATTAGTCATTTTAACTGACTACTTCAGTGTTTTGATGGGATAATAAAATGTAAAAAAATTCCGCAAATAATTTAAATTAGTTAAAAAATAGTTCATAATAACTTTGCACCTCAGGAGCTAGATCCTAATTAATTACAGAGAAATAAAAATACGATAAATGTTCTAAAATTTCGAACACTTCTCTTTCTGTTCTGAAATAAAATATCTGTTTTCAGGGCTTATATTCACAAATTTCTTGTCAGAGTAGCATAGGGAAGACCCTGATCAGACCCTTTCTTCAGAAGCGATCTGATCTGGGTCTGCCAGATTCATCTAGGCCTTTTTGGCAAGTAGCTAGTGTTCGAAATTTTAGAACATTTACCGTACTTATACTACACAAATTGGACTGCTCTGATTATGGTGACCTAAGGGATATGTAATGGTCTCACATGATCTTTATTTAGAATCTCTTGGTTCAACCAGACTAACCAAACCATAACCAGGTAGCACAGAGGTTCAGTGGTAAAGTGCTAGACTCAAGACCAAGGGACCGCGGGTTCGAGCCTTACCGGTGTCTCTGTGTTGTGTCCTTGACTAAGACATTTTTATCGTTGCTTAGTACTGGCTCAACCCAGGAAGACCCGTCCCTGTTTAACTGAAAGATTGTTGATGGGATGTAAAGAATCAAATCAAACAAAACAAAAAACAAAACAACCGAGAAAGACCAATCCTGGCATAAGTGAAAAATTGTTGACTGGGATGTAAAGAATCAAATCAAACAAACCAAAACCAGACTTCATCTTGAGTAATGGTAAATGTTATAAAATTCCTCTGTTTTCTATTAAAATGCTGGTTATCAAGGCTGGAAGTTTAAAAAAAATGCTTATCAGAATAGCCAGCCACTGGAATAGCAAACGGGGAAGATCCTGATCAGCTGCCTCTTTAGAAGCAGTCTGATCTGGGTCTGCACTGTCTAGGTCTTTTTGGCAGGCAACTAGCGTTCCAAATTTTAGAATATGGTAGATGTTTTAAAATTTTGAACATTAGAAATGGGAGAACCAGTACTCGAATTTGAGCTGTAAGTTGTAGGATGTATTAAAGCAATGGCAGCCAGAGGCTGGTCGAAATTATTGAACATCCTCTCCGTATGGTAAATATTCTGAAATTTGAACACTAGTTGCCTGCCAAAAAGGCCTAGACAAGCAGAGCAGACCCGGATCAGACTGCTTCTGAAGAAGCAGTCTGATCAGTGTCTTCCCTGTTTGCTACTCTGACAAGCATTTTGTGAATCTCAGCCCTGATAATCAACATTTTGTTTTTTTAGAACATTTACCGTAATTCATGCCTGTTTAACAGTCAGATAGGCACGAGGAAACATTTTGAACGAAAAAGAAATATAATAAAGAATTTGTGTATCGTATGTGGATTGCAAGAAAACATAGAAACTTAGAACTGTTGCTTTTAGAATTGCCACAAGTATAATGTAAAAAGTACAAAAAAATCTTGCCAATCAAGACGAAATACGGTACTTGCAATTTGAATGATTTGTAACCTTGGATGAAGTGGCTAAACACGTTCTTGATCTACAAGGGGAGTCCAGTGTATTTTGATTTTGTTTGCATGGATGTCTCTGTGTGAGAAAACCTGTCTATGGGGTTCCAGGAGACAAGCTAGAAATTGAAATTTCACTTGTAGCAAGTTTAGATATGATACTTTCCAATAAGCGAAATAATAAAGGTGCTGATCATACTGCACAGATGAGAAGGCTGGTCTGTGTCTTTGTTGTTCTCAAACTCCAAAGACAGGTTTTCTTGGGCCGAGGCCCATTTGATATAGCTCATACTGTAGAGTCTGTATTTGGCCTTGTATAGTTACTGCTAATTAATTGCATCTGGAAACATTGTCCGCTACATCAGGCCTTTAGTTAAGAGTGTGAAACGGAAAAAATAATTTTCTTATTTCTCAACTGAAACATACGTTGTGGGTACTCAAAAGAACCGTCTCAATGAGACAGTTCTTTTGAGCACCAAAACATATGCTAAAAATTATGGGTAAGAAAATATTTACTATTTTATGCTGAAATTTTTTGTTAAATTAAACCTGTGTTCATGAAATAGTGTTTCAGATAATATTTCCAGACACTAGGAAGCTAAATACAGTGCAGTCCCTTTAAAACACAAATTATTATAACATGGGTTTGGATATCATAGGGCCAGTAAAGCAAAAATGTAGCCTAAAATTGGGATTCTTTTCTTACCCATCAGTTTAAACATATGTTTTGGCTGCTCATCTAGATGGTTCTCTTGAGTACCAACAACATATGTTTTGGTTGAGAATTAGGAAAAATAATTTTCTGGTATACACTCTTATCTGGAGGCCTGGATATAACCTGTTCATGTTGTGGCTCCCAATTTTTTTGACCATGGAATTTCGCAAAGGAATTATAGGAAAATGACCATAAAGGTCATTTTCCTATAATTTCTTAGTAAAAGTTTTTGTTTGTAGTATAAGTCACTTATTCATATGGATCCCATACATAGTATATGCGCTGGTCATTTGTATCCAGGGCCCCCCACCTACAGGGATAGCGGTGTAAGTTGATTTTGTAAAAAATCGGCTGTCAAAGAAAAAGCATGCAAAATTACCCAGTGTGCAAAGAGTTCAGCAAGCCAAGGACTTGTAGTAATTGAAGAGTCTTATCAATATTTGAGCTGCGACATGAGATTTTCAACAATGTGGTATGTGCCACCAGCAAAGGCTCAGACCAGCCTGCGCATACGCGCAGTCTGATCAGAGCCTTTGCTAGTCACTTAAATGTTATATGATTCCTAAGCTACTGACTACACACTATTTGGAGTTTCTAAGCATAAAAGGAGGCTGCACAGGCTCGTCTGAGTCTATACTTGTCAAAATGCCACATTGTTGGAAATCACATGTCATGGCTCAAATGTTCACGAGAATTTGGTACATATTGCATATGCAAGCAGCACAGGCACTAATGCAGTCTCCCCAAAGCCTTTACAGCTAGCATGTGGGGATCCAGAGAGAGGGGGGGGGGCTTCGCTGGCGGGCGGATGATGGGCCGGTTTTAGTGGTATTTGGATCCACTCATTAACTAAAAAAAAAGTTGGACCCCCTCTGAAAATTTTTTTACTGGATTCCTGCATGGCTGGCACATACATAATAGACTTATTTGAAGACTCGGCTAGAACTGCAGCCATTACCCCACAGAGTAGCTGTGCATACAAGTTCAAAATGACTGCATATGAGATACAGTAAAACCTGTCTTAAGCGGCCACTCAAAAATAGACAAAACAAATGTCTTAAAAGACAAATGGTAGCGTAATGAAGGAGGAAAGTATTCCAGAATGCTCTATTGGAGCATTCTGCAATACTTTTGACCTGCAATAATAAGGAATAAACGGTCTTGAAAACCTATTTTTTGTATTCTTTTTGAATGGTCGCTTAATACAGGTTTTACTGTATATACTAAAATCTCATAAACTGGCTCTAATTAACCCTTAGCCCAACAAATGTCAGCTTTGCTACAATTTTATGGAGAAATGAGCCATTGCAATTCACTTATTTTGTATGGGCTATAATTGATCAGATAGAATTGATAAATGGAGATATGTTTGTATATTTTGCTTAGAACCTTTACTTGAAAGATTTTCTTATTCAAAATATAAAATGACCATTCATGCTAATTTTTGCTTTAATTATCACACAATTGCATTTCGTTTAAAAAATTCTTGAGTGTTGTAGTTAAGGGAGTGCAGTGGTAGAGTGCTTGACTCGAGACCGAGTGGCCGAGGGTTCAAGCCTCACTGGCGTCACTGTGTTGTGTCCTTGCTTCGTACTGGTTCAATCCAGGAAGACCCATCCCGACGAAGCTGAAAAATTGTTGAATGGGACGTAAAGAATCAAATTCAATATTGTAGCAACATATATGTATAAATCTTTAATCCAACTACTAATAAACAAGGAGATTCCAACAGTGAGGTCATTATTTGTTTTGTACTAAATTTAAGCCATCAGCAGATAGCATACAGTTATTGAAAGTTATAATGGGTTTGGGATTTACCATACGTCACTGGCATAAACTATTCGTAGGAGTTTACCATATTATCCTTAACCCTTTGTTTTCTGAATGATTTTCCCAAACATATTGATACAATTGTGTACTTCAAGGGGTCACAAGTAAAAGTAAATAAATGAGATCTATTTCTGTCCCTGAAGGTTGTTTTAATCTTGGCAAACAGTGCAGACCTTGATGAAATGCAGCATTATGCTGCATTTCATCTGGGTCTTCTCTAATTGCCAAAGTACTTGTTTTTGGGATATACAAAGGGTTAAATACTAGGACATTAAGTCGGGCCTGATCTGGATCCAAACTGGTTGACACTCTGATGGTGTTCCTGAAATAATTTTTCGAAAAAGTTGGTTTTGAAAAAAATCAGCAGACGACAAAAAGCATGCAAGATTGCCCAGTAGGAAAGGCATTGAACCATACCAGACTACTCTAATGAGAAGTCTGATAAGGTTTTACACTGTTTCTTATTCAAGCACTAGATGTAACATATTTTACTAGCTTAGTCAAATTCCAAGATAAATATAGTAAAGGAGTTTTAGTACAGTAAAACCTAAGCGCTCACTAAAAAGAAGATAAAAAATTGGTTTTCAAGACTGGTTATCGCTTAATGCAGGTCAAAAGTATTGCAGAATGCTCCAAGGGGAGCATTCTGCTATACTTTTGACCTTCATTAAGCTACCATTTGCCATTAAGATCTTTATTTTGTCTATTTTTGAGTGACCGCTCAAGACAGGTTTTACTGTACTTGTAAATAGTATCGGTTTTCAAAGTTTACTGGTCAGCAAAGAGTATCCTTCCATATTTTTCCTAACTATTTGGACAGGTAGGCAAGAACAAATAGTGTAGGAGCAGTCTGATCGGGGTAGACACAATTTGCCGTTTAATCTAATTCCTTTTACACTCCTCAAAAGGTTGTAAACTGGAGGTCAAGATAAACGAAAACATTGAGGGTAAAATTGTGAATATTTTCTTACCCATCAGTTTTAACATATCATGAGTGCCCAAATGACAGGTCTCAACGATACGTTTCTTTTGAGTAACCACAACAATATGTTTTTGTTGAGAAATAAGAAAAATATATATTAATTACGCACACTTTTCTTGGGACCTGGATTTGTTTGAATTTTAGGACAAGTTTGGTATGGAGATTAGTCTTCCAAATATTCGGGTAAAAATATTTACCCTAAGTGTTAGGAGAGGTTAGACTGAGCAAACGCTTTAGAACCAGGTCAGACTGTTGTCTGATTAGGCCCTTCTCATCTTTTCATACTTTCAAAATCTTTGGTCATACATCAGGTATTTAAAGGGACTTATTCACATTTTAGGACAAATATGATGAAGAAATACGGTTGGACTTTTTAGTGTGAATAGGTCAGTTGAAGCAATGGTGCGCCCAATACTGTAGGGTTATTCCTAATTTCAGGATTTTGAGGCTGACGTGGGCCTCAGAATCAGTGAATCAGGCATATTATAACAGCTTCAGATTTATTTTCAGTTTATCAAAAGTCAATAGACCAATCAAAATTTGAATCATTAATATTTTTAACCCTTTAAGCGCCACCTATAATTTGCAGCAGACAACAATTTCAAATTTTGCTGCTTTTTCAAAAATAACAAGTAAGACATGATATTTCATGAGAATTGTCTGCTGGCAGACAATTCTCATGATATATCATACCTTATTTCTTTCGAAAATTAGGAAAGATATCGAAAAATTTGTCATCTGCTGCAGTTGTGATTGGTGCTTTAAGGCATATTGCAAGTTTTTAGGGTTTTTTTAAGTCAAATTTTTTGGAAATGTTTAACTTTTGCCAATGAGTTGAACTGTCGATGAGATCACCGTCATTCATATTGTTATATATAGGCCAGAATTAATCCTCTCCAGTGGGTGGAGCCTGTCTGATGCCCTCTACTTGAAGCGGCTTTCAGGGTCTGTGGAATAAGGATCTGATCTCTTATCTTTTTTGAATGCTGGGAATTTTTTTCTTCATGATTCTGTTTTCATCTGCTGTCTTATTTCAAAATCAATTTTCTCAAAAGTTTCATTCAGTTTGGATCCAGATCAGGACAGATGTTCTGTCGGTCCTGGGCTGGGTCCAAACTGTTTGCAAAGGTTATCAGCAGATGACAAAAGATGCCCCTAGCAAGGAAAAAGTTAATACATCTATAGATTGAAAAGATATTAAAACTGGTAATGCATTGATTCACCTTGAGTTTTGTGTGGTAAAAGTTTGCCAGTGAGATGTTGTTTATATTTTTTTTTTACTGTCATGATCATTTTGCACAATGTATTTTGAAATGTATACTTATGTATGTTTTTGACCAGTTTTTGTGCTGACAGACTAGTCATTTTAACAGCCTTGTGTTTTTGCTTTTTGATAAAAATTATACTGCAGGCGCAACTTGGGAAGTACCCTAAAGTAATTTTAATCATTTTCATTCCGGATACTGATCCAGTGAAGACCCAGATCAGGGTTCGCACAAAAATTCTAAAACACAATTCCATGATTTTTCCATGATCAACAATGTAATTTCCATGACTATTTAATGCACTGCCTCCAGCCTCCCCTTTTAGCAGCATCTTCACCACGCTGAGCATAAATGTGGAATGCAGCAACAACAGTATGCTTGTAAACCATCCATGCATTTGGAAATAATTAAAACTTGAAACCACCAGTAGCCAGAAAACTTGCTGTCGGACACACAAGTGTCCGACAGCTAGTTTTCTGGCTACTATTAGTTTTGTCAAATTATTTCACAAAATTCCATGATTTTTCAGGTTTTTTTTTTTTTCAAATTCCATGAATCTTCCATGCATGGAACTTTTTTAGTGATTTTCTAGTTTTTCCATGATTTCCAGAGCTTGTGGGAACCCTGCCAGATGAAATGCCGCAAAATGCAGTATTTCATTAGGGTCCGCACTGTTTGCCAAGATTAAAATTAATCTTCAGGAACAAAAATACACCATTTAATGATAATATTGACGCCCAAGAAATAAAATTGACTAATCCATAAATTTTGTATCAATTTGTTTGGGACAATCCATCATAATTAAAAGGGTTAAGGTAGGGCAGGGATGAAGACTAATAGGGGCCCATAGCCCCTAAACTTTGGCTGGGCTCCTAAAATTTTAAAAAAATGCCCATACCCTTGTGTTAAATTTTGAATTTTGCCAGCATGAGGCCCTAAATCAAAATTGTTAGTCTGTATCCCTGTAGGGGTTGTTTATAATTGTTAGTGAAGACTGATCAGACTGTTCTAGAGAAGTACTCTGAGCTTGGAGTATCCATTCCATCAGCTAATTGCAATTTATAAGCTTTCAAATTGTTTTGATCGGTGAAATAAATTCAAAAGGCCAGTGCTTAAAGGAGCATGTTTTTTTTAAAAATTGAGCATACAAGGTGCCTTTGGATTTATGATAGGAGGTTAAAGGTTAATTAGTATATTTAGTGACAGTATGACGACAGTTGTTATATAAGGATTACTCCTTTAAGCACCTTCAAAAAATACATCTGAATATGTTGTCTACTTAAGTCGACTGCTGCATATATTTTCTGACAATATTGTTTAATGTAAGTGTAGAGGCAAACCTTGTGGAACCAGATCAAACTGTTCCTATAAGAGCAGTCTGATCTGGGTCCACATGGTTTGATCAACCTTTTTGGCAGACGACGACTTTTGTTGTGATTGATACTTGTAGACTACTTATGATACAACTTTATGCACACTCTAGTTTCAGTTCTTTGGTGCAGTCTTTGCTTCCAAGGGATACCCATTTAAAAACATATTTCATTAGTCTGTAGATGAAACGTTAAGTCAGATGGCAAACACAATGTGGGCCTCATTGAGCGGCCTCATTTGGATCTGCCAAGTTGATTTATAGGCTCAGTAAAGCAGATCTCCGTGAACATCAAAGTCCCAAACAAAAGAATTCCTTCTTATATGGAAAAGCATTTCCACTGCCTTATTAACCCTTAAAGCGCCAACTACATTTTGCACAATTTCAAATTTTGCTGCTTTTTCAAAAATGAAAAATAAGGCATATTTCACGAGAATCATCTGCTGGCAGATGATTCTCATGAAATATCATACCTTATTTTTGTCGAAAACTAGGAAAGATATTGCAAAATTTGTAGTCTGCTGCAGTTGTGATTTGCGCTCTAAAGGGTTAACTCTCCTGGTGATAGTAATCTCACAGCTGATAACGTTTGCAAACAGTTTGGACCCAGATCAGGCCCAGAAAAATGTCATGTCTGATATGGATCCAAACTATTTGACACTCTAATGGTACCCAAAAAGATTTGTTCAAAAAAAGATTATGAAAAGAATCGGATAAAAAAAACAATCATGAAAAAAAAATGGGAAGTTGAAGATGTATATATTCATTGACTTTTTCTTTTGTACAACAGCAGGTTTCAAAGTTGTGAATAACACCAAAGCAGGCAGTCTAGACACAGATTGGACTAATGAAGTCTTATCAGGGTCAACACTGCAATTCTAACAAGTATTTTGTGAATCAAAGATCTGATAAGCAATGTTTATTAGAAATCGTGTCTGAGAACATCATTATGGATAATTTCAATTGTCTGACTCATATTTGAAGATCTGGACGGGGGGTTCCGAAATTCATAATTGTTAAAATATTTGCCCTTAGTCACTGCTTGATAAAGACATAGAATAGAAGGTGTCTAAACATTTCCATGCTTATCTCGTATGCAAGCAGCAAAGGCTCAGTCTGGCCAGAGCCTTCGCATCTTGCACACACAAATGATGTAGAAGAAGGCTCGGGCCAAAATGTAGACCTGCAACCCCACTAGATAGCTGTGTATGCATGTCTGAATAATGACTTTATCCATATGCGATCAGTACCAGAATCTCATATTGTGATTTTCGCAAATAACGTCAAAAGACATATTTGTGACGTTAAAAAATTGGGACTAGGGCATGATTTACCTACATCACTAAACGACGAAGTGATCTCACCATTTTGTGAAGGTTTGATTTTCACGAAACTCTGCATTTGCAAAGTTTCGTGAAAATAAAACCCTCTCGAAAATTTCCGAATTTTGAGTATTTAGTTGTCTATAAAGGCCCTGATAAGTGATGCACACCTGATGAAATGAGCCCACATTGTAAGATTTTTAGTGAAGTGTGCAGGGAGATAAAATCCACTACCATTCAAGTACTGAGGTTGGATAAAAGTATTCACCATCTTGTGACATTACCATTTACAGTCGACTCTCGTTAACTCAACTATGCATAACTCAATACTATCGCTTATCTCGACACGATGGCCCGGTCCCAGTATTTTCCCCTTTATATTATTGCAATTCCACAACGTTTATCTCGACAACGGCTAAGTCAATAAAACTGATAACTCGTTACGAAAAACTGGTCCCGCTGATCAATTTTAGTGTATTTTACAACGCCTAACTCGATTCTACTTCAAAAGAAAGGACATTCATTAATTTACCTTTTTATCTGAATGTGTCTTCAATTAATCCACCGTTTTGATCGTTAATTATCCCCATTTAATTTAAAAACCATCAATTGTTTGATCACTTGGTCCATGTGTGTGACACATGCAGTTGTAAATAAGTGTGTTGTAAAATTACATAATTGACCGCGGTCGGCGATTTCTATTGATCAATTGTGTACGACTTCAAAGCGGGTACATCTTTATCTCTGTAAGTGAGACGGTTTAAGTGAATGTGTCATAATTTAGCAATCTATTGAGTAGTAAGCCTGTCCGATGACTGCTCGTTTTAAATAAGACCAAAGTATAAATTAATTGTTTCTCGAGCCATTTTTTGATTTTTGAAAACAGATGCAGCGTTTTATTTCAGGCACTGGACAGTTGTGCGTGTAAGGCTATTTTCGGACATTGGTCATGTCATTACAAAAGCTGAAGAAAATTAAAACATTCATGTACACTGTCTGTTGGCTTAAACATATGACGACGTACGAAAAGGTGAAACCTGCGACTGCAGGACCAGTCGCCGATACTTACTTAGAACTGAAAATGCTTTGTTTATTTTATTTTGCCTTAGAAAGTGAAAAAATGGCCATAATGTCGGGACTGCAGTGGTACCTGAAAAACGATTCTATTTTTCCCCTTTTTATTCTTGTTTTTTTTTTTATTTTAATTCCCAATGTCAATTGATTCTTTGATCAATTCATCCCGCAGTTCTGACGTAATAGCTACCAATAACGATCTATTAATGGACGAGTTGAACGCGAGTTATTTTGCCCCAAAATTGTGGCTATACAGCATGATATGGTTACCTCGAACTACTGATAACTCGACACATTTTGCTCAGTCCCTTGAAATTCGAGGTATCGAGAGTAGACTGTATTTCCTGATTGTATAACTTAGTAAAGAAGAAAGATACAATTTTGGAGTGAATGTAAAGTTAAAAGAATCTTGATTCACAATGACATTAATGTTAGCATCACCAAAAAAGGACATCTTTTAATTTTGTGTGTTCAAACTTAGGTACATGAAAGCAAAAACAAATGGCTGAAAAATACTGCATATCTGTTTTCATTTGAAACTATTTTCATGCATCTTCCAGTTTTGCGGCAGTTATTTTGGCAAAATAAAAACCCAACAACAAACAAACCTAGAAATACATGGTGATGTCATAACATGGCATACTTTAGTCCACCGTCTGTAATTCTCATTTTTGAATTTGTTCCCCATCAAGGGATGGTGCAATAATATTGTCATGTATCACCTAAGGCACAATGTGAAGACCGTATGGAGCATCGCAACTCAGTAGAGTGCCCGGCTAGTGACCAAGAGGTGGTGAGTTCTGATCCCACCCATGGTGTGGTGTTGTGTCTTTGAGAAAGACACTTAATCTTTGTCATGATGCAAATCATGGATCCAACATGTCACCCTAGGAACTGCTTCTATAGATACGGTCAAAGATAGAACATTTCCCCTATACCATAGAAACAAAATGCACAATAACTTCCTCGTTTTTTAGTAATTTGACTAAAATTATGTTGACTTGTATGTAAAGCATCAATTCAAACAATTTCTAACTCCACTCAGACAGGAAAAGCATGAGCAAACAAAAGTCTGAGATCAGTCTGCTCCTCAGACTTTGCAGGGATGAAAATCTTCAGCTGATCAGCGGCTCTAAATGTAATTAAAAATCCACATTCACATTATTGTTTTTTACATTTTCAGCTGAATTTGTCAAAAGCTTTAAGTTTTCTCTCCCTGTATTTGTTTGCTTCAACCAAGTGACCAGGATGGACTAATCCAGATCAACTGGAAGATTCCATTTCTGAATTTCAGTACAAGAGTTATTCAAATACTGCAGATAACTGAAGTATGAATGGCTTGCATTTTTATGGACAGATCTCGTAAACATTATCGGAAAATATTTCTGTCAGCTGATAACAAAGGCCAAATCAGATCTTCACATTCTGCACTTTGTCACATATACTAGCCAAAAGTTCTTACAGGCCACCTGCATTTTTTTTTTTCGAAAAGTAAAATGACATGACTACTCTTTTTGCATCTCAAAATTGACAGACGTGTCATGTACCCTTTGCAGTGAAGATATTGACAAAATGTTCATCAATACATGCAGGATGCTAACTTGAAAAGTGGTACCCCCATTTTCAAAATTCACATTTTGGCACAATTTGTGTCATGACTTTTTGAAATAACCCCATTTCACACACAAAACATTTCATGTCAAAAGCCAAACACATATTGAGCACTAAAGTGCTGAAATGAACATTCCATCTGCATGAAACCTGTTGCTATTGACTAAAGTGTCAAAAATTACCCCACCACCCAATGCAAAATCTTGTGAATTTTGAAATTGAGGGTAAGGCCTAAATGAAATATATGTGTGGTTCCTGTTGCATACCAACAAAATTTAGGGTAGGTAGGTAAGGAAATTATTAAATTTTGTTATAACATTTAACAAAGAAAATAGAGACAAAATCTGAAAAAGTGCCCATTTTAGGTATTTTTTCTCCAAAGACCATTTTAATGTTTAGGGTAGGGTTAAAAAATTAGGGTAGGTAGGCAACAGGAACCACACATATATTTCATTTAAGCCTAAGTGTATTCGGCAAAGCCTCCCTGATACAACTTAAGGAGTTTTGCTTAGCCTTTTTCTGTTATTGATGACCGATAGGCTGGCCTATTCGGGAATGCAAATGAAATTGATATAGTCCTTTTCCGAAAATTGGTAAAGGCTCGCGTGGCCCGTTAGAACTTTTGACTAGTATATAATGGCAACCATGCAAACTAATTTGACAAGAACATCCCAACATGTGCTATATTCTGGGCCCATTGTACATGTACTTTAGAATCTTAATGTTTTATTATATCTTCATTAAATATAAAGCAATTTTAGTTCTCGGTTGTTTTTATTTAGCATCTGTTCACATTTTCAAAGAAGTACAGTAAAACCTGCGTAAAACAGCCACTCTCAAAAAGGACCACAAATTGTTTTTCAAGATCAATTATGGCTTAATGCAGGTCAAAAGTATTGCAGAATGCTCCGCTTTCATTAAGCTACCATTTGTCATTAAGATCTTTGTTTTGTCTATTTTTGAGTGTCCGTTTTACACAAGTTTTACTGTATAAAGTCAGTAAGCCAATTGTGAATCAAGTTTCATGTGAAACATCATCAGGTAGGAGGAAAAGGTTGCATAAAGTTTGGATTGGCTGATTGGATTGGAAGCTTTGAGACTTGTAATATACTGAACAAAAGTGAAAACGCTACACTACAATTATTCATATTTTATGAGAAAGTATTGGAAAAAAAGTATTTGCAGGTCAACCTCGCTATGTCAAACTTGCTTGCTTATCTCGAATACATGGCATATGTCAAAGTGATCATCCATTCCTGAGCATTTCCCCTACATTGCTTCGTATTTCAAACCTGTTTATTTCGAACTTGGTTATTACGAAATCTCGGCTATATCGAAGTGGTCTTTTGTTCCCGAAAATCAGTTTTCTGCTTCTTTACCACTACTTGTGTTGGAGTAAAGTTTGTGGTCAAAAAATTAAACAATATGTCAAAGTAATTAACCTTCAGACATCTAACAATAGCCTTTCATTCAGTCCAGTAACATCCTTGTTGTGGGTAATCGCCAATTAGTTATAGCGTGGAGGCGGCCATTGATCAGCTGATTGCATCGATTGACCTTGACAATGCATAACAACCCAGGCGTGCTTGATTTGAACATCAGATAATTAGCCGTGCCATTCAAATCTTAATGTTGTCTATTGGTGTCCTTTGATCAGATATTTTCAACAGTCTTTACTTATACAACTTGGTTTGGTCTTTATGTTTGTTTATTCTCTTGAAAAAAAATCGGAAATTTCAATTAAAGCCTGTTTTCACCATTTCCCTATTCATTATCAGTAATTTAAAAAAATCACTGTTTCCGCAATATTGTTTATCCCTCGCTAAGGCTGTGGCGTTATGGCGGTCCACAAGGTAATTAAAGTGGAAATAAAACAAACTAAAATGAATTTCTTTTGTCTCCATTTCAATCCGGTTTTCAGTAGGAACAGTTTAACTACACATGTACTGCAAAAGTATGTCTTGGAGAAATTGAACATGTGCATTATAATGGGGTGACATCACATTTTGCTTATGTCAAACTTCGGATAACTCGAAGTATTTTCGCCATTCCCTTGGACTTTGAGATAGCGAGGTTGACCTGTACTAAGCTTAATAATGTTGCCCAGACATCCAGCAAACTATTCGTCAAAACTCCACCAATTTGTCTTGTTTGATGTATGAGTTATGCTCCTTTAAGAGTTTAAAGCTTTATTCACTGAAATTTTCCATTGCACATGCGCAAATTAAAATTGTTATGCTTATCAAAATTGGTTTTTATTGTGTTGCATAAAAACACAAGAAACTGCTAAATCACTTGAAACAAGTTCAGAAATCAATTTTGAATTTAGCGAATTTGTAAAATATTGAAAATTATCTCCCTTTGACAAAAACAAATAGGGAATATTAAATGTTTGGTAGACTTCGATTTATCACGATTTTTGATAATTTTCTTTTGCCAAATCAGGTAGACCTCTCAGCACATTGTTTCTACCGTTTCTCGATTAGTAATGTCCTCATACTAAGATGCAACAACACATTGATTTTTCTATGGAGATTTCAGAGTTAAATTTTTAAACTTGGCAATTTGAGTGAAAATCCACTTTTTAAGATTGCTTTTCTAAACGATCAAAACACACTTGAGATAAGTCCTTCACATTTCTGGTTGTCACAAGTCTAGACTACCATTTCATGCAGTCGGATCTTGTAGGTAGTGGATTTCTGAAGGCCTAAATTGTGTTAGATTTCCGTTCAAATTGGCAACCTGAAAAAATGGACCCATGTCACAATTAAATGGCTATCATGTGTTTCCTCGTGACAACATCCGTAAAACTTTTACTGTTATGCATTACTCAGTATTTGAACATTAAGATACACTTTCAATTTCATTCTTGGTTTGCATAATTTTATATAGATGGCAAACAATTCAGGTGTAGCGTTTTCACTTTTGTTCAGTATATGAAATGTTGTCTCTGAAACCATTAGGCCTAAAGCATATTTAAGTGATATGTAACAATGTCTAGTAGCCTGTCAATTAAGCTCCTTGGTTCCAAACTAGACATATCATTGGAAAAACTTTGATATATTTATTGTATATAGCAATGTCTAGTGGTTCCCCATTATATACTGAACAAAAGTGAAAACGCTACACTACAATATTTTGTGAGAAAATATTGGACAAAAAGTATTTACTAAAGCTTAATAATGTTTCCCAGACATCCAGCAAACCATTCGTCAAAATTCCACAAATTTGTCTCTTGATGTCTGAGTTCTGTTCCTTTTTGTGTTTTAAGCTTTATTCACTGAATTTTGCAATTGCGCAAAGAAAGATTGTTGTGCTTATCAGAATTGGTCATACTTGTGTTGCATTAAAACACAAGAAAACGGACTTATCACTTGAAACAAGCTCAGAAATCAATTTTGAATTTATCAAATTTGTAAAAATTTGTAAATTGTCTCCGTTTGACAAAAACAAATGTTTGGTAATATTCAATATATCACGATTTTCTATAACTTTCTCTTGCTAAATCAGGAAGACCTATCAGTACAATGTTCCTACCATTTCTCAACTTTTAATGTCCTCAGACTAAGATGCAACAACACATTGATTTTCCTATGGAGATTTCAGTGATAAAATTTCAGGCTTGGACAATTTGATGAAAAACTCCCGTTTAAGATTGCTTTTCTAAACGATCAAAACACTTTTGTGATAGATAAGTCCTTCACATTTCTGGTTGTTACATGTCTAGACAACCTTTTCGTTCAGTCGGATCTGGTTGGTAGTGGATTTCTGAAATCCATCAAATTTGTAACCTGAAAAATTGGACCCCTGTCACATTTAAATGGTTTTCATGTGTTTCCTTGTGACAACATCAGTAAAACTTTTACTGTTACAAATAACCCAGTCTTTGAACATTCAGATACACTTTCATTTGCTTTAATGGTTTGCGTCATTTTGTATATAAATGGCAAAAGATTCATGTGTAGTGGTTTCACTTTTGTTCAGTATATATTGTGCAAACCATGCCCCTTGTGGCCCAAATTGGCCACATACCACGGACCATTAGCTTCCATAGACTTAAAATGGGGGGGGGGGGGGGGGGGGGGGGGCTTGCAGTATAGGCTCATTGAGCCTCTTGTTTTTGTCCCCCGCCTTTTCGAAGAAAACCGGAGGAACTAATATTTGCCTCTCCGTCCTTCGGTCCCTCTATAGAAAGAGGTACCTTGTGGGCGCAACTCCTACAGTATTATAACGATTCTTTTGAAACTTCACTGGTGTTTTGGCCATGGTCTGAAGATATGCATGTGGTTTGGTTATAAACCTCAGATTATTTTTCGTCACTTTTTTCGCAAATTGAACTTGAAGTTTTTCGTGCATTATCTATACCAATGTGAATGGACAGGAGATACCTTGTGGGCGCAACTCCTCCTTCAGTTTTATACTGATTCTTTCGAAACTTCACTGGTGTTTGGTCATGGTTTGAAGATATGCATGTGGTTTGGATATAATCCTCAGATTATTTTTTGTCACTTTTAAGCAAGTTGAACTTATACATATTTCAAGCATTATATATAACAAAATGAATGGACAGGGGATACCTTGTGGGCGCATCTTCTCCTACAGTTTTATACCAATTCTGTTGAAACTTCACTGGTGTTTTGGTTATGGTCTGAAGATATGCATGTGGTTTGGATATAATCCTCAGATTAATTTTATCATATAAAACCTCAGCTTAACGTTTATCACTTTTCCAGCATTTTTCGCCTTCAGTGCTATCAATATCATATATGTAGTACCTTTGAGCGCAAATGCTCCAACAGTTTTATACAATTCTTTATGAAACATTTGTATGTGCTTATGTCATGGCCTGAAGATATGGATATGCTTTGGATAAAATTCTTGAGCTTCATTTCTGTTTTCTGTTCTGCCAACTTAAGTTGTTTAATGATAGTTCATATAGACAAAAAAGTGGCGGGGGACATAAATTCTCTGAATTTGCTTGTTTTTATTGTTACTTTGTAAAACTTGCAGATTATCAGGACATCCATAAAATTCTTGGGCAAGTTCCAGTATGGGTAAGATGATATCATTACAGGCCTGGGTGTCTAATAGAATCATTACCATTCACGGAGGTGGGGGTGAGCCTCTATTAGAGGCTACAAGTGCGAGAAAAGTCTGTAGTTCCAATTTATCAGTAAGGGTCGCCATCTTGAGATGCTAGTGTCGCTAAGTCCGTAGAAAGTAGACTATTGGCACGATAAACGTTTATTTCCGCATTAGGTATCGATAAAACTTTAAATATGCGCTGTCCAGGGCATAACACAGTACAGGGTTCAACTTGCTAGCACGGGTTGGTATTTCCAGACAAAATGAAAGTAGGGTCAAAAAGAATGTACCTTATTTAGAGGGACAATTCGTTGGAGGCGGACAACTAGAAATTTGCTGCTAATAACAAATCAAGATGTTTCTGCATATCGTAGGACCAATTTTTTTTCAATATTCGTGGGTGGGCCTTTATTAGAGGCTCGATTTTTTAAATTTGCTTGAAAAATCAGCATTTTTGGAGTCTAAATTGGGGAATGGGCTTTTATTAGAGCATTGCCTGTAATAGAGATTTTACGGTATATACTGTATGTTAAATCCAAACCGTCAAATATGGTCAAGAAAAGAGAAGTAGGTTTTCATACACATGTAAATTATTTAATATATTAACATGAAGGCTAGCACTTGACATTTCAATACACCTATACAATTTCTATCAAGAGAAATCCTGGACATCTATCAAACAATATTTACTTTTAACTTTGCCTACTGGGTAATTTTGCATGCTTTTTTCTCATCTGATTTTTTTTCAAAATCAACCTTTTCAAAAAATTCTTTCAGGAATACCATGAATGTGTTAAACAGTTTGGACCCAGATGTTGGGCCTGATCTGGGTCCAAACTGTTTGCAAAGGTTATCAGCAGATGACCCTAGTAGGCAAAAAAGTTCAACCCTTTCCCGCCATTCACTACAATTGTTGCCTGCGTTATCATCTGCTGATGTACTTTGGTAGCCTATGTTGCAAATGTTATAGATCCAGATCAGACTGCTCTCGGAGGAGCAGTTCTGATCAGGGTTCATAGGGTTTGCTGTCATGTTAAAAGTAGTCTGGAGTCACATCAGGAAAGTACCAGTACTAAACAGAGGATAAAGTGTCTTGCTCAAGGACACACAGTTCCTCCAATAAATCACCAGTAACCCCTAGATCCTAAGTCGAGCACTATACCACTGAGCCATTACACTCCCTTATGTCAAGAATGAAAATTCAGATGAGAATGAGTCAACACTGAGGATTGTCAAAAATTGTTCATACTTGGTAGTGTGAAATATAAACTAGTGCCCCTCAAAAGAAAAAGAAAGTAGGGGTCAACTGATATGTAATTTCAACTCATTTAAATAAAAATAAAAAATGTACATGCAGTGGCGCTGTCCCAAACCTAAACTACATTTAAAACTTTAATCCTACTGTACCCGCAATGATTCATTTGAGTGATTTAATAAGTATCTACACTTTTACATTCGCTTATTCAAAATATAGGATTGGAAAGAGTGATTATGCCCACAAAAGCCATAGGATACTTTCAATAACAGGTCATGATATGGTCGTAGATTATTCAGGATTTATCCATAGATTTCATTTTTATATCCCTATACTATTCAAGACTTCTTTACAGGCAACTCAGGATATGGTCATAGACAGTTCATGACTTGTTCATAGACTTCATGATTTGTTCATAGACAAGGATTTGTTCATAGACTGTTCATAGACTTCACGATTTGTTCATAGACCAAGATATGTTCATAGACAGTTCATGACTTGTTCATAGACTTCATGATTTGTTCATAGATGAGGATTTGTTCATAGACTGCATGTTTTGCTCATAGACTGTTCAGAAATTATTTGAACCATGACATGAGATTCCCAACAATGTGGTATGTGTGACCAGCAAAGCCCCAGATCAGCCTGCGCATACGCACAGTCTGATCAGAGCCTTTGCTGGTCGCTTGAATATTCTATAACTGTCAAGCTACTGGCCAAACAGCATTTGGAATTTCTAAGCTTAAAAGGAGACTGCACAGGCGCGTCTGAGTCTAAACTTGTCAAACTGCCACATTGTTGGAAATCACATGTCATGGCTCATATACATCACAATTTGTTCATAGACTGCATTTTTTGCTCTTAGACTGTTTCAGGAATTGTTTATAGATTGTTCATGATGTTTTCATAGATTGCTCAACTGCTTCCAGATCAAAATCATCATCATCCATTTCTTCAATCCCACTCAACTGTGCACTAGATGTGTTAGCATCTTGGGTGAACTGTGAACCAGGTGTTGACTGGGAGGAAACAACAGAACGCTGAGACTTTGGTGTCTTAGGTGTGCCACTCAACTGATCTGGAAGAAAAAAGGCAAATCGTAATGAGGTTTAGAATGGGTTCCCTCTGGCAGACAGGACAGAACAAAAATCCTTGTGATATATTCAAATTTCCGAGACAATTATCCATCAAACAACTTCATTTACTTTTCAAGAAAGGTTCATCAAGATCACAGGGCCCACCCTGCAATTAGCCATTGTAGCCATTTGCTACTAAAAATGTAGCCATTGGCTAAAAGTACACTCTAGGTGGTTCAAAATTACATACCGGTATATGCGAAAAAGTGTATTTTGATCAGCTTTTGGATTTTCCAATATTGCTTTTATTATTCCTTCACACTTTATTATTGTGCCATATTTAACTCTTTGAATGCTAGATTTTTCAATACCATCAGGGTGTCAAACAATTTGGATCCAGATCAGGCCCGACGTTTTGTCGGGCCTGATCTGGGGCCAAGCTGTTTGCAAAGGTTATCAGCAGATGACAAAAGTTGCCATTAGCTGGCAAAGGGTTAAATACAGAACAAATTCTTGATCCTACTTCCTGGTTAAAACCTTGGCTAAAGTTAATTTCATTTGGCTACAACTTTTTCCACTTGGCTAAAGTGATGGCTACAACAAATTCTGAGCCAGGGTTAGTCCTGTAAGATCAAATACATGTAGGTAAGGGTATGAGATTTTGGTGCTTATCGCATAATGCACAAAAGCCTCCTTTAACTCTTTGCATGCTGGGTAATTTTTCATGCTTTTGCGGTCAACCTTTTTTCAAAATTAACTTTCAAAATATTCTTTCATAAACACAATCAGTGTCTAACAGTTTGGATCCAGATCAGGACTGACTTATTGTTGGTCCTGATCTGGGTCCAAACTGTTTGCAAAGATTATCTGCAAATGACAAAAGTTACGTTAGCAAGGAATGAATTAAATGCCCATGCTTTCATAATCCAGCATGTTTATTGGTTTAAATTTTGCTCAAAGTCTTCCTATTGCATCCATACCTTGTATATGCTTGCAATGAAGGCTCTGAGGAGTCTGCACAGGCTCCCAGAAAGGAGTGTGTAACTGAAAATTATTTTCTTATTTCTCAACCAAAACATACGATGTGGGTACTCAAAAAGAACCGTCAACGAGACGGTTCTTTTAAGCACCAAAACACATGTTTAAACTGATGGATAAGAAAATTATCACAACTTTAAGCTGAAAATATTTGCTTAACTGGCCCTATGAGTCTGACCCTTTGTTGTTTGACAATACGATAAGTACCAAAATCTCAGGAGCTGGTTTAACCCTTTGTATACTAATGGATTATTACTTCTGGTTTGATACAATAAACTTGGGATAGTCCATTGTATATATCTAGGGGTGTCAGGTTATAATTTAAAAAAATTGTATTCTTTTGTCTGGATATTTTTTTACCTTTACAAACAGTGTAGACCCTGTACAAACAGTGTAGACCCTGATGAAATGCAGCATTATGCTGCATTTCATCTGGGTCTTCACTGTTTGCAAAAGTACAAGTTAATTGGTTTCCTGAATAAGCTTTAACTGTATTATCCTGAATATTTGAATTAATAGGCCTGAATAAACAGTGCAAACCTAACTAAGGCTTGATCATTAAGATCAGTTTACACTGTCTGCAAATACATTACGAATGCCTACATTTTTTTTGCATAATTCATCATGTCAGAAGTCCAGATAACAGGGATAATTCTGGCTCAGAATATCATGAGAGGAAATGTCCCATTCAGCCAAAACTGACGAGAAATTATGAATTTTTGGTGAGAAACTTACACAAAATCCTTTGCTTTATCACATTTTGCTATGAGATTTTTCTCCCATCAATCCAATTTCAATGAGATTTTTGGCAGAAAAATGAGCAAATCTCGTACTATCTCCCCCGAGTTTATCCGGCGAAATATAAAAACTAAGATGCCTAAGGTTCTTGAAGCGGCTTTTAACTCCCTTGTAAGACCCCAGTTGGAATATGCCTCGGCTGTCTTGGATCTGCACACGAAGGTGCGAATATCTCAAATCGAACAAGTCCAGCAAAGAGCTGCTCGCTGGACATCCAGTAACTTCGATAGACAGTCAAGTGTAACTGAGATGGTTAAACAACTTGGATGGCGATCTTTGGAGCAAAGAAGGGCTGACGCCCGTCTTTGCTTGTTTTACAAGGTGATTCATGGCTTGGTTGCTGTACCCCTCCCGGACTACATACATTACTCTAATAGAATATCTAGGTACTGCCACTCCATGACCTTCAGGCAGGTCTCAACCTCAACAGATTACTATAAGTTCTCATTCTTTCCTTTAGCAATTGTTCAATGGAATTCCCTCCCCGAGTCTGTTGCATGCTTGCAAAGCCTTGATGCTTTCAAGGCAGCTGTCTGCAAGCTGCAGCACTCACGCCCATAGATCCCCAAAATGTTTGCTTTTAACTGATTTTAGCTAACTCTTTTCTATCATAACATATCATCTGTTTTTATCCTTCACTTTGTACTATAATTCTTCCTTTTTTACTGTCTTGTACTAACAGACGCTGCGCCAACCTGCCTAGAATGTCCGTGAGGGCGTATGGCAGTATGAAGAGAAAGAAAGAAAATCTACGGATCAGTAAGCATTTAGATGCAATGTCACTGCATAGTATGATACCATTTAGCTCATTTCTTTTCCATTTGGGTAATGCATGAATGACAGTGCGGTATCAATTTTTTTATTGGCATTTGCATAGTTTTAACAATATGAAATCAGCGACCAGTCTAGTAAGAGTAAAAATTTTGCAGTATACCTGCGAAGTAGAAACATTTTAAGTTAAACATGCTAACCTTTATTATAGATAATAAAAACAAAAACAACAAAGCCTAATCCAGTATTTTGAGGCTCACTTTCCATAAAAAGTCCGCCTTAAAATCCTGAAAGCTTTCACCCATATACAGTACTACTGTAAAGGGGCTCTTGCATGGTATGGGAAATTAACATGGGAGTCTGCCCACGCTTGGATCTTGAAAACCTTATGTTTTTTAATTGGCTGGGGTATAACTTTAATATTTAAGGTGTGTTTGAGTTTTTATGCAATTCCATTGCTAATTTATGACATTATGAATGATATCACTATAATACCTTAGGGTACCCAGTTATAATCATTTCTAAAGTAATTGACATATCATGTAACGGGCGGATTAATGTTTTATTAAATAGCTATATCATTGATAAGTTCCCTGTTACTTAAAATGGCTTTGTATGTATTAGGATATTAGGTGTGCATTCATTTTTATAGCAGGATGCCCCAATTTTCGACTGTATATTTTGTATTCAGTCAAATTTGGAATTAACATTTTTACATGTTGCGGTCTTTGTCAAGATACCATTTCAACATATAAACTATCCATATATGTTAAGAATATGTAGACCAAATTGCATGAAATTCAAGGACCGGTAACATATTTTTTTAACTTGATGTAAACACATGGCCCTAATTCATCGAAATGTAAAAAATACAATGATTATGTTTCAGTGTAAAACATACTTAAATACTTGCTTAGTTTGAATCATCATGCTAGTAAGTTTATTGGTAGAAGTTGATATGTTCAGTGTTTTCCCCTATTATGGATTGGACAATATTCTTTGATATTAAGTGCCATGATTCTTATTTAATGAAGTGCATACACAATAATATTAGCCAAATTGATACAATATATTGACACCTGTACTTAACACATCTAGTTTCTAACATTAAAACTACATCTAGCCAATATTACACTTAATATGTAACATTATTAAGAATTTTAATTCATACAGAAGAGAAACCTTATGACAAGTCAGTTCATACAGGAGAAGAACCTTGTATCTATAATTTTATAATTGTAAGACTCATTAATAAACCAGCTTCACAAAAATAACCCCCGGTCAAACCTATTGGTTAAAATTTACCATTTTGGTCACAGGTAACACTTGGCTTCAAAGGTATTGCTCATTTAATGCTTAAATCTTCTCTGTTCATTCTGTTTTGTGAAACTGATGCTGATTTCCATCAAATAGCAACATTTATACTTTAGCTGGCTGTATATTCTAGGCATACAGTTTTGTTTCTGGACCTCACTTATTCATGTAGAACACTGTTTTATGATACCATTGATAAGACTCTGTTACACGTTATCCTGGTCACGGCACCAAAATGTGGTTCCTCTAGTTTAGTTGGGATGTTAAGGAAATATTTAGTCTTCTTGTTTTAACTTGTTTATTGTTAGGGTATTATGTTTCTTAAACAATATCATGCAGGACTTGAGGAAATGATACACATTGTTTTTGCCCCGTAGTGCCATGACACAGGGCCATGACCTTCGGCATTTCTGACTATTGAATCATTTAAAATTATCTAAACATGTCTTTCTTTAAGAAAAGTGGAAGTAGATTTAAAAACAGTCTCCTTATGTCGAGTTATTGATTCATTTGAACTAAATAAATAATTTTGCTAAAACTGACCTATACCCATAAGAGGTAGGAAATGACAAAGTTACCGGTTTTGGATTTTCATAATATTTGGCTCAGATCAGCAGTATATATATGGCATGTTTTTGTGATAATATAATATCTTGGCAAAGACTAGAAAAGATCCATCTTTTGAATTGAATGTTGAATGTTTTGTAAATTTAAAAAAAAATATTGAAATTTTACAATCACTTCTTCTGAAAAAGTAAACCATAATTTATCCAAATGGTTTCGTGGTATTAAAATAATGTCTATGGTATTTTGGATTCAATCTTGATGCCAAATCATAGAAATAAACAAAACTATAGATTTAGGACATGGAAATTTAGAGACAGGTACCACCTCAAAGGTGGAGTACGTCAGGGTTGCTTCCTAAGCCTCATTCTTAACTATCTAATTCAATAAATACATTTTCATAGTTCGTATATAATGAGTTATCAATATGCAAAGTTTGAAGAAAATCCATGCCTGGGCACAGATGAAAGTACACCTTTGGAAATTTTTACCAGGACTTATTTTCGTGAATAGCCTTAAAAGACATATTTGCCACTTTATTCACGACTAGGATATGATTTACCTACATCAGTAAATGACAGTGATTTTGCCATTTCACGAGGGTTTTATTTTCAAGAAACTTTGCATTTGCATCTGCGAAGTTTCTCGAAAATAAAACCCTCAAAAATTTCCAATTTTACAGTATCTTGGAGGTTCAGGGTACTTACTTGGCTTAGTTTCACCCTCATACACTTTCTTGCTCTCATCAAAGAACTGATTAGGATGACTAATAGGGTTCATAGATTCTATTGCAACATCTTTATGTGTAGCTTCAAAGTATCTCGTACAAGCTACCTGGTAATGACCACCTTTAAGTTGCTCTAAAATCTGACAAGAAAGATAAAATAAGTGCACCAAGATAAGTTTTCCTATCACCATAGACCATTTGACTGCCTGTGATCAATTGGCAAATACATGTAGTGTAAGCCCTGTGTAGCTGTGTAAAATGGGATCAATTCCCAAATATATTAAGCCCTCAGTAGCTAGGTAAAATGCGATCAATTGTGCAAGCCCTGATGAGACTGGTCTGATCTGGGCTTACAATGTTGGCAAAATGTTGAGTCTGAATATTTAGGGCAAATAGGCTACCACCTCTTTTTTATAAAGCCTTCCATCGAACTTAAAAGCATAATTATTTGATGGCCCATTTACTCTATCATCCATTTTGAGGTAAAAAGATTGGGATTTCCCTATTACATTGTTAATATTCTGCACCCTAACATTTTGCTTTTATCTAACTGAACAGTGCCAACGATAAGGTGCAGTAGAAAGTGGTATGTTTTATGACTCCACTAGGGAGTTCCTATTATCTCTTTCCTTGCTAGCAGCAATTTTTGTCACCTGCTAAACTTGCAAACAGTCCGGACCCAGATCAGGACAGATTGACCCTCTGATAGTGTTTCTGAAAGAATTATTTGATAAAGGTGGAAAAAGTCAGCAGATGACAAGCACGAAAAATTACTCAACATGCAAGATTAATATTTTTTTTATATATCTGATGATATATATTACCACAGGTGAAAAAAATAGCTTATGCAGTAATATCCTAAATGACAAACTTTCTCAATTGACCTATCATTGCTGTCAACACCTACTTGAAGCAACATTTAAGCAATCAGGCTGAAGCTAATTTGCATTAAGGTAAGACATCTACTTCAATTGCTACTTCAGATGCTAATACACCCGACAAATACTAGTGGAATTGTATAAGATTTTTGTGAAGTCCTTTATGAGAGTGAAGAAAATACAAGTTGCTCTAACAGATTCTTTGTTAACAAGAGAATAAAAGAATGAAGAAACCACATACTAAGCCAAGTAAAAGTGCCAAGCACAATTATTAAGTAATTTTTGAACATTTATTTTCAATAATTTTCTGAGATAATAGGACTTCCTTACCTTATCATAATATTCAGTTCCTATTGACATTGACTTCAACTTCTGTTTCAGTAAGTCAAGGTCTGTATGCCGGAATGGACAACCTAAAAAGAAATCATCAAAATACTGGCGTGGTAGCACAGTGGTAGAGTGCTCGACTCGAGACCAAGGGGCCGCGGGTTCGAGCCTCACCGGCGTCACTGTGTTGTGTCCTCGAGCAAGAACATTAATCATAGTTTAGTACTGGTTCTACCCAGGAAGATCCGTCCCTTTATAACTGAAAGATTGTTGATGGGACGTAAAGAATTAAATCAAACAAAACAAAAGATGCTACTGGCATCCAACCAGAACCCTTGAGGTTATAAAACTTTATTCATACAACTCAGTTAACTTATCCTGCTCATGAATGTATACTCCACTGAGCTTGAAATTTATCTTGCTCATCAAAGTTAAACACCAAAAATTGTTGGCACTATGATTTTAACAAAATTTATCAGCAGGATAAGTACATCATCTGTGAGGAGTCGCCGTGTAGTAGTGGATAAACCTCTCGTCTTATAAACCAGGAGTTGCAGGTTTGATCCCCAAATTCACCAGTCTGTGGGATGAGACTTTAGCTGTGGTCCCATCTCCATATATGACCTTAGCTGTTGGTGGGAAGTTAAACACCAACGCTCACGCACAACATCTGGGTATTTTTAAGCAAGAAAAATCTTTATTTTTTAGCACTTTAGTTTTATGAGCAAATGAAAGAAGTTTTAACCTTGAGGTCAGGTTTGAACAAAAAGATGTTTACCTTTGCCATAATGAATAAATTAAAATGTCTTGTCCATATCTGTTTCCCAGCCAATTCAAATGTATATTCCATTTCTTACAATGCACAATCAAAATAGATAAAAGTATAGATCCTAGCCAACGACTGTCTCCCTTGACACTGTGAGACTACCCTGGAGACTATGAGCTGATCATTGAGACATAAGTTACCTGGGTGACTGTGTAGTCTCACAGTGTACAGGGTAATTTCATTGTCTCCAGGGTAATCTCATAGTATCCTAAGCAATATTATAGTCACTAGTGTATCTTCAGGGTAGTCTCATAGTTATTTTATAGTCATGATTTTATCTTGGAGCCTCGAGGGTAGTCTCACAATGTCCTCTTACAAGGTCCAGGGTAATCACATGGTCTTATGTCTCCAGGGTAATCTCGTAGTTTCCTGGATTATCTCTTAGTCTACAGGGTTGAACCAGTACTAAGCAGAGGATAAAGTGTCTTGCTCAAGGACACAAAGCAGCGACTCTGGCGAATCTCCAACCAGTGACCCTTTGATATCATGTTTAACACTTTACCTCTGAGTCGCCGCTCTCTCATAGTCTACCGGTAATTTCTTTGTCTTCAGAATAATCTCAGTCTCTGGGGTAAGTGCACAATTCCCAACTCGTCCTCGGGGTTTATCCATACACCCCTGGTTAATCCTAGTCGCCAGGGTCAACATGCAGTCCTAAAGTTTAACTAGTCTGCCTGATATACCCATAGTTTCAAGGGTAAACTTAAGTCTTCAGAGTAAACCCAGTCACATCTATAGTAAAACTATGCTTACCCTTTTAGGACCAGAAACCCCTAAATGGGTACTTTAGCAACACAGTGAAGACCCAGATGAAATGTTGCATAAGGCAGCATTTTATCAGGGTATGCACTGTTTGCTAAGACATAATTTATATTTTTTTATTTTGTATTTTATATTTTTTTGAAATTATAACATGTGACCCCTCAATATACACAATGGAATACATGAACTTAACTGTATCTAACTTCATGGAAAATGTCAATCGTCTTAACCCTTAAAGTGCCAAGAAAAAAATGCATCTAAAAATGCCGTCTGTTGCAAAAAATTGCCTAACATTACTGACGAATTAAGCTTAGAAGCAAACAGCTAGGAGCAGTCTGATCTGTGTCCATACTGTTTGCATAGAGGCTTCTTAAACATTTCAGCAGTCGAGAAAAGCAGAAGACTTTTGTTGCGATTGGCGCTTTAAGGGTTAAAAGGGCTAAAAAAACAAATAAACATTTTTGCCAACAGAAGGTTCAGATGAGACTGTGCATTGGAGGAAGTGGGACACAGAGAGTTTGTAGAGAAGCTAGAATGAGAATGGTGTCATTAACTTACCATGATTGTCTCCGGGGCCAGGTGTATTAGACATTATAATTTTCAGACAGCTGTATGGTGTATAATCTGCTCTCTTGCCCTCTTTACCATAGTTATGACGTATATTGTAGGAATACTGCTTATCAAACTGGAATAGATAAACATACTACATAATGATCCACGACATGTGATTTCCATCAATGTGGCATTTTGACAAGTGTAGAGTCGGACGAGCCTGTGCAGCCTCCTTTTAAGCTTAGAAACTCCAAATGATGTTCAGTCAGTAGCCTAACACTAATAGAATATTCAAGCGACAAGCAAAAGCTCTGATCAGACTGCGCGTATGCGCAGGCTGATCTGAGGCGTTGCTGGTTGTGCATACATTGTACCACATAGTTGTAAATCTCATTATAAGAATCTATCAGGAGTGTGAGGGTGGGATAGAAAAATCTGTCCCGAGCATCACTGTTTGGCATCATGAGGCTTGCTAAGTGATGACAAACAGTGATCACGAACCGATTTTTTCTATTACATCCTCACACAAATAATGGATTGTTTCTCTTGCTCACCATTAAATACCGCATTTTTATATTTAAATATAAGACTGTGAGATTTACCTGAACATGAGTTTCTGCGACATTACATGATGAAGTTACTTTAACATACCAACGACATCACTTATATTTCGACATGCGACTGTTCGTTTTTTATCTTTCCCATGGGTTTGTATGGAGAATGTGAGATAGAATTCTCTCAAATGCGTAAAAACAGCAGAACCCCAATCTGGTGAGCAAGAAAGTACTGTCCTCACCTTACAACTGTCCGGGAGTTTCATAACAGTGCTTCATCTCAAAGGATGCATACAGTAAAACCTGTGCAAAATGGCCACTCAAAAAGAGACAAAACAAAGGTCTTAATGACAAATGGTAGCTTAATGAAGGTCAAAAGTATTGCAGAATGCTCCTAAGATAGCATTCTGCAATACTTCTGACCTGCATTTAGCGATAATTGGTCTTAAAAAACAATGTTCTTTCTATTGAGAGTGGCTGTTTTACACATGTTTTACTGTATTTTGTATAAAGCAATTTTTTCTTAGCATTCCTAAACAAGAGGCTCACCTGAGCTTTTGGCCACCTGGTTTAAGATAAGATTTTTCAAGTTTTTTCATTATGAGTCTATCCGAGCTATAACACCAGGGGCTTGGCCAATTTATACCCCTGGGTCATGGTTGATAAGATTAATGTAGGGGAATACTAAACATTGCTACATATTTGATATATACCAGACAAAAAAAGAAACGCACCACTTAGAACTGTTCAACTATCAGGAAGATCACAAGTGATAGGCTAGTTTAGTTTATACCAGTGCAAAGGTATGTCATGTATGGTTGCGTCATACGTCTTTTGTAATCTGGCGTCGAACTTGTGTTAAGGAAAGTTGGTCATGAACAAAGTAAGGGTCAAATTGTAAAGTCACAGGAAATAAGCATTTTTGTAATGCTCTCTTAATGGATAAGTTCAAGCAATTGGAATCATCTCAGCAGACCAAATTGTACCCAGACACTTATTCTTTGCAAATTCTATCTTTAAATTCATCATACGTGAAATTTGAACGCTAGGTACCCCATGTATTGTGATTACCCTTTGGAAAGTGATTCCACACTGTAGATAAACCTTACAATCTGATTAAAACCCGATCTACGCTTAGTATGTCCGCCGGTAGATCTGACACTGACCCGTGAGAGGTCATCTTCTCTGACGTCTGTTTTCCGGATTGTTCTATTTTTAAATAAACCAATCGCTGCTCGCGTTTCATAACGCACTTCGGGACGCAATACACACAGCAAATATTGGCGGTTGACGTTCAGCAAAGAAATTACTGCTGGATCGATTGGATATTGAAAATTTAAAAAAAAGTGACACTAATAATATATCTTTGGTGGTATTGCTGCAAAAAAAAAGACTGCACAGCGATTTGCATGACAATAAATGTTGAAGTTTTCTTTAAACATTAAGAAATAATTTCTTCAAGAAAATACATCAGTTTGTAGTTGATGCCTTGGTAACTGCTCGGATTTTAATTGTCACTCTTTGGGGTACTTCACTTGTCGTGATCATCTTTTGATGAAATCCCCAAAAAACTTTTCTTACTTGACTGATATAGACAGGGAATTTTACAATTTAAAATACTTGGGGTCAGTAATTAAAAAGAGAAGCCCACTTCAACCCCCTGAAACTTTTCCATTCTTACAATTTTTTATCTAAAATATGTTATTTTGTTTGCTTGAATATCTACAGATATTAGAACATATGGAAAACATTTGAGAAAAAAAAATGCAAGCTTATTTCTCACGAAAGAGCGGGGGGGGGGGGGGGGGGGGGGGGGGGGGCTTTGTTTTCTTTACTGACCCTAAGTGTATGGAGGAGGGGGAGCAGGGGAAATTTTCTGTCAGCTTTGAAGAAATTTTCAGCTTGCAAGGGTGTAAACAATTATAAAGAGAAGTGGAAAGTTGTTGCTTCGAAAAAACAACATTGACTGTCAAAGTTTTATTCCCGATCTACTGCAATCCGAGCTGTAAAGGTCTGATTTCCTCTGTAAAGCGCAGCCTATAATTGTTTAGCTGCTTGATATTTTCCGCATCTTCTGAATTCAGTTCTACCTGATAAAATGCAGAAACACTAACGATGCGAACGTTTGTTGTCACTCACCGGCACCGGGGGAGGGGGTGGGTGTTAACTTCCATAGACTTAAAAACTTTAAAAAATCTTTTTTTTTTCTAAAACAATGTGGCCCACAGCTTATATACCCGGCAAAAAAAGAAACGCACCACTACGATTTTTCCCATTAAGATTTCCTTTTAATGCGAAAATGTAAATTGTCATGATATATTCATTTCTGATCAAATCTTACTAATACTTAAGTGTGACTTAAATTAGTATCTGTACTTTCCCTGTGTAGGCACAAAACACATCAAGGCGAATGGTAAACGAGTTTTGGAAGCTTTAATTCAGTGCTACTGTCTGCATGGAATTCCAAGTATGTTTTACATTTGCAAAGTATGAAAACGATATGTTGTTGTTATGTGAGACGACCAATGTGTTTATTGATGTTTTTTTGTAATTCAAAAATCCATTTTCATCAGTTAGGACCGTTTAGATTGATGAAAACAATTTTGGAATTTTCAAATGTTTTGTAAGGTTTATCAATCTGATTAAAACCCGATCTAGCCACAGCTAGATCTGACACCCACCCGTAGACGTTCGTCTTCTGGCGACCTTTGAATTGACCAATCACGTTGCAGCTTCCAAAAATCTGGAAGCCAAAAATCGATGTTCGTTCGCCTTCGGTTGTTTTCCATTCGATCTTGACGATGCCGCCATGTTTGTTTACGTATCGTCAAGATCGAATAGAAAACAACCGAAGGCGAACGAACATCGATTTTTTGCTTCCAGATTTTTGGAAGCTACACTTCCCAAACATGTCAATTTGGCTTATTCAAGTTGAAAAGAAAGCAACACAAACAATTAAGTGATTAGGTATGATCAATATACAGTCAAACTTCGATGGCTTGAACTCGTCAGGACCGTCGGTGCCAGTTCAACCCATCGGTGGGTTCGAGCACTTTCTGTTCTGACAATTTTCAAGGGAGTTCACATGTTCTTAATGTTTACCATGGATGGGCAAGCTATTATCGCTTCAGTGAATTGACCGTTTCAGACATGTCTGCAGTGTGTCTCGTCTGCTATCTGCTCGTTCTTTTCATGGGAAAAGGTCTAATTTTAAAGGAAAAAAAAGGGGTCCACTTTAGACCCAGGGCTATATCAAACATCGCGCTATATGGAACAGCATTCTAAAGATGTTGCAGTGCACTAAATACATAAGCTGTGGGCCTGAATGTTTCAGAGAAGAATTTTTAGTTTTTCCCATTGGAGCTATTGATCCTCAGGGTGTGGCCAATTTGCACCCCATAGGGCTTCATTGGCACAATTTAAGTAGGGGACCACTAGACATTACTATATACTAAATATATAAGCTGGGGGCCTCATGGTTTCAGAGAAGACGATTTTTATAAGTTTTTCACCATTATAAGTCTATGAAAGTTATTGATCCCTGGGGCGCGGCTAATTTGGATCCTAGGGGCTTGATTGGCAGGGTTTATATAGAGGAACACTTCACATTGCTACATACTAAATATATAGGCTGTGGGCCTCATGTTTCAGAGAAGATTTTTTTAAGTTTTCTCATAAATTATAAATCTAAGAGCACTCATGTTGCCATGGCAACATAGTTTTAAACCAATAAGCCAAAAAACCTTATGCAGCCTTTCCCCTACCTGATACTTTACAAAATTAAATCATAATTGGCAAACTGACTTTATAGATATACTGCTTTAAAAATGTGGATGGATGATGACGGCCGACAGATGACAGACCATTGGCATACTAATACTTTACTTGAGCCTTCGGCTCTTGGGAGCTAAAAAGTTGAAGCATTCTTCATTTTCCATTAAATGTCTTGTTGTCGATGAAAATCACAAATGAATGCCTCCATAAATGTTGATCTAAATTGATTTTTTAGGGTAATTAAGAAAAGGATAAAAATCATTAACTAAAGAAAAGACCACAGTGAGATCATTTTGAAAACTAGATATGCATGCAGTTAGAATTATGTTAAAAGTTGTTTCTTTTATACTGGAACATTTCAGCTACTCACTCTTACATTATTTCTTTTTTTTGCCTGGTAACAAATGGGCCTGTCTTCGGGGTTTCCAACAAGCTCATACACCAGGGGTGGTAACAGTACAAGATTCTAAAGGAAAATCTTTAAGCTCAATCCTGAACTTGGCCAAAATGTTCAGAAATCACCAATAAAATGTTTAAGAGAACAAAACATCAATAGAAAACATTCATTTTATGCTTATCTTAGTGTAAATATTTGATTAAAAGATCATGATAGGTTCTGATAACAAATTACAGCAATAATAAATTTGATCTTATATGCAAAATTCATGAGTGCTCAATTAGGAAATCCTGATTAATCCTGAACTTTATCACCCCTAAAACACAGACCAGCCTGCTCAGCTAAAGAGAATAGCTAGAAAATTGAAATTTCGCTTATAGCCAGTTTAGATATGATACTTTCCAATAAGTGAATAACAAAGGCCCTGATCAGACTGTGCGGATGGGCAGGCTGGTCTGGGCCTTTGTTGTTAATAAACCCCGAAAACAGGTTTTTAAGTCGGGGCCCATATAATAACTATTACCTTATCACCATCTATTAATTTCATGAACTCATTTCTCCAGAACTTCATTGCCTCGTCCAGTGAGAGACCAATTCCTTTGAGAAATAAGCCATATTGTTGTCTTCCTCCATGACGAAGGTGATGATTCTGCCGCATTGATAGATGAAGCTGCTGCATGCATGGAGGAAATGATCTCTTAGACAACTGAAGAAGAAAAAAAAAACATTGTTTAGGGATTATTTGAGGGTGAGATATGGAGAGAACAAAGATTTTGCCAATTTTCTCTCCTGATATTATATATATACAAGAGATGTTTCATGTTTATTTGAACAAATTTGAAAATGTCCTTACTCATTTATTTCTCGTTATATTGGGTAATAATTGATTTCCATGGGTTAGTCCGATCTCCAGGAATACACAGTCATCAAGAAAATAGTTCTTAATCTTTATTTTCTGGTTTGAAACAGTCTCTGAAGATGAGTAGTCAAAATTTAAGCGTTTAAAAATGCTGTCTGAAACGAAATGCACTACATCTTTCTCGAACAATTTCTCTAAAAGAAATGACATTTTCCCCTTGGAACCTTTTATATATTGTACATAGATAATTAAAGTATGTTCTGTTAGAAAATAAAGCATTCCAGCTAGATATTTACTTTTTGGAAGCGACTTTTACATCAAATTTTAGGGTTTACAGTTTCTATAGCAACACTAAATTGTATGCAAAATACACAAATGCAACATTTGGTGATCAGTTTTATCGGTAATAGATACTTATAATATCTAAGAAATTAAGTCAGCTTGGAGTTTTGAGAATTTGCTTTTCAAACTTCTTCCGAGACACGTTTTATACATGAGATACCCATTTGGGCACTTTTATGGAAGAACTTATTAAGCCCAGTTTCCAAGCAAAAACAGGCACTCATAGGCTGTTTCTCATCTTAATAATAGACAGAGTGTGCCTCTAAACTTAAAAGAAAATTTTACACTTAAATACGCATTTTCTTAGAAGATACACCCGTTTTAGCTCTTAAAATCAGTAAAAAGGGGGTGGGAATGTATTTAGGGCCACTGTGTTATGGCTATGCTATAAATTGCCATCTGGTCTGTTTGGCAAAACCAGGGACACGTCTGATATGCATGAAAAAGCAAAATCTGTTTGTTTTAATTATATGCAACCGCCAAAAGTGAAATTCAAATCTGTTCAAATAAACATGAAACATGTCTCGTATATATCTGGAATTATCCCTGCTTTCTGTTTAGTTGATGCTTAACATCCCAGTCAACAGTTATTTTGTCATGGTGTGACATTTATTGCTTGTAAGAACAACAAATAAATTATCTATATGTAAAGCTTTTTGCTAGCTCTTTATATCATGCTAATCCTGGATACATCCTGTTTTGATAACAGTGTAGATCCAGATCAGCTGGCTTCTCAGAAGCCAGCTGATTAGGATACATACAGTTTATGACTCTATTTTTAAAACATGCTAATATCTGTAATCCTGAAAGTTGATTGGATAAAGATTGAGAAGGAGTGTAGTACATAAAATAGTCAGTGTGATACGGGTTAAACAATTTGAGAAAAAGAAATAATTTATTTTCTTAGCTCAGTACCTTATAACTTTGTATGCTGCATTTTTCATGATTTAGCTGTTGTCTGTACTCAGAGTGTCAAATGGTTTGGATCAAGATGTTGGTCCTGATCTGGGTCCAAACTATTTTCAAAGTTATCAACAGAAGTCAAAAGTCCACGCTAGCAATGAAAGGGTTAAGTTTTGTATGAAGCTTCATCTACTTCAATACTTTGTGTATAAAAGCAGTTAGTACTCTACCAAGAATCACTTTATAAACTTTTAGCCAGATCTCATCTTGACTATGGAAACCTAGTATTTTACCCAACCACTAAGAAATATAAACAAATCCTGGAAAATGCCCAACACAGAGCAACATGTTTAGTTCCTGAATTGCGCGGATTAACCTATAAAGAGCATTTAATTGAGTTGCATCTTCCTACACTGGACTACCGTCGAAAGAGATTTGATATTAAACATAAAATATATGACATTGATATGAGTACATTTTTTACCTTCACAGAAAATAATCAGCTTAGAGGTCATGACTTGAAATTCAATAAACCCTATGCAAATAAACCAATTAAGTTACACTCTTCAAGACAAGATTAGACCAACTATGGAGATCTCAAAGGTTTGACCAGACCAACATATATTAAGTAGTTCTCAATTAAACGAAAGCGACGACAAGTAATCATAAGTTGAGGGGAATTATAAGCCCTACAGGCTTACGAAGTTTCCCAGAAGACAAAAGGTAGACAAAAGGTAAGACTGTGTGTATGCGCATTCTGGTTTGAGCCTTCCCTAGTTTATCAACCAAAACAAATGTGTGTACTCAAAAGAATCGTCTCAATGAGATGGCTCTTCTGAGCATCCAAAACAATGTTTTAATTGACGGATTCGAAAACATTTCACAATTTTACGCTGAATTACATTGTCTATATCTAGACCTATCAAAAAGCTTCCATATCTAGTAAATTCACACACATCTAAAGTATCCAGGCCATTAGTTAAGAGTGCGCAACAGAAAAGTATTTTTTTTAATTCTTAACCAAAACATATGTTGTGGGTACTCAAAAGAACCGTCTTAATGAGACGGTTCTTTTGAGCACCCACAACATATGTTAAAACTGATGGTTAAGAAAATATTGAAAATTTTACGCTTAAATGTTTTATTTATCTAAACACGTGGTATCTTATTATGAACCTACCATGTCGATCATATCAGCTGTAACTTGACCAACATTATTTTTCTTGACACTGTAATCAGCACCCAGATAGCGCTTACTCAACCCCACCAACATTGGCAATAATCTGTCATCTTCCTCCAGGTGAGGTAATGCTCGGGCTGTCACCTACAACACAGTTATAAGATTGTTGATCATTAGAAATAGATACATATTCCAGGGAAGACAGCAATTGAAGTAAAGCACTTAACTTGGTTACTCTTTGCATGCTGGGTAATTTTTCATACTTTTGTTGCCTTCTGCTGACTTTTTTTCAAAATTAACTTTTTCAAAACATTCTTTCAGGAACACTACCAGTCAGTGTCAAATAGATTAGATCTAGATCAGGATCAACATTTTGTCCATCCTGATCTGGGTCTAAACTGCTTGCTAAGGTTATCAGCAGAAGACAAAAGTGGCTGATAGCAAGGATAAAGCTAAGAATGTGTCTAATGTCTGTGATATGACAGATGGAGGAAAGCTAAGCAGTGGATTGTAGGTACATCATGAAAACTGGCCACACCTTCTGGAGGCCATGTTTTCTGACGGATCAAATTTGTTTTGGCTATATTTGTTAGTCACCCAGTGACTATTTCTACCAAATTTTTTTGAATTCTAACCACCGGTTTCAGAGAAGATATTCAAAGTTTTTGTTACCATGTTAAACCACACCCTCTGGTGGCATTGTTTTTCTATGGATCAAATTTCTTTTAGCTAGTTTTGTTACAAGTTTGGTAAAAATTGCCATAAAGTTGTCATTTAAAGGAAATTGTTGACGACACTGGATGATGATGAACATTGACTAATCCCAATAGCTCATGTGAGCTAATATCCTTTTAAGACCAATAGAATTTTCCATAGAGTTTCATACAGTTATGTGATTTTGTTTTGTTTGATTTGATTCTTTACGTCCCATCAGGGACGGGTCTTCCTGGGTTGAACCAGTACTAAGCTAGGATAAATGTGTTTTGCTCAAGGACCACAATGCAGTGATGCCGGTGAGGCTCGAACCCGCGGCCTCTCGGTCTCGAGTCAAGCACTCTACCACTGCACTCCTAAAATACAGTTATGTGAGGATGGTCCATTGTATATATTGAGGGGTTACAGGTTATAATTTCCAAAGCAATATTATAAGAAGATCAATTTTGTCTTAGCAAACAGTGCAGACCCTGATGTGGCATTTCATCTGGGTCTTAGCTGTTTGACAAAGTACCCGTTTAGGGGTTTCCGGTCCTCAAAGGGCTAAGAGATAAAAACAAATAGGTTTGCGAGTTATGACCAGTTTGTTGTAACAAAAATGCTTTGAAATCATCTGGTGCCTTTATAGGCTGCTTGTATGTCAGAATAGACTAATGCATAGATTCGAATTATAGTATAGCATATGCAGGTAGCCTTACCGCTAGTGCCTGGGATAGATGTGTTCTGTATACAGCCAGCAGTATTGAGATCATGTCATCATAGGGAACATACGCCATACCCTTCCGCAGATAAACCTTTCTTTTCTGTACGAGATCCAATGCCTCTGTAAATGGAACCTGACAACAGAATACATAGATTAACTCTTTTCCCAACACTTCTGTCATCTGCTCCTCTCATCTGTGTATGTTCTTAGGTAGCCTATATTGCAAACAATATGGACCAAGATCAGATTGCTCCAAGGAGTTGTCTGATCAGAGTTCATATTGTTTGCTTCCATGAAAAATTCTAGTCTGAAGTCTACTTGTATACATGCAGCAGGCGTAAAAACTGAACATTTTCAGGACCAAAAAAATGGCGAGCTAAGAATTAAAATAGAGAAAATATGGTCCAGCAGATAAGAAAACTAATATTAAATGAACAGTTTAAATGATGTTTATCCCTGAGTTGAACCAGTACTAAGCAGATGTAAAAGTCTCTGGTCCAAGAACACAAAACAGTCCCTCCAGTGAGTCGAACTGGTAACCCTTTGATCCCAAGTCTAACACTCTACCATGGAGTCACTGCATGCATTTGTAAATCATTATATTGTCAGAGCCAGCTTATGGGATTTTGATACTTATTGCATTGTCATCTGTTGAGCAACGAAGGCTCAGGAGAGCCTGCGCAAATGCTTAACTCAAAGTAAATGTAAAGCCTCAAGATAACGAGCCCCTACACATATCACCTAAACCATTTTGACTAGCACATGAATTTTTGGAATTTATCGCAAATGCAATTATGAAGGCTTCGATGAGCCTGCACACCTGCTCAGTCTGGCCTAAGCCTTCACTCCTTGCATACATTAATATAGACGATGAAGTCACAGACCAAATATGAACTGAACTGGATAAGAAAATATTCACAAATTTACGCCCAATTTTTTTTATCCTGTTCCATAGGGTAAGTACCAAAATCTCATGAACTTGTCACTTTTTTAACTATAAGGTAAAACCTGTCTTAAACGGCCACTCTCAAAAAGACCAAAACTTGTTTTTACGACCGATTATCGCTTAATGCAGGTCAAAAGTATTGCAGAATGCTCCAAGGGGAGCATTCTGAAATACTTTCGACCTTCATTAAGCTACCATTTACCATAAAGATCTTTGTTTTGTCTATTTTTGAGTGGCCTCTTAAGACAGGTTTTACTGTATTTCTTGCCTTAAAATATTCTTTAGTATCCACTGTTCCAGCATTGATGTTCCCTGCAGCAGCTAGTTTCTCTATCAAACTGTTCTTCTCATCTGATGATATCTACATAAAAATTAAAACAGACTGCAAACAGGCAAATCTCATGTAAATTTAAAGAACTATTCAAGACACACTAGGGGACTCCCTACAGATTTCAAGAACTCCAACTTCATGAAAACTTCTGCTTTATAATATATAATTAATGCTTTTAAACAAAAGAGATAACAAAATGTTTTGCTGCACCAAATAGACAAACAAAATGATATTGATTTTTGTCCCAATTAACTCTTTGTCCTTTAGTATTTTCTGCTGATGACTATTTTGAACAGTTTTCCAACATCAAGCCTGATTTGGATCCAAACTGTTTGATACACTGATGGTTTACCCAGATTTCTTTTGTTGTTGTAACTTGATGTTTAAAATATTAATTCTGAAAAAATAACAAACAACAAAAAGCATGCAAAATGTCCTATCATAGAGTTAACAGGGCTAAGTCCTAATGAAAACGGTAACAACTCAAGCAAGTGCCAAAGCCATTGCATGGGTTTTCAGGACTTTTCAAGGCAGATTTTATTTTCAAAACCTTTTCAAGAAAGCCCTTCATTATCAAGTACATGAAACCTTTACATCAAATGCACTAATACTGCAATCAATATCCATAACAGATTAAATGCTAAACACCGCTTTTTATTAATGTGGTCCACTATCCACAGCATTAGGAAGGTAGTGTTTTTTCAATCTTGTATGAGTTTACTGGTTCTTAGTATTGTTAAAGCTTACCAGTTCATCATATTGTAAGAGCTTACCAGTTATTGACATTGCAAGAGCTTACCATTTTTAGTATTGTAAGAGCTTACCAGTTCTAAATATTGTAGAGCTTTGCAGTTTTTAGTTTTTTTAGAGCAAACCAGTTCTTCTTTGTATTATTAGAGCTTATTCATAGTATTGCATGAGCTTACATGTACCAGTTCTTAATAGAGTATGAGCTTACCAGTTCTGACTATTTTAAGAGCTTACCAGCTACAAGTATGGTAAGTACCAGCTTATGTTGTAAAGGATAACCAGCTCTTCTTATTGTATTAGCTTCCCAGATATTAATCTTATAAGAGCTTACTACTTACAAAGTTTTATGCTTTGCATTATTAGAGCCTAACAGTTCTTAAAATTGCAGAGCTTACCATTACTTAGTATTGTAAGAGCTTACCTGTCCTAAATATTGTTAAAACTTACCAGTTCTTAGAATTTTTAGAGCTTACCTTTTGAATTCTTAGTATTGTAAAGGACAATCAGTCCTTAGTATTGTTATTGCTTATCAATTCTTAGCATGCCCGGATCCAGAAAGTTATGCCAGAGGGGGCCCAACTCTGACGTTTTTTAGCTTATGAGGGGAGGAGAAAGAATTCAAATACCACTAAAAAGGGCCATTTTCGGCCGCCAGAGTAACGCAATTAAAATTGCGTTTCGCTTGCAGCCGATAATGGCCCAACGTTGAATGCTGGCTTGGTAGCTTTGTGATTTTTCATGAGATCTGGACCAGTATTGCTAAGAAACCCTATATTTTGTGATTTTTCAGGGGGGTCCGGACCCCTTGTCCCCCCTCTTGATCTGTGCATGCTTAGAATTATATGAGCTTACCAATTCTTAGTATTGCATGAAATATCAAAACAAGTCTCGGTATTGTATGAGCTTACTGGTTCATAGTGTAAGTTGTTGATTTCTAGGAACTGCATCTTCTCTTCCTTGTCTTGACTGTATTGAAACCGGAATCTGAAGAAGTCGAGTTCCTGCTGCAGAAACCATCTTCGTAATTCTTCTCTGGAGTAGATAAATACGATTACACAAACTAGGCACCCCCTAAGCATTTCTGATGGAAAAATGTCAAGTTCAACACCCGTCAAAAATAAGAAAGAAAATATGAAATGTGCACAAAATGGGAGGTGCACATCTTCAATGTGTGAACAATCATCATGTAAAGTATGAACATAAAGGAATGAATACTTTTGGAGTTACTGATTACACAAACTAGGAACCCCCTTAGCATTTCGGATGAAAAAAATGTCTAAGTTCAATACCCCTCAAAAATGAAAAAAAAAATGAATGCACAAAATAGAAGGTGCACATCTTCGATATGTGAACAATCATAAGGCAAAGTTTGAATGAAAAGGAATTAAAACTTTTGGAGTTACAGATTACACAAACTTGGTACCCCTAAAGTGTTGTGGACGGCCAAATGTCTAAGTTCAACACCGCTCAAAAATTGAAAAAAATTATGAAACGGGCACAAAATAGTCCGTGCAAATCTTCATTATGTGAACAATCATTATGCAAAGTTTGAATGAAAAGCAATAACAACTTTTGGAGTTACAGATTACACAAACTTGGGACCCCTAAAGTGTTGCGGTTTGACAAATGTCTAAGTTCAACACCCCTCAAAATGGGAAAAAAATTATGAAACGTGCACAAAATAGTCTGTGCACATCTTCAATATGTGAACAATCATTATGCAAAGTTTGAATGAAAAGGAATAAAAACTTTTAGAGTTACAGATTACACAAACTTCGTACCCCTAAAGTGTTGTGGACAGACAGACTGATGGACGTAGTGGACCCATTACTAGTCTACACCTAAGGAATCTTCTAACGCATACACTTTTGTTTTGGCATTTTCTTGAAAACCTGATTTTTGAATTTAAAAATATTTTGGAATACATTAGAACAATGCTTTCCCGTAATACATGATTATTTTCAGAGACATCTGACTCAGACTTTTTAAAATATGGATGTTTGAATTGAAAACTTCAAAAAACGGAAGTCGCAAATTTACCATTTTTCAAACAAATCAATACGGAAAACAGAATAGCAATCACTTGTCACTGTATTCGATTTATATGAGATATGATTCTGAATTATTTTCAAACGTAAGTCAGTTTGCATTCTATTATTTATAAAATAAAAACAATCTTCCAATTTCTATCTTCTTAATCTATAGAATTATACAGAAAATAAGCAGATAATTCCTGACAATCGCATCACACATGTGCTCGATTGGGTTTCGATCAGTGTAGCAGGAAGGCCATGGTAAAACATGTATCCTGCTAGCAAACAGCAAAGCCGTGCGGATGGTGCTTACAGTGGAGATTTTTAAAATTATAGTAAGCAAATCACATGAAAAAGTAAGTGAGTATGACTAGGAAACGACACAATCACACACTGTAGACAAACCCACAGCACCGTGAGGAAGAGACACAGAACACTAACTTTCAAATTACATTAAAAGGCAATTAAAGTAATGCAACCAGCTATCTTTCTTTCCCAGCGAGATCATTTCAAGACTAGAAACTAAGTAGTGCACAACAAAACAAGGACCAATCATAAACCCCCACCAAACAATGGAGGCAACAATAAACAATGAATCAACAACAGTTCAAACCACCGCCTTAGAATGCACAGCCGAAGGCACTGGGGCTTTTATTTGATTTACAGCCAAATATTTGCCCTAGATTCTGCTGCTGTCAAACAAGAAAAAATGTTAAGCTCGCGTTGAGGCTTCCTTACTTATCCAATGTATCACCACGGGGAAATAATCAAATATATAACATACTGTGATGAAACAATGAAAATGTTCACAACTCACTGACAGTCAAGAGTTAAAGAAAAAAAACAATTCAGCCACAGTGGGCCAAGCATAAGAAACTGAACATCAGGCGCTGACCCAACGATGGAAGTGATATGCCATAGTCGTCATGGAGTCTGAAGTCTGACCCATCGTGAATTTTATGCATTTCTTATTCCGAATGACGTTTTGTTTGTATTGTTAAGCATAACAAATGAAATTAAAATAACCTGACCGAAACATACTTGAACGTAAAAATTTCATTTTTTGTGACTTTCGATTTCGACCCTTTCAAATTAAATAACCTGTATTTTGCATAATACCCAAGGTATTGTTTTGAAATTTTCGCAAATGATGTGAATTATATTGAATTTTTGTTTAACAACAGAATATTGAAATTGTTAAACATACGGTAAATGTTCTAAAATTTCAAACACTCTAAAATTACGAACACCTAAAATTATCACCGAAAATAATTTTTAAAACATCCTAAAAATCGAACACTGCCTTTTTTAGGAAAAGTGAATTTCTAAAATTACGAACACACGTTATTTTCGGCAGAAATCGATGTCCCTTTATCTGTTTGTCCCATCTGTGTTCAGTATACTTCTACCGTACAGCACGTGAGCGGTATCGACATTTGGAAGGTTCCATTCTACCCTACCCTCCCCTGCCTTTTAAGCATTTTAAGGGATTTCCCAGTTCAGCAATATGTCCAAGCAGGGCACTTCTATCATTCTAATTCTATGCGTGTGCTCTTTTCTTGAACAAAGCTTGGACCCGAGCATGAAATCAACTTGCGCGGAGCCCCATATGAGCTTGTAAAGACCCTGCTGGTACTTATGACAGATGTGATCAGCGAAGGCTCAGGAGAGCATGTGTGTTTTGCACAATCTTGTCAGGGTCTCGCTCACTAACAAAGTTTAAAGTGAATGGAGACTAGCCAAATAAGAATTCAAGACATCTACGTACATTATCTTTAAACTACTTGTCAGCGGTTTTAACCAAATTCCTCAAAATGGAACGTTTTAACAAACTGTTGAGCCGATCGCGGCGTCTGTTTGTCCTCATGAAACTGCACATGGAAGGTCCTACGAGTGCATTACCGGTATAATGTACGCACAGACGCACATACATGTACCAAGAAATAAATTGATTGTAGCATGATTCTGCATCTTGATGAATTTAATATTTACATATTTAATTTCATGAAATAAGCCAGCTATGCGAGCAGCGAAGGCTCAGACGAGGCTGCGCACCCACGGAAAATCGCCAGCGCCTTAACTGCCCACAAACACATAGAAGAAATGCATGCCGTGGCTGTGAATTTAAAATCAGTAAAGCCCTTGAGATGATGGGGACATCTCGGAATTCGCTTTGTTTACCACACGTCTGTAGATGTATGTACCCCGAATTTGTTACATGCGAAGATCAGTCTGCGCACCGCACAGCCTTATCAGCACCTTTGTTTCTAGAACAAAACATTAAACATTTTGTCGGGCCAGATCTGGACCTAAAGCCCCATTCTCTGTCTGCTAAATTAGTTTGTCACAGCCTCTTGGGGGGTGGGGGCTGGGCCCGGTACTGCTAATAGTATCAGCCGCAGACAAAGGGACAGGGTAATGGTACACGGACCTGGTTTGAGATCAAAGAAGCTGACTATCAGACCACGTGTTGTTGTTGTTTTAAGACTCGGGTAGCACGCGGTGGGAATTGGCGCACGAAAACGGACTTAGCACACCAAACATAATTGCTTAGCTGTGTCTCCTTTTCATGGGTTTACATGAAAAAGAAACCAATTACAATGAACTCGAGCATGAACGGCGCACTGCTTGCATGAAAAACTAGCTTTGTGGTACTTGTCTGAATTTTTCCTTTTCTTTGAGATATGAAAGTACCCAACGTATCGTACGCATCGGCTCGAAGCCAATATCATAAATTGAGCCGCGACACAGTGTGGCATTCTGACGAGTGTAGACTCAGACGAGCCTGTGCAGCCTCCTTTTAAGCTCACAAACTCCAAACGATGTTCAGTCAATAGCTTAACACTCATAGAATATTCAAGCGACTAGCAAAGGCTCTGATCAGACTGTGCATATGCGCAGGCTGATCTGGGGCTTTGCTGATTGTTGGCGAAATCTCATGTCACGGCTCAATTATATTCATTCGAGGCATCGGACGCAAAGTCGGACATTAATTCTTGCTCGGACCCAGTATGTTTATTGGGTCCGAGATTCTTGCCCCTGATTTGGTTTGGCAAGACCTCGGATATCTTCTGGATCCAAACTATTTTCAAACTTTGAAAGCAGGTGGGAGAGAGAGAGAGAGAGAGACTAGCGCTTGCATACGAATCTCTTATAATCTCGAAAAATATCAGCTTCTCGTGCGCATCGGCTTTTGCACGACAAAGTCGGATATTTGACGGTATTGATGCTTTGTATGCTTTCTATCGCATTCCCAAATGTTTAAATTGACGAAACATTCTTTCCTGAATTCCATTCGGATCTGATCTGGATCTGAACTCTGACAACGTTTTTTTTTCTTTTTTAAGGGAAAGAGGATCCAAATATCACTAAAAGCGGGCTATCATCGGCCCGCCAGCGAAACGCCTTTTAATGGCGTTGAATGCTGGCTTGGTTGTTCTGAGAATTTCAGGGGATTCGATCTAGTATTGCTAAGGGGTCCGGACCCCCTGTCCCCCTCTGGATCAGCGCATGGGACCGGACAATGTATACACTTATTGAGATATACTGAAAATCCATTTTATCGTGCGCATCGGCTTTTGTACGACACTTTGCATACTTTCTATCGCATGCACAAATTTTTAAATTGACGAAACATTCTTTCTTGAATTCCATTCGGGTCTGATCTGGATCCAAACCGTTTTTGCAAAGGTAAATAGAGAGAGAAAGAGAGAGAGAGAGACTGCTACATGCACATCATTTCGGGAAAATCAAAGTGCATCGACAGATCGACAAGTAGAGAGAGAGAGAGAGAGAGAGAGAGAGAGAGAGAGAGAGAGAGATGTGTTCTTTTTGAATTTCATCATTTTTTTAACTCGTCTAAGTATTTTAAAGCTTCGTGTATATCTTTGCAAAAGATTCTGATCGACGAGATGTCCTTGAGTGACTGTATTACATTGTAAACGGCATTTGCGCAGATGGAGAGCAAGCGAAAGCGTTTTTGTTTTCTGAAGGAAGAACGAAAGTGTAGCGATTCATCGGTAGTCCGAGGTTAAATAAGTGGACTTTTACGACTTGTAAGTAAATTGAGTGACATAACATGCACGTGCCTGGCTCTCGACTTGGCAATTACCGCACGTGCTGGACATTTTACTGACTCAGTCCGCGGTTGAAAAGAAAAATGAGAAGATAGCGCAGAATCATATCGCCTTGTTTTCAACACGTAACCGTCGTTTCTACCACATTTTTACATGCATATATATCGTTTTTGCTCATGCTAAAGACCACATTCTAAAATTACGAACACAAGCACTTTTTCTGAAACGTAATTTCTAAAATTACGAACAGCGAAAAAATAATTATTTTTTAGTGTTCGAAATTTTAGAACATTTACCGTAATTAAGATTTTGTAGTACATTGTTTACTGTATGCGTTAGAAGATTCCTTAAGTATAGACCTGTGTTCGCTAAAGCGATGCAGGTAAAAATGAAGGATCCTGCAAACATGTCCACTCGTTTGGCAGAGCCCTAATGAAAAACCTTCATCTCTATTTAACAGTGTTATAAACTGGTGAAATATCACTATACCGCTATATGATATTCATATTCAGTCTTAAACTGAATGATGGAAGTAAAAATGGTTTGAGTACAATAAACACGATAAAGGTCCAAAAATATTTTCACTTGCATTAATGATCAAATACTTTCCTACCACAACACAGTAAAAACACATTTTGGAAAATTGAATCATAAAACTAATATTTACTTACGAGCGACAATAAGCTAAACGTAAAATAAAATGTGAGATGTGATCTATCCGTCTTGCCGTTACAAGTTCTTCGCCGTCAACATTGGTCTGAGAAGAAGAAAAAACAGTAGTTCATTTTCACAAGATTGGACCAGTCCTACATGTATCTATTCATCCGTACATAGTACAGCATTTTCTAACAATCTTCAGCCAGCTTCTTTCTTTTAACTTAAATTACTGCCCATGACCTCAAACTTTTAAGAAAATGTGCATGTTTACTTGTTATCCCATGCTGTGACAAGATACTGCATGATATATTTTGGCAATTCGTCGAAAAATAGAATTTGTTTTTAGAATAAATCCTGTATTAGAAAATCTTATATTGAAAATCTTGAAAATTTATTTTTAATTCATGGACTATTATAATATCTTTCAGAAAAAAGAATAAAAATCTGGGGTCACCGAACTAATTCTCTTTCTAGAGAGCCAAATTTAACTCCACTCCCATAGGTTTCATGCGTAATTCAATATAAAAAGTTCGGGGATGACCATTTCGGTCGTTTTGATGATGCCATTTTACTAGTATATGAAGTAATTTAGCATTAAAATGTTAAAAAAGAAAGAAAAAACACACTGAAAATATGTGCGCATCCGGGAATCAATCCTGGTCCTCTGGCTTTGTAGCCAGACACGATAACCACTAGGCCACGAGGTCAGGTCGTGCGCCGCTCTAAATAACCATACAAATAGTATAGACTCGGCCACTATCGTATTCGTAACCAGGGTTATTGTGTATGTCGTTTGATTTCGACTGAGCTACATTTATCTGTCTTTAGTGCTGAGACTTCAGTTCTGAAAAGATGTCAATAGATATTTCGAACACATTTTAATTAGTTATTTTGTGAAGAAAATGTCGGAACACCGATATGACATAAGAATATCGGAAGCTGTGTTGATCCGAATCCGTTAAGGGTCGAAAGACAGGACCCAGACAACTTTCCCCGTTTGCAGACGCGGGAAAGGTGCGCATTGGAAAAAGCCGCATATGTCTTTAACAGGATTATTAATGGGGAGGAGTGTAGTACATAAAAATGTTTAGTGTGACAAGGGTTACAACAGTACCAACACTTCATGATTAGAGCTGGCAATCACCCTCAAAAAAGTATCATGATACATGTACTATCACGAAACCAGACAGGCGATATGATATAGTATTGCGATACATGTACTTGATTGGTACAGATTTGCTTTGCACTTATAAGAAAATTTTGGTTTTTGTTGTACAATACTATTTCCATCAATGTAAATATAAGTTAAATGTTCAATAAAAATGTGTTAGTTTATTGTGCATGTTCTTAATTATTACTGTTTGTTTGTTTAATTTGATTCTTTACGTCCCATCAACAATCTTTCAGTTAAACAGGGATGGGTCTTCCTGGGTTGAACCAGTAACACAGTCGTATACGTGATATTGTGTAGACTTTTTTGGCTGCAGTATAGATTTTCAAAGATGGCAGACGTGAGAGACAGCAAATCGTGAGTACACTTTCAACTACAAAATATGGCCTGTTTATTTACACTCAGCGGCCAGTCATAGACGCTAACATGCTAAGAAAAAAACTGGATTTATGATTTTCCTATTCTCTTTGCGAAGTTTGATCTGTTAAGCAAGAATTTGACAGAAAGAAATGAGTGACTTGCAGAAAGTTGAAACGAAGCGGAGACCGAAGCGTTTTTCTTGTTATTTTGTCTGTTTAACAGCAAATATTGTGATTACTTTACTATATACCATAAGTATAGCCCTTGAAACTCACCCTCTAGTCCTGAAAGCACAGAGAAACCGTCTTGGATGATGATATGTAAGCTACAAAATATCGGCCTTGATATCGTGTAGACCATGGCACTTTTCCGTGGTGTATCGTGTAGACAGAAGCAGTTTTTGTGAATAATGCGACAGTGTAGACACAGGTTATGGATACCGTGTAGACACAGGTTATGGATACTGTGTAGATTCATAAAAGTGGCAATCCTCATCATGACGCATTCTGTCTGATTTACATGTAAGCAACCGATTGTTTTTAGAAAGCCAATATTGTGAGTCTTGGCGGAATCAAACCCTAACAAACTCAGTTACCTCTCATACTGATATGAGCCTTCGCTGCATGCATATTCCATTTTAGCTTACACACCTTAATCAAAAGCTAAACTGAACATAAATTAATAGCTGGATTTTGACCAAACTTTAGAGTAACCATTCTACATGTATAGAACGTCTCAATTTCGAAAGAGTATCACAACACAGGTTGGTATGAGAAGATGTCAAATGTTATTTATCACCACAATGTGTATTTTTTTAGATCAAAAGCGTTGATTTTTGGCAATTGTAAGGGTAGTAGACATACCAAAGTATTACTAACAATAACTCTATGTTTGCTAGTATCTACTCTGTTGATAACCTTTGCAAACTGTTTGGACAAAATAAGGCCCAACAAAATATTAGCCTTATTTGTCCTAATTTGAAATAAAACCAATTATTCTTTGATGCCTTACTTGACCTTTGGAGAAAAAGGAATGATTGGAGAATAGCAAATAAAACGATAAGTCGTAGATGATTCTATATACTAAATGGTAACATACCATTAGGTGATTCTACCTACAGAATATCAAGGTTTCATGCCTTCATGGTTTTTAACAAAACAATGTTTGTCGTTTCTCCAAATAAACCTGAACATGTGTTTAGAAGTCTTACCCCTAGGGTGCATTTATTTTGCCAGATGGTCATTATGCTACAACTACACAATACAGACTAACCCATTGCACCCTGAGGAAGTCACATGATCTAAATGATAATAATACTTTAAGTAAAGTGACCATACCTAGTAGCAATCCAAATAATGATTTTGCATACCTAATACCAAGGCTGTAAGGCATGTTGGTTTCAGACAGGAAGAAACTTTAAAAGTTCTCTCCAAATAAAACTATATAAAATATGTAACCCCTGATGTGTACTTGTAGCCCCAAGTTCATAATATTAACAAACTTGATAAAGTACCACTACGTGATGCTACATACATGTACCTAATATAAAGATTCTATGATTAGCAGTTTGAGTCAAGAGATTTTTTATGTTTTGACAACATAAACCTGTGTAAATCATGTGATCCAATTTTTGAAATGGGTCACATTTAATAAACTTGGTAAAGGTCTACTAGATGATAATACATATCAAATATCAAGACTCTTTGCATGTAGTGGTCCAGATAAACGTCAATGTAAAGATTGCTGGGTGCTGCCTCTTTAGTCACAGGGACATAATTTCAATAACTTGGCAGAGGTCCACTGGCAGATGCTAAATACCAAATATCAAAGCTCTTGATCTTGAGGTTTCAGATAAAATATGTGTTTATGTTTTCCCTATATAAGCCTATGTAGAGCACATAACCCCTAGATTGGGCCGCTTTTTGTCCCATACCCACAAATTGAACAAACATTGCAGAGGTACACTTAGTAATGCTTGATGCCCAAATATTAGAGCTTTCTAGGTATTATATTTTTTAATGTTCCTTTTAAACCTGTATGACCTAGACAGGCAACTGACTGTAACCATACAAACAACTTATGAAGGGACCATATAATGATCATTTAAGTCAAGTTTGGTCAAAATCCGGCCGTTAGTTTATGTTCATTTTGAGCATATGTAAGCTAAAATGGAACTTGCGTCCAGCAAAGGCTCAGATCAGTATGAGAGGTAACCGAGTCTATAAGGGTTTGCATCCGCCAAGTCTGACCAATACAATGAGTAGCTTAATCAGACAAAATGCTTCATGATGATGGTCAGTTTTAAGGATCTACATGGTATCCTAAAACTGTGTCTACACTATCGCATAATTATCAAAAACTGCTTGTGTCTACACGATACACCACGGAAAACAGCCATGGTCTACATGATATCAAGGCCGAGTTTTTGAAATTTACATATCATCCAAGACGGTTTCTCTGGGCTTTCAGGACTAGAGGGTGAGTTTCAAGGACTGGACTTATGGTATATAGTAAAAGAATCGAGATATTTGCTGTTAAACAGACAAAATGACAAGAAAATCGGTTGGATCTCCGCTTCGTTTCCACTTTCTGCAAGTCACTCACTTCTCTCTGTCAAATTCTTGCTTAACAGATCAAAATACGCAAAGAGAAAAGGAAAATCATAAAATCCAATGGTTCCGTAGCGTGTTAGCGCCTATGGCTGGCCGCTGGGTGTAAATAAACAGGCCATATTTTGCAAATGAAAGTGTACTCACGATTTGCTGTCTCTCACGTCCGCCATCATTGAAAATCTATACTGCAGCCCAAAATGTTTACACGATATCACGTATACGACTGTGAGTAATAAGCTAGGATAAGTGTGTCTTTCTCAAGGGCCACAACACATTAATCGGTGAGGCTCGACACGCGGCCCCTCAGTCTCGAGTCAAGCACTATACCACTGAGCCACTGTGCTCCTAATTATAACTGTAAATTGGGAAATTTTCTGGAGGGTTTTATTTTCTTGAAACTTCACATATGCGAAGTTTTGTGAAAAGAGTCCCCCGCAAAATGACGAAATCAGGTAAATCATGCCTTAGTCTCAAAATTTTAACGTCGCAATTTCATCTTTTAATGCTATTCCTAAAAATAAAATTCTCACAAAAATTTCCGAATTTACAGTATATAAAATATAAATCACAATAAACAAGAACTAGAATAAATTGCATTTAAAATTGTTCCTTATGCAATCGCAACAGTTACTGACACATGCTTTAACAATCCCAAGCTATTCTTCCTAATACAGCTTTCCAACAGCATACTGAAAAAAATGTGACCAGTCCTAGCTACATGTATTAGTCCTATAATTATACATGTAGCCTGTTAAGTTCAACATCATAGAAAATCCAGTTCTAGCTATTCTTAAAATGGATTATTGTCTCCACCCTTTACTGACAAGTGTGTAACAAGGCTGTTTCTTTCTTCCTAAAGCAGAGTGACAAGTGTGTGACCAGTAAAAGTTATTCTTTCTAAGTAAAGGTTCTAAAATTTCAACACTTTTTCGTGATCTGTTCTTAAATAAAATATTTTTCAGGGCTGAAATTCACAAAATGGCATTTTAAATGCTTGTCAGATTAGCTAACAGGAAAGACTGATCAGTCTGATTTGTGTCTGCGCTGTTTGTCTAGGCCTTTTTGGCAGGCAACTACTGTTTGAAATTTTAGAACATTTACCGTACAAACAGTGCAATGACCTTTGTGTTTCAAGTCCTAAATATTCTTCCTTAAACCCTTTGTATTTGGATGGATTTTCCTATATAGATAAAAACTGTAAGGATTGGATTGCCCATTATATATTATATGTGGACTCAGGTTTAGATTTCTGAAGTATAATGTACTTTGAACAGTCCCTGAAAATTGTTTGTGTTAGGTAACCAAACTTGGGAAAGCAATGAATTGAAATAACTTACCTAGAGCTATGCCTATCAGGGGAATTAGTTATTTTCTTTGAGTTGAAGCTTAATGTCCAAGCCAACAATTTTTCAGTCATGTCTAGATGTTTTCCTGGGTTTAAACCATAAACAATGAGGATTAAGTTTCTTGCTTAAGGACACAACACCAAACAGCTAGTAGGATTCGAACCCACAAAATTTTTGTCACTTGTCTAGCACTCTACCAACTGAGCTATTACAGAAATTTACTTACACCGACAAAGCTTTTGAATGATGTCTTCTTCAAATCATGTCGAACTGCTTCTTCATATTTCTCAGATCCTCGGATAAACCTACTGCCGGCAGTCTCTATTGCTTTCAGAACTGCAAATAAAATCAATCATGGGCATCTATTAGGAAAAAATTAAATATAGTGCAGTCCCCTCATAACACTATCAGGGTGCATACAGGCAAGTTTGAGTAAAATTCAAAGACTTTTCAAGGACTTCTCAAGACTATCCTCAGTTTTCAAGGACTAAAATTTTAAGAAAAATCCTGATTCAAGTGTTAAAATTCTATTTCAAAAACGCTAGACTGAGATAATGGAGAAATTAGTACTAGAAAAGTAGTATAAAATTGTTGTGCCTTTATTTGGTGCAGCATTTGCTGCACCAAATAAAGGCACAGCAATACTACACTGATTTAGATCTCTATCAACAGTGTTAAGTCCTACAGAAAATAGAATAATTCAAGGACTTTTCAAGGCATTTGAGTGATTTTCCAGTACTTTTCAAGGCATATTTAATTTTCAAGGAATTTTCAAGAAAGTCCTCTAAATTCAAGTACTTTTCAAGTCTGTGGGAACCCTAACTATGTTTGGGCCCTTAGGAATGGACTGCATTATTAATAATCAGGGCTAACCCTGGCTCAGAATTCATTGTAGCAAACACTTTAGCCAAATGAAATATATTTGGAGCCAAATTACTTTAACTTAAGCCAAGGTTTTAGCCAAAAAGGTGTATCAAGAAGATGCTCTGTATTTCTAATATGGCACATTCTAAAGAGTGGAGGAATATTAAAAGTGTTTTGGAAAATCCAAGTGCTGATCAAATACACTTTTTTGCAAATATGTAATTTTTTAAGCACCTAGATTGTACTTTTAGTCAATGACTTATTTGTAACCACTCTACAATATTTGTAGCAAATGATTAATGGCAGGGCGAGTCCTGAATTGTGTCATGATAAAGGAACAATTTTTAATACAAAGAAACTACAACTGCGTTTTGCAAAATTCTGTTGTTCTTAAAAGTGCTGCAGGCATGCATCATACCCTGCCATGAAATCAAGGCTCGGTTGAAAAGTTTATGAAAAACTAAATGCAGTTGTCTCAACCTAGATCTTATATACACCAAGGCATATACAAAATTTCATCATATTTTCACCAAATAATAATGTAGAGGCTGTCTTTGCAAAAATACCTCGCGGTTATGGTTGTTTGCTGACAACATAGCCATTTACTTGGCAGTCTCCAGCTTGCAAGATGCTCAAATTTTGCAGCAGGATCTTGATCACCTCAATAAATGGGAGTTGGAATGGGATATGGAGTTCAATCCTGGTGTGTTGTAATACACATTAATACCAGGTCTAGAACTCCAATCCCAAGCCAATACCTGCTGCATGGCCAAGTTTTGGAATCAGTTGCAGGCTCCAAGTATCTTGGCGTGGAAATCACCAGCAATCTATCAACAACCACATTAAGAGCATAACCACTTCAGCAAGTCGTTCACTTGGCTTCCTCAGGACAAACATCAGAACACAGAACCCAGCATTAAGAGAAATGGCCTACAAAACTTGTTCGCCCCTTGGTGGAATACTCATCAACCGTATGGAGCCCCTACACTGATCAAAATATTGACAACCTTGAAATGATCCAACATAGAGCGGCGCGTTGGACTCTACATAACTATTCAACATATGCAAGTTTGACAGACTCTAGGCTGGCGATCTCTTGAGCAGAGAAGGTCGGACTCCCGACTATGTCTGTTTTACAAAATCATATACGGTCTTGTAGCTATCGACCTGCCTCCGTATGTTGTGCACCCATCGAGAATCCTCAGAAACTCACACCCCCTCTGCTTTCGTCAAATTCAGACCACTGTGGAATACTACAAGTACTCGTTCTAAGCCCTCGCAATCGTGCAATGGAATCGGCTGCCGTCACACATAGCAATTCTGCCCACTTTTGAGTCCTTTAAGAGGGCAGTGTGTGCAGTCAATCATCCAATGCCATAAATGTCAGCCGCTGTTTTTAACATTTTAGCTATCACTGTTAGCTTGTTTCTGACTTTTAATAGCAACCCCAGCTGATTTTTTAATTTCAATTAATGTCTCTAAATCAAAGTTCATTTGTTAGAGCTTTACAAAAGCTGCACAAAACAGTTTAAATTTTGAAGATACCTTTACTAGAACAAAAGTTACAGCAGATTGAAGTTTCCTAAAACCGTGCGTTTCCTGGAATTTTTCGGCTATGAAGGATGCTGATTTGAAGCGCGCGACGACGGACCCGACGAGAATGAAAATTGAAGACAATCTGCTGTAACATTTTTATTTATCAAGGGATTTGTATGAAATTTGGCATGCTTATGTATTTTTTCCTGCTCTTTTCATTTCTGGCATTGTTTTTTCACTACTTAGTATGGGAAACAAGTTATCAAAGGAGTCATGCTGCAAAAATTTGATATTTTTATTTCTAAAATTTGTTAATTAGAACTATGTTGAAAAAAGCATCTATGCGTAACATACAAAGACAATATCATGATATAAAAACCTGTAAAACTGATAAAATATAAATAATAAATAGCAAATAGTCATTGTAGTTCTCTTTCTATTCCAGATAGTCCAAATAGATGCACATTGTGGTACATGTAAATGTTCAAAATTTTGAACTTTTTCCTTTCTATTCTCAAAAACAAAGTTGGTTATCAGGGCTCGTATTCACAAAATGCTTGTCAGAATAGCAAACAGAGAAGACCCTGATCAGACTGCTCCTTCAGAAGCAGTATAATCTGGGTACAACAAGTAGCTCGCAATTTCATTGGAAGAGGACACATGACCACGCGCAAGTGGCCTGAAACCTGTTTATTGGCTTGAGTGGAAAATTACTGCGATGCTTAAATTAACCAGATGCCAACAAATTATGTAAATTAAAAACACACACATATCATATATCAGATTAAAGCATTTTTTATTGCCTTTCTAATCATGTATGTAGATAGGGTGTCAATATATTGTAAATAATCAAAATTAAGGATTAAGACCAGTGACCATAGAAATTTTCTGTAATTCCAGCTGATATTGGACAGGTATTGGGGTTGCTACTTTTAACATTTTAACCCTATCATCTTTTACTTCACTTCCATTAACAAATTTTACGGGAACTTTATTTCATAACATTCCTTTTACTAACAACGCACAGACGTGCACCTGCACATAATCCCCACTAGGGGGTGATGCAGTATGAATAGATAGAGGATATTTACTTTTTTGAGGTGAATACCAAATATATTTCATCGAGTGTGTTGAAAACATCAGAATTTTCATGAGTGCGCAGTACGAATGAAAATTTCGATGTTTTCAACTCACGAGATGAAATATATTTGGTATTTACTAAAAAAAGAGTAAATTTTCTTTTTATTTTATACTTTTTAGAAGATTTACAATGAATCAATTTGTTAACCATGCTTCTTAGTTCTAGCCGAATCACAATAATGTAAACAAAGACAAAGGAGTATTTGTGACAGAATACCAGGACCAATCTACATGATCTATAGTCATCAGGACTTACAGATAACATGGATAAAAAGAAATTTATTCAGCGTCAAAGTGCAAAACAAGTGACGTCATAAGCGACGTCATTATTTGTTGATGACGTTGCGTAGCATAGGTTACATGCATTGCCTCACTCACTGAGGCGTGAGGTGCTGAAAATACAAAATCGAAATATTTCAGCAAATCTGAATAATTTTGGTACCAAAATGTTCCTCACGTTCTAACTAAGAAAATGCCTACCCACACTTGATGTTTTTGTTCACAAATAAGAAAGTTATAGGCATTTGAACTTTCGAAGTGAGATGCATTAAGTGAATGGAAAAGTCAGAGGTAATCCAAAAAACGCTACAGTGAAAATATAGTCTGATATCAATCACTAGTGATTGATATCATATCATTTCACTAGTGATTGATATCACTTCTATTTGTTTTTGATATGCATTGATTTCACTGCTAAGTATAAAATAAATAGATATATTGCCACCTGCATGCTAAAACTAGGCTTAATATTGGACCAGGCAGAGATCTGACCAGGTCGACTTGACCCGGGCCGACTTGACTCAGGCCCAGTTGACCCGCATTCGTTTAGGGCACTCCTCACTTACTCAAAACACAGCCGAAAGATTTTTCTCAGTGTTTCCGCAAGAGTGCGTTTCCTGCGTTTTTGACGCAATAAATTGATTGCTGACGCACTGACAGTTTGTCTGTGTGTTTTTAGTGACGCACACAAAAACAGCAGCGAGAACGAAACTCTGTCATCTTTATGTGCCGAGATCTGAGGACTTCCAATTTTACCTTGATCAAAATGCTTCTATAAATATTTTCCTGTGGAAAATAGACCTGCGCACAAATATTTTTGCTGGGTATTTCCATGACATATTGGATTTATTTCAAAAACGACGACTGCGCATGTCAAAAGTCATTGGTGATTCGCACAGATTGGAGTTTGTTCCAATAATTTTGGCTTGTTTCGCTTTCACTGCTATTTTGGGGCATTATACTGCATGAATTTTAAAGAAGTAGTCTAGAAAAGAAAGTTTTCTTTGCTCCAATACACTAAAATATATTAAGATATTCATTAAAAACAAATGAAACCAATGCATCACGTCTATTTTTGGACTGACCGTCTGCGCATGGGTAAAACGCTCAACTGTTAAACAACAATGGCTGCCCGCTATGAAGTTGGTGAACAGACGCTTTTATTTCTTGTCCTCTGAAAGATAGGACTTAAACTACAAGCAACACAACATTGCATAATTCTCATGAAACAGAAAATGTTACTAAAGCCGTCGACCACAAGCCTACCCATAGTAAAACATGCACCGAATTTCGAGACGACCATTATCTTACCATAGGGGACATCCTTCAAATACCTTTAATATTGATGCATGCGCAGACAAATAAAAAGTAATTATTACACAAAAAAGTTCTGACCCTCTAAATTTGTCAATGACACCCAAATTTTCAAACAAGGGGTCATCAATGACCCACAAAAATTATACTTTTGCAGAAACACTGAATTTTCTTGGGTTTTTTTTGTGTATTTTTGTATGGTTTTTACTTCAAAATTAGCACTCCCTGGCGTAATGATCGCATGCGATCGTGCCAGTAGACAAAGAAAGAAAGGTTCTAATGATCTCCTTGAGCTATGCTAGCAGAGACCTCGTGTGCCCTGGTACTGCCACGGAAGCTAGATTGGACGGGAGTGAAGAACTAAATGCATTGGCCAATCTTTCTACATTCTTCTGGCTTTCCTTTCAACTCTTATTTTTTGTTTTCACTACTATCTTTCCTATCATTTCTTTTCGATCTTCTAAAGACGCAACCACCCGCGCTTTAATCATCAGGTGTGAAGGACAGTGTATACAACATAGATGTAGAGAAAGGTCTTGAGTCAAGCACTTTACCACTGAGCCACTGCGCTCCCGCTCTGTAGGCGGTCCGTGTATTCACCGGATCGGACTTAATCACCGGATCGAACAGGATCGGGGCAGAAATTTGTCAAAGAGCTTATCTTTTTATTATCTTTTTTGTATGATTCTGTTTGTTAAGTATGTATATGACCATAATAATGATGTCTGAATCATGGGGTTGGGTTTTTTAGGTCACAGTGACCATTGATACAAGAAGCATGTTGAAGACGATAACTACTATCTAACCGAATCAGGCCTAACTCTATGATATTCCAATGCATACAATTTTCATTAAGAACCATAACTTGCTTATATCAATCTTTCTATTAAAAACGTTCAGTAAGCAAAGAATATGCCAGGTCTGATTGGGTCAGATTTTGAGCGTTGTAACATGCAAAAAGAGTCCGTTGAGTATTGTTTTTGCCGTTTTTATCAATATTAATATATTCAAATGCATACAAATTGCACTAGACACATTATTCTTTCCTATACATCATTCTTATAAAGAAAAAAATGAAGGAATATGCCAATTTCGGGTCCGATCCTGTCAGATCCAGTGATTAGGCCCGATCCGGTGAATACATGGACCCCTCTGTAGGTGGTGGTTAGGACAGGACCGCACGAGTAGCTCAGGTGGTTAGAGCGCTCGACTAGTGTTCTGGGTTCGAGCTAGTTCTGGGACCATAACCTAGTTTGTAAGTTTCATCATGGTCAAACTAGGTTATGGTTTTTGTGTGCAATAGAAGCAAAATTAGTAATTGTTTACACTACAGTTTGTTTACAAATAAAGTTGTAAGTATTTATTCATAGTTCCTTCATTTCTATATATTCTATTAGCTTAGGGCAAATACTGCACATATAAATGAAATAAAATGCATGAGAATAATTAAACATAAAAGTGTACAAACCAGAAAGATCAACAAAATTTCAGAACACATGTATTTCCTGACCTTTAGCTTCCATTTGGGTCAAACTGGTTCCCTGTCTCTTAGTGCTATAAATTTGGAGGCAGGAATCAATGAGCCACATCATCAGATATGTCATGTGACCCACAGTTATGGTCAATTGACCATCAGCCAATGGGCTTACAGGTTTCTCTTCATGCAAATTAACCCACAATGCTGCAGTCATTCATAAACCTGTGATGTCACTGTGTCAGCATATGTGTTTTTGAACTATTTTTTGTAAACAAATCATTATTTGCTGCTACAAAAGTGGATTTTCAATATTTTGGACATATTTTTGTGTGAGCACCAACTAGAGGTAAGGGACTTACTAGTACAATAAATTTTTCACCAGATTTTTATTCCATATAGAAACTTTGGAGTCAAATGTTAGAGTGTTGCTATTTGAACAAAATGTGACCCAAAATATTAGGCCTAAGAATGGGACATAACAGAAAAATCCATTCTTAGGCCTAATCTTAGGTCTAGGTTCGAGCCAGACCTTGGGCGGCACTTTTCTCCCTGGTTTCTCTGCAGAAATGTCACTCACATTTTATGTCTAATCGACAGTTCGCCGATAAGTAGCCGGCGGGACACTATACTGGGATAATCAGTTTTCGCCAACATAAGCAGATATGGCTCTGAGGATAGCAAAACAAAATACAACTTGACCAGAAAATGATTTATCATAAAATTTCAACCTTTTATAATAATGTGTGATACCTTAGACCATCAAAATATGTTTTTTGTAATTTTCAAAAACTTTGATTTGTTTGTGCACCCGTTTTTCCGCCATCTTGAAAATAGTAATCTAATTCCGACAACTCTTGTTGACCTGAAAAAGAGGCCTCATAAAGGGTTGGATAGATAAAAAATCAACAGATGTTATGAGGCAAACCATTTTTTTCAGTCAATGAACATAAATTATTGTGATTCTTCTATGATTTATTTTATTGTAATCAAAAATATTTCAGTCATGTGTTTTTTCTATATTCAATTTAAATTCAGATTGATTTGAACCCCTATGTTCATTGGGGTGCTACCACACTGACAGTAAATGAAAAAATAGACATAAAAGCTTTCTTTTATGCACTTTAAGGATACATCAAGCCATTGCAAGTGAAAGATTGATATCATTTATCAAAAATCATTTTTAGACATATGGTCCGTACAGCTGCTTATTTACCAGACCAGTGTTTCTGAGTCTCAACATTAATAAGAACCCCCTTATGATAAAATCAATGATTTCCCCACTTGGGACCCCAATACATCACTGAGTTTTCTGACCTCCATCATGATGATGTCAACACAAATGAAGATGGAGGAAGCGATGTATTCAATGAATAAAATGCATCAGGATCATAATTAAAAGATTGGGGTTAAAAAGAATTAGTGAAAATGGCGGGAAAACATTGATGCAGGTAAGTGAACATTATTTTACCTCTCAGATTTATGCATTTTCTTACTGCTTAACAACTAAACAGACAGCTTTTCTTTCGTCCTTGGAAATCCCCTTTTCAGAATGAGCCTGTGACGTCACACAAGTGAAAAAAACGGTGGGAATGTTCAATTGGCGAAATTACATTCTTGGCGAAAATAGCTTACTCCACTATACGAACAACCAACCAATCTTCCCCCTTACCCCACCCACAGATTGCATACCTCGCAACCTTTCGACAGCATAGTCTTCAAATTCGAACAATGAAATAGTATCAACTGGTGGCATTTTATAAAACTGTAGATTATGATTATATATTTCAGGGATGTTTTCTTTGTTTCCATGTTTCCGTCTTTTGGAACGAGTTTTGTTGCCAAAATCCATGTCTCCCGCCTAAGTTTTGTTTTTGTTAACCTATGAATTTCTATTTTCACGACGGTCGTGTTACTGGTAAAACCTGTAACCAAAACCCCGAATTACGAGCGAGACGTCACCAAGTCAAAACAACCCTAAGTTATCGCAATAATTCCTATCTATCTATCTATCTATCTATCTATCTATCTATCTATCTATCTATCTATCTATCTATCTATCTATCTATCTATCTATCTATCTATCTATCTATCTATCTATCTATCTATCTATCTATCTATCTATCTATCTATCTATCTATCTATCTATCTATCTATCTATCTATCTATCTATCTATCTATCTATCTATCTATCTATCTATCTATCTATCTATCTATCTATCTATCTATCTATCTATCTATCTATCTATCTATCTATCTATCTATCTATCTATCTATCTATCTATCTATCTATCTATCTATCTATCTATCTATCTATCTATCTATCTATCTATCTATCTATCTATCTATCTATCTATCTATCTATCTATCTATCTATCTATCTATCTATCTATCTATCTATCTATCTATCTATCTATCTATCTATCTATCTATCTATCTATCTATCTATCTATCTATCTATCTATCTATCTATCTATCTATCTATCTATCTATCTATCTATCTATCTATCTATCTATCTATCTATCTATCTATCTATCTATCTATCTATCTATCTATCTATCTATCTATCTATCTATCTATCTATCTATCTATCTATCTATCTATCTATCTATCTATCTATCTATCTATCTATCTATCTATCTATCTATCTATCTATCTATCTATCTATCTATCTATCTATCTATCTATCCACTTAGCAGCAAGTACCAGTCTTTCTAGGGTCTATTTATGAGTATTTCAAGCAATCAGTCTTTAAATGTTTCATTCTTTCAAATAGAAAAGACAGCAACCAGGGATACCTAACCCGGCCCTAGCTCAAATTTTGCTTTACAAACTGTCATACAGAATCATTCATTAGTTCTTCATAAAAATAATTGTTCTGTAAAAATGTAACCTCAAAAGGTACTTTCAACTGAAAATAATTATTACGCAATTCTAACACACCTCGCCTATAGAGCCAACGGTAACAAACTGTGATATATCGGACAATAATTCACAGCTAAAGTGTGTGATAGCTGACGTCAATGGAAAATGACGTCATTCATTGCGTTAGACGGTGTAACATCGTTTTACGCTTGAAAGACGTTACAATTTCATGTTAACGTATGCGACGTAGTCTAAGTATTGGCGGTAGTTCTTCAGAGCAATGGCGGAAAATTGGAAGAAGCTGAAGACTTCGAATGTGTTTTCGTCGTTTATAGTATGTTAGAATCGAAATAGTGAATTATTACTCAACGATTCACTGCTGAAGCTGATCTATTTCTTAAATATAATATCACTGGTTATGCTGCTTGTGGCTCCAATATCAGAGCTTGCAGTGAAAAGTAGCGGATTGCACTGCAGCCTCCTCTCCTATAGTACAGGAGCCTAAGGAAGCTAAAGGGAAGGCAGCCAAGGCTGCCTTAAACCATCCCCTCAGAATTTTGATTATGAATTGTCAGTCAATAAAGAACAAGATTGCTGAACTTCATACAATTATCGACTTGGCAAAACCAGACATCATCTTGGGGAATGAGTCCTGGTTAACACCTGATATTAAAAACTCGGACATTTTCTCTGACTCCTTTGATGCAGTTCGGAAAGACAGAACAAGTGATGCCCATGGTGTAAAAAATATAAAAGTTATAAAAGTTGAGAAATATCCCAGCTGTTGCATCCGTTTTTCCGAAAACCATGCCTGCACTTTGCATTCGTCTTTAACCTCCCTGTTAGACGAAACGTAGAACCGTCCCTGACAGACCTGATGTTATCCAGCAAGTCATTTATAGAAAAATAGAACAGGACAGGTCCTAAAACTGACCCCTGAGGTACACTGGATAACACTGGGACTGGATCTGAGGCTTGACCATCTAAACTACTTATTGAGTGCGCCCAGAGAGCCATGAGTTGATCCACTTGTGGGTGGACCCTCTTATCCCTTTATAGTCCATTTTATGTAATAGCGTCCTGTGTGGCGCCTTATCAAAGGCCTTTGCGAAATCCATTATGATCAAATATGTCTGTTTGTTTCCATGATTCACAGCCCCATCCAAGTTGCTGATGATGTCGTGCACAAACTGGTCGAACTGTGTTTCGCAGGACCTCCGTCATTATAAGAAAACATTTCTGTACCCATTTTACACACCTCGTTTGCAAATTTATATTTCTTGATAATTAACAGAGGCGATTTTTGTCGTCTGCTGATAGCTTTTGCAAACAGTTTGGGAAGAATCTCTGTCCTGATCTAATCCAACCCGTTTGCCCGGGCTGTTAGATACTTTTTGATAGTGTTCCTGAAATATTTTTTGATAAATATTAAATTTATTAAAAGTCAGCAGACGACACACCCATAAAAATAACCAGCATGTAAAGGGTTAACCTACTAATGAAAGAATGTAATATTAGGTGTGGGAACATATATTGCACTTTCACAATACAATACAATACAAAATTTATTTATATAGTCGGAAAACCAAAACAGTATAACATTAACGGATAGCTATAACCGTCAGCAGAGAGTTGTTCTTGATGGTTCTGCCTCAGCTGATTCTCCAGTCCTTTCAGGTGTGCCCCAAGGAACAGTCCTCTGCCCTCTGATGTTTCTGCTTTATGTCAATGACATTGGTGCTAAAGTATCCCCACAGACTTCGATCAAGTTGTTTGCTGATGACTGTCTACTATACAGGACCATCAACAGTGATGCAGATGAAAGTAAGTAATGGTGCAAAGATCAGGAATCGATACAATCAAGTACCACACCTGACCCAGGATACCAATGGGAAAGACAGCTTCAACAGGACTTAGACACCATGATTGATTGGTCCAAAAATAGTAAGTGAGTATGATCAGGAAATACCGAAATCACAAACTGCAGACAACCCTGTGGCACCGCGAGGAAGAGTTTTCAACCATCAGGAGACACCAGGAAGACAAATTAAGCAAAGCAATCAGCTCTCTCTTCCCCATCAAGATGATTGCAATACTAGAATGGACATAAAGTAACATACAACAAAACATAGAACAATTACAGACTCCCACAATGGGAGTAACAATAAACAAAAAGTCAACAACAACAGAACCACTGCCTTAGAACGGACAGCAGCCTAAGCCACCGGGGGGGGGGGGGGGGGGGGGGGGGCTTAAATGCATTTTACTAGTACCAAATCTTCGCCCTAGATTCTGCTGTTGTTGAAGTACAAGAAATGTTCAGCTCGCATGGAGGCCATCTAACTAATGCAATGAGCTAATGAGGTTCAATGCAACTAAATAAACGCAAGTGGGCTATCTTCAGGGCATACAGAGCCCCCTCCATGGACAATAAACGTTTCACTGACTTATTTACAAAGGGCATGGACCATATTTCAACTAAATTTGATAGCATTCTACTAACATGAGATTTAAACTATGACACCCTAGACAAAACTAAGGGTAATACACTGCTAGACCTGTGTGATATTTTTGATCCCAGCAACCTCATAAAGGCTGCTACTTGTTTTATGAAAAACTGTGTGCCTTCCTTGGTCGTTGTTGTTTTGACGAATCAACCACGCCTTTGCTATAACGCTCTTAACTTTGGCTGCGGCATCAGTGATTGGCACAACATGATTGGTGTGGCAATCAGGGGAGCAGCTGCCAAAGTTGAAACACAGAGTACAAAATACAGAAGTTATAAGAACTTTGATCAGGGGGCTTTTAACGACGACGTTGGACGGATTCCCTTCCATGCGGCTTATGGTTTGAGGATATCGATGATATCTACTGGGCCCATGAGAGACTCCTGTCCGAGGTTGTCGACATACATGCACCAATTAAAGAACATGAAAACAAAACTAAAAAACCATCCTACATGAATGGTGAGTTGTGGCGTGCTGTTTATAAAAAGCACATGCTTTTCAACAAATATAAAAAGTGCAGAACCTCTTTGAACTGGGACAATTATAGGAAACAGCGAAATCTTGTGACAAAACCTAAGAAACAATCTATGAGAGTCTATTTCTACGAACGCTGTGCAGGAGGCCCAAAATCAAAGGACTTTTGGTCCACCATCAAGCCTTTCTTATCCAAGAAGGGCTCTGATGGGGTGAACGAAGTGATCTTATGTGAAAATGAGAAAATTGTCTCAGATCAAACGGAGGTTTGCAACATTTTTAACAAATATTTTGTAAATGTTGCAAAAGATATAGCTAATAATTCTCCCCAATACAACCAGGATTTCTCAGACCACCCCAGCATTGAAAAATAATGGAAAATAACCCATCAAAAGATCCAAAAGATAAGTTTTCTTTTAAACCAACCACCGAAACATATGTACACAAAGTGATTTCAAATTTTAACATTAAAAAGTCAACGGGGTTGATGGCCTCCATGCGAGCAGAACATTTCTTGTACTTCAACAAAAGCAGAATCTAGGGCGAAGATTTGGTACCAGTAAAATGCATTTAAGCCCCCCAGTGGCTTAGGCTGCTGTCCGTTCTAAGGCGGTGGTTCTGTTGTTGTTGACTTTTTGTTTATTGTTACTCCCATTGTGGAAGTCTGTAATTGTTCTATGTTTTGTTGTACGTTACTTTATGTCCATTCTAGTATTGCAATCATCTTGATGGGGAAGAGAGAGCTGATTGCTTTGTTTAATTTGTCTTCCTGGTGTCTCGTGATGGTTGAGCGGCTCTTCCTCGCGGTGCCACGGGGTTGTCTGCGGTTTGTGATTGTGGTATTTCCTGATCATACTCACTTACTATTTTTGACAAAATCTCTGCAAAGATTCTCAAGGCATGTGTTTCAACAGTTAGTGGTACAATCTCGAGCCTTATAAATACCACATACAATTTTGGAAAATTCCCTTTAAGGCTGAAACAGGCACAAGTTTTACCTCTGTTTAAGAAAAAAGACCCTCTAAACAAGGAAAACTTTCGCCCTGTTAGCATATTACCAATTATTTCAAAATGTTTTAGAGAAATATGCACGATCAGCTGTCCGAGTATCTTGACTCAAGTTTTAACCCTTTCTTAGCAGCTTTTAGAAAAGGTTTTGGTTGCCAGTCTACTCTGCTGAGACTACTGGAAGACTGGCGCAAGGCTTTAGACAACCATGAATGCATTGCAGCAATATTGATGGACCTGTCCAAGGCGTTTGACTGTCTCCCCCATGGGCTTTTGATTGCAAAGTTAAAGGCTTATGGACTTTCAGAGGAGGCTGTCAAGCTCTTGGACAGTTACCTCAATGACAGGTCTCAGCAGATTAAACTGGGACCATATGCCAGCTCATGGGAAAAGCTTTTTAAAGGGGTCCCCCAAGGCTCCATCTTGGGACCTTTCTTATTCAATGTTTTTATAAATGACATATTTCATTTTATTGTTCAAAGTATTTTATACAATTATGCAGATGACAATACTCTCTCTTTTATACATAAGGACCTTTTACACCTTAAATCAGTTTTAGAACAAGAGAGTCAAATTCTCATATCATGGTTTGACCAAAATTTAATGAAAGCAAACCCTGACAAATTCCAGGCCATTTGTATTGGTAAAAAGACTCATGACAACACCGAGTCTTTTCAAATTGGCCAAACAAATATCAAAATTGATGACAGTGTTACCTTGCTAGGTATCAATATTGACTATATTGTTAAAGGGGACAGCAACCCTAATGATAAGTATATTTGATCAGAAAGAGCTCTATGAACCATGATTTTTGATATAAGTATCGTCAAAATCAGTTGAAAAATGGAAAAGTTATGGGCATTTAAAGAATTCAATATGGCCAACATTTAGCCGCCATTTTGAATATGTAATTAGTTTTCAGATTTTTTTAAACTGCTTAATTTTAGTTATCACTACTATCACATCATCTGTGTTTCAGCAGATGTGCAGCTATATACATAAGGAACATGTTTCATTAAAGATTAATGCAAATAATCCATTGGTTTGTCTTTTATTTTGATTACGCATATTTAATTAGGCTGAGTGACATCACTAAGCCTACAATATGGCCGCTTCCATTACAGTCCATTTGCAAATATTCAAACGACCACAACTTCCTCATTTTTCAACCGATTTAGATAAAACTGGTATCAAAATTCATGGTTTATTAAGATCTTTTATATAAAACATAGTTATCATCAGGGTTGCCGTCCCCTTTAAATTTTGATGCCAATGTTTCTGAAATTTGCAAAAAAGCCTCTAAACAGTTAGCAATTTTAAAACGTTTGTGTGGATTTTTAACAAAGCAACGAAAACTTGTAATTTATAACTCTTTTATAGCCTCAAATTTTAGCTTCTGTCCCCTTGCTTGGCATTATTGTAGTGCGTCAAGCACAAACAAACTCGAAAAAGTTCAAGAGAGGGCATTGAGATTCATAAATAATGACCATACATCAAGTCTCAATGGCCTGCTCAAATCAACAAACACACAGCTTCTTCATGTACGTAGGATAAAGCAAATGGCATGTGAGGATTTCAAAATTATAAACAAGATGTCACCAGAATATATAAATGACCTTGTAGAAATTAAACATCAACTTATAATTTCAGGGCAGAGAAACAGGCAGAAGTCCCACAGGTAAATACAACCAGGTATGGGCTGAGGTCTTTCAGGTCAGAGGCAGCCCAGGTATGGCACAGCCTTCCAAATGAGATGAGGGTTGCAGAATCATACCCCCATTTCTGAAGGCTGATCCATAGCTGGGACAGCCCCATATGTGGATATCCTCTATGCTCGACCTGATTGAGTTTTTTTTTTCTGTTCAGTTTCTGCTTATTTTAGTTTATCTGCTGTTCTTATGTTATTTTTGACCGTTTGTGTATTCCTTATTTTTCGCATAGGTAAGCCAGTAGTCTTGCCTTGTTCGCTTTTCACTTAAGGTTTACAGCCACAGGTCCCGATCAGCGGCTATGCATATGATCCAGATGCACCTTGATATCCTTGAGATAATTCCAAGGATGTCTTTTAGTGCAGTAAATGTGATTAAGTTTTTAAGTATCTTACAGAAAATATTTTTATTCTTCTAAATTTAAATTCTATTTTTCAAACCTATTCTTAAACACATATTTTATTAAATTTTATGTATACATAAGTCCTTTTCATATCTATAGTCTTAATCAAACATCTATGTTTTAGCATATATATTTTAATTCTTTAACTTAAAAATGAGTATATAATGTTAATAATGACTTTAAATTTGTTTTATGTTGCACGCACTGTGATATTTGTTATATTTTTTTCATATGTTTGTCGAAGTAAAAGCCCTATAGGGATTATGTTTGATGTTTATCATATTCGACGTTAAATAAATCTTCTATGTCTATGTCTAAATGTCACCTACTCAAGATCACCAGACAACGTAAATACCTCTCAACTAAGTACAATATTAATGGTGCCCAGCTTCAAGAAGTCAGCCATCACCCCTACCTCGGTGTTGAACTATCATCTGACCTTACCTGGAAAACCCACATCTGTAATATTACAAGCAAGGCCAACAGAATACTCAACCTTCTACGACGGCATCTCTATGGCTGTAACCAGGACGTAAAAGAACGAGCTTTCACATCACTTGTCCAACCACACCTTTGTTATTCTTCATCAGTTTGGGACCCTTATTATAAATATGATATTTCAACAACGAAAAGATGCGCGTTTTGTTACTGGCATTTATTCATATACAGAAAGTGTAACTTCAATGCTTGATGATCTTCATTGGCCCCCACTACAACACAGAAGAAAATTAAAACGTCTTGTAACCTTCTACAAAGCAGCAGATAACATGTCACCAGTCAACATTCCAGGTTATGTCGCTACCTCCTCCAACCGCACAAGAACCCACGATCTCGGCTACATACAGCTTCATACTAATTATGAACAGTACAAAAGCAGCTTCCTGCCTCGGACGATTAGAGAATGGAACGCCCTACCACCAGACCTAGTGCATGCGGCATCTGCAGATGAGTTCGCTACTCGTCTGCAGAATCACACATTCTAGTCAGGACAACCACATGTTTTTAACTGTAAATACAGAGCTTTTAACCATGTTGATGGCGTCACTTGCCCTTGATGCTGATGCCCTGGGCAGTATTAAAGTAGAAGTAGAAGAAGCTATTTACCGACTCACCCTAAAAATGAGTCAAAATATGTAATTTTATCAATTAACCTCAACCTAGCCTCATACCAGCTAGGCTAATGTATATTGGCTTTATAGCTGGAAGAATTTGTACCGCAGGCGAGATTGTTTACCTATTTCACATGGCTTATAGCCCTAGTCGGAGTAGCCCTATTACCTAGGGGCCTACCATTTCGGAGACGTTTGACTTTGGGACGTTTTTTATTTCGTCTCATCTTTTACCCATTTCAGAAGTCAGCTGACCAGTAAAATGGGAAAAAATAAAGAAAGAAAAATCCGAAACGATACCTACTTTTTTTAAGAAGACATTTGTGTCTGAAAGCAAGTGCACATAATGACGATTCCTAGCTCTGTACTGGCGGCGGGATGGATTCCTTTTGTGGTTGTTATTGTGGTGAGAAAAGCAATTTTCAATGGAAGAGAAAGGAGAGTGGGTGGGGTACACTGGCTGCTGAACAACAAAAATTGTAAAAAAAAAATATCATCTACATATATATACATAACATGGTCATCAACGGAAAATACCCACCGGTTGTTTTTTTGTCGTTTATTATCTCTCAGCGATTTTTCTCCGCTATGCCACTTAGCTGTTTTGTAGAACGTATAACCAGTATCAATAATCCAAGCAGGTAAGTTCCTTCACATCTGTACGTTCCAAGATATGTCACTTCAAACTTAAAAAAGCGTTACTCCTTGCTCGTTTCTCTCCTGCCATGTCTGAACGAACCTCCAACAGTAAAGAGTACAGTACCGGATTTTACGAAACTCCCGGATTGTATCAACATCAAGAATGAAAATACCCGGGTTTTTCAAACAAAGAGAAGAAAAATATGGCGAAATTAAACGAGAAACAAAGATTAGCAGATCAAAAGATTCTAGAAGGGCACAATGTTGTTATTACGGGCCAAGCAGGAACAGGAAAGTCCTTCCTCATCAGAAACACCATAGATGACCTGAAAATGAGTGAAATAAATTATGCCATATTATGTACCACCGGTATAGGGTGCCTGCAATATCCTGACTTAGGTGCAACAACAGTTCACAGGTAAGCATTCACTTGAATATGTGTTATTATGAAATATATAATGATTGAATATATAGTGGTGTATTAAAATAATGTTTGTGTTCCAGTTAAGCAGCAAGTTTGTTATATTATGTCACATTACACCCCATACCCCCCCCCCCCCCAACCACGATGACCCTTACGTAACCCTTACGCCTGAATTTTAATGCAAATATATTGTGAAAACGTCCCCAAGTCAAAATTTGAGTATGACTTGAAAAATGTCACATCATATCAAAATGACCCCACCCCACCTGCACACATATCCGTATAATTTTATATTAATGTCACTGGTCGTGAGATCGGTCCTTCGGACTAAGGTGCAGCAACAGTTGACAGGTAAACATTCACTTGAATATGTGTTATTATGAAATATATAATGATTTAATATTTAGTGGTGTTTTAAAATAATGTTTGTGTTCCAGTGTATAAGTAGCAAGTCTGTTATATTTAGTAAAATTACACCACATAACCACCTCCCACCAACCAACATCAACAAATTCAGGGTGCCTTCAATAAGTGTACTATTATGTTTCCTTAACAAAGTCCAACAGAAATGAAATAAAGAAGTCGAAAGGCACCCTTACGTGTGAATTTTAATAAAAATATATAGTGAAAACGTCACCAAGTCAAAATATGAGTGTCACATCATATCATAATGACCCAACCCCCACATGCACACATATACGTATAGCTTTATATTAATGTCACTGGGCGTGAGATCGGTCCTTCGGAATGACGAATACAAACTCAGGTATAGAAATATACAAACATATGAACAACTAAAACAATATAGCATCTTTATTGGCAGATCCATCTTGAATACATCTGCAAACATGATAGTATCTAGCGTATCTGGACAGATGCCTGTAAATCAAAATGACAATTACTTTCTACACTAGTATGGGGAGAAATAACTTTCAATGGAGTAAATATTATCTGCAACCACCCAAAGAAAATGATTACATTTCCTGATCAGCACATAATACAAATAGCATGCACACCATATTACCAGAAAAGTGTAACATCAAGAAGTTGAAATAGCACTGAAAACTCATTAATATAGCAGACAGATAAGGTCATAAGAGCCACCCTTGCTGGCTTCCAAGTGATTGGGCTGTATCCCTACCAGACATGTAACCAACAAGTACAACACCACAACCAGAACTGACTACCATATGCAATAAGTTTAAAATTGTGTGCAAGGACTCCTGTAGTCCAAAATCTTGGTATTAATCTTCTGGGTGAGAACGCACTATAATCACTCCTGGTTTTATGTAAAAACAAATAATCTAACAAGTGCAGTAAATACCACAATGAATGAACACACACTAAGCAGATGAAAGTTATTTCTCATCATTGACAACACCATAATGCACATTTAACAAAATCAAATGGAACATGAAATAAAGTGAAAATGTGGCCTTACGTCTCCATTTTTAATGCAAATATAAAGTAAAATCGTCCCCAAGTCAAAAGGTGAGTTTTCTAAGAAATGGCACACCACAACAGAATGACCCCCATACACACACTTAATAGAGTATATACAAGTATAAGCGTCAACATAATATGACATATCCCCTTAATCGAAAATACTGTGGAACACCCTAATGGGATATTTACATAAAGTAAATAAATAAATAAATACTTGGAGAGGACACACTGAAGTCATAAACATCATAGACAATGATTTTGGTGGCACATAGAATGAACGAATATGCATTTAGCATTGTTTATTTTATGCTACATTGCAGTGGAATATAATAGTTAATGCACACACAGAATAGAACCAGTGTGTATAAACTGTATACATATTTAGTTTGTGTGTTTGGGTGGTTGGTTAGGTTCATGAGTGTGCAGTCGTCTGAATTTTTATTTGATTACTTACTTTAAAACTTATTTGTTTCATTTATTTTTTTCTGCTTGCTTGCTTGATTGACATTTTAGTTTTTATATCTAGTACGTTTTCTGCTTGATCTATGTTTGGTTGTATGGTTGGTTTATATATTGGGTGTTGGTAAGATTTTATTTTTCTTCTTTGCATGATTGATTGGTGTTTTCTGCTTGTTTAGTTGGTTGATAATTTGATTGTATTATATGGTTGCTTGCTTGGTTGGTTGTATGGTTGGTTTATATATTGCGTTTTTGGTAAGATTTTATATTTGTTGGTTGCTTTTCTTGATTTTTGTGGCATATTGCTTTATCATTTTTTTTCAGCTGGGCTGGGCTCTATGATGGGCGATATGATGATTGTACACTGAGAGAATTGGCACTACAAGATGATAAATATGAAAGAGTGAGACAAAATGTTAGGAAGTGTGAAATAGTCATTATTGATGAGGTTTCAATGTTGTCAAAAAAAGATTTTGAGCAAATGGAGCTTGTGTGCAGAGTAATCAAAGATAATAAGAAAGTGTTTGGAGGTATTCAAGTAGTTGCATGTGGAGATTTTTACCAACTGCCACCGGTTGGCAATGCTTTATATGATGATTCTGGGGAGTTCTGCTTTCAGAGTGAAATATGGAAGGCATTATTTAAACACAGAATTAATTTCGATGTTGTGTTAAGACAGTGTGAAGAAATTTTTATCAAATCTGTCAGGGAAACGGCCATAGGTTCTATTTCTGAGGAGACAGATGCTTTTTTAAAATCATTAAATCGGGAGTTGAAACATCCTCACAATGAAACTCATTTGTTTCCTAGAAACGTTGATGCAGCTATATACAACAGTGCAATGCTTGATCAATTGGAAACAACAGGAAGAACATATACAGGTCTGTTTATAAAGTGACACGTGCTTTTGGGCAATGTTTTATCATTTCATATATATATATATATATATATATATATATATATATATATATATATATATATATATATATATATATATATATATATATATATATATATATATATATATATATATATATACTAGAGTGATTACATTTTATTAATATTTAGATAAGTTTATAATAAATTGCAGGTAACACAAATGAATTGATGTGCATATCCATGTCATACAAAATTGTTCAACTTGTAAATTAATTAACTCTGCAATATTTAAAAATAATAGAGTCCTTAAAGCACGTATCTCTTTAGTACATTAAACTTTGAAAATAGATTTGTCATATTTTAAAATATAATAGCACTGATCTATTAGTAATTTTGTCTATCTATTATTATGAGTACAAGGCATTCAGCAATTTCATATAAAAATTAAAATATGACAAATCTGTTTATAATACTTTTACAGCTTTGAAAAACCATGGTCGTCAAAAACATTTGAGTAAAATACTTGCCCCACACCATCTGGCTTTAAAAATAGATTGTCCTGTGTTACTTTTGAGAAACTTAGGAGGGAAGCTAGTTAATGGCCTACAAGGACATGTTTGTGAATTGAATGATGACAATATCGTGGTATTTTTCGATAGTATTAATGAAACACATAAAATTCAACGCTATAACTTTACGGTGCATGACATAAAAAAGAAAGTTAACATTGCAGAACGATACCAATTCCCCCTTCAAGTTGCCTATGGATTAACCATCCATAAATCCCAGGGAATGACAATGGAATGTGTAGTTGTCCACTGCGATGGTATTTTTTTACCTGGTCAGCTTTCGGTGGCCATTGGAAGAGCAAAATCATCGGAAGGGTTACAGGTTTTGAATTATAGAAAAGGTTTGTGTCCGCAGCCAAAGACTGCTGTTACTTTTTACTATGGGATTGAAAACGAAGAATTTGGTGAGTGGGCAACAGAGTGTTGTAGAAACTTAATTTTTACATACAACATGGAACATTCTACTTGTGTGGACAGTGATGACACTGAATTGGATCATGTTGAATTTGAAGAATTAGAAAAAATAGATATTTCAGACATCCCTTTATTACCATCTGCTATCTGCATTAATGAAATTTTAAAAACTGTTATAAGAGACCCTCCACTAACAGCTAAACAAATAAACATAAATACAATTTCTACATCTTTAAGCAAAGATTTTGTTGAAATATTTTTAGCAAAACAATATTCTGAAATTAAAGGAATAATGATGGATAAAATGAGAAATCAATCTACTTCAACGCCAATATGGACATCAGTTTATACCAGCTATCACCAGTACGTGACGTCAGAGGCCTTTAACACTACAATACCCATCTTGTTTCAGTACAACAGCGACGTTTCAAATGACCAGAGGTATAGTTTTATTGCAATTAAAATGTAGTATGGCCTGGATATGCCAAAATCACAGAAAATATATTAATCCACCATTGATATTATTAAAGCAATTGGCGTTTAGCTTGTAGATGACAGAGGTGATGAATGTACATTACCCATCAAACTATTCTTAACATACTAGTTAACCAGAAATCAATTACATCTATCTGGGGTGCTAACTGCTAGTTAGCTGCCTAGTTAGTTATTGTTCATTAAAAGCAGTTTAAAAAAGTAAACTCTATGTTAACCTGTAACTAACTTGTATGTCTACCCTTAGTCTGTTCCTAGTCGACTTTTACTTTACTTAGTGTAAAGAATAGTCTGAATGGTATTGTAGCTGCACAGTTAAAAGTTGTCATCAGTTTTCCTGACATTTCCAGTTCGCAATAGGCCGTTGTTGGCTTTCTCATTATCAATTATATGAAGATAACAACAATGTTCCATATCACATGGGTGATTGTTTCTTATCATCATTGTAGGTTTAATGAAAATAAAAATAAACAATTACAAAATGACCTGGAAATGCCACATACATAGATTGATGCATGGTCAGAAACTGACGCAAAATATGGCATCAAAAAGATGGAAGACAATTAGTTGCGATTTAATACAACTACATAAAGGGAAATCACATTATGATGAATTAACATGCACACTTTCTGATTAGCCCATTTTGTTGTGATCTGTTGGCAATAGGCCATTGTTAATAATCAATAGTATGAGTATAACAGCAATGGTGCATACCATCTGATGTGTGTCATATGTATGATTGTGAAAGATAAAAATGCATATTCAATACAATCAATTACACCCTCTTATTCATAAAAATCTTCTCAAGTATTTAAAAAAGAAATGTTGATTTTTATGGTGATGAACGAACATACACTGTTTCTGATAAGCTCTTTGTAGTTGTTAGAATTTGTGTATGATCTTTCTTGTTGACAATATGGAAGTATTCACCTATAGCTTTCCTCATACATTACCGACGTTTATGTATCTTATCATCTTATAGGTATGTGGCAACTAAATTAACTTTTGAATTGCTTCAAAATATAATTCACATAGAATCTGGCAAAGTTGTATTAGAGGCGCCAAACCCTAGTTATAAAAAGGGAATATTGTCAACAGCAGGGAAGGCAAAAATCCGATATGTTGGAGGCATGTGTGTAGCAAAAACAAGAAAACATATCACTAATATGCTAAACTACAATATAGGCGACCCACGTCAATGCATAAAGGAACGGATTGCTATTTTAGTAAAACAAATACATTTATTGCATACCTTTGAATTGTCACTGGAGGAAAGAAAAAATGCACATTGTGATAAGACATTTGACGAGGTGGAGAGGAGACAAAACGTTACACAGGGTTTGACATATGTTAATGAAAAATGTTTTTCCTTCTTTTTATGCCTTAATAATAAAATCACAAAACTCATGACAGTGTCTTCCTTAGAAAAGGAGAAGGCAGGAACATTTGAAAATTGCAGAGACATGATTAACAATGACGATGAAGTTAAATTTATTTGGTCCCAATTGTGTGAAGGGCAGATTGATATCGATATATCACTGAACATTTTTCATTTGATAACTCAGAGATACTTGCTTGTTTGCCACAAACAATTTTTAAAAGATACGAAGAGTCAACTAAACGTTTTAAAGAAAAAAAGACACCGAAAGGAAATAGAGAAGAAAACAGTGGAAAGCCAAAGTCATGAAATAAATATGGAACTTATTAAGAAAGACACCAGCAACAATAAAGAAATATCACATCTGAAATTAAAATTAAAATGTTTAGAAAACCCAAAATACTTCAATAGTAAAACATTTACAAGGCTTGATTTAATGAAATTATGTGAGGCTTACAAAGTGGTATTCTCCAAAAATATGAAAAAAGATCAGCTGGCAACACATTTGAGGGAGGGCATTTCAATATCACAACATATGGAAAACCAGTATATATTCGAAGACCCAGAACAGGGTACATCCAATGAACCACAAAAGAAAAAAGCAAAACGGTCACATATACCATCAAAGGGGAAAGGAAAGGGAAAAGGGAAAAGCACATCATCTAATACAAAATATTTTTGTGGTGAATGCGATGGGGAGTATTTTGATGGAGAAGACTGGATAGAATGTGACTATTGTAATACCTGGTTTCATCGTTCATGTGCTTCTTTGGAAAATGAAACGGATTGGGAGCATGTGCAAATAGAAGAAGTTGAATGGGTTTGTAATCATTGCACATAATTTAAGTAAGTATTTTTTTTTATATCTGCTTACAGGAAGTGATTTTTAAACATAAGCCAACTTTGTTCATAATGTATACTCACCCACTATAATTGAGACATTGCAATATAAGGCCTACTGGTCATTGTTTTTTCTTCTTCTTCTTTGCGGGCTCCACTGAGAAGGATGCTGGGTGTACATCACCTTTGCTTGGGCAGGCATTGCTTTTCTTTGACACTGCAGTTTGACATAAAATTGTAGAATTGATACCATACTTATACTGTTGAACATTGGGATTTGTTGTAGATCCATGGCATATGGTTCTCTGCTGGCAAAAAAAGTTCTCAACGATATCACTATTAATGCCAGCAGGTACTATGCTCCTCTTACATTCTTGTATGCGTATTTTGCAAATTTGTTTAAAGCCTTTAAGCATACTTATAGTATCTAAAAATGTCTCTTTGGTCAAGAATGATTTCTTTTTTTCGTCTTCTGACACAGAGTCTGACCAGTTAATCAACCATGTTTCTACATCTTGCAATATTTGGAGACGTTTATCATTGATGTCACATAAAGGTCTACTGTCCCTAAAAACTTCTATAATTTTACGTGTTTGGTCAAGCATGTCGATGGTTCCGTCAAGATGTTTGCCATCGTTCAAAGAGTCTCTATACTTTACCATCAGATTATACATGTTATCGTCTAAAGCTTCTTCTGCTAGGTGATTTCTCATCTTCATTGTTGTACTCAAAAAAATATGCTCATCTGTAAGCTTCTGGTGGACCCTTACAGGATTGTGAGACCTATAAAAAGTTAGGAATTATAAATATTATGAAAAAGAATACCTTAAAGGAATACTACATGTCATGTTGGTTAAATATTTTACCTGTTAAGAATAAGTAGCCCCCTAAATAGCATACAGATGGACAGGGCTTCTTTCTGTTCTAAATCGATGATACTGCTGTTATTTATTTTATGTTGTTGTGGGCAATGGGCATGGCCATGGGCAATATTAAAATAATTTACACATTTTGTGTTTCATATTTTCTCATACATGTATTTAACTATTTTCTTATTTCTTCTTTACTTTGTTACTGCAACATTTTTAAGATGTATAGTTTTCTTTGACCCTAATGTACGCATAGATCAGTGAATGTCAATGGTTTTAAGGCAATACATTAATGTATGTATAGTGCAAAAGGTTAACATACCTGTCCCAGTTGTAAGCATGAATCCAGTGTATCCAAACAACAAAACACCCATTTAACTTTATTTTTCTTGTTGATAGTTTATGGTCACCACTGGCAAATATATTGTTTCTAATTTTTTTAATATTATGGCTGAAGTCCATAATGAGTGAAACACTTTCACTTGGATGAAATGGATTAATGGTTGTAAAATTTTTCTCAAAAGCATCCAATCTATCCTTAAAATGCATCATTTGAAATGCCCTATTCGAACTTCCACCATCAAAGCACACATATTGTATTGAGAACCCATATAAATACAACTCGCTAATTATGTTCCATACATTTAGATATAATTCTGGGGCATTGACACCTGCTGTTGGAAAATATGCAATTGGGAATCTAAATCCATCATAGCCAAGGAAAATAAACTGTAAAATATATTTTGCCATGCGTAGCTCTTGAGTCTGTGAGTTCATTACTTGCATATCATCGCAAGTTTTGCCTAGGTTCACAAGCCCATCTATTCTAATCTCACCTTCTTGTCTACTTATTTGGAGATCTTCTTGTATGGCCATTTCGTCTAAAATAAGACCACCGGTTTTTTCAGTTTCTAATCTGTTACTTTCATCGTACAACCACTTTAACATATCCTTGTTAATACCTGGCTTTTGTTGAACAAAGTTTTTATATCTTTGTAGTAAGCTCTCAGATGGAAGAAACATAATTTGGCTATTTCTAAGGCTTGTATAACTCTGAAATTATAAAAACATGACGAAGTACTGGTTAACAGCTTGTTCAAGCTTGTCGAGGAAAATTGTGTGGTTAGGTGAACTGACCACCCGCCATGACCATAGCTGTTGACTTGGGACATAAAGAAACAAAACAAATTTGTGTTTTCTAAATTAAGCTGCTTAAAAAATCATTTTTTTCAGTATTAGTAAATGAAAAACATATTGTTTATCTAATAATCTTATATATTTATATAACAAAAAAACGTAAAAATAATTGTATGATATTCTCGTCTTCTTACTGTAATATGTTTGTCTGTCATTGCTGATTGTCGCCATAGCTGGCCATATTTACTTGTTTAGTATCAATGATACAAGTTATTATTATATGATAAAAGAGTTTTCCATTACGTCATACTGCATAAGTTAATCATACCTGTGGGGATCTGTTCCATAAAGACAACGCAATTCGTATAGTCTCTTTGTCCCACCTATGGCAACGAGGATCTTTATCGTTTCTGCAGCGTTGACTTTGCTCGTGTAGATGCTTCCTCATAGTGTCACAAGCTCCTGGGAATAATTTATTGAACATTTCATCATCAGACAATTTATCTTTCTGTTTAATTGAAACATAATCTTTGGTATTATAACAGTTTGGACAAGCTTCAGAAATTGCTGAAAATAATAGAACTCTTTGACAGTTTCTTGATGTACTTCTTATTTTTGTGGTGGTTGCATCACGCACATTCCATTCTTGTACTATACGAAAACGACTCGACCTTTTGTCCTTTTCTACTTCTCTACCCATACAAACTTTAGCTTGCTTTACAGTGTTAAAAATAATTTTAGCATTCAGATATGATTCACATGTTATACTTTGGGGCATTCCAATTATGCTACTTTCCACTTCGTGGCCTGACACTATAAACTTCCATTTCTTGTCATCATCAATCTCAATAATCTTCAATACTTCATTATTATTCACACAGTATCCTGATCCTATCCCAAATTTCAACTTACCAGTCCCTTTCATATCAAAGAATTCATACGCACATGCTATTGCTTTTAAGTCCTCAATTGTACAGTTTCTGTTGTCAGGAATATTAAGTTTAATACCCTTATACATACGAATTCCATGTGTCTGGGACAATTCAAGTGTTTTGAAAACTCTCTGCATAATCTTGGAAAATGATATTTTAGAAACAGGTTTGTGGTCTGAAGAATAATCTGCCAAACATCTAACGTAGTTATCATACACGTCTTTTCCACATAGGCTAGGTCCTCCATGCTCCTCTGTGTAATTATGTTGTAGCCTAAAATATTAAAATATTTGGCTAGAGATAGTTAATATTTTTATGATGATAATGTGTAAGTATGAAATGTAACTTTATATAAAGTGGAGTTTCTCTTTGATGGTTTATTATTATGCAGACACTTATTGTCATGTTTAATTTTAATTTCGTTATTTTTATCCTGAAGTCTATTAACAAGGTTTAGCATGACAGGAATGTAAGCACATATTTTAACTTATTGCACATGGTAGTCATATATGGTTGTGGCCTCTTAAAATATCATTCCCTATTATTGTGCGGATTTCTCTACGCCAAACTGGCTAAAGGCTTCCTGATAAGCAATTGGGCTGACAGAAGTTCTCTGCCTGTGCGTTTGACGTGGAGTAGATTCATGCTTGTGATGGGGATTGATATCAGGTATTAATCTATGCAGTCTGAAGTTTGCATGTTTAGATACAACCCTGATAACAAGCCTTTGCAAATGTCGTTCTTTATTATTGTGTGAATTTCTCTATGCCAAACTGGCAAGAGGCTTCATGATAAGCAATTGAGCTGACAGAAGTTCTCTGCCTGTGCGTTTGACGTGTAGAAAATTCATGTCTTTGGTGAGGAGTGATATTTGTCTATTAATCTGTACATTCCATTACTGTGATTGCTGTATTTTTACCATTTTGTATGAATCTATAGCAGTAAGGTGGGTGGACATCAAAGTGGTGTTGTATTAGTAGATTTCGCGTTTGTTGTTACCATTCGTGTATAAGGCTAACCCAGCTATTATGGCGCGAATCCATCGAGTACGAAAGTTTAAAAAATACAAAGAAAAATAAAAAAACGGAAATGTTAACTTACCAATGGACTATGTTTACAGGAATCGCCATTTTGGATAGACTTTCATTCATCAAATCATGGAAATATTGCGCGATTAGCTAAATTTTACGTTTTATATATTCTATGTATACATAAATCGCACCCTCTTCTTTCTTTTCACAGGTAGGATAATTTCGGCAAAATGTAGTACCTTCGGTTCGTCCAATCAGTAGAGTTGGTAAAATCCGGTACTGTACTCTTTACTGTTGGAGGTTCGTTCAGACATGGCAGGAGAGAAACGAGCAAGGAGTAACGCTTTTTTAAGTTTGAAGTGACATATCTTGGAACGTACAGATGTGAAGGAACTTACCTGCTTGGATTATTGATACTGGTTATACGTTCTACAAAACAGCTAAGTGGCATAGCGGAGAAAAATCGCTGAGAGATAATAAACGACAAAAAAACAACCGGTGGGTATTTTCCGTTGATGACCATGTTATGTATATATATGTAGATGATATTTTTTTTTTACATAGCAGCACATCCTTATTTCAGGGCAATTTCTATTTGAACTGTAAAACCTAGAGCAGCTCAGAATTTGTTGTCGCCAACACATTAGCCAAACCACAGGAGCTTGAAGTTCTATCCTTAAATCGCTTCTAAACCCTAAAACCGAAAATCTCATAATGTCATTACGTAGTAATGACCAGGAGTGAAACTAAGCTCTCGACAGCCATTCCGGCTCCAGTTTCCGGTCATCAGCAGTGAATGTTGTGACGGCAACGTAAAATGTTCGACGTTACGCTGACCAAGATGGCGACGTTTGAAAAAAAACAGGACAATGTCTATTGCAATGAACAACCATAATTTGTTCATTTCTGGCCAATGTGGTACCGGGAAACATGTTTTGTTAAGGAATAAACCAAAAGAGAATACATATTTTACTCCAATTGGCCAGTTTGTAATCCTATCGATTTCAGCAACCCACGAGCATCTTGTATTTTATCCGGGTCCTCTTGTCTTACAATCAAAACGACTGATATGACTACAATAATCGTAATAAATCTTCCTAACCGCCAGTAACCGGTCTCTGGAAGTTCGTCGTAGTGACTTACTAGGTATTTCGGAGTATGTTTCCCCACACAAATGAAATAACGGTTGAATTTATGAAGGGCTACTCCAGGTTCCCGCTTCGCTTGCTGAAAAGGATTTGGTTTTGTTTCCCAGCTAAAACCCAGAACAGAAACTATCTCAAGGAAATATAAACAAAGCATTTAACAGAAAAAGTGCAAGATTCCTACCTTCATGTTTTTATAGCAACAACGCAGTTTAGAGGGCTCTGAGCTAGACGTATTTTCCAAGAATAAGCTGCTTCCAACAGTCATAAAGAACACAATTATATTCCAAACAAGTTATTTTGAAACTGTTTTTGTCATTTCTACCATGTTTACACATGTGATTGTCAAGGCCCTTTCCTTGAAAATATATGACGTCATAATGTGACGTGTACAGGTCGATAAATTTATTGGGGCTTCCAATGGGGGAATATTGTAAAATAGAACAGAACTATCAAAATCTGTTCTTCTGCTATCACCTGTTATCAGTGAGATTTAATAAGATGCAAGGCTATGAAAATGTGATACTAATGCACCTATCAGTGGTTTCTGCTAGAGCTGGGGGTGATACAAGGAGATTTTACTGCAAACAAATTCACTACCCACGGAATTAGAGCACCTAATCTCTGGGGTGGGGAAATTACGATACTTCATCTGGGAATTTCTTAATCAAATTATAACCACCAAGGGATTTTATACACCATGCATACAGGTATTTACCCAAGGGAGGGGAATTAAACCTCAGTTTGTTTGGGTTGTTTTAATTGTCTAAATCCCCATGGGTATTTTGTCGTTCCCCTTTTCGGAGAAAACATTGACAGGTGCATAACCTGATGTCACATCTGCTGATGAGTTGGTGTGTTGTGGGCCCGGAGGGGGGGGGGGGTACTCTCATGTTTTCTTCATACATAGGCTCGGTCCCAGCATCTACCGTTCACCCCCCCCCCCCCCCCCCCCCCAAAAAAAAAAAAAATTCAGGAATTTCAAGCATCCCAAAAAAACATTTGAAATTTTAGCAACCCAAAAAATATCCCCTATTCTGTACCTTAACCATAAGAAAAGACCCTAAAATGCATAGAAATGAGCCCTAAATATAGTCCAATTAAGTGATGACCCCAAAAATATCCACAAAATCTTCATACCCCAAAAAATATTTATTTTTGTGAAAACCCCCCAAAATATTGAAATTCAAAATTTTAACCCCAAAAAAATGACCCGAGCCTACGTATGTATGAAAATATCAGAGTACCCCCCCCCCCCCCCCCCCCCCTAGGGTTGTGGGTGGGGTGGGTCGGAGCAGGGTTGGGGGAGTGGCGAGGACCCGGGTTGAAATCTTAGTTATAGTACCCGTTGTTGCCCAGTTCTCCTCAATCGGTTACTTATCTGTATAATATCTCTCTTCCAGTGTGGTCTACCCAAAGAGACACCCATCTTGAAGAATGTACTCTTCTGTGTTGTTTTAGTCCCCGAAACCCGGGACACGCCATTTTCTCCCCCACCGATCCCGGGGCCTAAACATTCTCTCGTTTATTCTTATACATATACTTTTGAATACCACGGCACCTATCCCGTCCACAGCCCGTCCGGTCTTCTGTTTGCATCAAAGCATTTGCTTAGGTTCCCATACATACACACAAAAACTGGGGATAAAATCCTGGTGCTCATCAATCATAAATAAATCATGTTTTAAACATAAGTGATGGCCGGAAAGCCGTAGTTTTCGTATTTCAGCAGATATTTAAAGATATGAAGGAAGAAGATCAACACACCAAAATACCGTTTCCACATCGTACTTTAAGTCTAAATCCCCCCTACCCATCCATCAACACACACACACACACACTCTCATATAAACCATATAACAAACATGCTGATAATACTTTAATATCGAACATGGAGAATCATCCTTTCATTGTTTTTTTTCGGTTGGTTCTGTTTTTATTTTGAATTTATTTTTTTTGAGGAGCGGAATCAATAAATAGGAAGCAATAAAGAATTCTATAATATTCTTTATCTTTAGGAAAACTCATTATAGTCCGAGCCAAACTCCATGAGTTCCTCAAAATATATAATTCTGAAATCTTGCAGTCAATTGAAAAATGAACAACAAATAAATTACCAGCAACTACATATACGGCAGCATATGAGAATTCATAAAGAAAACGGCGGTAAGCAGCGAATATTAAGGCAGGCGTAGGCACATGTGAGCATCTTATTGTGTACTTGAGCGGCTCTTCCTGGCGGTGCCACGGGGTTGTCTGCAGTTTGTGATTGTGGTATTTCCTGATCATACTCACTTACTATTTTTCATTTCCTTTAATTTGATATGCAACATAACCATATTCTGAAAAAAGTTGACTTTATATTAGCCTATATGTGACCCCTGCGGCGGGGCAATTTTTGGCCCCATGGGCATTATTTTAAACTCGGTAGATGTCCACTATCTATATAAAGATGGTGTACAAACCAAATATTAAGCATAGTATGCCTTGCGGTTTCAGTCAAGAAGATTTTTTCATGTTTCCCTTTATACGCCAATGTAAAATATGTAACCCCTAGGGCGGACCAATTTTTTGGCCCCATGGGTATAATTTGAACAAACTTGTGGGAGTCTGTAATTGTTCTATGTTTTGTTGTACGTTACTTTATGTTCATTCTAGTATTGCAATCATCTTGATGGGGAAGAGAGAGAGCTGATTGCTTTGCTTAACTTGTCTTCCTGGTGCCTCGTGATGGTTGAGCGGCTCTTCCTCGCGGTGCCACGGGGTTGTCCGCAGTTTGTGATTGTGGTATTTCCTGATCAAACTCACTTACTATTTTTGGTAGGGGTCTACTAGATGATGCTACATGCATGTACCAAATATCAAGGATTTAGGCTCTGTGGTTTCAGACAAGAAGATTTCAAAAGTTTTCATCTTCAGAATCTATTTTAGCCTGTGTGACTTAGATATGCAATGGATCGAGACTATTTGAAAAAATAAAATAAAGAGGGCCATATAAAGACCATTTCTGCCCAGTTTGGTAAACTCCCACCCCATCCAGTAGTTTAGGAGATGTCCTTAGAAATATTTGTTGATGATGCAACGAACACACTGACTCAGGTGAGCTTAAATGGGGTACCTCCCTCAATAATGATTACTTTCAGTATTTCATGCCGAAACATGTATTCTGAGTGTTTCAAAGAAACGTCGAGGCTCATTCTGTCTCATCGAGAGAGGTTTTAGGCATATAAAATGTTGTTTTGTTAGGATAGTGCTAAACAAGTGTAAACATGAGCCTTTTATCAGACTCCAACAATGTATCCCATTTTAGCTCACCTGAATTTAATTTTAGTGATCAATTCAAAAAGATTATCCAACTTTATAAAAATGTTGGATACAACTTGGATATCATGTCTGGTTGTAAACCCAATCACAATTTATAGCTATATGGTTTTCCCTTTAATTGCACGACGGTGGGTCAGGCCTCAGACTCAATGACGGCTCTGGCGTAAAGCTTTAAGTGGTGGGTTGGTGCCTGATGCTTGGCTGTAGCTGGGCCCACTGTGGCTCAACTTGAGGTTTCTTTAGCTCTGACTATCTGTGAGTCGTGAGCCCTTTTCTCTGTTTAATCATAGTGCGTTGATTACATTGTTTCTCTAAGATGATATATTGCAATAGTTACAAACAAAAGAATTCTCCATGCGAGCTTAGCATTTTTCTAGGGCGAAGATTTGGTACAATAAAATGTATTTAACCGATGGCTTTGACTATACTGTCCGTTCTAAGGCGGTGGTTCTGATGTTGTTGATTCGATGTTGATTGTTACTCCAATTTGAGGGATTCTGTTATTGTTCTATGTTTTGCTGCGCGTTACTTTATGTCCATTCTAGTTTTGCAATCATCGTGATGGGGAAGAGAGAGCTTGTTGCTTCACTTTGCTTGTCTTCCGGTGGTCTCGTGAGTGTTGTGTCGCTCTTCCTCACGATGGGACGGGTTTGTCTGCTGTTTGTGATTGTGGTATTTCCTTCTTTTTTTTAACAGGGAAGTATTGTATTACTCCGGTTGTCGGCATTAGCATCGGCGCGTACACATGCTAAAAGTCTTGTGTTATTAAAGATGTGATGATAGGCGTGTAGTGTCTAAGCCACATGCATATTTATACCGGTATGTCCAGACCATAAACAAAAGACTTACAAAGTTTCAAAAAGATCGGTATACGGTGCGATGAGTTGCGCTCACAGAGTACCCAATGACCAAAAATTCAAAAGTGAAAAAATAAAAATAAAGAGAAATTGACGATATTTCCACGCCACATGCGCATCTGAATGGTAAAGAAAAAGGGTCTAAAATTGCCCCCACAAAGTTCCCACTCATATCTTCTACGAACGGACGCACAGACAGACAAGCCTATTTTAATAGTCTGCTTCTAACGTCGGCAGAAAAAAAGTACCAGAATTTTGTTTGTTAGTTTGTTTCTTTACGTCCCATCAACAATCTTTCAGTTATAAAGGGACGGGTCTTCCTGGGTTGAACCAGTACAAAGCTAGGATTAATGTTCTTGCTCAAGGACACAACGCAGTGACGCCGCTGCGTACCAGCATTGCTATTGCAGTTAACCAAAGGCAGCTCGTGCTATCAGATCATGAGGTTCTATATGTTTTGCAAAGAATGGAAAATTATAAGATCTACTAGAATCTAAGACAACAGTTACAATCCAGTTTGCTTTCTCCGAGCGCGTTTGCAACAATCAAGTCGGCTACCTGCGAACAGACTGCGCATTTTCGTAGCTGGAGAGCGAGCGAACGCACAACTCAGGTATGTGCCCAGTAAAAATCTAAAAGCGGGCCACCATCGGCTCACTGGTGGGACGATGTTGGTCCGACACTATATGCTGGCTGGGAATGGTCTAATATGAGTTTTGAACAACCTTATTAAATAGCAAAATCTGTAAATCCTTATTTTGTTGCACTTAAACAACAAAAGCGCGGACCAGACTACGCATCCACATAGCCGCTCTGATCCATGCATTTGATAATCGCTCTTTGGATAAGTCAGTAGTTAAAGTCATGCTTTCAATATTTTAGCTAGTCCTTGTAGCTGATCAGGCTAGTTTGAGCATAACCTGGTCGCAATTGTCGCGACGAGTCCTTATCAAGAGTTGATGACATCACGGAGAGCTGCCCAAATATTATTTCACAGAAATATCTCAGTACAAGTTATCTCGAATTTGCAGGGAAAATAGATAATATTGAAAAACGGATCCTTCAGAAATAGAGAGAACCTACAATATTAGAAACTGCAGACTCAGTTTTATAGAGTCTATTCCTGAGAACTATAATAAATTGGTCTGCCCAAAGCACTAGGCCTACGCTATTCCTGGACACGCTTGAAAAAGCGGTTAGTACTTTGCGCGCATATGAAAACAGCCCTTGTTGAATGAATCATCGGAAGGAAGGAGAATGACTGTAAAAATGAGTTCATGATCAATCTCCACGAAAGTTTTGGACCGGCCCGGGATCGAACTCGCCACCCATAATTATTTCATACATGTAACACTACGATTTCAGATTCGGGCCACCCATGCTTATTGAAGCTCAAATGTGTCTCGACTTACACAAACACCCCCCCCCCCCCCCCCCCCCAACAAGAGCACCCCCCCCCCCCACACACACACACGCGCGCACCACCACCACCACCACGACATCGGGGCACCACATATCGACATCCAGGGCGACGTAAGAAGTATCTTTGATAAACCCCGTTGGTCGCGATTTACAATCAACCGGTGCGTATGTAAACATAACGTCACGACGCGGATATTTTTGAAAACAATAACCGTTTGTGTTATGATAAAAAGATTTTTTTCCTGACAAGCAAAGGTATGGATATGGTTCCGGATTGAGTTCATTTAATGTTCTGAAGACTTTTAACTGGTCGCCGTATTTTTGGGCCAACGGTAAATCATTTTATAGTTTTTCTACATCTAATTTCTCCAAATGTGAGAAAGGCTCGTTTTCGCTGCGTCACAACCGGATACTGGAGCCGGAATGGCTACCGTAACTTTTTGCTTATTTTCAAACGCTCAATATTTTAATTCAGTGATATGTCAGAAAAAGTTATCCATGCCTCGCATGACCTGTTGACATAGTTTTTATGGTTAGATGTCCATTTTTCGCCAAAAACGTCCTGGTAACGGCGATTCAAAGGTGCCTGAAATTTAGTTTCACTCCTGGTCATTACTACGTAATGACATTGTGAGCTTTTGGTTTTGAGGCTATAGGGGTAATTTAAGGACAGAACTTCAAGCTCCTGTGGCCAAACGGAAAAAGTTAGAACCAAATGAAGGTTTTAGCACAAAGTTTTCCTGTATTTAACTCTTTGCCAGCTTGCAGCGACTTTTGTTATCTGCTGATAACATTTGCAAACAGTTTGGACCCAGATCAGGCCCGACAAAAAAAAGTCGGGCCTGATCTGGATCCAAACTGCTTGACACCAAAAAGTCTAGCATCCAAATATGGCACAATAATAAAGTGTGAAGGAATAATAAAAGTGATATTGAAAAATTCAAAAGCTGATCAAAATACTCTTTTTTGCAGATATGTAATTTTAGAACCACCTAGAGTGTACTTTTAGCCACTGGTCTTATATACTCAGCGTCAATGAAAAGATACCAGCATCGAAATTTCAATATTTTGGAAAATATACAATACTATTGTTACGTTCATGTTTTTGGTCAACGCCAAGCTGGTTTGAAGAGATAAAACAGTTACACAAGCCCTGGAACTATGATGCACGTGATACACATGCATTTTATGTTTTTCGCAGTTTAAAAGAATGTGAAATCATCATTTTCAGAAGAAAACTTGCCAGAACATGCCCTAGACATTTTCATTGAAAACGCCACCAAAAGGGGTTGGGTTATCCCATTAAACGCAAAAAATGGAGATCAAACTTGAAGGTAGCACCAAAACTTTGCATTTTACCATTCAATGCAATGGAAACTATAGGTCTGTCAAGGAATGAGTATAATGCATTCGGGTGTGATAGATACCGTTTGCCATAATGGTGATGCATTGAACTCTATGCCACAAAATTGAGTGTTGAAGTATCCGCAGTTATTCGTTCAGAATGAACTAAATATTGTCCTATGTTAAGTGCATGTGATTTACTGGGAACTTTTCACTGACGTTGAGTATATTTGTAGTATGGCCGATGCTTTTTTCTTTGATCTTTACTGATGTTTAAATCAGACACCCTAGAATAACGACGAAGGAGGAGCTTAAAACCGTACTCTAACTTCCAGTTTTAGTTAAACAGTGATGTAGGCGGGAACTTCCTAAATGGCAACAAATTAACCCGTAGGTAATTGTAATATAATTGACAGCTTAGGCCGGATGCTGGGAGGAGCGAATGTAAATTTCGTTAGGTGTAGGTAACACGTGTTTATTTGCACCTGTGCCATACTACAAGCTAAATAAAGGATTTTTCCTCGGCTTTCTGTTTAAACTGCTCGGTGGGCTATGCCCACCTCGCGGTTTAAACAAGAAAGCCTCGAAAAAGTATCCTTTATCTATAACTTGTAGCCTCTCTACATTTTTAATAACAAATGGCTACAATGGCTAATGCCAGGGTGAGCCCATTAAATACACCATTCTGCATGTATTAAGCAGAGAAAAATCTTTATTTTCAGTATTTTAGTTTTTATAAACAACTGAAATTTCATGCTCAGTTATCATGCTCACCTCAACTGCTCATAAGAACTAATGTGCTGAATAATAAAGATGTTTCTTGCTGTCAAACTTTCAGATGTTGTATGTATCATGCTAATAAACGTAAAAATGTCAATAATTGTTGGCATTTTAACATTTATGAGCATGATAAATTTCATGCGAGTTGAGCTTGAAAAAGTTTTATAACCTCTTGGCCTAGGGGCCAAGCCAGCTTGATCTACGGTCATGCCATGAACCATGATTAGGCAGTGGCATTTCAGCATCCTACTAATCTGGGCAACTCAACAAATGTTTTCATGGAAAAAGTACATGTTATCTTGGTCACGCTAAATATCATTTTATTGGTTTCAGCTGGTACTGCTGTTTGCTGGGTTTTATATCAAGTATTACATGAGTAAGACAGAAAGTGAGTGGTCGACAACAATCAGCGCTATCCTAGCATTGAGTATAACACTACTTACAACAGCATTGATACCCGTAGATGTGTTCCTGGTTTCCTTCATGAAGAACACAGATGGTTCCTGGAAGGACTGGGCAGACTCAAACGCCACGAGAAACTCGCTAGAATCATCTGTTCTTGTTGGATACTATAGTAAGTAAATGTAGAACTATTTTATTCACATCTCCTCAAACTCTGTCTGACCTGGTAATCATCGAATGCAACAGACAAAAATGTGATATTTTTCTTCATTTTCAGCCAAATAAGGCTTGGTATTTCATGTGAATCATCTGACAATATGGTCTGATCTGGATCCAATTTGTTTGACACTCAGGTGGTAATAATAAAAGAATTTTTGAAAACTTTCAATTTTGAAAAAAATATCAGGACAAAATTTTTGACCAATTACCCAGCTGTCTTAAATAGGCCCTGTATAGATCCAGAAAGTTTTGTCAGAGGGGGTCCAACTTTGACGGGTTTTTTTTTTTTTTTTTTTTTTAAAGTTTGAGGGGAGGAAGGATCCAAATACCACTAAATTCTTTATTTTTGTGATTTTCCAAGGGGGGGGGTGTCCGGACCCCCTCCCCCCCTCTGGATCTGCGCATGTAGGTAATGCATTTGAGCCAGCATATTTAAATACATGTCGATTTGTGGGATTATTTTGAAGAGATATCATCTTATAGCTGAATTACATGTATTATCCCAGTTCTTTTCTTTTAAAAGTGAAGGGGGTATTGTAATTGCCTCCGTCAATCCATCTGTCCATTATGCTATCTCCTCCTAAACCATTGGAGGAAATTCAACCAAATATGTAGTGTGAGTTACTCACACGAATGGGGCATGCAAGGGCAATTTTTTTTGGCCCTGCCCTATGGAACCGTGGGGAGGGGTGAAAAGGTCAAATATAATTTAAGTTCAATTACAAAGTCAATTTCAAAGATTTTTATACCAAATTTTGTGTGTATTCTCACAAATGAAAGATACAAAACATATCAGACGGGATTTTTATTCCATGACCTGGGTCGTGCCCCATGGGTGGGACTTTGTGGCACTGGGGGTGCCCAGGGGGGTCTAAAATTTGTTTTTCAAACAAGGTTATGTGGCATATCAAATCAACGGTGATGACAAGCAGAACAGAATGCAAGTAAATTTTCATCCTAGGGTCAAACTGGTGACCTTGGGGTGAGGTCAAAAGGTCAAATATCATTACATTCCAGTTACCATATCAATTTCAAAGATTTTTATACCAAAACATTTGTGTGTGTTTTCACAAATAAAAGATAGAAAACATATTGAGCAGAATTTTCATGCTGTTGCTTGGGTCATGCCCCAGGGGTGGGACTTGGGGTGCTGGGGGGTTGTAAAAAACTTAAGCGTGGAGATTTGGGATGGCGCCCCATCAACTGTGCATTCTAGTTTAACTTGTTGCAGGGGGCACAGTGGCTCATTGGTAGAGTACTTGACTCAAGATGGAGGGGCTGCGGGTTCGAGCCTCACCAGTGTCACTGTGTTGTGTCCTTGAGTAAATTACATTAATCCTTGCTTAGTACTGGTTCACTCCAGGAAGACCCCTCCTTATATAACTGAAAGATTGTTGATGGGATGTAAAGAATCAAATCAAACAAACATTTAACTTGTTGCATGCTGGGTAATTTTTCATGCTTTTGTTGTCGTCTGCTGACCTTTTTTTAAATTAACTTTTTTAAAAACTTCTTTCAGGAACACTTTCAGTGTGTCAAACGGTTTGGATCCAGATCAGGACCGGTCCTGAACTGGACCCAACCTGTTTACAACTTAGGTTATCAACAGACGTTAGAAGACCCATCTAGCAAGGAGAGAGTTAAGGCATAATCTTGAATCAGAAATGACCAGCTTTATTTATAGTGCAATGAATACCTGTTTTGGCTATTTACAGCTTTGTACGGACTGATTACATTCTGCTTGTTTCTTCTGCTACCCTTTATGTACTTCTTCTATGAGGAGAGGGAAGACGATGCCACCTGTAAATCGGTAAGTACTTTTCATATAACCTCCTATATACTTACGCAGAACCCAAAAATAAGGGAACCTTTGTAAAAAAAAAAATCTTTTATTTGACCTTCATGTGCATCAACACATACGCACCACCTGTTGGGCATACTGGATATGATTGAACACGGTATTGAGTGTGTTAGATTACACTGAGATTTGATTTCAGGTTTACAAAGTCACCAAAAAGAAACCAGTAACAGGGTTCTCTTGTTTTCGCAGCTTCGTATATGGTTTTAACAGAAGTATTAGAAAAATTAAAAATAATGCGAAGGGTTAAGAGTTTGATATAATACAGTAAAACCTGTGTAAAACGGCCACTCTCATAAAGACCACAAATTGGTTTTCAAGACCAATTATCGCTTAATACAGGTCAAAAGTATTGCAGAATGCTCCCCTTGGAGCATCAGTGCTTGCACTAACTTTTTGAAACAGGAAGTCATGACTTCCACCCTATGAGATTTGGAAGTCACAGGCCTAAGTCAAAATAAGCGTGCGCAGTGAAGTGCCAAAAATGCAACTCATTTTTTTTAAACATGATGTTGTTTGCAATGCTTAGTTTCATGTACACAGGTTTTTTTTGTGTTTATTTTTAAACATGTTTATGTTCAACTCTGTTAAACAATGTAAAAATTGAAACTGATGAAATATATTTTATTGTGTCCTTCTGATATCTAATCAATGATTCAAAGTTTGTAAACAGGTATGAACAAAAACATTGTGGACCCATATCAGACTGCCCCTAAAAGAGAAGGGTCGTTAATTGACTATTCCTAAGCAATATGTTACATTTTTCTTGTTCAAAGATAAGTGTTTCAGCAATCTGTCTAGCATCCAATGCCTCAAGAATCAAGATTGTGAACACTGATCAGTTTATTCTATTAGAAGTCTGATCTGGGCCCACAATTTTGGGGTCCTGGACAAAAAAATAGATGACAGTCTTACAAATTTTATTACAAATATGGCAGAGCATTCCCATAAAAGTTGGGCTGTCAATTGGTTTCTGAAAAATTTCAGCATAGGTTCTCCTTGCCAAAGCTCTTTCAGACTTTTTTTTGGGGGGAGGGGGGGTGGGGCTGTAAAAAGTGTTGGGTAAGACAGAGAGAACGGGCAAGTTTGGCAAGATTTCCCTCATGATCTAAAGAAATCTTTCTTGCGCTGTAATATTGATAGAATTTATTTACAACTCAAAAATACCTGCTTTGACTCAAGGCCTAGTTCTTTTAAAAGCTCAACTTATTAAAAAAAATCTGCAAATTTTAAATAACTCACAAAAATATTTAAGCTAAATTTGCTAGCTCTTTATGATGTTAAAAAACCTTGCCTTTATTGCTTAAACTCGGGTTCCTAAATGCAACTGTCTCATTATTTTCTTCGTAATGCAGGCCTAGTGGGTGGGGCAAGTACGGAGATTGATAGTTTCTGATTTTTCTCAGATTTTAGCATTTGATTCCGATAGAAAAACATCATGTCTACTGCAGAAATGTAAGATTTTGTATAAAAACATCGTTCTCTCGTTTTTCAAACAAAAATCAAACAAATATTGGAATAATATTTGGAAGGAAATGCAACAAAATTTTGGACCAAAAAAACGGAAGGGTTTCTCCACATAGATATTTTTCTCTAAAATATTTCTTATGTGGTTGTCGCAATAATTATTCAACACCAGTCAACTAAATCGGCACAGTAGGCAGTGGGCGGTCTGAGGTTGTCCTGAGCGCCCATTGGTCAATCACTGAATGAATTCTTTATCAAGTATAAATGCCGTTACGCACACTTAACTGGCTGGATCAAATAGCCAAATTCTCAATACCGATATATACGTCACCGCTATTGCCGACGGGCGTAAAGATTTTATAAGGAAGTCAGAGTACGCCCGATCTTCCGATTTTCGGCGTACAGAAGCCGGTTTCAGACGTAAAAGCGCCCAAAACATCCACTAGTGCAAGCACTGGAGCATTCTGCAATACTTTTGACCTTCACTAAGCTACCATTTGTCATTAAGATCTTGGTTTTGTCTATTTTTGAGTGGGGGCTTACAACAGGTTTTACTGTAATGTAAAGAGTTAAGAGTGATAGTTCTATATTTCTAACGATACAGGAGAGTTTCAGCTAATAGGGGTATACCTGGCCACGTAGCGCAGTCTGTAACATGTCTGGCTACAGATGCGTGTCTGACTGCAGATCCAGGGGTCCCGAGTTCGATTCCAGCCCGGTCCCATACAATCGTGGAGATTGATCATGAAATAATTTCTACGGTCATTCTCCTCCCTTCAGCTGAATTAATCATTCAAGAAGGGTTGTTGCCAGTTACGAGCGAAAGGATGTGCACGAAGTACTAGTTAACCGCTTGTTCTAGCTTGCCCAGGAAAAAGTGTGGTTAGGTGAACTGACCGTCCCGTAATGACCATAGCTGTTGACTGGGATGTAAAGCAACAAAACAAAAAAACTGATAGGGGTATCCAGATTGCTAGTAGTCTCATAATATGGGCCCCGGCACAAGAAAACCTGCCTTTGGGGTTTGTTGCTATGTAAGGCTCAACCCAGTCTGCTGAGCTATTAAGACTAGCAAGAATATAGAATCATTACATGTAGCAAGTTTAGATATAATACTTGCCAATAAGCGAACAAAGGGGCTGATCAGATTGCACGCATTTGCAGGCTGGTCTATGTCTTTGTTGTTTGCTTACAAGTTACAACAGTCAGGTTTTCTGGCCAAGATACCAATATGAAACAGGGCTTCCTGTATGCGGATGTACGCCGTATATTACGTCCAAAAATGGGCTGCGTACGCAGAAATTACACATCAAAGACGTACCGAGGACTTCTGAAAATTCCATAGTACGGCCGAAAATGGATATCGAGACGTCCTGTCTGCAGAAAAAAACCCGCCCACATTTACCAGATTACGTGATTTATGTCCCGCCTTCGTATTGGAAACATTTATTTTGTTTATTGACCACGCTAGGACGTCCCACTTGACTGATTTCGAGAGTTTTATTGACAGCCAGTGTCATGTGTAGGCATCAGTCGGAAGCGTAATTATTTTAGCGTGTGAAATTTTACATCGACACATCTTGAGAACGGCCTTAGAAACCATTCTCGCGAGACGGACGTCCAGTCCCCGAGCAATAAAGCGAAACGGCCAACAGCCCAATCACTATCCGTTTTGTTTGAAGTGCCGATGTGACACTTTGCACACTTATGAAATAACACACGTCTGCGTCGTAATTAATTGTGTAGATCCTGCGCATGCGATAATTTAGTACTTGAACGCTCCTTCTACACAGGCACTACACCAACGAACGTTCAACATATTAAAACCTAATGTTGTTTTGTTGCAATTTTTACGCTGTACAAGTACAAGCTTATAAAAAATAATCGTTACACAAAATAAGTACAAGCTTTTAAAATAAAAATTGCTACACAAACACTCTCCCAAACAAATCAATCTATCTACCCTACCCTACCCTTCCCTTCCCTACCCTACCTAACCCGACCCTTCCCGACCCTACTCTACCCTACCCTACCATACCCTACCTATCTATGCATTGTAAGGAACAAAGAATGATCTCATTCTGTATAAGTACAAGCTTATAAAGATTAATTGTTACACAAGTAAGAACAAGCTTTTAAAATGAAAATTGCAGCACAAACACCCTCCCAAACAAATCTATCAATCTATCTACCCTACCCTACCCTACCCTACCCTACCTATCTTGTAAGGAACAAAGAATGATCTCTGAAATATATATCTTATTTTTCAAAGCAAGTTTGACAATCCGCCACACCGCGACAGTATCACAGAAAAAAAAGTGGGACTTCCAAAAAAATTCAATGGGACTTCCAAATTTCAAGGGTAGGAAGTCTAGACTTCCTGGATTTGAAAGTTAATGGAAGCCCGGATGAAAACCTGTCAAGAATCAAACAAGCCTGCACAGCTACAGGGATTATCAGAGTTCTCACTAGGATTTTTGAAAAGGAGTTATAGAATCCATCCCTGGAAAAAGTTGGGAGTCCAAATTGAAAAGTTGGAATTTGACCTGGAAAACTTGAGTTTCTAGTTTTAGCCAAAAGATGAAGTTTTATTTACGGACGTTGTCCTGTCAATTTCAAAATCATTGTGAGGACTAGCTGTGAACAAAAAAGTTATGAATTTTAGGCCAAATATAAAAACAACAACATGTGTGCTTTAGGTTACCTGACCATGCCTAATTTTTCACAATTTTTGTGATGACATGTGCTCATCCTTGTCCTGCTGAACCTGGATTATCCTTTTTCAAAAACACTGCTGATGGCTTCTGACAAAGCCATCTGATCAGGATCCACACTGTTTTCAACTCTAATTGAAAAAACATGCTTATAACTGGAATGGTGCAAGTTAATGGGATAAAATTGGGTTCGAGTGAAGTACATTAAATAATCAGCATGACATGTGTCTAACTGTAAATTGCAGAGATGTTGTGGTGCCCTCAAGTTTACTGTTGTGTTCCTGATACTGGTGGCAGTGTTGTTGCTAATAGGGTAAGTCTTACAGGGCTGTAGAAATAGCAAAAGCTGATACTTGCCCAGGGACAAGTAAATTGTCGTAAGTTACTTGTCCATAGAAAGGTTTATTTGTCCCATATTAAAGAACAGATCATGCACAGACATCTGAGCGAAGCCCTCACTGTGCTCAAAACAATTAGAATCCACACTGTTTTCTACACAGCATGTGAGTTCATAATACATGACCTTACCATTTATGAAATACAGTTATATAAATTTATTTAAACTTATCCCAGAACAAGTAAATAAAAAATGTCTTACTTGTCCTGAATGAAATGGGACCAGGTTGGACAAGTCGGGTATGGTATTTCCACACCCTTGTCTTATATCCACATTTTTTTTTTTTATTATTATTTATATTTTATTGTCAATATGTCATACAAAATACAATACATAATAATGCATCTGTTACAAAGCAAACATACACTGCTACTGTTTTTAAGATTTGCATTAATCTCTGCAGCTTAACGTGTCTACAAATTTGAGTGTCCACGTTGTGAAGCGTTTTCAGCCGAAAGTGGGCAGCAAAATTAGTTTTATGCTTACATGATATTTCTTATACTATTTTGTGCATCGCTATTATGGAGTTGTAAGATTTTACTAATTTACTTGTTTATCTCCCACCTTCTGTTGAAAAGGCTTTACTCACATGGAGCAACCATAATTTACAATATTACATCATCCACAACCATATTTCATTGACACACCGACAATATTATATATATATATGTATATTGTTATATTCATGAGCCAGCACTCCAGTCTCTGGTGCCTATCACACTTGTGCAACTACCATCTCACAGAAAACCGCCAATTTGTACGTATTCAAAGAGACCAGAGATCCAAAGTTGGATCCTTGTTTTCGCCAATTATCAGATCTTACAGATGTCGTACGACAATGTGAAAGTATCAGTATTCCATGAATGTGCAGGCTCAAAAATATAAGGAGAGAAAGAGTAATTTTGAAGTGGCTTATTGATGGTTATAAAAAGAGTGTTTTTGGAATATATCGGGTACCAAGAGAGAGAGAGAGAGAGAGAGAGAGAGAGAGAGAGAGAGAGAGAGACCTGCCTTTCTGTATAATTCGTTATTACAGAACATCAAGTAGATTTCTCCAAACTTGTTCATACTTATGCAGTCTACCTTTCCACAGAGCTATTTCTCTTTCAATTTGGACCCGTTTCTTCAAATATAATTGAAAAATATCCCAAATTGGCAGTTTTTTCCTGTATTTACAAACAAATATGAAATATTTAGCTGTGAAGATTAAAATGTTTTTAAGATTTGCATTAATCTCTGCAGTTTTTTGTATTCCAAAAGTTATGTTTAATTCAGATATTGATATATCAAACCCATTTGCTTCAAAAAAATCTCTAAATTTTGTCCAAAAGAATTGCACATGTCTACACTCCCAAAACAGATGATGCATTGTTTCAATCTCCATGTTGCAAAAGTCGCATAAAGAAGAGCTTACTATTTGACACTTGCTTAAGAACTTATTTGTAGGTACAATACGGTTTAAATATCTGTACTGGAAATCTCGTAATTTCATATCGTTAGATGTAGATATATTAATTAAGTAGATTTTCTTCCAGTTTATATTTTCATTTGAAAAATGATTGTTCCATTTTTGTTCACCATTACTCGTCTCTATTTCGTCTTTTTTAAGTAATATAGTATACACATATTTATTGGTTTCCTTTACTTTTAATAAATTTTGTAAGATATTTTCGCCACCTGGGTAGTCTCGGTTTTCATGTTTAAGATTTGCTTTCCAGTTGCCTGGAATACATTGTATTAAACTAAGATATTTCAGAAAATCATGAGATGGTATATTGTACAGGTCACGTAGCTTGCCAAAAGAGCAAAATACCTTCTCGTTATAGTCATATATGTCTCTGATTTTTTTTTATACCAAGATCGTACCATGTTTTGTACATAATTGTTTTTTCATTAGCTCTTATATGTGTATTATTCCAAATGATCTCCTGTCCAAAGCATAATATTGCATCTTTTTTATTTGATTTTCTCCACGCTAATAAAATATCCCTCAGAAATAGATTGTTTTTGAATCAAGTGCGTATGTCTTTTTCATCGAAATTGCATTAAAAAAATAATTCAGATCCATATTTTTCTAATTTTTTAAGATAATTTTTTTTCAGAACCCCATTGTTGCAGCTATCTAATATTTTCTTTACCCATGTAACCTTCAAAGACATAATAAATTTTTCAATGTTTATCATTTTAATTCCCCCTTTTTCATAATTTTGTATTAGTGTGCTTCTTTTTATTTTATCTGGCTTACTATCCCATATAAAGGAATACATAATCTTTTCAATTCGATCTATTGTGGACTTTGGTGGGTTTGGCAGAGATGAAAGAGCAAAAATTAGTTTTGGGAGTGCAAAATTTTTTACAACGGTTACCTTTCCCATCAATGTAAGTTTCCTATGTTGCCACTGTTTAAGACAAGTTTCAAATTGACCGTTCCAAGGCGGTACTAGTATCTTTTGTGGATCTTTTATGTTTTTGTTCTGTCTTGTGTTTGCTATGTGTTGTGCGCGTCTGTTTATATGTGCTTCGTGGTCACCTGCTGGGAAAGGGCTGACCTCTTAGCTCTCGTTTGTGGTGTCTTCTGTGAGTTTGTCACTTTCCCATTGGTATCCTGGGTCAGGTGTGGTACTTGATTGTATCGATTCCTGATCTTTGCAACCTTACTTACTTTTATTTTTTTCTCTAAATTTAGTTTCATTATGTCCGTTTTATTATTTGTAAAAATCATACCAAGGGCCCTGGCTTCAATTGAACTCCACTGAAATTTTTTTATTCTTCATATAAGCAACATCTGTATATTTGCTAGATCCTATTCTCAAAACCTGACATTTTTTGGTGTTCAATTTTAAACCAGATATATTGCTGAAGTTTTCTAAAATTGTCACCAGAGTCTCGAATGATTTCTTGGATCCATCTAAAATAAAGGATGCATCATCTGCATAGCATGCATTCTTGAGTTCAAAGCCACATATATTTATCCCACTGATATTTTCATTATTTCTTATTTGGTTCGTTAATAGCTCAATACATAGAATGAACAAGTATGGTGAAAGAGGACAACCTTGACGAACGCCTCTTTGTATTGAAAAGAAAGGTGATAAAAATCCATTATTTGTAACACAACTTCTTGCATTAGAATAACAATTTTATCCATTTTATAAAATCCTTGCTGAAATTAAAATGTTTCAAACTTTTGAATAGATAATCATGATTTATACTGTCAAAAGCTTTTTCAAAATCTGAAAAAAAGATCAAACCTGGTATATCCTTTTCTTCGACATAGTCGAGAACTTCAAAAATAGTTCGTATATTTTCATTTATATTTCTTCCCTTTAGAAAACCGGTTTGGGAGTCATGTATCAGTTTTGGTAGTACCTTTTTTAACCTATTTGCAATTGTCTTTGTTGCAATTTTATAGTCGACATTTAGAAGACTTATGGGTCGCCAATTTTCTAAAATGGAAGTATCTTTATCTGATTTGGGAATAAGTGATATTATACTTTGATTTTGTAACTCTGTTAATGCACCACATTGATAGGAGTGATTTAAAGAGTCAATGTAAAACTTCTTAATATCATTCCAAAATATTTTATAAAACTCTGTTGTGATTCCGTCTGAGCCAGGGCTTTTGTTAATTTTCATTTCTTTTAATGCGATTTTACATTCTTCCTCATTTAATAGCCCATCACATGTATTTTGTTCAATATTGTTTAATTTATTTATATTATTGTCGAAAAATTCAATTTTTGAGTTTGTTTGGTTATGCTTTGAATATAATTTTTGATAGAATTTCATCTCTTCTTTTAGTATATCTTTTTGTTCTGTTATTATGTTATTGTTGACGTTTAATCTTTTTATTACCTTATTTTCTGCTTTTTTCTTTTCAAGGTTTGCAAAGTATTGGCTGCTCTTTTCTCCTTCTTCTATTATTTGAGCCTTAGCCCTTAATATATGCCCTTCCATTTTATGATCAATTAATTCATTTAATTCAGCTTTTTTTTTATATCTAGTTCTTGCTTAAGGTCATCTAATTTTATGTTACACAAAGTGTTATTTATATTATTTTCTATATTCTCTGTGTCTTGTTTAAGTTTTATTTCTTGGTTGTTGTTTTCTTTTGTCTTTTTTGTGCCATATTTAATAGTTTCATTTCTAATAGACCCCTTTATTAATTCCCATAGAGTATTTGGGTTTGCATTTTTATTAAATGTTGTTGTTTCCGTTATACTTTTCCTTATGCATTCCTGATATTCGTTATCTAGTATAAAACTATTATTTAACTTAAAATACCCTGGGCCTCTATCAATGTTCGTTAAGTTTACATTTAATATAACAGGACTATGATCAGATCTATAGCTAGTTCCATGTTCACATGAAATAACATTATTTATGAGATTATCTGATATAAGAAAATAGTCCAGCCTACAAAATATTGGTGGTTTACTTGACGAATGCCATGTGTACTTTTTTGAACTAGGATGTTTGCTTCTCCAGATATCTACAAGATCAAATTCATCAATAATACATGAAAGCTTGTTTCTGCATAATTTATGTGTATCTGTTCTTCCATTTTTCTTATCTAATTCAGTATCTATAATTGTATTAAAGTCACCACCTATAATAAATGTTTTATCTTCATTTTCTTTTAAATATTTTTCCAAGATTTCAAAGTAATTTACAGAGTCGGTATTAGGACCATACAAATTTAAAATAATTATATCTCGTTCCTCAATGTTTAATTCTAGGGCATGTAGTCGTCCGATAATAATTTCGCTGTGTTGCTTTATGCTAAAAGAAAGTTTTGGATTTATTAAAATACCTACACCTTCACTATTATTACTTGTTCCGCTGAAAAAAGCATCTTTTCCCCATTCTTTTACCCAATCCCTATGTGTTCCCTCCCCAGAATGTGTTTCCTGTAGCAAACAGATTGAGTATTGATTATCTTTTAGCCAGGCGAAAACATTTTCTCGTTTGGTTTTATTCCCCAGTCCTCTTACATTATATGTACATATCTTGAGATCCATTTGTTAATAAGTGAATCGTACCAGAAAAGGCAGGATAGTGGAGAGAAAGGGAGAGAAGAAATACAAAACATGTTATTTAACATACAAATTCTATAAAAGTCGAGGACGTAGCAGGCCTGTCTTAAGATATTATTTGACATAATAAAACTATTCCCTTAATGCAACATTGCGTTACAGCAGTCAAGTCCACTGTTTGGAAAATAACTAGGGAGAGGTTGTCGTAAGTTACTTGTCCATAGAAAGGTTTATTTGTCCCATATTAAAGAACAGATCATGCACAGACATCTGAGCAAAGCCCTCACTGTGCTCAAAACAATTAGAATCCACACTGTTTTCTACACAGCATGTGAGTTCATAATACATGACCTTACCATTTATGAAATACAGTTATATAAATTTATTTAAACTTATCCCAGAACAAGTCAATAAAAAATGTCTTACTTGTCCTGAATGAAATGGGATCAGGTTGGACAAGTCGGGTATGGTATTTCCACACCCTTGTCTTATATCCACAGTTTGTTGCATAGGTTAAGATTTTTGAGTGTAAAATTGTGAATATTTACTTACCCATCCATTTTAACATATGTTTTGGCTGCTTAAAAGGAGGAGGGATATTGGTTTGGCGATGTCTGTCCGTCCTTCTGCTGACCTATGGATGGAAGTTCATGAATCTTATACTGAATATTACCATGGTGAGGTTATGCACAGGAAGTTTTATTTGGGTGTCATCAGTTATAGCGGAGTTATTGCCCTTTGATTGCCTAAATTTCAATGATTTTTTTACGTCCTCTGCCATAACTAGGTAACCAATGAATGAAATTTCTTGAAACTTATACTGAATAAATATAAACATTTTGTGATTCTGTACATGACGTTTCATCAGGGTGTCATCAGCTATAGAGGAGTTATTGCCCTTTGATTGCCTGAATTTCAATGATTTTTTTCCGTCTTCAGCCATAATTTTGTAAGCAATAGATGGAATTTAATGAAACTTATATTGTCAGAATATATATGGCCATGGTGTGGTTATGCATTTGAAGTTTCATCAGGGTGTAATCTGTTATGGAGGAGCTATTGCCCTATGATTGCCTATATTCTAATGAAAAATTGTTTATGGTCTTTTTCCAGAGCACTGGTTCACACAAAAGATGTCCCTACAAAGGCAGATAACAGTACAGCATTTGAGAAGTTGGAAGCACTCTTTGATATGGAGAGTAACTGTGAGTATCTTAGAGAAAATGATGTGCAACTGCAGATGTTTATTGATACACCAGCTTTACCAAGGGTGACATTGTTTAAATTAAAACCAGGCAAAACACAGCATTTAGATTTTTGTTATTCTGTATATGTGCCTTGACGTGAGAAAAGGATTTGCGTACAGGGTTTGTCTTAAGGGTTTGCGTACAGCAAAGGCACAGACCAGCCTGTGCATCAACATGGTCTGATCAGTGCCTTTATTGTTTGCTTATTGGAAAGTATCATATCTAAACTTGCTACAAGGCAAATTTTTAATTTGCTAGCTAGTCTATAGCTGAGCAGCCAGATTTGGGTATGACCTAGTCGGAAAGCCTGAAGACAGATTTTCTTACGACGAGGCCCATATAATAGAATAAATTTATTGAAACCTAAAACTAATTCGAGTTTTTTTATGCTTGCAGTTTTAGGCCAAGAATGTCTTCTTGCCATCAATGAGTACCACTATGCAAAATGAAAATAAAAATCTATGTGCTAGCCCATATAGCGAAAAGGGCTTACAGTAAAACCTGTGTAAAACGGTCACACTAAAAAAACCATGAAAATTAAAAAAAAACAAAACTGTTCTTTAAGACCAATTATCGCTTAATGCAGGTCAAAAGTATTGCAGCATTCTACAATACTTTCAACCTTCATTAAGCTACCATTTGTCATTAAATCTTTGTTTTGTCTTATTTTGAGTGGCTGTTTTTTACACAGGTTTTACTGTATTGTATTATTTTCTATCAATAAATGTGTTGTGGGTTCTTTGAATTTGAAAATGACTTTATTTTAATAGATTGTGGTTTCTTTTCTCATCTGTAAGTCAAAAAATGTTTTGTGTGCTTAAAAGGACTGTTTTTTTTAGTACACACAATATTTGTTTTGATTGATATGAGAACATTAACTTTATAATTATTCCCTCTTTAATATCTGGGGCCTGTTTATTCTACTTTCAGGGATTGAGAACAGTCTGTCACTAGTGATCAGTATATTAAGTCTCTTTGGAATGGTTACTTTATTTGTCTATACGGTAAGAACCTAAACCTTTGCATATGGGAAACCTCTAAACGGGTATTTTTGCAAATAGTATAGACACTACACTGTTTGTAAAGGTAAAACAGACTTTCAGACAGAAGAATGCAATATCTTTTGAAAGTTATAACCTGACACCCCTAGATATGTTCAATTAACCATCCCAAGTGTATTGTATCATAGCAGGTGGAGGAACTCATCAGAATACAAAGGGTTATACAAATTCTACTTACAATCTGTCTGTCTGTCTGTCTTTGATTTAAGCATAATCTAAACCACGTTGATCAATCTATGCTACAAATAAAGATTTCAGTTGCTCCTTAATTTTAGCAATAGAATAACAAACATGGTAGTCCCTGAGCAGCAGGTGCAATGTGTTTTGATTTTGAAACTCTTTAAATTTTGCCAATAGAATTTGTTTGCATTGATGATGTAGAGACTGTATCTCATACACCAAGATACTGCACATTGCAGCTCTCTCTCAAGTTTTGGTACCTTATAAGCCAAATAGATGCCACATTTTTGGTTTCACTAGCTGAGGAATGTATACTGTTTGGTCAAATTTGACCATTGCATTTCCATTGACCTGTCAAAGGATGTTTTACAATAAAACCTGTCTTAAGCGACCACTCAAAAAGAACTCCAAAAAGTGGTTTTCAATACCAATTATCGCTTAATGCAGGTCAAAAGTATTGCAGAATGCCCCAAGGGGAAAGGAGCATTCTTCAATGTTTTCGACCTTCATTAAGCTACCATTTTCCATTAAGATCTTTATTTTGACTATTTATGAGTGGCCATTTTACACAAGTTTTACTGTATATGTTTTATACTTTAAGATTCCAAGGAAACAATGTCTTCAAACAAAATGGTGTATCCTTTTATATGAGAAACTATAAAGACAAAAGAATTTCCACTAGACACTGATTTGAAATATCCACAGTGACTACTGATCACCGGGGGTTTTCATCTGTAGGATACAAAAATGGGCCAGCACACGAGATTTTGCTACTTATCACATGTGCACAAAAGCCTCCTTTAACCCTAATGTTATAGAGACGCCTTTTGATGCTTTTGTAAACAGAGCAGACCCAGATCAGGCAGCTCATGTAAGAGCTGCCTGATCAGGATCTATTCAGTTTGCTTATGGAAATATGACTAGATATGATCATACATTAGTGGACCTGGCAAGTAATTTCTTCATTCTATGTACTAAGATGAAAGTTAATTTATATAATTGTTCAAAGTGGATGCAGCCTAGCATGAATATTCATGAATGAAAGGGTTAAATGCCCATGCTGAAGTATCAAGTATTGGTCTGAGCCTTCTTCTGCTTCTATACTTTGTGTATGCGAGAAGCGATGGCTCTGGTGAGACTGTGTGCATGTGCAGGCTCGTCTTGCTGATGTGACCAGGGATTTTCCTACCTTTCTACAGTCGGGGCCAGGGGGCTGTTGAATTTGGGAAAAACATTTGGATTATCAAAATTGGTAAAATTTGATGCAGTCTAAAAGAACTGGACCGCCATTTTAAATGGATTAAAAAGTATATATGAAATTAGCAGTGTAAAGCATTTGTTGCTTTAATTGCCCTTCTGAATAACTCATGAAAATTTGCATAAAATATGAATGAAAACATGTTTTCATTCACATTTTATGCAAATTTTCATGCATCTGTAACATTGCTATTTTTGTTCAGATTTTCATGAAATTTTCACCAAAATGTAGAACTAAGAAATTGGGAATGATATACATTATTTTGGGAAGATTTTGCTCATTTTTTAATTGGGAAGGGGCCGATATTGGGCCCCAAAGCAGGCCTGGAAAAATCCCTGGTGATAAGTACAAGAAATCTTGTGTGATGGCTCATTGTTATCAGGAGTACTGAATATGAAAATTCTAAACCTGGACTGCCAAAATATGAAATGGACCATCTAATGATGTTAATAGAAAGAATCTATCAGTCATTGGTTAACCCATAGCCGGCCATCGTCTGCTTAAGTTCTGAGGTAGCCTATATTGCAAACAAGGAGCAGTCTGATCGGGGTTCATATTGTTTGCTTCCATGAAAAGATATAGTCTGAAGTGCACTTGAATATATGCAGCAGACGTAAAAAGCAGACAACATTTTCTGAACAAAAATAGTGGTGGGATAATGGTTAAAATTCTTGTTTTACTGATTTACCAGGCGTATGGTATGGCAGCTTTGCCTGTTGGTCTCATCAAAGGCTACAGGAATGTGAGAATGGAGAAGATGGATATAGTGGGCAGGAAAAATGAGACACGAGCCAGAGTTGATGCCATCAGAAACAAGGTAGGGGACACTCAACACACATGCCGGGCCAGGTAGCGCAGTCAGTAGTAGGTAGGAAAAATGAGACACGAGTCAGCGTTGATGCCATCAGAAACAAGGTAGGGGGCACTCAACACACCTTGAATTACAATCCTATACCACTGTGTTGTGTCCTTGAGCAAGACGATATAATCCTCTGCTTAGTACTGGTTCAACCCAAGATATGACAAAAATGTTGACTGGGATGTTAAGCATCATCACAAATAAGGTCTAACATCTGTATACTATATGCTTATGCGTAAACAGAATCTTTCCACCTTTGTATTGTTATAGTGATGGAACAGATAAGCTTTCATTGTATAGAAATTCCTAATTATTTTGGTTTACTGTGTATGGCTTAAGCAATATTCTTGCATAGATATCTATTTGTATAGCTGTTTAAACCCATTGTCAAATGAACGAAAATCCATGTTCAAATCAGGAGATTCACATTCTGTTTGAACATGAGTTTGAACTTGAAAATACTTAAATAGAGCCCTGCATTATTTACATGACATTATATATGAAAAGAGTTGCACACCAGACTGATCATTTTGCTGATGCTTTTGTTGTCGATGTGACGACGTAATAACATTCGAAAGTTTACAGCCGTTGCCATTTTGTTTAGAGAAATCCAGTGTAAGAAACTGGACAATTTAATGTTTTAGCAGTGTTTTCAGTGCCAATTGGGTTGAAATAAGGTAAAATATGCAAGAATAACAATCACACATGTTTGTTTCATTGCATTAACACTTGCCGGGTCCCTCTGAAGATGTTTGAGCACTCGACCTATCAGCTTCTTCGGGACCTGGCAAATGTTAATGCATGAAAAACATGTGTGATCCCTATAGTAGACACTGATGAGATGCGTTATACTACAGCATCTCTTTTATATCTGCATACACATTGTTGCTAATAATGCACTTTCAGATGCTGTTGAATTAAAAGTCAATACACAGGTGCTTGCTAAATGGAGATATTATGGTTTGCACTTTAGCTGGTTCACATAAAGAGAAGTGTGTTTAAAAGTGATTTGAAATGAGTTGGACATAACTTTTTTAAAAAGGTTTGTATTCAGCTTCAAAAGCTGTACATTCTTGGGCCACTACCGACCTGACAGCAAAATGCCATTTGAGTGGGGCAATAGTGGCCTGCTTTTACATGTTTACTGGGATATGCTTGCTTCCATTCAAAAGAAAAAGAAAGACAGAAAATAAAATATCAGTATGCATAAGCTAAAGGTACCAAAAATTCATGAGCTAACTTGATTTATCATATGACATCGCGCCTGGAAGTGAAATAACGCCATGCAATAAAATCGATAAACCACTATAACAACCTTGTGTACATAATGACAAAATTATAACATTTTTACGACAGAAATGAGATTTCAAAGTAATCTTCATGTCATATGATAAATAGAATCTAACATTCATGCTCTTGTGTTATTGAATTTATTAAACTTGTTGGGAAAAAGCTATAAAATGTTCGGTAAGCATCACATTTTATCTCTTTTCCCCAACTTGTTTAATAAATTCAATAAAACATGAATACTCATGTAAGATCCTCTATTTCTTTTTTTTTCAGTATTCATCTAGTCGGCGCAACATGACTTCAAGAGATGCTTCCCGTATCTCTGACCTTGAAGAATCAGAAGCTCTCATGGAGAGGAAGGAGCGTCATCTGACTGCCAAAGATACTTGCTGTAACAGATTCCTGGTTATCATGCGCCCATTTCAGATTGTCTTTGGAATCTGTTTCATACTATTGGCACTTCTTATTTTCATTTCTTTACTTCTTACAAAGTAAGTACAACTATGATAGCCAGATTAAGGTTATGATCTTTATAAAATAAATGACCTATTCAGAAGTTTAACAACTCTTTGCATACTGGGTGAAAATGACATTTTTCACAATCTTTTTGTCATCTGATTTTTTTCAAGATTTAAAATTTTCAAAAATTCTTTCAGGCTTACCATATGAGTGTCAAACAGTTTGGATCCAGATTGGTGGTCCTCATCTGGGTCTAAACTGTTTGCAAAGATTAACAGCAGACAAAATTCACCACTAGGCGGGGGAGGGGGGGGGGGAGAATTCAGTTAATTTTACAGTAAAACTCAAATTAGTCAGCTCATATGAATATGGTATTTTTCACATATGGGTATACTATAGTCATTGAAATGGGCAAGTATATGACAAATAATAGTACTTAATGGTACTTATCGCATGTGTGTTAAATCACATAACATGCCATAGATAAACAATTTTAGGCCCATAATGTTGTGACTACTTTTTTTATCCACTAAACTATTGTTTTGGTTGCTCAAAAGAACTGTCTCATTGAGACGGTTCTTTTGAGTACCTACAACATATGTTTTGCCTGAGAAATAAGAAAATTATTTTTTATTACTCCGTACATAGTTTACATGATTTGTGGATCTCTTATTTTGAACTGAACACATGACGTGGTGTTCATTATATCATGAATATTTGAAAAATGAAAACCATTTCTAAATGAACTGGCTCATATATTAAGGGTATTCCAAGAATCACCACAATATACATTTTAGAGAAACCAGAAGCTATAAAATTATGTAAAATTTTTTTTGGCATGTGATAATTCTTTTCTGTGTTTCTTAAGAAAAATACTTGATCACTGTAGTATGTAATTTGTTATACTTATTTTTACTTCAGTATTGACAAAACAATGCACAGTCTTGGACCTAAGATGGGATATGCTCTTCCAAAGAGAACATTACCCAACCCTGTGGATATTGTGCTAGTTTTCTCACAAGAGGTAAGGATGATACTATCCAACCAATGTGATGTAAAATCCAAGCTGCCTTCGAATATCACTTCAGGTTTATCATGTTAAAGAAACCTTGAAAAGCTATAATATAATGCCTCGAGGTTATTAAAAAAATCATGCTAAACTCAACTGAGCATGAAATTGATCATGCTTATAAATGTTAAAATGCTGACAATTTTTGTCATTTTAACATTTATTAACATGATAAATACAACATCTGAGATAGATTGGGAAATGAGGGGTTGCTAGTTCAAGTCTCACTGCTAATGGAGTTGGTTGCTGTGTTGTGTCCTTGGGCAAGACACTATCCGCTGCTTAGTACTGGTTCAACTCAGGTTGACCCATTCCGACATGACTGAAAAATTGTTGACTGGGACGTAAAAATCAAAGCAAACAAAACAACATCTGAAAGTTTGAAATTAAGAAAAGTTTTTGTTTTTCAGCATTTGTATTTTTATGAGCAGTTGAAATTCATGCTTAGTTGAGATGAGCATGAAAAAAGTTTAATAACCTTGAGGCCAGGTGGGCAAAGTAGATTTTTTTGGCCAGCAAAGATTGCTAATGAGTTTGTCTATTGTTGCATTAAGTTTAACATATTAATTTTATTGCTGACTGTCTAGTTGCAATGGGTACACAGCTATACAATCAGCTAAACCTGCTAGGGTATAGGAGGGTCAGTCAAAAATAACTGAGAGTTGGTTAACATCTTTTTACTTAGTTGGCAGTTTTGGCTGAAACTTTATACACATATAGAATGAACCTTCGGGCTTCATTACATATATAAGTTGACGTCTTATCATCTTCAATGCGCTGTTGCTAGGCAACCAAAGAGCGTCTCTCAGCGATGTGCGTTCAGGCTGACAAAACTTCTGACTAAGCAGCAATGAATTTAAAATCATTTCGAATCTAAAACAGTATAATAACGGACCTTTTATCTCTCTCTCTTTGCATCAAACAATGTGTAAGCAATGTTTTGAAGAAGTGTTTGTTTGTTTGTTTGATTTGATTCTTTACGTCCACTCAACAATCTTTCAGTTATGCGGGACGGTCTTCCTGGGTTGAACCAGTACTAAGCTAGGATGAATGTGTCTTGCTCAAGGACCACAACGCAGTGACGCCGGTGAGGCTCGAACCCGCGGCCCTTCGGTCTCGAGTCAAGCACTCTACCACTGAGCCACTGCGCTCCCTATTGAAGAAGTGTAATAGATAGTAAGTACTATACATGCAATATTCGTTGCTTAGCAACCCAAATCGATAGAAATTCCAATTTTAACTAAAATGCCAGATTTTGTTGCTATGGCAACCGTTTATTCCTGGGATATTCAAGATATGCATTCAGATGTCAAAACCAATTACTAAATACAATGAAATTGTCATATGATATGATACATAGTTGATAACATTGCTCTAAAATGAACCGTAACTGGTGGGTGGGGTATATTTTGGGGTGAAATTTTCAGAAAATTTAGTTAATTTTCTACGTATTTATGTAATAAAATTCCAACGCCTCAATCTCAGTTGTTGCATTTCACAAAATACATTCACATACTGTATTGGCAACAAATGCACAAGTTGATGTAACTTAAATTTTGTATAGTGTTTCCATAGCAACGCTGTATTCCAGCATGAACGCATGACGTTATTTGACATTCTTCGGTTGCTAAGCAACAACAATCTATACTTCGCATGGTATTGTATATTGCATATTCTGACGCAGGACTTTCACTAGTGTACGTTAGCCTACGTAAGAGATATGAATCAACTCTCAGTTATTTTTGACTGACCCTCGTATATTCAGATACCTTTGTGGCATTCTGAGCAAAATACAACCAACTAATTGCATAAAGTTTAGATTTTTCAAACAATCGACTAAAAGTTATATGCACGACCCACGTTGAATGTTTGCTAATTAGAATGAAACTCTAGGCATTTAAATTGAAAACAATGTTCAGTAGCCTAACTGAGTGTTTCAACATATCTATCAAGGTGGACGGATAGCCATTCTAAAATAGGTTCCGTACTAAAGCGGGCTCCATACAGAAGCAGAATTTGGTTATTGAAATTACTGGTTTCAAGAAATGCAGACTCAATTATCTCTGAAATATGCTCAGACAATATTTGGCTGTCCTATAGGCAAAAATATGTTAAAATGTATTAGTATGCACAATGTGATTAAAATATACCATGCGTTTAAAGAGTTGTGAGCATATTTACTAAAAAAACCTCAACTGCCGAAATGATGCTCTGCAAACCCTCGTTACTGTTTTGCATACCAGTTGCTGGACAATATTAAAATAAATAAGTATGCAAAATTTGATCCAAATATCCTGTAAGGTTCAAGAGTTATGAGGATTTTCACTAAATGAGTCATGTAAAGTTATGTCATTTTGTCAAAATATTGAAGCCCTATCTATATGTCAGCAGTTACCAGTGGTTAGGAAATGTTGACATGCATATGTGTGCAAAATGTGATCAAAATAAACCATGTGGTTCAAGAGTTATGAACATTTTCACTATCTGACCACAGACGAACAGACTCACATGGTGATTATAGTGCAGACCCAAGGTCGTACAATTACTAAGAAAATTGATTATAATTTCAGGAATTATTATACCACACATATTCTAAATTCTGTCTGATAGATTAGGACTGATCAAATAGTATAGTTTAAGCTTGGATCAGACTGCTACCTCACAGGCAGCCTGATCAAGATTTATAATTTTTGAAAGCTGTGTTAAGCCCCAACACAACAGCAGTGTTGTATTTAAATATAACATTTAATATCCTGCTAATCTGCTAATTTTTTTTGTTCAGAAATTGTCTGTTTAATATGCCTGGTTATATTCAAATGCACTCGAGACTAATTTTATCATGGAAGAAAACACTCTGAACCCTCATCAGACTGCTTCAAAAGATCTGGGGTCATACTGTTTGCAATATAGGCCACCAAAGTATGTAAGCAGAAGAAAGCAGACACCATTTGTTGTAAATAATTAGAAACCAAGTTAATATATATTCATTTTCTACTCTTTTTCCAGGTTTTTCCACTAGACTATATTTTGTTTGGTAGTCTGGTCTTCTATCTCCTGTTTTGTTCTATGTCAGGATTGAGGAACATTGGCATATGGTTTTTCTGGTTAAGAGTAAGTATCCTGTCACACTTCTGATTCCATCTGTAACAATTTAAACACTACTATCACTATTCTGAATTATCTTTTCAGGTCTTTGATTTACATATAGTTTGTCAAAAGATCCTGGTCAGACTGTTTTTGTCTGGTAACTAACTTCCAGATTTTATATTTTTAGAAATAATTTTTTGCTGTTAAACGGATGCATGGTTAAAGGAATGGCCTTTGTCTGTCAGTTTGTATCTCCTGAGTTGTGCAGAACTCATTCCTTGGCTACGCAGACTCAAGGTCATGGGATTTTCCCTTGATTTCGTGTCCGCTCCATATCTCCTGAACCTATTGATATTTATTGAACTTATTCAAACATTCCTCTCATTGAATGCTGTGCAGAACCCATGACTCGGCTTTGCAGACTCAAGGTCAAGGTCATGGGATTCTGCGGTGGGGGATTAAGCTGTCCTTCAGGCTGCTGTCTTGTTATCTCGTTGTTTTTCGAAAATCTTACCTCAATGAAATTATTCAGGAATATCTCTGCCAGCTTCTCCAAATGGTTCCAAGACCCAAGATGCTGCAGTTAACTCTGTGCATAGATGCACTCTTTGATCATTTTAAGCACTAATAAACTAAAGCCTGTCTGACACAGTTGGGCACACGGTTCCAATACGGTTTACTCGGTTATACACGGGTTGACTGGTATGAGTATTCAGCTCCAACCGTGCCTGGGGATGAGTTGGTACGATTTAGACTCGAATGTAACACGAGTATGTTCAAAGCATGGATATACTCAATCAATCTAGGTTGTCACGGTTTGTACACGTTTTTCAAACGATTGTTGTACGGTTCCAAGTACGGTCTAGTACAGTCTGTTACGGTACGATTAAACACGACTTTTGTTCGATTAACTGGACAGTTACAGGGTTTACATACGGTGCCACCGACTTTTGTTCGAGTTCGATTCAATACGATTTATATACGATATTGACACGGTTGAGCTCACTAGTGGAGTGGACTTCATGTGCAGTTGTATATACAGTCTCGTACGGTCTCTCACTGTCTTGTACGGTCGCACATGGTCTCTCAAGGTCTTGTACGATCGCTGTTACGATTATACACGGACGTGGCAGCCGTGTCAGTTTTTTTAAAAGTTTTAAAAATCATACATGGCTTTCAAGGATACACTCAAATGACCCGAGTTTAACTCGGATAAGACCACGGTTGGTTCGGTTGTGTTTACGGTTTACACGGATGGCCAACCGTACAAGCCGTGTGTTCTGTGTCAGACAGGCTTAAGTCCAAAAGGTCAGACAAAATGATACATTGCGCATGCACTGTGCTAATTCACTAACTTAAGTGATTCCACAGAATTCTTGTTTAATTTTAATATTATTATTGATTATTTTTGTCTTCTTAATATTTTACTCTTGTTGGAAAGGTTTAGAATTATACTTGTATTCTTACAGATGTACAAGATTCGACCAAGACGAACTCGACCACAGGCACTGTTGATGTTGTGTATGCTCCTCTCATTTATTATGCTAGCTATTAATATAATCATCTATGAACTGACACCACAGTACACTTCTTATGGCAGTCAGCATTATCAGGTAACTTTTCCCTTTATAATGCTAGCTATTAATATAATCATCTATGAACTGACTCTGCAGTACACTTCTTATGGCAGTCAGCATTATCAGGTAACTTTTCCCTTTATTATGCTAGCTATAAATACAATCATCTATGAAATGACTCCGCAGTACACTTCTTATGGCAGTCAGCATTATCAGGTAACTTTTCCATTTTTCTCTCTATCCCCCTGGGTAATTTTTCATGCTTTTTTTGTCGTCTGCTGATTTTTCAAAATCAACTTTTTTTTAAAAAATTCTTTAAGAATTACCATCAGAGTGTCAAACACTTTTGATCCTGATCAGGCCCGACATTTGTCGGGGCTGATCTGGGTCCAAACTGTTTGCAAAAGTTATCAGCAGGTGACACTAGGAGATAAAGGGTTATTTCAGTGAAAATATGGGGACTTCAGATAAAAGTGTATTTCTGAATTAATTTTTTTTGCTCTTGTTAAAAAACAAAGCCAACAAAAACCTTAGTCAGCCATCCCATGAAAATTTTGTACTTTACACATAGGCAACCAGTTAAACCTCTGATGAGACTGTGCATCTTTTCTGATCAAACTCCAAAGAATGGATGTAGTTGAACGTACAGATCAATGAAAAGACATAAAGACCTGGGCCCTGTTGCATAAACCGTCATTAAAGTTAAGCTATCATTAAGGTTTAAGCTGTCATTAAACTTTTACCAGTCCATTAGTTAAGTTGGCATTATTTTTGTGTTGCATAAAGCAATTTTAATGTCAACTTAACTAATGACAACTTAACAGACTGGTAAAGCTGACATTAAGACCTTTTCACGTGCAAATGCTCCAACAACAGCTTCCAATATGGCGGCGAATCACAGTCACAGTGACGCTACGATGAAACCAACAGCTTGAGCTTTGTAAACTATATTGTAAGTGGCATTTATAGCAAATATGGGAAAAAAACTTCTTTGCAGAAAAACAATCTAGATCAAATCCCGAAAATGTCAGTTTATGCTATATTGCGCCGTAAAGATGTTGTTCAGGTTGGAAGATTAGGACTAAATCAGTGAGTTTATTTATCTTGTGATCCGCTTCATCCGTTTATTTCACTTTAGAAAAAAAACACGGTTTTCACCCCATCATCAGTTCTAGATCGTTATAGTTCCATAAAAGAAATGGTTGAAAGGCTGAAAGCCTAATGCACATGCGACGATGTGTCTCTTTTATGGAAAAAATGTTTTTAAAACCATCGGCTGTTTTGTTTGTAAACATCCGTTTCTATGGCATGGGACATGCATGTTGACATTGTTGTATTTTCCGCCTGTGACTTAAACGGCGCACCCCTTCAAGCCACAATTTGTTTGATTTGAATCTTTACGTCTCAGTACACAAATTTTTCAGTTATGTCGGGACGGGTCTTCCTGGGTTGACCCAGAACTAAGCAAGGATTAGTTAATGGGTCTTGCTTAAGGCCACAAGGCAGTGATGCGGGTGATGTTCGATCCTGCAACCCCCTCGGTTTCGAGTCAAACACTCTTACACTACACTTTGCTCCTAAAATTTCATCAGAACAAAATAAAAAAGGACATTGGGAAATAGATCTACGACAACCAGCATCCTTGCATGATACAGACAAGGTCGTCACCGCCTGTTTGTATGGCATGGAAAGCTCAGGGAAAAAAAACACTACAGGCTGTTATTTATTTTTATTTTATTTTATTATCCATTTTTTGCTTTTGGATAATAGCATTGCTTATATGTTTATTCACACAGCGCACGCATATGCTTACATCTTACACCAAAAACTGGATGGGTCTAAGAGAAATATTTTAAAGGCAATTGAATACCACACCGTGTAGGCGGTGACCACGAATTTTCAGGGACACAAGACAGTGACACTGGGTGGCGTAGCGCAGTCGAGTTAACGTGTCTGACTAGGTGCGTGTTTGACTGCAGACCCAGGGGTTGCTAGTTCAATCCCCGCCCGGCCCCATACTTTCGTGAAATAATTTCTACGGTCATTCTCCTGCCGTTGATTTAGTCAAGAAGGGTCGTTGTCAGTTGTATAATACAAGCGAAAGTATGTGCACAAAGCACTTGTTCAAGCTTGCCCAGAATAAAAAGTGTGCTTAGGTACACTGATTGTCCTGACATGACATGCCCATAGCTATGAGGGTCTCAATGGGATACCTCTGAAATCGCTAATCAGTAACACCCAAAAACCGCTAATCTGTAAAATTTAGACCCAAAAATCACTAGTCAGTAAAATGTATGCACAGAAATCGCTAATCAGTAAAATTTGGCAAAAAATCAGTAATCAGTAAAGTTTAGGCCAAAAATCAGTAATCGGTAAAAATTAGCCCTGAAAAACGGTAATCAGTAACAGTTTTCTGTAAAAGCGTAGTGGAATAACTTTTTTTCCATCAAATTCGCTAACTTGGGCAAGGGTCGTAACTTATGTTGTGAGAACTTGTGACCCAACCCCATTGCTGAATCATATTTGACAATAAAATATGTTTGACCCTTTTAAGCCGAATGGAATTTCCCACTTCTATCTATTGGACCAGTCCATTTCTGGTTTAATGCTTGTTTGGTGGTATTTTTCATTTTTATTCATTTTTTAAAAGAAACTTCTGTAACCAAACAGTGGAGAACCTGATCAGACGCTGAATTTTGCGGCGTCTGATCTGGTTTTGCACTGTTTGCCAATGTCCCGCAAAAAAGGCGCTAGGCTTTACCCCTTAAATGGGTTAAACTATTCGCTAACCGTTAAACGGGTCGGTATTTCTTTAGCCCAAAATCGCTTATCATTATATATTTTAGGCCGAAATTCGCTAATCACTAGTACCTCACATTCTGCTATTCGGTAAGATTGGCTCACCTTTAATCATTTATACATCTAGTTCAAAAGCATGTTTGAAAACAGCTTGGTTCAACAGTGCATGCATATGGCCTACAAATGGTGGACAAAAGTATTCGTCACTCCATGACGTCCCTGTATAAAACAGTGTATTTCAAGATTTTTTTTTTTGTAAAAAAATAGTTAATGCATGGGTGCAATTTCACAGAATAGCAAATAGAAAATAACAATATACAATTAAATATCAAAATGAATACTCTTTTGGTTCTAAACTATCTAACTCGCGTTCAAAGTGAGTACTATTTTTCCAGTGACACTAATGTTAACGTCATCGAAAAAAATGGCATGATTTTAATATTTCCTTGTGCTAAAACGGTTGGTATAAGAAAACAACAGTAAACGACTGTATGTTTATTACGAAAACCAATTTGCTATCAATTGGTACTATTTTCATAATTGTAGCTTCAATAGTTTTCCAGGAATAGTTTTGCAAAAACAGTGTGACGAGTACTTTTGTCCACCATCTGTAGTCATGGTAGTCGTTTAATTTGTTTCTTTTTTTTCTCTCCAAATGCACTCTTTATAGAATCTCTAGTATAGAAAATTGTTTTCTAGAAAGCATACCAATCACATAAGAAATACTTTCAGAGTTGTCATTGGATGAGGTACAAAACTGTGATACATGTTTGCTTTTCACAATCCCCTATTCTGGTCCCCCTACGTCGCGTAGTCCATGCATTGCAACAATAAAAAATCGCACCATTGACCATTTATGTATGGCCTGTTATCTAGATCAGGCTGGATGATTATCAAGAGATAAACGGTGTTTCTTTACTCGGTTGGGCCGTCGCATATTGATCAGGTTATCCAGTGTGACTTATTGCACATCACAGCTTGCAAAGTGCCAATACTGTTGTTGTATACACCGACACTCAAAAAAAGGTCAGAGTTATATCATTCTTACCCAGTGATATGATGCTCGTTCATTTTGCTACTTGCAACGTAGCGAAGTAGCAAGGCCAAAAATGCCAAATTCAAAAGGACGTTAAGTATCTCGCTGTATTATCTAAGCCATGTGAAAGCCATCATTTTCAGCCAATCCCAAGCCCCAAGCTGGTATAGAGTCTATAGAGTCACCCCCGAGCTGGGTCCTCAATTAGACAATCTGATCTAATGCATTCCAGTGAAATAAATTCCCCCCCCCCCCCATGCATTGAACCAGGAAGTTTCGTCAGGTGTGGGATGGGGCTTAGATCTAGATCTACCCATATAACGTGTGATGGGGGTCCAGACCTGCTGCTCCCAGTGATATGATGCTTGTTCATTTTGCTACTTGCAACGTAGCGAAGTAGCAAGGCCAAAAATGCCAAATTCAAAAGGATGTTAAGTATCTCGCTGTATTATCTAAGCCATGTGAAAGCCATCATTTTCAGCCAATCCCAAGCCCCAAGCTGGTATAGAGTCACCCCCGAGCTGGGTCCTCCATTAGACAATCTGATCTAATGCATTCCAGTGAAATAAATTCCCCCCCCCCCCATGTGTTGAACCAGGAAGTTTCGTCAGGGATGGGATGGGGCTTAGATCTAGATCTACCCATATAACGTGTGATAGGGGTCCAGACATTTATGTATGGCCTGTTATCTAGATCAGGCTGGATGATTATCAAGAGATAAACGGTGTTTCTTTACTCGGTTGGGCTGTCGCATATTGATCAGGTTATCCAGTGTGACTTATTGCACATCACAGCTTGCAAAGTGCCAATACTGTTGTTGTATACACCGACACTCAAAAAAAGGTCAGAGTTATATCATTCTTACCCAGTAATATGATGCTCGTTCATTTTGCTACTTGCAACGTAGCGAAGTAGCAAGGCAAAAAATGCCAAATTCAAAAGGACGTTAAGTATCTCGCTGTATTATCTAAGCCATGTGAAAGCCATCATTTTCAGCCAATCCCAAGCCTCAAGCTGGTATAGAGTCTATAGAGTCACCCCCGAGCTGGGTCCTCCATTAGACAATCTGATCTAATGCATTCCAGTGAAATAAATTCCCCCCCCCCCCATGCATTGAACCAGGAAGTTTCGTCAGGTGTGGGATGGGGCTTAGATCTAGATCTACCCATATAGCGTGTGATGGGGGTCCAGACCTGCTGCAGAGTTAAAGTCGGCATTAAGTTAATGACGACTTAACTGGCAGTTAACTTTTAATGACGGTTAATGCAACAGGCCCCTGGTAAGAAATAAGACCTGAATAAGAAAATAAGAATAAGAAAATGAAAAATCAACAAAATTATATGTGCACCCAGCAAAGACCAGGCTGAAGGGACACAGAAATCCCACTGATCAAACTGTTGCTTGATGAGCAGACAGATCTAGGTATGCTCTGACTATCTCGGCCTATTTTGACCGGTAACGAAATGCTCGGGTATATGTTGCATGGATGTAAAATTTCAGAATTATTCCTGAATTCAGGATTTTGAGGCTGACTTTCCCCAATAGAAAGTCAACCTCAAAATACTGAATTAGGCAGATTATAATAGCTTTTGACCTATTTTTAGTAAATTCTATTTTAAAGACAATTGATCATTTAAACATGAATAGTTAATATTTTGTAAGCCCATTTGATTTCTAAATTTGTGACAGGATTTTTGGAATTTTTTAATTTTCACCCATGATGTTATATGTTTCAGACACATGAGAACAAGACAGAAGTGTGTAGCACCAGCCAGTCTAGTGGTAAATTATAATCATATATAACTCATAACTTACTGTATGTACTTAAAGGCCTACATTTCAGTATATGAGGGGTCATTAACGGATTAACCCTTAAAGTGCCAAGAAAAATGCATCTAAAAAATGACGTCTGCTGAAGTCGTCTGCTGCAGTTGTCTGTTGCAGATAATTGCCTAACATTACTGACTAATTTAAGTATAGTAGCAAACAGGGTGGACCCAGATCAGACTGCTCCTATAGGAGCAGTCTGATGTGGGTCCACACTGTTTGCCATAGAGGCTTCTTAAACATTTCAGCAGACGAGAAAAGCAGAGAACTTTTGTTGCGATTGGCGCTTTAAGGGTTTACTGATAAGGGACAGATTAAATCAATTTCAATATCTCACTGGACTAAAGAGGTTCTAAGAGGGGACTTACCTGTATAAAACCAAATTTCTTTCACCAAGATAAATATCAATATTTTATCAGAAAATATGTAAACCCTTCATGGGACCTGTTTTATACCCCAAGCAAGGCACTCAGTATTACCTCGTAAAGATTGCCCTTTGATCTGCCTGGCATAGCCCCTAGGGAGCGGTACCACTATCACTGAGTAAAAATTTAGGTCTTTAAGCTGGTTAGCTCAATATGCAGGGAGTCTGATTGATGAGCTGACCTCTGTAGATTTTGACTAGGGTAGCGAGTTTGAGGCTGGTCCAGCCACATACTTTCATACAGATCTATTCCTCTCCCACCTCAGATTTATGTGGGGCTATTGTCAGTTATTGGAGAATGTATGAATACAGCAATCAATGATTTACCAATGTCTGAGCTTGTCTGCATATGAGCAGTTTAATATGAGCCTTGGCACGAGAAAATCTGTATTTAGGGTTTTGGAAACAACGAAGACACAGACCAGCCTGAGCATCCGCATCTTTGTTATTCGCTTATTAGAAAATTCATGTCTAGACATGCTACAAGCGAAATTTCAATATTCTAGCTAGTCTCTGTAGTTAAACAGGCTGGTTTGAATCTCATATTGTCGGAAACCCGAAGAAAGGGTTTCTTGTGTCGCGGCCATATAATAATTGACTGTTGTATACTGAAGCATTGTTTAAATTAAGTTTTAAACAGTAGATAAACAACAACTTGCTCCTTAAGAATTATGCAGGAAATTAGAATGGAAGTAATTTGACAGGCCTTATTGCACTTCATAAAGTTTGTCCATTCTGAATGTAAAGTAGATCAAATAACCCTTTGTATTCTGGAAACCCCTAAAGGGATACATTGGCAAACAGTGAAGACCCAGATGAAATGCCACAAAATGCTGCATTTTATCAGGGTCTGCACTGTTTGCTAAGATAAATACAATCTGCAGGGACTGAAGTACATGATTGATTTGAAATTTCTACCTGTGACCCCTTAAAATATACAATGGACAATCCCATCCTTATTGCTTTTATCTGCATTGGAAAATCCTTCAGAATACAAAGGGATTCTAATCCTCATCAAAAATTTATTGACTAATCCTTTTTGGACTGATGCAGTGCAGTGGTAGTTCACATTTACAGTACAGTGATACAAATGCTATTTTAGAAAAGAGTTTTGTTATTGATTTGGGCTAGCCATCTGGGCCTCGACGCGAGAAAATCTGTCTTCTGGGTTTGTGAACAACAAAGGCGCAGACCAGCCTGCACATCCGGGCAGACTGATCAGCGCCTATATTATTTGCTTTTATATTGGCCCATATGTGTAAATTCATCTTTTAAATGTGCATGTACAGCTATCAGGTGGGACTAGAATCTAAGCTTTCATCTGCATTTATACTCTATGTGAGCAGCAAAGGCTCTGGTGTTACTTAGCAAAGTTCTTCACAGCTTGCTTATGCTTTAAATACCATAATCTTTAGGGCTGGCTAATTGACGCCAAAATGCTAATCGATAATCTGTCCTTGAATTTCGATTTATAACTGATTAGTAATCGCTAAAACTTGAAAGGTCTCGGAAACTTTTGCATGGCTAATGGCATTGATTTCCTCATCAATTCGCTACGCAATGATTGGTAGTGTGTGTTGTATATTCAAAAGACAATAGGTTTCAATTAAAAGTTGGCACATTTGCTCAAAACAAGTCTTCATCCAAAGATGAGTTGCTAATTGGTAAAGTCGGCAATTAAGCTCACTGTCGGCCATTGTTGTTGTCACATTGTAAAGACGTCATACACAAAGGAAATCAAGGGTGCATGACACGAACACCTTTGTGTAAAATATGACCTGTTACAAGTCGTCAGTAAAATTTAAAGCTTCTAAACCCGAATTTACCGCAGAGAAAAAACCTTGCATACTAGTTTGTTTATCTGACGAATATCTTATATTTTTGGAACAGAGAAGCACAACTACAACTTTTTTCTTACAATCAAATCTTCAGCCTGTTGAGTACAACGTTTTTATAACTTTGTTACAGGAATTTATACCCACCTACTGTTTACAGCAAGGCACTTTTGGTCTAAACAAAACATCACACGAGGCAATTACGCTTTAAATTTGATTGAATAAACAAACAGAACAGCCATTGAAAGTAACAAATTTTTTAATTTTCATATCGATGATCGTTTTTCTATTGTATATTGACCGATCAACAGATAATTTTATTAATCGTGCCAGCCCTTATAATGTATATTTTTATAGATATTGTATCATCAGAAGTTTTGCTGAATCTAGATTTATTTCTTGATATTTCAGATGATTGTGTTTTGACTCGTATGTCCTTACTGCTGACACGTTTTTTCTTCAAGATGTGGGTGTTTGGAGCTGCCTACTACTGGGGAACTTGGGCATTCCTGTTTGTAAGTTTTATACCAATTTGGATCATGGCTGTATGCAAAGAATTGTTCACTATTGGGATCAAAGATTGTTTTTCATGCTTTAACGTTTACCAGGTTTCGGGGTTGATGTTAAAAACCAGGGTTGAAGACCGAGGATCCCAAGAGACCTGGCAAACATTAATGCATTGAAAAGAACATTTGATCACTATTTTTGCATAAATTCAACAGAATATTTACTAAAATTTGCAAAAAATATGGCACTACAGTTTGACACCATTTCACAGTTAACACATGGTGGGATTTTTTTTATTGATACTCGTCTCCCACAGGCAAGACATATCTAAGAGTGATTAAAGGATCAGTCGTCTGTCATAAAACTTTATGACCAGGAACAATGTATTGAACATACTTGGGGGGGGGTTATAATAGCACAGACAGATACATTCATTTTCTAATGCATGGACTGTCTTGTGACACTAGGTTCGTATTTGACATATGACATAACAATTGCCGATTGGCTTTAAGTTATATGGGCCTCGTCAAGAGAAAATCTGTCTTCGGAGTTAGTGGCAAGGTCATGCTCAAACTAGCCTACTCAGCTACAGAGACTAGCTAGAATAACGAAATGTTGTATAAAGCAAGCATCAATATAACACTTTGCAGTGAGAAAAGCACAAGATGCTGATCAGCATGTGGGGATGCACAGGCTGATCTGTTCCTTTGTTTTTCACATGCAACAAAAGTTAGGTGATCTCGCGAAGAGGCGAGATTTTCTTTGAAACCCTAAAGTGAACTAAAACCATGTAGAATCAAAGTGTAAGGAGATGAATTATGTTTTTTTGAAGGTTTCAGTCCTCCAGATAAGAATGCCTATTTGAAAATTATTATTGTTATTTCTCAACCAAAACATATGTTGTGGGTTCTCAAAAGAACCGTCTCAAAGAGACGGTTCTTTTCAGCACCCAAAACACATGTTTAAATTGGTGTGTAAGGAAAAAATGCAATTTTAGGGATACAAACGATCCTTATCTGGACCTTTGGGATTTTGAAATTATGTATAGACTCTTACTTTGAACTGAAACCATGGTGTTCATAATTTCTCGAACATCTGAAAAATTTATTTCTTAAATGAATCGTACATGGTTAATGCATAAGGATCACCAAACCAGAATTTTGTGTGTATTTCCATGTGGAGGCTCTTTTAATGTTTTAACTCTTTGCTTGCTGGATAAGTTTGCATGATTTTTTTGTTGTCTGCCAATTCTTTCAAAAACAATTTTTATGACAAAACCTTTCTGGAATACCATCAGGATGTCAAACAGTTTGGATCCAGATCAGGACCGACATTCTGTCAATCCTGCTCTGGGTCCAAACTGTTTGCAAATGTATTCAGCAGACAACTTTTGGTCTTTAATCCTGAAAAATTGCGGGAATGTTTGCCATGACGTTACTTTCTTGACATTACGTCATCATGTTTTCCGTCTCTGGTTCCATGCTTGAAATTTACTTTACGTAACATCGCTGCAAAAACAGGTAACCCATGGTAGCTTTGTTTTAAAGGATAGTGATATGGAATCTGAAAACCTGAGTTGAACTGTTTGTTGATCCGGCTTTCTGTATCAGATAGCCAGAAAAAAGACAGTTAAAAAGATGTATCATTTATAGGTATATAATAAAATGTGATATTGTTTGTATGTTTACAGTTTATTCTGCTGGGTTTTGTGATTGCTATCTGCAAGAAGAGTAAATCTTCAATAGATGGAGAGGTGGAGGATGACGACATTGTGGACAGTGATGATGATATGTTACCTGCATAAGGGGAGATCACTTTCAGTTGTATTATAACTTCCCTTCTCTATCATTTCTAGCAGAAGTTTTTCGGAAATGCAGGCATTTTGTGATACCATTGAAAATATATCATCTGAATCTTGTTGACTTAAGTTCAGGTTTCCAAAGATTTTACTTTGAATTATCTGTAGATTGTGTTTAAGGGTTATCCAAATAAATGTTTATTTTCATTTTTATTTTCTGTCAAAAAGATATGTTGTGAATTCTTTTAAATACTTACAATACATTTTGTGAAAGAAATTAAGTGCGATTTTTCAGAAATGTGCACTCTTTTCTAAAGACAAAAGCAGTGCATTTAGTTGTTGGGATTTGAGCTATAGAGAGTCAAATATAGCCAGTGGGTAATACCGAGTTAAAATATAGTTGCACTCAACTGACATTTTTGTTCAGCTCTTATCAAACTGTTACACTCAAACTGATTTTTGTGTAACACTATTGATGGAATCTTATAGAAAAGACTGTTATAAAAGTCAATGCTGATTTAATTTTCCTTGTCTACATGTTATAATGTAGATTTCATCACAATGTAAACTGTATGTTTGTTGGTTAATAACAGATATGGGTGAAAATTCTCAAGATTATGCCTGAATTCAGTATTTTGGGGCTGACTTTCCGTAGAATGACTTTCCATAGAAAGTCAGTTTCCATAGAAAGTCAGTCTCAAAATCCTGTATTCAGATTTAATAAATCATTTTTTTCAGCATTCATTTTCTAAGGACATTCCGCCTTTTTTGTGAAATTAAAAATAATAATGAGCCAGTCATGACAATGCCAACAAAATCATTTAATGATGAGTGCTCAGCAAAGATTTAAATCAGCTGGGCATCTTCCCAGTCTGATCAGTCTTAGCTGTCTGCATAAAATTATGAGGCCTTAGCTACTCACTGTCTATGTAGCAAATACTCTGATTTCACCAGGTTTCAACCAAGGTCAATCAGTGTCTCACTGGATGCACATGTAATTATTGGTTTTGTCATGCATGTTAGTATAGGGATTGTTTCTTGGATGTGAATATCTGGATTTCAAGATTTTTTTTATCATTAGTACTTTCACTAATTAACAAATCCTCTTGTATACTAATGAATTCTTCCATCTGGTTTGATACAGTGAACCTGGGATGGCTCATTTTACATTTCAAGGGGTCACAAGTTAGAATTTCCAAATTTAGATGTACTTCCGTTCTTGAAGATTGTTTTTATCTGAGCAAACAGTCCAGACCAAGATGAAATGCTACATAATGTAGCATTTCATCTTGGTCCTCACTGTTTTTAGGGGATTCCAGTATACAAAGGGTTAAATTAGGGATAAGATTCTGATACTAGTTGCCATAGTTTTGAAAGGATTACCAGTGTCTTAAAACTGAATTGTAAAGAATGGTTGTTAGGAGTCCCTTTGTAAATATGAGTCCTCAGAACAAGTGCCATGGTTGGGTTGGTGAATGTGATGTATTTGGTTGCACTTTTGTGTTATGGCCCCTTCAACATTTCAGATCATTCAACTTATTAAGTGCACATAGTCATAGTCTGGATGAAAAACAATGTGGTCCCAGATCAGCTGGCTTCATGTTTTCCAAAAAGGATTTAGAATTTCGAAAAAGGTTACATGCTGGGTGCACTTATTAGGTCGAGTATGGTATCCCATCGGTATCAGTGTTATATTGACAGTATCATAAAGGGTCTGTCCTGATCTGACATCTGGCCAGGAAAGGTTGTGAGGAAGAAAGATCATTGCTGCAATTACATACTGAAAGCAAATCATGTTTTGGACTAAATGTAAATGTACATGCTCATTAATTTATTGTCATTATGTATAAAAAGTGCTTGATTTGAGCCGGTATCCAGCCAAAGGTACAAGTTGGCATGTGCACTGATTGAAGACTTAAAATCAGAACTGTGCACCCATGTAGTTAGATCAGAGTCTTTGTTAGGCGTGCTATGGGAAGGCAAGGGTCCAATGTTTCTTCAGGAGGAAAACTAAGACTGTATTAAGACTGTGCAGATGCGCAGACTGACTTGAATCTTTTCTGTACACACATGGCAACTTGTACCTTATGCTGAATACTGGCTCAGTTTAATCATGTTTTGGGCAAAATGTAAATTTTATGCTCAGTATGCATAAAAAGTGCTTTATATAGAGATTATCATGGCTTTGTTAATATTTATTTTCTACATTAAACAAAATATCACAACTCACTGTGTGATTTGTAATTTTAACTGTTTTCTTGTTTACATAAGATAATGATCCAGGGGTCACAGGTTCTGCATCATCTGGGCCTTGAAAAAACAGAGGTTTGCAAACAACAAAGGCGCACATAAGCCTGCGGAACTGCGCAGTCTGATCAGCACCTTTGTTATTCGCTTATTGGAGTTATCATATCTAGACTAGCTACGAGTGAAATTTCAATTTCTAGCTAGTCTCTGTAGCTAAGGAGACTGGTTTGAATCTCACCTTGTCGGAAACCCCAAAGACAGGTTTTCTCGCATTGAGGCCCATCTTATTTGGTGCAAGGTTTAGGTGGCACTTTAACCCATTTGAGCCGCATGGAATTTCCTACTGTTATCAATTGGACCAGTCTATTTCCATTTTCAGGGTTGTTGGGTGGTATTTTATATTTTTATTCAAATTTTAATAGACCATTCTGTAAGCAAACCGTGGAGATCTTGATCAGACCCCTGGTCTGCACGGTTTGCCTATGACCCACAAAAAGGATGCAAAGCTTATGTGGGTTAACCCTTTTCATTCTGTATACTGATGAACAGGTCATACTTTGGCAAACAGTGAAGACCCAGATAAAATGCTGCATAATGCAGCATTCAGCAGGGTCTGCACTGTTTGCTTGGATAAATAAAATCTTCAAGGACAGAACTACATCTTTTCTGGCAACCCCTTGAAATACAAAATGGACAATTACATAACTTTTGTATTAGTATGTATGGGATATTCCATTAGAATGAAAAGAGTTAAGCCAATAAACTATGTTATTGTAGTAGTTTGTGTTTAACCTCCCACCGACAGCTTAGGTCATAAGGTTATGGGGCCACAGCTTATAGTCGCATCTAACAGACTGGAGAAGCTGGTGATTGAACCCACAACCCTGGTTTACAAGGCAAGTGGTTTATCCACTACACCACAGCGGCTCCAACTAATGTTTTATGTATTAATGAGATAGTAATGCATACTCCTGCTTAACCCCACTTTTACGGTTAAATATACAGTATAGAGGATCTTACATCAGTGATCCTGTATTATTGAATTCAGTAAACCAGTTTAGGAAAAGAGAGAATATGAGGCTTTGCCAAGAATTTTTATTGCTTATTCATGAAGAGTTTAATAAATTCAATAATAATACCTGTGTACAAATATTAGATTAAATTTATCATATGACAGTAAAATTATTTTGTAATCCCATTTTGGGCGTGAAAACGTCTAAAATTTTGCCATGTATAAGTGAAATTTTTATGGGCGTTATTTCCCAACATTACCAAAATATGTAATTTACTAATGGCTTAATAGAGGATCTTACATGAGTGCTCATGTTTTATTGAAATTATTAAACGAGTAGGACTTATCTGGCAGTGCTGATTACACAGGTATCTGCTACTACACACAGCTGCATTGGGTACAAGAATTCAGTGAACCTCATAGGTTTTCTATGGAATTAAACTGAATTCCTTTGTTTATTTCAATATTTACACATCTTTACCCCATATACACTAATGGATTATTTCTTCTAGTATGATACAATAATCTTGGGATGGTCCAGTGTATATATTGAGGGGCTACAGGTTTTAATTTCCAAATGAAAATTGTATTTATTTCTTTGAAATGCGTATTTGTCTAAGCAAACAGTGAAGATCCAGATGAAATGCTTGTCAAATTACGCATTGAATTAGCATTCACTTATTGGGTTAAATGTAATAAATCTCGGCAATAATTACCGTATGTACTACATACTCCACATCTGTCAAAGACTGGTAACAATTTTTGAAATGGGTCATTTTCAGTGACCAAAACAACGTTGATATTTTTAATCTGTGTGTTAAGTATTAGGAAGACTGAGATGAATTAAGTTCTGAATTCCTAACTACACGTAGGCACTTTTGCGACTTTGATGAGGAGGCAAAGCAGAATGCATGGGCTGAACATTATGAAAGGCTTCTCAACGTTGAATTTGATTGGGACCCTGATCACCTGTCCAATGAACCTCCGTTAGAAGGCCCGCCTATCCCAATCACTATTGACATGGTGAAGAAGGCCATCTCAAAGATGAAGTCGGGCAAAGCTGCAGGTCCATCAGGCATAGTGGTGGAGATGATCAAGGCAGCAGGTGATACAGGGGCCACCATGATCCGAGATCTTGCTACTGCGATTATCCGTGATGGCAAGGTCCCAACTGACTGGGAGGAAAGTTTCATTGTCTGCCTTTACAAGGGCAAGGGTGATGCTTTGGATAGAGGCAACTATCGAGGCCTCAAGCTGACTGAGCAGGCCATGAAGATCCTAGAGAGGATTGTCGATGGTCTCATAAGGCAGGTGGTGTCTATTGACGACTCCCAGTTTGGCTTTGTCCCAGGAAGAGGCACTACAGATGCAATCTTTGTGGTCCGGCAGCTGCAGGAGAAATACTTAGCAGTGAACAAGAGGCTTTATATGGCCTTCGTGGACCTAGAGAAAGCATTTGACCGTGTCCCTCGGAAGGTTATCTGGTGGGCCCTGAGAAAGCTAGGCGTTGAGGAATGGATTGTTTGTTTAGTCCAGGGAATGTACGCTAATGCACGAAGCCGGGTTCGTGTTGGAGAGGGTTTCAGCAAAGAGTTTGAGGTGAAGGTCGGGGTCCATCAGGGATCCGTACTCAGTCCCTTGCTCTTCATCATTGTGCTGGAGGCCTTGTCACGTGAGTTTCGGGCTGGTGTTCCCTGGGAGGACCTATTTGCAGATGATCTTGTCATCATTGCTGACTCCCTAGAGGAATGTGTCAGGAGGCTCTTGATATGGAAAGAAGCCATGGAGAAGAAGGGATTGAGGGTGAATGCAGGAAAGACAAAAGTCATGATCTGTGGTACAGGCCTGGACCTCTTGCAGAGTTCAGGCGAATACCCATGCGCTGTTTGTCGTACAGGAGTAGGCAACAACAGCATCTACTGCAATGGCTGCAAACTTTGGGTGCATAAGAAATGCAGTGGGCTACAAAGACTGACACCAAATCCTGATTATAGGTGTGCACGGTGCATGGGAAATGCTCGCCCTATTGACGGCAGACCACAGAGTGAAGTCCAGGTTGGACCTGATAAGCTTGAGGTGGTAGCTTCCTTCTGCTACCTAGGTGACATGCTTTCTGCTGGTGGAGGCTGTGAAATGGCGGTCACTACTCGTGTGAAAACTGCCTGGAAGAAGTTCAGGGAGCTAATACCAGTTCTCACATCCCGCCACCTCTCTTACAAGACCCGTGGCCATGTGTACAGCTCTTGCGTGCGGAGCGCCATGCTCCATGCCAGTGAAACTTGGCCACTTACCAAGACAAACCTGCAGCGCTTGCAATGCAATGATAGGGCCATGATCAGACAGATCTGCAGTATCAAGCTAGAGGATGTGGCCAGGGTAAGGTCAAGCGAGCTACTGGCAAAGCTTCAGCTTGAGGACCTCGACCTCATTTTGAGGGAGAGAAGGCTTCGCTGGTTTGGGCATGTGGCGCGTTCCAGTGGTGCAATCAGAACAGCATATGATATGCAGATTGACGGCAAGCGGGGGGCAGGGAGGCCCAAGCAAACATGGAAGAAACTGACAGAGAAAGACTGCCGTGAGTGGAAGCTCACCACAGTTGACCCTCAAGAAAGGAGCACCTGGAGATCAGGTGTGAGATCTGCTATGCGTGCAGCTAGCCAGTTACCTGGAAAGGGGCCCACTGATGTGGATGATGCCCCTGCACCTGCACGTTAATCAAAAATCTGATTATGATGATGATGATGATGGTTTTGTCAGAAATACCATCAGAGTATCAAACATTTTGAATCGAGATCAGGCTCGAAGTTTTGTCGGGCCTGATCTGGGTCCAAACTGTTTGCAAAGGTTATCAGCAGACGGCACTAGTAGGCAATAATGCAAACCCTTTGTACACAAGTGAATCCTAAACGTGTCCTTAAGCAAACAGTAAAAACCCAGACGAAATGCCGCATTAAAATACAGTATATCACCATGGTCTACACTATTAGCTGAGACAAAAAAACAATCTTCAGTGAAATAATACAAATTTATTTGGAAATTATAACCTGTTACCTCTCCAATATACAATGGATTATCCCAAGTTTATTTGTATCAAACCAGACTTTCGCATATCAAACAACCGTTAAGCGTTATTATATTACAAAATTGAACAAAATAAAGGTAGAGAAAAATATGAAAAGAGTTCTCATTTTTTGAGCTTACAAAATTAGGATGGCCTATCTTATCACCATTGAGTTGGTCATGAGGTCTTGCACAGGCTTTAATCCATAATCTACACTGCTCAAGATTCATCAAAAACTTTTAAAAAGGAGAAAAGTAGCATCCATCTTGTGCGGTTATTGACCAAAGCAGCTGTCACTATTGCATGATATTACCCCAAGAGCACCTTTTTGTTAGTACTGTATTTAAAAAAAATATATATTTAACAATATTATGTCCACAACAAAACTCCTAATTAATTTAAAAAGAATTTGACCTTTTCTCCTAGTGTAATACAATAGAAATGCAGCAGCAGCTGGGAAAACTTGTACCCTACAGGTAATCTCTACACACAGCATATAGACTGCCGGAGTAGCCCTGTTGGGGAATAGGTGATTTTATCACTTTTTCGCAACGAGTTTAATAAATTCAATACAGGAGCACGTATGTTAGATTCTATTTATCATATGACTTTAAAATAATTTTTGTAATCACGTTTTTGGTATGAAAACGTCTAAATTTGGCCATATAAGTGTGACGTTGTTATGGGCATAATTTCATAACGTTCCATGTTCAAGAGAATCTGTAAACCACTAGTGGTTTATCGATATTAATGCATGGCGTTATTTCACTTCCAGACGAGACGTCATATAATAATGGATATTAATACATAGCATTATTACACTCCCAGATGTGACGTCATATGATAAAATATAGTAGAATGTGATATAGATTTCTATAACTTATTGAACCAGCTCGATTTCTGCATTCATAGACATTTCTCACCCTGATTAATATGACACAATAATCCAAATTTATGGCTTATCCTTAGCTTGTTTCGGAACTGAATATAGGCCCCATTCCCAATTTAAATAAAGGCCATTTTATCAATTTTGAGGAAACATTTCCAAAATACAGTGTAAATCTTGGGTATATTAAAATGTACAATAAACTGCAGTACATATATCCAACAAGTACCTGTCTTAACTCTTTGCATGCTGGGTAATTTATGCATTGTAATGATTGTCATCTGCACATAGTTTTCAACATTGCTATTTTCAAAATATTCTTTAAAGACAAAATCAGAGTGTCGAAGTGCTTAGATCCAGATCATTCTTTTGGGCCTGACCTGGGTCAAATCTGTTTGAAAAGGTTATCAGCAGATGACAAAACTCGCCACAGCAAGGAAATAGTTAAGCAAACACAATCTTGGACAAAATACACAATCTGCTTGCTGCAGACATGCACTGGCATACAAAATACACATTTTAAGGAAAAGAAAAGTCTGCTATTATACAAGTACTTGTTTAATACAATTTACGCAAGAAGAAGAAACAATGACCAATGATAATTTTTCTAAATTTAGTAAAAAGGGTAGGAAAATTCCTGAAATTCCAAATTAAGAATTATAATACAAAAATATCTATCACAGAATGAGCTTGTTTAAAGGACACACACACACACACACACACACACACACACTATGAAAAAGTATGAAGCTGTCAGTCTCAAGCTACATGTAGATCCTAACTATAAACTATTACTTGGTAAAATATATGATGTCTTAAAAATTCAAAGTACCCTGCAAACTTTTATTTGGGTTTCATTTAGGTTCCAGTTTTACAAAGTATTGCTAACTTAACAAACTCATTTCTGAAAAAAAAGTTTCAGTTTCAAAAAGAAAAGACAAGCCGCAATATTTTTTCTTAAAGTGTGAGGAACTTAGCAAAATTGTTAACTCTGTTATTGAAGTTTTGAAGAATGACTGTGTTAAGCTAGCATTTCTTTGGACAAAAAGACAGTGTTCGATAAAATTGTCATATTAGAGCCTAGACATAAGATTTCCAACAATGTGGTATGTGCAACCAGCAAAGCCTCCGACCAGCCTGTGCATACGCGCAGTCTGATCTGAGCATTTGCTTGTCGCTAGAATATTCTTTGAGTGTTAAGCTACTGACCGAACATCATTTAGAGTTTCTAAGCTTAAAAAGGAGGCAGCACATGCTAGCTTGAGTCTACACTTGTCAAAATGCCACATTGTTGGAAATCACATGTCGCGGCTCATTGGTCACTGTTTGATGTCTTGTCCTCTACTGAAGTATAACCAACATCACCATAGCAACAGTGATCATTGAACCATAGATTCTTACTTCTGGACTCGTATCTGAAACATACAACACAACAATCACAATGTGTTATAAACTAAATTAACTCTAAATATTGGGTCAGACAGGACTGAGCAAACAGTGTAGACCCAGATCAGATTGAACTTCTCTGTTAAACAGTTTGAACTTTTCATTACAGTAAAACCTGTCTTAAGCAGCCACTCAAAAATAGACAAAACAAAGGTCTTAAAGACAAATGGTAGCTTAATGAAGGTCAAAAGTTGGAGCATTCTTCAATACTTTTGACCTGCATTAAGCGATAATCGTTCTTGAAAACGAATATTTGGTCTTCTTTTTGAGTGGCTGCTTAAGACAGCTTATACTGTACTTGTGTGATTTGTAGAAACGTTTTGGATAAATATTAAGTGTGGGATATATAGTTAATAGCAAGTTTACTTTAAAAGTTTGGTAGGACAGGGTTGAGCAAAAAGTTGAGACTCAGATTATACTGTTTCTAAAAACAGTTTTATCTGGGTCTACTCTTTTAACTTTTCAGTCAAAACATATTAGACACCTTGGCTCTCAAATATCCAGAATTGAGGATTTGTTTAGGTAAATAGGAACAGAGAACTTCCCAACCTAAAATTGGTAAATAGCACATCTATGCTGGAATTTGGAAATACTTGCAACAATGAGTGATATTCAACCAAGAGTTGCAAGAAACACGTTGTTAAACAAATACTGATAATGCAATAATATAATTAGCAGACAGGGAGTTCAGTGGTAGAGTGCTCAACTTAAGATCGAGGGTCACTGGTTGGAGCCTCAATGGAGGCATTGTGTTGTGCCCTCGAATCAGACACCCTGTCCTTTGCTTAGTATACATGTACTTGTTCAACCCAAAAATTGTGGCAAAATATCTGACCAGCGCCTTCACTGATGCTGCACACGTTACTTGTAACAAGGATTAAGGTTCAGACCCCAAACTAGATACTAGATAGCCGTACATTCATGTTAAAATAAAATTACAATTATGATCACATGGACTGGTTCATATCTTTTTAATTCCTAAAGAAGAGAAGTTTGACTTACTATGCTGTATAATATAAGTGTCATTCATAGCCCTATCCCAGCCATCATAGGAGACGAAACACTGAGCCAGCTTGTCTTTTACCCTGTTGTCTAGGTATAGAGGTAGTGTACTGATGCTGTCACCAAAACCTGGAAAAGAAGTTTTTTCTCTATACTTTATGGCCTAATTAACATGATTCATGTCATGTTGGGTGTACAGTGTATTTAGTTAAAAGATTAAATACCCTTTGAAGGCACACTTAGGTTCTTGACGCGAAAAAATAACTTTTTGGGGTTTACAGCAAAGAAAGACTCGAACCAGTCTGCTTAGCCACAGATAATAGCTAGAATATTGAAATTTTGTATGAAGCATGTGTAGATATACTTTTCAGGGAATGAATAATAAAGGTGCTGATCAGACTGCGCATGTTTGTATGCAATAATGTCGGGTTTTCTTGCAACGGTCATATCAATCGGGTTAATTTTTTATAAGTGATTTTAACATACCAGATGCAGAGACTGATCCTGTTTTATTGTAGGCTTTATCTGTATAGTCAACTCCATCTATGATCCATTTCAGTGGTGCAGGGGGTCGTCCTTGAGCAGCTGTACAGGTAAGGTTAGCCATGGTTCCCGCATGGTTCTCACTGCCCCAGGTTATAGTAACACTAGATGGTAAATCTGTAGAGAAGATATTAAACTAACCCTTTAACCGCCAGTAACAAGTTTTGTTGTCTTGTCTGCTTATGTTGCAAACAATGTAAACCCAGATCAGACTGCTCCTTATGAGATGATTAATAGGGCCCTCAATAGTTCTTGGATATACAAATTTAGGAAGAATTTTCAGCAAACATGTGAAAACTATACCAATATTTCCCGGTCTCCGGTACTCGAGATCACACTAATCTACTAGTTGTTCATTTTATTAGACCATAAAGGAGAGCCCTGGGAACAATCTCATTCAGTTTGGACAAGAACGATCTTGAATCGGTTTTTTTCTCAATCGTTTGTTTTAACCGTTATCTCTGTTGTCTTTTTTGACCCGATATGTAATTTAGAGTGCTTGTTTCATACTAGGTCTGTAATTTTCGTTTAAAACAATATATTATGCACAAATTGGTATGTTGACAAAAAATGTGAAAAAAACGACGTGTTCTACGAGGTACTCTCGTATGACAAAAGTGAACAGATCCGTTTTAATCTGTTGACATTTCATAAGGTTTTCCAGTATGTAATCAACTGTGCTAGCACAGTCCACAACATAACCTACTAAATAGCTGATAACTGCTCATGATCCAAGATGAGATAAAAATAGCAAAGCGTGATTATTTGACGAGTTTTAGGTCCGTAGATCTTTGTTTTATGCTGAAATAGAATGGCATTGCAGACTATTTTTGTGATCTGGAAAATTGATCACCTTCTGGTTTGAAGGCGATTTTATTAAGGTCAATAATAAAACTTTTGAAAAGAATTTTTCAGTGAAACACCTGACGAAATGCTTACAAAATGTTGCAACAAAGTTTGTATTACACTTACGGCTTTCAGAAAAAAAAATGATACGTTTTACTGTATGCGTTTCCTTTTTGGTCGCATATATTTACGAGGTCATTCTTAGCCAATTCTTACCAACAACAGCGAGATACATGTCGTAGTTTTTAAGCCCGACGATACATCTGTATGTTCCCTCATCCGACGCCGTCAGCTTAATCACTGTCAGGTTATAAGTACCAACCAGGGCATATTTGATTGCCGTCCCAAGAACGTTGCCGTTGAATGTCAAAGCGTTGTATGTGGTCGTACCATTTTGTTTCTGCAAGATAAAGTGTCATAGCAATATATCGTGTATATTATTTTTTTTTAGTAGTTAAATAGAATAGTGTGTTTGTTTAAACAATGACTCCTCACATTACATATGAAACGATTAAACAACCCATGCACTAGCTAGCTCGTTTTAATATACCGTGCTTGGACAAGCATTATATATATTAGTCAGCCATACCACTTGGCTTGGATATATGTTGTTTTGACTTCAAATGGAACACGCGTATGGGGAGCGCAGTGGTCGATTTTAAATCGATGGTCGCTGGTTCGAACCTTGATGGAGGCACTGTGGTGTTGAACAAGACACTTTATCCTATGCTTGGTTCTGGTTTAACCCAGTGATCATCCCGACATGGTGGCAAATCGTTGACTGGGACGTAAATCATCAACTCATTATCAACTCAAACAAACATTTAGATATCAAACACAGTAAAACCTGTCTACTGTCTAAAAGAGACTAGGTCTGTAACTATGAACATTTTTCGAAAAAAAAAATCTTTTCTTTTTTTAATCATTTTAGGCTGTAGCCCAGACCAGCGTATCTCGTAAAAAAGTCATTGATGCTTACCCCGAAAGTAGCAAAGCTGATTTTTTGCACAAAGAATATTTGAACATTCGGTTATACAAAACCACTGTATAGCAATTCGTTGCGAATTGCGAACTGCCGTATAAGCGACATTTGTATGGGAAGCCGTTTTCCTTTAAAACTCGTAATAATGATTTAAACGCGTTGTTTAACATATTATCATAGCAAATGGAATTGTAAATGATATCTATTCTGCCCCATATATACTATTGTATGTTATAAGGAGGGGGAAACCTATTTTGATTTGCCTTATGTTTAAAATCTAGCTTGAAAACACAGACTGTCTATGCTATTCAAAGTTTGTGTTTGTTCGTTTCGATTTGTTAAGTAATCTTCATGACCAAAAGGAATATGACAATTATTTTGTTATTAGCCGAGAGGCACATAAGCTTGCAACACTAAAAATAAAAATCGAAATAATATACTCATTAGTTAACCCATGAGGCAAAAACAAACATAGGTACCCCCATCAGCAAAAAAGAAAAAAAGAAACAGAGGAGTCCAACAGCGTGACAATCATCCCACACAAGGCTACAAGAGGATAAGAAACTATATCCAATAACTTGTATACTAAACATGGTAAAGAAACAATATAACTAACATTTTCTAACGAGGTGATTATGCTGCAAGTAAGCACTGAACAGACGTAAACAATGCACACAGCACAAATAAAGAAACTTACACCACAAATCACTGAATAGAATGTGTGTGTTTTCAGGTTATAACCACAGCTAACTATACTCGTATAAATTGATTGAAGTCTATTTTTACAAAAAAAAAACTAATTCTTTCCAGTCCTCCATGAGTAATCACCTGGCGGTGATGGAAGATTTCATGAACAGAAAACAAATTAAAGGTAAAATAGGTATACGTAATTTTTGGACTACTGACGTCGTAAGCTGCATCAATGAAAGTAAGAAAGGCGGAAAATATCAGGAACCGATACAATGAAGCACTACACCTGGCGTGGGATACCACATGGGAAAGTGACAAAAACACAAATAAAAGAGCCAAGAGGTCAGTCCTTTTCCCAGCAGGTGGCCACAAGGCGCGAAAGCATAAGAAACACTAGACATTAATAACACAAATGATCCTCAAAAGAAGTACCGCCATTGAACGGTCAGTCAAAATATTTTACTGGAGGGCTTAAATCAGTTCATGGCGCAAGTTTCAGCTGCATTATATATGCCCACCATAGTTTATCTATTTTTATCCCCACGCTTTTTTAAAAGCGAAGGGGAAATTGTAATCGCCTCCGTCCATCTGTCCGTTATGCTATCTCCTCCTAAACCATTCGACGAAATTCAACCAAATTTGGTGTGTGAGTTACTCACATGAATGGGGCGTGCAACGTCAAACATTTTTTGCCCCGCCTTCTGGGGCCCTGGGGAGGGGTCAAAAGGTCAAATATCATTTAATTTCAATTACAAAGTCAATTTCAAAGATTTTTGTACCAAACTTTGTGTGTGTTCTAACGAATGAAAGATACAAAGCATATCAGATGATATTTTCATTCTGTCGCCTGGGTCATGTTCAAGGGGCGGGACTTTGGGGCGCTGGGGGCGCCCAGGGGGTCAAATTATTTTATTTCAAACATGGTCAATTGTCATATCAAATCGACGGGGATGACGAGCAGAACAGAATGCAAGTAAAATTTTCACCCTATGGACAAACTGGTGACCTTGTGGTGAGGTCAAAAAGCCAAATATGATTAAATGTTGACTACCATGTCAATTCTAAGATTTTTATTCCAAACTTTATGTGCGTTCTTACAAATAAAAGATAGAAAACATATTGAACAAAATTATCAATCTGTTGCTGGAGTCATGCCCCAGGTGTGGGACTTAGGGTGCTAGGTGGTTCAAAAACTTAAGCGTTGGGATTTGCGATGGCGCCCCAACAACTGCGCATTCTAGTTTGTCTTTGTCTTTCATATTTTCTTTCTTTTTCTTTTTTGCTACTTTTTCTTTCATTTTCAGTCGCGATGTCCCTTTTGACTATTCTATTTATTTTAAGCTTTGTATTTGATTTTAATAGACTTGTTTTTATGTTTTGACATCTTTAAACATTTTTGCTACCTTGCAAAATGTTTTGATAATACATGTAAAACATACAAGTATGCCAAATTAAAGACCTCAAGCTTGCAAAACTGCATACGTCATAAAAGAAAATTTAATTAAATCTGTTTGAGAGCCAGATATGACATTTTAGATGTGAACAAGTAATATACGCACTTCAAACTATACTATACAGTAGACATTCAGGTATGCATACTATTTAAGTAAAACATGTGTGAAAAGTTAATAATGTGCATCCAAATGCTGCTGTGGAAGTTCTGAAACTTACTTAACTGTTTATCCCTTGTTTTGATTTTTAAAATTTAAAATGATGATTTTTAAAACACTTTGGTGTTGGAAGAAATTTCAATAAATCCATATATGGATACATCAGTATGTCGTTCAGGTAATGCCATAACAGTATGCAAGTATGGAAAGTCTAGTTTCCATGGTGATTGTTTTATTATATCAGGTATGGCAAATTAGTCCATGTTGTCTCTTTGCCTGGCAACCGTCTATAATTACGAATAAAACTTTCTGACCAGTTTTATAGGGGGATTATAATGTTGTATCGTCAATGTTTTAAGTCTTTTCTTTCAGATTTATAATTAGAAGGTGTTGAAAATAAGCTTTAGTTTTGTCTTTGGATTCGCTTTAATGTGTCACTTGAAACTGCCATATACTTTTAAAATTCACACAATTGACATCACAAAATTCATGTACACCCTTAACCACAGTTAATGCTAATTTTAAGAGAATGGAAATAACAGAATTCATAAATAAATTGACAACAAACCTCTATAATTATAGAAATGTGATATTGTACATAATAACATTGGGTCAGTTGAACAATTTATTGTGATTGTTAAACATTATAATACACTAAATACATTGGCATTTTACATTATAACATTTCATATATCCTTAAACATAAATTAAAGACTACATATATATAACATTCCATTGATGTATAGTGTGACAGGACAGACAGCTGACCAACAGGTAAGCCACCAACAATGCCACCCACGTGTGTTGATTTTTGAAATCGGTCAACCGATTATAAATGTCAAAAGATTCTAATAACTATATAATGAAACACAATAGTGCCATCCTATATCAACTTTATTTACATGTAGGCTATTATCGCATACTTATAAAAAGTAAGTAACCGTACAGGATGTATTTTACATCGCGATGTGTTTTTGCATATCTATCCTTCTGGATCGCCAAAACAATGCATTGAATAAAGCGAATCGATTTTACAGCCTGTGTGCTTATATTCATGGCCATCTTAAAGTGTCCATTCTTACGTAACAGTACATTTTGTGCTGTGAAATAGGCATACAGACGTCCCACTACATACGCAAGTATTTTGAACGTGACCTGTTAGTAGGGTAAGGAATGATTTCCAAAAATACGCATTCATACCTTAGTGCGACGGCAGCTATATTGGATATTGAATCTTACCCAAACAGGCAGCAATGGGATCTTTGGACAGTTATGATGTGTTTGTGTGAATATAATCAAATTGAGTCGTGGCAGATACAGATGGGAGAAAATGAAACATTATGTTTTATCTGGTTACATATGGTACCCGCCATTGCATGCGTAATGCAAAAGCAACAGTTCTTTGAAATTGAAACTAATACTCAAAACTTTTAAAACAATCACATTGTCATTCCTGAAAGGTAGTTTGATTTCAATTTGATAACACGTTGCTGAGATAATAGCGTTTGTATTAAACGCATGCATGCATATGACGCACATGGACTACCATACTTTATTAGCTCTAGTGGCGTTATGCAATTCCAAGAAGCTTGCTATACAGTGGTTTCGTATGCACCATATATACTTCTTCAAATTTATACTATAACAATCCTTGCTACTTTCCGGGTAACCATTTTTGAATTTTTTCACCCTGGGCCCCAGCCTATTTGTAAAAATAGAATTAAGTCATGTTTTCACAATAAATATGTTCAATACAGCTGAAAACTGCATAGAAAGTGAATTATATTATAAAAACCGGTGATTTTTTTCTTGTTAGGAATTATTTACGTCCCTCCAATAATTCTAGACAGTTGATTTTTAACATAAATACTGTTGTTTTGATATATATATATACTCTTTATTTCCTCTTTATCAGAGATTACAACATGATAGTGAACAGATAAACAGAATGAAAGACAAAATATATAAGAAGGGTATATACATATGACACAAAGGCATGTTATAATCAACAAGACAGAAGTGACTGCTGGAAATCGCATCAAATTAACATTCGGGGTGTACCTTTTAAAATGTCTGACCTGGGTTCTTTTGAAGCTTGAGCACAGGAAACATCACGAGCTGAAGATCTCAAATGCATAGAGGTGCGACCATCCACCGCTCACTTCATACTCAGGTGGCCCTGGTGGGAAGTGGGCTGTAACTGGTCGCTGTTGTTGGAATGCAATGTTATTAGCAGTTTTTTGTTTCACTAAGCCGTTCACTTGTCGAAACGAAATACAAGTGAGGGCATGATGAATGAAAAAGGTTAACATGATTTGCATAATCTTCAAGATTATGATGCTCTTAGATTCAGGGGGTACCCTTTTTCTCCTCCAGCTGTTTACCTGCATAGAGCATGAATTCATGGGGAATGCTGATTATTACTGTGACATGCCAATATGTAGTCCTTGCACTCCAATGCAGTTGACAACCACATCAGGAGGACAAAAAGCTAATACAATGTACGTGGTCTGCTATATTTCATATAAATCCTGATAGTCTGACTAACGAATTCAATAGCATTATACAGAAATGTATCATAGGTTGTTTCAACATTATTGAAGCATGTGTGACCTTTTGCCCCTAGCAGTGCACATAGGAATGATTCCATGTTTGCACTGCGTAGGAAATTACTAATATCAGTGCATACTTCATTTGATATGAATCTTATGAAGGATTCTCGTTCGTTCATAAATCGTGGACAGGCAGAGACTGTATGTTTGTATATATCAGATGTTATGGTGCCACAGAAGAGACATTGGACGGGATCGTTCTGCTGTGGCACCAAAGTGCATAGTCTTGCTACAATGAGAGCTGAATGGAAAGATGACTTGTTGTGGCTAATTGTCCATATATTTGACATTTTTATAGCTGGATGTATAAGTCTGAATCTTGCAAAATCGGCATCATTATCCACCCTTTCGGTCCACGTGGTTTCATAGTAGATTCTGACTTTTTGCTTGACGATCGTTTTCCATATGCCTTTTGTTGGGAAAAGCGATGTTGCAAGATAACTGAACAAATACTCTTCTAAACGATACTTTTGTAGGATCTTCCAGATGTCAGGAATAAAACCAGATTGATTTTTATTCTCTCTCAGTACAAAAAGGTTGAGCCGTAAGTCAAATACTTTTCTTGGCAGCAAGGTAGGGGGCATTGTACATAAGTTTTGCAGAAATGAGAGTTTTCTCTGCTCAACGTAAGACATCATTGGCAGCCAACCAAGCATTCCGAGTGCCATATCGGTTCTAGTTCGTGAAGGGAATCTTTGAATGGACTTTGCTGCGAAGCGAATGAATTTTTCTAATTTGTTAATATCCGCGGAAGACATATTGTGCCAAAGTTCAGCGCCATAGAGGACGATAGGAAAGCAGATCTTTTCTACCAGGGATGCAAGTGTTGATGGGCTCACAGAGCCAGTTTCTTTATCGATCGCTAGAAGTGAGAACAGGGAGGCTCTACCTTTTTTAATTCGTGCATCGATTGCCGAAGAGCTCTTCAGGGACTGATGTAATTCAATACCAACATGTGTAATGGATTCCTTTTGAGTTATATTTGAGGCGCCGAATTCTATAGATATATTGGTTGGCGGTCTACTTGGAGAGAAGACGATAAGATGGCATTTATCTGGGTTGAATAGGAATCTCCATTGGCTAGCATATTCCTTTACAATGGCAAGTGCTTTTCTTAACATTTTAAGACTTGGACCGATCAGGACTATGTCATCAGCCAACACTGCGTTACCGAGTCTTATGAAACCTATAGTGCATCCTGTGCCTGAGTTTTCTAGCTTCTGTAACAGGCCATCGATAAAAAGTAAATAGTACCATGTCGATGTTACACCACCCTGTCGGACCCCTTGCCTAACAGCAAAAACGCGTGATTTGTGCCCATTTGCGTACACGTAGCTGGATAAGTTCTGGTAACTTGCCCTTATCAGGTTCAAAGCTTTTCCCGATATTCCAAAATCAAAAAGTTTTACAAAGAGCCCATCATGCCAAACGTGGTCGAAGGCCTTAGATGAATCTAAGGAAGCAACGTAAGTATCAGAATTCAACTCGGTGTTGTGAGATATAGTTTCCTGCAAATTAAAGGATACAGTTAGTGCCCCCAAGTGCTTTTGGTAGGCATTTTGTTGAGGATTCGGGAAGTGTTTTCCTTCTAAAAGGGTCCAGTGTTGCAACCTTTTGAGGAAAACTCTTTCGAAAAGCTTGTAGATTGCAGATAGTAGTGTAATGGGCCTGTAGCTATCTGGTGAATCTCGACTCTTACCCGGTTTGTGTATTGGGATAATGATGCCGACTTTGCATTTATCAGGTATTGAGCCAACTTCAAACATATTACTGTATAAATGCATTAAACATCGTAGCAGTGGAGGTCCTCCATGGATGATGTGCTCATTTGTTATATTGTCTGCACCAGGAGACTTACGTTTTTTTAAGTCTTTTAAACAAGTTAGGAGCTCGCAAAGTTCTACTGGACAAACAAGGTCACTGCTATTATTTTCCGCGTTATTATCAATAGATTTAAGCTTATTTTCAATATTTGATTTGAATGTATTATCATAGCTTGCATGGTCCTTTGGGATATAAATACTAGAAAAATGGTCAGCAAAAGTTTGTGATATTTCTTCAGGATCATTTGCGACTCTTTGGTCTATCTTTAATTTGTTAATCATGGAAGACTTCACTTTACGACGTTTATTTACTAGCTGCCAAAACACCCGAACATCACATTCAGCTGACTCATTTAGATCTGAATAGTATTTTAACTCAAAATTGTTTATGGCTTTCTTTTGAACCTTCCGAAATATGCATTTAGCTTCTTTGTATGACTTGTAAAAAATATTTTCACTGTTTCTAGGCCTACCTTGTTTTATCCATTCAATACGTTTAAATCGCTGGTTTTGATGTGCAGCCTTGACTTCGGCTGTCCAGTAGGGCTTAGCATGCTTGTTGTAATACCCAACAGGTAAGGTTGATTCTGCTGCTACATGGATCGATTTAACTATCGAGTCATAAAATGAATTGATACCTGAGGCAGTGCAGTTCATTGGAGTCTCCAATTTGTGCAGTTCATCTTCCAGTTTGCGCTGGTACGAAATTAGCTGTTCATTTGTACACCTGTTCCAGGCCACGTTAGTGCCCTGTGGCAGGCTGTACATTATGACTTCGCATTTTAACAATGTATATATTGGTAGATGGTCTGAAACCACGCAAATGTCTTCATCAATGATTTTGTTACATGTTATAAGCTCATGTTGATATGTCTCTGCTATGACATAATCAAGGATTTTGTTTGTTGGTCTAAAGGTATAACAGCCCTCTAAGGGGCATGCAGACATCTGAGTGGTTTCTAGAAATAGTGATAGGCTTTTTGATCTATCGTCATTGCACTTTGTTTGACGAATGTCACAATTGAAGTCACCAAGGAACAGCACTGTACCATAACATGAGAAAGTGTCATTGAGATTCTGGAGGCACTCTAGACAGTCTTTGTAATCGTCACTGCTGTAGTTGACAGATGGCATATAAACAGAGAATGCATAAATGGTCCTTGTGTCTCGACAGTCAATTTTGATGCCTAATATTCGATCGTTAACATGAATGTCAATTGGGGAAACGGAGAACTGGCAATCTTTTTTGTACATAATTGCAACACCTCCCTTGCCACATCTTGCACCAGGAACTATTGAGGTGTCGCATAATGTCAGTGCACGGTAGTTGCTATGTATAGAATCAAAAAAAGTGTTATGCTCGTTACGCAGTTTGTGTTCTGAGATAAAAGCAAAGTCTATGTTATGGCTGTCAAGCAGTTTACTTAAGCTACCGGCAGATGACATAATGCCTCTCACGTTCCATGTCAAGATGCTGCAAAAAGGAGTTGTCATTAGAAGTAGGATTGATATAGCTAGTATGAATGAGGAGTATAGTTTCATTTTGAAAGTTTTAGTCGACTTCTTCATTTTCATTGCGATAATAATCATTTTCATCATAGTAGTCAGTGTTGTCCGATCTAGAAGACCATTGTTGTTTCCCTAACCAACGTCTACAGTACATTTTCTTGGGCCAAGGTATATCGTATTCTACAGTGTATCTGTCTGAAGCGTTCACTGTTATTTTAGCTGACAGATGTCCTCTATGAGTCTCTATCATGCGCACTCCAATGGGAACGACACCATGTTCTTTCAGGAATTGTAACAGCCCTGCTCTGTTTGAACTAAGGCCAATATTGCCAATGTAATAGCGGATTGTTCTTCGACGAACAACACTTTCGAAAACTGGCTCTTCACATCCTGTTTGACTGAGGTGCGATGTTTCTGAGTCATATGTGTTAATCATGGCATGTTTACTTTGAACTGAATTGTAGGAATCATACATTTTTTGTTTTGGTTTAAATTCTGATGCTGATTAGTAGCTTTCTTTTGATTTGTTTTTGTTTGGTTCTTATTTTCATTCCTGTAAGTAGTAAGCACTGGGATACGATTGGGTGGTGGATCATAATTGCTTTCTATTGTTTGCATTGGTTTTTCCGTTGAATTTAAGTTGTCATCTATACTGATAGTTTGGCTGCTTAACACGGGTCTTCCAAACCGTGGGAGACCTTCTTCTGTGAAATAAAGATATAAATCACGGTTACCTACCCGTTTTTGGTCAGTTTGTTTTGTTGTTGCGTTGCTTTCCGTTCCATTGATGTTATTATGTTGCAGATTAGATTTTACTGCTTCTACATAGTTTCCGTTTAATTGGCTCTTTGATGCATTACTTGGCAGTGGTCTAAGATCGTTTGAGGCGCTTTTATCAGTGTCGTTTTCGGACATTGTGCATTTTTTGTTATCATTCTTAGGGTTGAAATTTTGATCTTTTTTATCAGGGCATACTATTGATTTGGGGTTCGTTGTTTCATCTTTGTTATCGTTTTGATTTGGTTGTTTTCCACCATCAGGTTTATTCTGTGACTTATTTGTCGTGGGTGCGTTACTCTTAGCACTGCTGTTGACTGTGGAATTCTCTTCTATTTGTTTTTCGCGCCTTATGTTCTCAAACAGTGAAGGCACTTTGGCATTTCTATTTAGCACTGTTTCAGTCAACTCTACTTGGTTTGGAGGCTGTTTATTAGTTGTGCGTATTTTTTCTGTAAGTTCGGACACGCACTTTTCAAGGGCTGTGATTTTTGCTTTATCTTTAGTTTGTTCTGACTTGAACGCATACACTGTACTTTTTAGTTCCATAATCTCGGATTTCAATTCAGCTATTTCTATTTTCAGCGAACTTAGTCCTATAACTGGCGTAATTTGTTCTGCTGGTTCTGATTTTATGGTGTTACGTTTTTTAACTATTATTTCTGATAGAACTTTCGGATCGTCATTGTCAATAAATGATTGCAAAGCATAACAATCGTTTGCATATCGCTTTGAACTGGTCTCTAATTTAGTAGTCCTTCTTGTGTACAAAGGGCCATTTGGACATTTTTCAGACATTCTTGCTTTTTGCGCTAAGATGCTTCTATACATCGCAATTGTTTCTTCACAGTTGTTTGTTTGATCAACGAGTTGTTCAACGTAGAGGTCTCGTGGCAGATTTATCAGTATTTCGTCTAGTTTACAGAAAAATTCTTGATTGCAAATAGGTTGACTTTCGGATATTGTTTGCTCTGCTGGGTTACACATGTATTGGCTTTCAAATGTAGCTATCTCTGTTTGGTTGACACATTCTGCTGTGAGCACTTGTGTTTCAAAAGCGTTTTTTTCATTTATCCAATCAAATGTTTGCTGGAGTTCATTGTTATAGCCACCGTGATGTGCATAGTTTTGGAGATCACTGCTATATGACTCTTGACTAGCGTTTAAAAAATCGTCTTGAAAAGGTAGCCGTACAGGTTTTAGCTCTGTAAATGTCTTGATTTCTTCATGGAAATCTGTACCATTTACAATGTTGAATAAGTCTGGACCTTCTAAGGCGTTCGCCATTTTTGGTGGTCTTGGTGTAACTCTGGTCACATATGAATGCTACTCGAACTCGACCTGATATCTGAGTGACATATCACCGACTGGGAACCAATAACTAATCATGCGTGACGAATTTTCAACAATAAGTTTGTTAATACCGCTAACCACCTTTAATAGTTGTTGAATAAAGAAATGGCCTTCAGGGCAGAGTTAGTCGGGCGGTAAAAGAGTTCAGAAATTTGGTTTAAACATATTTTATTAGCAAGAACAGTTGACATTATCAAACAGATGTTAACAATATTAAAGTTACAAGGATTGGAATGGAAGCATCATGCTTATATAATTCCTTTCCTGATTACCAATAACATATTGTAAACGATAATGGCAAAATGTGGTAAAGTTGAACAAATATGCATTTCGCAAGTAACTATTCCACTAACGTAAGATTACATTTGCTTCTAATAAGAAGGCATATAATATTAGTGGATAGATTTAGTTTGTGTTGGTGCTCAGCAGTCATGCAGGCCTCGTTTTCGAAGTTTTGTGTTTGATGAGCGTTGCATATTTGTCCAATACGATTTACCAAATACAAAAAAAAAACGAAAATATGCACACATGAGAACAGAATTAATTTTATAACAAAATGGGGACAACCCATGGAGAGCACAGAAATAGGGAGAGAGGCTAAGGTTTATGAAAGCCTGTGGAATGGAGGGAACGAATCAAGGTCTAGTGGCTTTTACTTCCCAGTCTATACACTATATATGTCGTTTCACGCTCAATGAACAGATGATGGAGTTCGTTATAGTACTGTCTAGAACCGTTTAGTTTCAACAATAAATTTCTGCACAGCAGTGAAAATAGATGTGTTTGTATTCATAGAAAGTGAGCTGTCCCCAAACAGAAGTACATCTAAAGTGATGTGGCAAAGTGGAGAAATAGTTTGTATCATTTCTAGTCTTTGTCTGTGATAATATCTACATTGTAGAAAGAAGTGTTCTGAATTTTCAATGTTACCACAGCGGCATAAAGCTGTGTCTGTTAAGTTCTTTAGATATATTTCGTAATTTAGGGCACTACATTTGGTACGAAGGCGTGTATGCAATACTTGCGGACGTCTATCACCGACATAGAAGTACTTAGGCACAGATATATTTGTTTCGTTTAAGGTATGTTTGAAAGATGCAACAGACGTGGAATTTCTATGCTCTTCACTGAGACTATTCCAATCTCTTATTGTAGAAGGGAGAAAGGAATTGAAGTACTGGTTTGTTCGTGCATTAATTGTAGAGATATTATTTGCGTTTCTTAGATTATATCGAGATGTTTCGTTGACAGTGGGTGGTATAAGAGAAGATAGATAAAGAGGTGTAAGATGATTTACCATTTTGTAGAAAAGAACCAATTTTTGCCTTTTCCTACGGGTGTCCAAAGAATTCCAGCCAATTTCACTATATAAAGAGGCAATAGATACAAGTTTTGTTGTTCCAGTGGCAATTCTGGCTGCCTCTATTTGGATCTTTTCAAGATCATCTTTTTCATATTGCTGACAGTTGTCCCATATTTCATTACCATATTCCAAAATGGGTCTAATAAAAGAGATGTATATAGTTTCAAGGGATTTGCGGTCTAAGACAAATTTTAATCTTCTCATAATGTTTATTCTTGCCCAAGCCTTTTCTTTTATATAACTAATCTGTTTATGCCAAGAGCCATCATTACTAAGATAAATTCCAAGGTGTTTGTGGGTATCAACTTCCATAATTTGTTGGTTTAACATAAACAATGGTGGATGGTTAAAGGTTTGAAGCTTTCTGGAGATGAGAAGTGCCTCTGTTTTGATAGGATTAAATGTAACTAACCAATCTAATGCCCATTTGGCGATTTTTTCAAGGTCAGAGTTTAGAAGTTGTGCAGCTGAAATAGGATTTTCAACAATTATAAAAATACTTGTATCATCGGCAAAAAGTCTTATGTTAGACCCCATATTTTTCACAATATCATTTATATATAACAGAAAAAGCAAAGGTCCTAAGATTGACCCTTGTGGCACACCAGCAAATATAAAATTCCAAGTAGAAGATGCACCTGGGAGAACAACTTTTTGTCTTCTGTTTGAAAGATAACTCCTGAACCAAGATAGAAGGTTCCCAGTTACACCTGCTGCTTGAAGTTTAAGAAGAATACCTTGATGCCAAACACGATCGAACGCTTTGCTTATATCACAAAATACCACTCGTATTTCCTTACCAGAGTCTAAAGCATGAGAGAAAGTATCATATAGATAGGTCAGTTGGTTTGTTGGGGAATCTCCTGGAATAAAACCAGACTGTAGGGGAGTGAGAATACTGTTTTCATGTAAGTGATTATAAAGGTGTTTAAATACAGCGCGCTCTGCTACCTTTTCCAAACAGGACAAGAGGGAAATTGGACGATAATTAGAAACAGATGACATATCTCCTTTTTTGTATATAGCACACACCATAGCATCTTTCCATGTTTCAGGGAAGATTCCAAGACTTAAAGAATGATTTAATAGAAAGCACAGTGGATGTGAGAGCTCACGTGAACACTCCCGAAGGATTCGATTGTTTATACCATCAGGACCAACAGCTTTTCCAAGAGGAAGACACTTCATAATAGATTCAACTTCAAGAGGTGTTATAACTAGTGAAGACATAGTGTTATCAGTGTACGGTTCAATATTAGGGATTGGTGCATGTTGATCATCCAAGATTGTTTGGTCACGAAAGAAGTCATTCAGTACATTTGCTTTATCAGTTTCATCAGTGAAGATAAGTCCATCTTTTTCTAGTGTAGGTATAGAGGAATTTGAAGAAGGAGATATAAAAGATTTTAAGATTGGCCACCAGTCTTTGGATGAAAGGTTTTCTGATTTTAATTTGTCAGACAACTGATTGAAATATTGTTGTTTTGACTTCCTCAGACATTCAATTACTTTATTTCTGATTTTTTTAAATTTATTCCATGCATGTGGTGTGTTCGAGGATTTGGCTTTCCTGTATGCTCTTTTACGCTTCCTTATTTGCCTCCTAATAGCAGTGGTAATCCAAGGGGGGTCAGAAGGTCGAATACGAATAGTTTTGTTTGGGATGCACTCTGTTGATAGTGTTATTATGTAATTTGTTAGGTTTTTAGCAAAAATGTTGACATCAGTGTCGGAGATAGCATCCCAGTTAGTTTCTGAAAGTTTAGTCCTTAAAAGATCATAATTGCCTTCGTCATATTTCCAGATACAACGGGTAAAAGATTTTCTGACATTCTTTGAAAATTTACAGATACCATATATAGGGCAGTGATAGCGAATGTCCTGATGAAGAAAGGGCTCTGCTACTCCACTGTAAAGAATGTTGGAATTATCACTAGTGAAAACTACGTCTATAAGAGAAGAAGAATGTTCGGTAAAGTGAGTAGGCTCAGTGATAGTTTGATACAGAGAGAACTGTGTGCATATGTCAGATATTTTATTGGATGTATGTGGATTTAGTACATTAAGATTGAAGTCACCAGTTACAATGATATTACTGATTTGAGTGTCAAGAGCTAGAGATATAGAATCTTCAATTGCAGAAAGATATAGAGCATCAGAATTAGGAGGTCTATAAAATAGTCCAAACAATATTCGAGTTTGTTTAAGTTGGATTTCAATCCATATGCACTCAATATTTAGGGGTTCCAAGTCATTCCTTCTTGTATAGTGCACTGAATCCTTAACGTATATCATTACACCTCCGTGATGGTCCCTCGCCCTGTCTTTGCGTTCTGGTGGTTTAAAATTTGGCATCAATAGGTCTGTTGTTTGTATTGCAGCGTGAAGCCAGGTTTCTGAGAAAGCAAGGATATCAAAATCAGAAAGTTCTGCTGTGAGGATATCGAGTTTGTTTGCAATACTCTGAACGTTATAGTGGATGAAAGATAAGTGTTTTGATAAGTTAAGTGTGTTTAAGAAGGAGAAAGAGTCATTCAAAGAATTTGAGAAATTAGATGAGCTGCTGTTAGACGACATTGAAGAGGGTCCAGGATTAGGGTGTACATCACCTGAGGTCAACAAAAGTGTCCATAACCAAAGCAAGGCAATTGCTAATGCTCCCAGTAAACATACGACTCTCGTAAATTTAATATTTGTCATAATTGTCTTACTTATAGTTATTTTTTTGGCTGTTCCATGAAAGTGAAATTTTTCAAAATTCTTTGCATTGGCTATAATTGTCCAGTAAAAGGAAGAGATGTAAATCTCTTGCAAGAGAATGGGAAGCACTATGAAGATGTGAAGTGAGATAGAAAATTTGAATGATGGAGAGTACTTGCGCATTACGTCAAATGGATATTTCTTCTTACTATTCATGAGATTGAAGACAACAAAATCAGAAATATATCAACTGGCGTAATGCGCAAGAAAGCATATTCATAGGTCATATCACGAGTGTACATGTAAGGAGGTTTACCAATGTCCCCTGACCCGTCCCTCTTCTGTGCTCCATGGGAAGTGAAAAACATACATAGAAAAACGTATATAACAAACATGATTGCAGAAGTGGCATTGAAGGGGAGAATAAGAATGGAACCATCAGACTATATTGAACATAATACTACATAGAATAAGGAATAGTGTGTGTGTGTGTGTGTGTGTGTGTGTGTGTGTGTGTGTGTGTGTGTGTGTGTGTGTGTGTGTGTGTGTGTGTGTGTGTGTGTGTGTGTGTGTGTGTGTGTGTGTGTGTGTGTGTGTGTGTGTGTGTGTGTGCTCATTCGCTACAGTCAGCTTAATTGATTGATGCGAGATTCTGAGAGGACTTATGCCCATGTACCCACACGGATGTAAGTAAACATACCAAGTTGACTCGGCACAAGGGCAGATGAAGATTATACACTGTACATATTCAGATGCGGAGACTCACTTGAGCCACCTCATCTGAATCTATACTGTGGGCACCGTGGAAATAATCATTAGACTCAGCACAAGGACAGATGTAGGTAAAATATAGACAGTACATATTCAGATGAGAAGACTCACTTGAGCCACCTCATCTGAATCTATACTGTGAGTACCATGGAAATAATCATTAGACTCAGCACCAGGACAGATGTAGGTCAAATATAGACAGTACATATTCAGATGAGAAGACTCACTTGAGCCACCTCATCTGAATCTATACTGTGGGCACCGTGGAAATAATCATTAGACTCAGCACCAGGACAGATGTAGGTAAAATATAGACAGTACATATTCAGATGAGAAGACTCACTTGAGCCACCTCATCTGAATCTATACTGTGGGTACCATGGAAATAATCATTAGACTCAGCACCAGGACAGATGTAGGTCAAATATAGACAGTACATATTCAGATGAGAAGACTCACTTGAGCCACCTCATCTGAATCTATACTGTGGGCACCGTGGAAATAATCATTAGACTCAGCACCAGGACAGATGTAGGTAAAATATAGACAGTACATATTCAGATGAGAAGACTCACTTGAGCAACCTCATCTGAATCTATACTGTGGTTACCGTGGAAATAACCATTAGACTCAGCACCAGGACAGATGTAGGTCAAATATAGACAGTACATATTCAGATGAGAAGACTCTCATGAGCAACCTCATCTGAATCTATACTGTGGTTACCGTGGAAATAACCATAAGACTCAGCACCAGGACAGATGTAGGTAAAATATAGACAGTACATATTCAGATGGGAAGACTCACTTGAGCCATCTCATCTGAATCTATACTGTGAGTACCATGGAAATAATCATTAGACTCAGCACCAGGACAGATGTAGGTAAAATGAAGACAGTACATATTCAGATGAGAAGACTCACTTGAGCCACCTCATCTGAAACTATGCTGTGGGTACTGTGGAAATAACCATTAGACTCAGCACCAGGACAGATGTAGGTAAAATATAGACAGTACATATTCAGATGAGAAGACTCACTTGAGCCACCTCATCTGAATCTATACTGTGGGTACCGTGGAAATAACCATTAGACTCACTACAAGGACAGATGTAGGTAAAATAAAGACAGTACATATTCAGATGAGAAGACTCACTTGAGCCATCTCATCTGAATCTATACTGTGGGTACCGTGGAAATAACCATTAGACTCAGCACCGGGACAGATGAAAGTAAAATATAGACAGTACATATTCAGATGAGAAGACTCACTTGAGCCATCTCATCCGAATCTATACTGTGGGTACTGGGAAGTAATCATTCGACTCAGCACCAAGACAGATGTAGGTAAAATATAGACAGTACATATTCAGATGAGAAGACTCACTTGAGCCATCTCATCTGAATCTATACTGTGGGTACCGTGGAAATAATCATTCGACTCAGCGACAGGACAGATGTAGGTAAAATATAGACAGTACATATTCAGATGAGAAGACTCACTTGAGCCATCTCATCTGAATCTATACTGTGGGTACCATGGAAATAATCATTAGACTCAGCACCAGGACAGATGTAGGTGAAATATAGACAGTACATATTCAGATGAGAAGACTCACTTGAGCCATCTCATCCGAATCTATACTGTGGGTACCTTGGAAATAATCATTAGACTCAGCACCAGGACAGATGTAGGTGAAATATAGACAGTACATATTCAGATGAGAAGACTCACTTGAGCCATCTCATCTGAATCTATACTGTGGGTACCGTGGAAATAATCATTCGACTCAGCGACAGGACAGATGTAGGTAAAATATAGACAGTACATATTCAGATGAGAAGACACACTTGAGCCACCTCATCTGAATCTATACTGTGCAAACCATAGAAAACCCCATTAGACTCATCAAAGGACAGATGAAAGTAAAATATAGGCGTAATATAGAAAAAAAAAAATCATTATACTTAGCACCAGGACAGATGTAGGTCTTATAGACAGTATGTATTCAGATGACAAGGCTCACATGAGCCTTCGCATCTGAACCTATACTGTGCGTACCATAGGAAAAAGCATTAGACTCAGCACCAGGACAAGTGTAGATAAAATTATAGACAGTACATATTCAGATGAGAAGACTCAAATGAGCCTTCGCATCTGAACCTATACTATGTGTACCATAGAAAAAGTCCGTTAGACTCAGCACCAGGACAGATGTAAGTACATTTGTAGACAGTACATATTCAGATGAGAAGACTCAAATAAGCCACCGCATCCGAACCAATACTGTACGTAACATAGAAATAACCAATAGACTCAGCACCAGGACAGATGTTGGTAAAAGTATAGACAGTACATATTCAGATGAGAAGCCTCTAATGAGCCGTCGCATCTGAACCTATACTGTAAGTGCCATAGAAATAACTATTAGGCCCAGCACCAGGACAGATGTGGGTAAAGTATGGATAATATATATTTAGATGAGAGCACTCATCTGAACCTATATTGTGCGCACCATAGAAAGAGCCATTCGACTCAGCACAAGGACATATGCACTGTCCTGCCAGTCAAGGGTGACAGTAACGCCATGTTTGCCCACAAAGTTACCAGGGACTTAGAGTCGATATATCACTTGTGTATAAATCCAATCCACAGGATAGGATTAATACACAAGTGATCCCTCGATTCGTGTAAGCCCAAATGGAGTGCTCAAGCTAATGTTTTACTAATCAATTGTAAACAAAACACTGCATCACCGTCACTCCTGGTTGGCACGACAGTAGGTAAGGGTATTGGCAGCACATTTTGAATTGAGCCATCTCACCCGAACACATACCGTGCGTACCATAGAAAGGTCCATTAGACTCAGCACCAGAACAGATGTAGGTTAAAGTAAGACAGTACATATTCAGATGAGAAGACTCACTTGAGCCACCTTACCGAGCCGGCACTGTGCGTACCATAGAAATAACCATTAGGCTCGGAACCAGAACAGATGTAGGTTAAAGTATAGACAGTACACATTCAGATGAGAAGACTCACTTGAGCCGCCTCATTCGAGCCGGCACTGTGCGTACCATAGAGATAACCATTGGACCATTGGTTCAGAAATTTATAGTTCATAACAAGAAATATTAATTTCACAAAATCATCATAGTAAAGTAAATTCTTATCTGAATTAGGTCCATTTAATTATTACTCTTATCCGAAGTAATCACTGTCCATTTTTCAAAGTTAGATTCCTTCTGAAACATTGTTTATTTTGCAAATACAGCGAGAGCGCCATAAACACATCAGCACAGAAAGTAACGGTACCTGGGTCGTTTCGTGAATTATATTATAAAAACCGGTGATTTTTTTCTTGTTAGGAATTATTTACGTCCCTCCAATAATTCTAGACAGTTGATTTTTAACATAAATACTGTTGTTTTGATAGTGATAATTTTTAAGATTAATGAAAATGGTAAAATGTTTAGCTGAATTTGAGTATTTTTATTGTATTCTTGAAAAATAGAAACTTTATTTCCAAAATTAGAAGATCAAAAGTTACAGACTATGCAGCTTTAAGCGGCCACTCAAAAATAGACAAATAGTAGCTTAATGAAGGTCGAAAGTATTACAGAATGCTCCCATTCTCTTAGAGCATTATGCAATACTTTTACTTGCATTAAACGATAATCGGTCTTGAAAAACAATTTTTGGTGTTTTTTAGTGGCCACTTAAGACACATTTTACTGCACATTGCATTTTGACCTTTTAATCACAAGCTACTTACAAATTTCCACTGGACATTCTCCACTGGTGGCTTGTTCTCTACCTGACAGGCCAGTGTGACATTCTGACCAACTTCCTGAGATATGTTGTAGGGCTTCATAGTGACGACCAGTGCACTGCATGCTGAAATTATAATGATTTTTGACGATTCAGGTAGTTTATGCCCTTCCGATTTGTTAGCTATAGCTTATATCAACTGTAGCAACTGGTAGCAAGAATGTGGATTGTGAAGAGGGTTTATGTGGGCGGTCCTAAGTAGTTCTTCGACTACCACTGACTCAAGCGAAGTTATCAGTTAATGACAAAAGTATATATGTGTCGCATATGCGCAAACGCCTCCTTTATATGCACAACCTGTCGAATCCAGTGGGACTAGAGGTCTAAATTTTGGGTTAATTTTTTTTTATCTACAACCATAATTTGCATATGTCAGCAACGAAGGCTCTGGCGAGTCTGCGCATTTGCGCAGGCTCGCCCGAGCCTTCGTTGTTCAACAAACCTCATGTACTGGCTCATATTATATATACAATAATAATAAAATAAGCAAAGAGAAGCTTAATCGCCGTTGAGCACTATATGACTATGGAATGTGGATGCTATAGTTGAAAAACCATGGTGATCAGTATTGGCGTCCTAAACTGACGACAGGCTCAACAAGTCGTTTTTAGATTGCCCGTCTTTCTACACGTAATCCTATTAGGGTTTGCGCGTATAATCGTGCGATGACGACTGCATGTCATCACTTCATTTCATTGCATATGTACAAACGATACTAAATTATGTTTGTATAGGAATCAGATAAGGTCAAAAAGAATTTAAAAAGGCAAACGAGTTCCTCTCAAAAAAAAATTACACATGGGCATGTCACAAACTGTATCGCTTAGAAAATTATGGATTTCAAATAACTTAAACGAACGGTGCTGAACACATTGTCGACCAGAGCCTTAACAATTCTCACACACAAAGTAGATATAGCATTCACGTTCAAGGGCTGAACCAGCCGATTTACGCCTAGCGTCCTGAGTGCCCAGGTGCGTGTGTTAGGGAAGGGGATATATTGGGGGTATGCCTGGTACGCATTTTTGGAAAACAGTAACTGCTAGGGTCGAGCCTATGTAGCAAATAAAATTCAGAGTACCTCCCCGGCCCTATGGCTGAGGCATTAATAAATAGTATCGGCCTAGAAATAATCAGGGTATGCGCTATTTGTAATAGCATAAGATTACAGAGCTTTCGACAAAATTTCAACTAGCAATCGCTGATCATCGATATCGACACCAATAGTTATCACACTGGTAAATGTATAAGTCGATTTGCTGGTATTTACGCGTATTGCCGGTACTTCATAGACCGGAAGTGGTAGATATTGGTGTTAATACTATATAGAAAAACATGCCGTATGCCTAAAGGACTATAGAATTAGAATTAGATCATTTTTAAGTATTTGGCATGCACATGGCGATCTATGTAAGCATTTAGGAATAGATTCGAGTACCGATCTGGATAATCGGTACTCGAATCTATTCCTAAATGCTTACAAAAATCGCTAAGCACATACTAAATACTTAAAAATGATTGAAGTCTATAGTCCTTTAGGCATACGGCATGTTTTTCTAGAAAGTATTAACACCAATATTTACCACTTCCGGTCTATGAAGTACCGGCACTACGCTTAAACACCAGCAAATCGACGTATACATTTACCAGTGTGCTTATAGTCACCATTGATATTGCAGAAATAAATAAGCAAATATAAGCCTACCTTGAAAGAGCAAAGCCACTAAAGAAACCAAATGTAACATATTTGAGGAATATCTCCTGCAGTCCAGTCGACGTTTAAGTGAAGATCCAAGCCATTCGGTATTTATAGTTCCATCTTCCGTTACATAGCAACAGGTATCACCCAAAGAGAGAAATCCAGAAAAATAATGTTTGGATGTTGCCATGTTTGATTAACCCTTAAAGCGCCAATCACGACTGCACCAGACGACAAATTTTGAGACATTTTTCCCAATTTTCAACAAAAATAAGGTATGATATTATATGAGAATCGTCTGCCAGCAGACGATTCTCATGAAATATCATGCCTTATTGGTTATTTTTGAAAAAGCGGCAAAATTGGAATTTGTCGTCTGCTGCAAATTATAGGTGGCGCTTTAAGGGTTAAAAGAATGGTTGAAACGCAGGAAAATCAACATGCGCTTTTATGGACCGACTCAGATTAACATATGCATGCGCATTTACACGTGCAAGTCGATTAAGGTCATCTTTTCAGCAAAGCATTTCACCATCTTCAGACAGACGGGATGATCAGACTGCTAATACGCATGGTAATCTGCACTGTTCGCATGTACCCTAATTTGGGTTATGTCGTGTTCCGGTAAAAATGTATACCTCTGTAATGCTGGAAAAGTAGAAAACTCAACATGCTGCTTAAATGTACTAAAATTAGGGGCATTTCGTCAGTGATTCCAGTTTAATGCAGCGGTATGATTAGAAGAATTAACAAGTTTTTATTTGTTGTTTTATTTACTTATTTGTCTAGTCTGGTTCATCTGGTAAGAATTGATGCCGCTTAAGCCAAAATGTACAAAGAGGATTAATTGCTTTTAGTGGATTCAAACTATTATTGGGAGTTAACTCTTTGCCTGTCGAGCTCTGTCGTTAGTATACGTCTGCTGATAACTTTTTCAAACAGCTTTGACACAGACCAGGACGACAGAACGTCGGTTCCGATCTGGATCCAAATCGATTTATACAATATTTAAAGAGGTGTTATCGATGACACTCTGATAGTGTTCCTGAAAGAAATGTTTGAAAAAGTTTATTTTGACAAAAATCAGCAGTCGACAAAAAGCATTTTGAAATTATCTTGCATGCAACGCGGTAAGCATTTCTGACGATAATATTCATCTGAGCCATTGTTAATGTGAAAATATGCTGAGGTATTATTCAAAGAAATCTGCGCATCCGAGCAGTCTGGTCGGCTCTTTTATTATATAGTGGACATTTTCATGATGTTGCTCACGTGTTTCTGTTGCATTTACACTGCACATGCCATTAATGCAATGGCCCTGGCTGGCAATAATAATGGACTAACCTCATGACAAAACAAACAAAAATGTTCAGCATTTGCGCCCACCTTAGACCAACATCAGCATGGACAAAGCGACCAGTCATCAGTTTTCACTGCCCTCCTGATGAAGGCTTATTGTTGTTAACTCTTCGCATGATGGGTAAATTTTCATGTTTCTGTTGTCGTCTGCTTGACTTTTTCAAAATTAATATTTCCAAAACATATTTCAGGAATACTTTCAGAATGTCAAACGGTTTGGATCCAGATTAAGACCGACGTTGTGTTGGCCCTGACCATGGTCGAAAATGTTGAAAAGGTTATCAGCAGATGGCAAAATCGCCGCCAGCAAGACCATTAATTTTGCCTGTAGGAAATACATATTCTCATTTGTCACCGTAGCGCAATTTGCAGTGTCGGCCTCGTGACCTCTTGGTGGTTAGTTCCGGTTCGAATCCCATTGTAGGTGCTGTGTTGTTTTCTTGAGCAAGGCACTTTATTCTCATGGCAAAGTACTGGCTTAACACAAAAAATGTCCTGACATGACTGAACTTGAATTTTGACTTGGACGTTAAAGGGCCTCCCCCAGGAGTTTTGGGGATCTGGGGAGAATGGCTATTTATTTTCAGGGAGCTGGGGAGCACTGGTATTTTTTTCAGGGATTTGGGAAGCAAGCTCATAGTTTTGGGGATCTAGGGAGCCCTGCAAAAAAGTAAAAAAAAAATCTCACCTTAAAGGAAAAGCCTTCATTTCGTTTGATTTTTTAAAAAATTTCTTCGGCATCTGGGGGGAAGCCCTCCAGACCCCCTTGGATATCTAAATGCTTTACCTTTGTGCTAACAAGCTGATATGGATTGGTATTGATGACGAATACGGCAAATAATTTTTACTATTGTGCAAATTAGCCTTGAAATTGTTGATTTTTAGGTTGATTATAACATATTTTGGAACACTCAGAACGCGCCGTACTGCACCATTTTAATAAAAAAAAAATCCGACTTCCCTAGCATGAATCTGAATGACATCATTACAGGATATATCTTCGCGCCTGGTATGAAAAACGTAAAGCCTCCATTTTTTTACTTTTCTTTGGCTTCTGGGGGCTACTGCCCCCCCCCCCCCCAGATCGTCCTTGTAAAATATGAATGTATTTATTTTTGTGCCAAAATGCGCGTCTGGATTGATCTTGGAGAAAAATATGGCACAAAATTTGGGTTGTTGATTTATTATAAAAAAAATGTTGATTTTTAGGTTGATAATAACTAGTTTTGGAACACTCAGAATGCACCAGATCGAACCATTTTTATCATTTTTTTCTGGGGGAGCATGCCCCTGACCCCCCTAACACAAGTGATAATCAACAATCATAACAGGGCTACATACGCATTTGGTATGTAATTTTCTCTCCAGGTAATTAGACGGGTTTTTTTTTATTAAAACTTTGATGAATGTTGATCAGATATATTTTTGCTTGTTGAAACTGAAGTTCAACTTTTGTATAGGACCTAATAGCAATTATAACCAAAACACTTTCTATGGTTGCAAAAATAAATGCTTTCACTTTATCCTAGAAAATCTAGAGTCATCTATTTGAAAAACAGCCCCTCCCCCACCAGAAAACCAAATGGTCTAGCTGTCCCTAATTGAAAAAAAAATCAAATCTAGAGAGCATTCCTCCATACCTACTCTACTGTTCATTCACGATATCTTGGCTCAAAGAAACCGTTAGGTGGAATTTACCATTACATCAATATAGGTAGCTTCTTCTTAATGCTCTTAGATAAATTATGGTATTAAGCTATTACACGTGATGTATTTTTCTATCAATATGAGTGGTGTAGAGGATAACGTGGAGAACTATCAAGCATATTTGATTTCATGTTCTACGGTTATAGTGTTCGAGTCCTATGGAATCCTTTTTTTTCGTTTTGTCACTCATATCTCGATCTCTCTCATGATTTTCATGCTCAATTATGCTTTCACTCACATTTTATTTTCACTGCGCATACTTTTCTTGGCTGTATAAATGTTTGATAGGCAGGCTTTTCGATCGCAGGCCAGACAAGTTACTGTCACGTACCCTATATGGGATCCGTGTTGCAGCGCAGTCCGCTAAGAAGATGCCATGAATAATGCACTATTTGCACCATTATCAAATTATAGAGAGGGAGCCAGCAAGCTGATCGGCATATCAAACAAAACGATATCACGCATCAAAGCTGACTCGGAGAATGCAGTCCTCGGAAGCCATGATGAGACAGGATGGTGCTTTAGCGACTTTGGCAAATGTGAAATATGTATAAATTGTAAAATCATACACAACCAACAAGGTAACAAACTATTATAATAAAAACATATCTTTGATTTTGGGTTTCGAACCACTATCTCTTTATTACTATTCAAAAAGATATAACCAACATGTACGTGCGCCCTACCGACTGAGCCACGAGGCCGTTTAGAATTTCCTTGTGATATAAACGGTTGTGTTATCATTATACCGTTAATATGCATCAAACCTCATGTTCCCTTATTTGATGTAATGGTAAAATCCACCTAACGGTTTCTTTGAGCCAAGATATCGTGTATGAACAGTACCAGGTACAGCAATAGAATTTTAAGGATGGCCTCATATTTAGAGCTTTATATCATGCATTCCATTAAAATAATTATATCGTTTATTCCGTGGCCAAGCCGTATCTGTACATGTATAACGTTAAAAATTTAGTGAATATCAAGTCATCTGCTCATGTATAGTAGCCTGGGTCCAGTCGTCAATATTTTCTAATGCTAATATTTTAAAAAATACAGCATCAAAGGTATTGGTTGTCCGTTATTGATTCAATTAATTTTAGGGAGAATTGTCTTATATTTTTGGGGATTTGGGGAGAAGCTGAATTCATTTAAAGGATTTGGGGAGCAAAGGAAAATATTTTCAGGGAGCAAAGGTACTTTCTTTCAGGGAGTTGGGGAGATCAATGCATTATTTTCAGGGATCAAGGGAGCACAGACCCCCCTGAGGGCCTCGTTAAAGCTTCAATAATATGTATTTTTAACCGGAGAGTTTTGCAAATTTGGCTAATATATGATGTCTTCTTTGGCCTCGACAACCAGGTTCCACCACATCGTTCCGATTTAACTTACTATTGAACAGCAAATTTCATATTTCGCAAATTTCACATTGTGAAAAATTGGCACCAATCCGTCACAGCGCGTGGAAATTGGTACCAATACGTCACATATTTCAAACCAATATTTCACATTTTGTGAAATTTGCGCACTAAGTTAAAATATATGTAGCATACATGCGCAATCTTCACATCGATAAAATACCCCAAAAATCTGCTGCATTTTGCATTCGATTCCAATTCTTCACATATATGTCAGGACTTTATAACGTGGTTCAAACAGGTTACAGTAATTTTGTAATGTTTACAGTCAAAAAAATCTTGGACAGGAGTAAGACTGCAAATCAAATATATGAGCCGTGTCGCGAGAAAATGTTTCTTTGGAGTTCATGCTCCAGATTCGCCAGCCTGTGTCCATGTTGATACAGAAACAAACACTAGTCTTTTACTTTTAGATTGAGAATCTTTGGAGATATTTCAATCAGTGCTGGAAAATTTTCAATCAGTGTAGCAAAGAAACATAGGCCCTAATCCAGCTACGTATTTGCAGAGCTTATCTGCGTCTGTTGGCATATGCAAAAATAATATTATCTCAGGGTGAGGCTTGTTTATAGCTAAAGGAGAGCTAGATTCAGCTTTTCCACAATTTCATATATCTTTGAATGGTGGATCCTTTTTAAACTCACGTTGTGGTCATAGGATGTCCGTCCTGCCAGCTACCCATCCGTCCTTCCGTAAATAATAGCTTCTCCCTAAACCACTGAGTGGAATCTCACCAATCTTCACTGGGTTGATCGATCCTATTTCAAACTTGTTCAAAGATTTCAATTTTATGTAGAAATCCGGTTGCCTTGTAAACCAAAAAGAAACACTCTAAAATCTTGTCAAAAACTTCTGGTCAGATATTTTTTAAAAATAGGCAAAATGGTCCGTGGGACACCCTCTACCAATGTTGTTCAAATTATTAGACTGTTTTAAAAATATGACCGCCAGGTGGCGTAACCAGTTTTTCTATGTCAATATTGGTGACACTTTTTAGCAAGGCAACACTTTTAAAGCCACAATATGCTCCCTACACAATATGCTCCCTCAATTCTTCACAGGTGTGAAGAACTGGTACCGATTCTTCACATTTGTAAAGAATTGAGTACCAATTCTTCACATCTGAGAAAAATCGAACCAGTCCTTTGCTGATGACACGAATACGTACCAATTCTTCACAGTTAAAAATGAGAAAGATGTGAAATTTGAGCACAGATGTTAGACCCCTAAAGTTATCGAAATTGACCATACGCAAATAAGTGACGTTTTGGTACCAATTCTTCACACGGTGTGAAATTTGCGGTTCAACAATGCACTAAATCAGCCAATTCTTTGTTACACGACTAACTCTATATAACTGCGGAACATCTGAACTGCACAATATACTAGAGGACTTTGAAAACGCATCACCACATTTTTGCACTTTTCTTGTAAACCGTATATGCGATTGAAACGTTACTCGCAGGTTTTAATGTGCAACCCAGAATTGGTATGAATCAGTCATTAATTTGACTGCACTATCACGAGACGCTGCTGATGACGTCACATGGGTACATACAGCATCCAGCACCTTTCTGCACAAATAAATGAAGCTTTTTGATTATTTTTATGTTTAAACTGTGGCGTATATGATGCCAAGTTACCAAAAGAGTTAATAGACTTTTTTTATTTAAAAGTAATTGATAGCTTCAAATTTCGAAAATAAACGTCAAATTTGAACATCAATTTATAGCTCCTTTTTAGAAACATCACCATTAGTCACCTTTTTTGCACGCTTTCATTACTGATATTGATAACATACACTGACAAGCATGTGTGGAAGACGTTTTGATGTAAATCGTTGCAGGAGATCTGCTGTCATGGGATCGAGAACGACTTAAAAATTTACGTTAACGTCACTTGCACAATACAAAAGACACGTGATACCAGCGTAATTTATGAATAATCTGTCATTTGTGTATGCCCTTAGCCTCTCCCAATAAAACCGGACGTAAGAAATCGAAACTTTGAAAGGCCCAAGACGTTGAATTTTATTACTAGACTATAGTAATCGGGGTGGGTGGGGTATGTCAGTAATTTAATGGGATGTAATTTTGAGCATACCTAACTGTCAATTCATTTCTAATCCTTCAATGATGAATGTGCAATCGTGAAAGAAGCAAAGGACGCAAATTCGTTGAGTCAGGAATAAAAACTAACGCGTGTTAACTTGCAGCTGAATTTGTGTCCTTCAAAATCGATCACCCCTGTCTTAAAACGGATACTTTTTCCATACCTTAAAGTAAATTTACAACCATGAAATTTCTAGGACACACTACAAGATGGTCAGACTATGATATGCAATAATAATTATCTCGCTGACACCCTCAGGGTTTGTAAAATAAAGGATTTAATCTTGGTGATGCGTTTTCAAAGTCCTTTAGTATATAAAAATACGAGTAAGTCAACACCAAAAGAGGGGACAGCTGAGCTGCCACCTCTTTTGGTGTTACTTGACACTGACTTTCCTACTGTCCGTCTGATGATAACGTTGTTCCTACAGCGCACAGCGAGGGCTCATTGTTGGTGTTAACTTTTTGCATGATGGGTGGTAATTTTTCACGTTTTGTTGTCTCTAGTGATTTTCTTCGTAATTAACGTTTTCAAAAATTATTTCCCCCTGTTATTGTTGTAGTTATCATCTGGATCAATATTAAAACAGAAAATACATTTTAAAGCAGTTGAAAGGCTACCAAATTTGGTGAAAAGTTCGACTTACTTTTTATTTTCGCTGTCTAGCATTTCTAATTAAATTCAAAATCTATTAACCCATATAAGCCTAGCGTCCTTTTTGTGGGATATCGGCAAACAGTGCAAAACCAGATCAGACGCCGCAAAAAGCGGCGTCTGATCAGGTTCTCCACTGTTTGCAAACAGAAGTTTCTTTTTAAATTTGAATAAAAATGAAAAATACCACCCCAGCAACCCTAAAATTGGAAATGGGCTAGTCCAATTGATAAGGATGGGAAAATGCGTTTATAATAAATGGGTTAATTGGCTCTTGATTTCACTTTTGGTCACTTTAATTGAGCTGGTATTCAACATAAGGTAAAAGTTGGAACGTGCGAACAGCGAAAATGAAAATGCGTATCCGCATAGTCTGATCACATGGGTGAAAATTCAAAATTTCCAAAAATCCTGAACTTTAGAACTGAATTCACATTTTATACATGCAGGATGCCTACAAAAAATTAAATGTATTTAGATAATCTGAAAATTAATCAGAGAAGCTATTATAATCTCCCTAATTCAGCCTCAAAATCCTGAATTCAAGATTAAAAATAGTAGGCGAGTATGATCAGCAAATACCAAAATACCAAACCGCAGACAGACCCATGGCACCGCGAGAAAGAGCCGCTCAACCATTACGAGACACCAGAAGACAAATTAAGCAAAGCAACCAACTCTCTCTTCCTCATCAAGATGATTGCAATACTAGAATGGACATAAAGTAACGTACAACAAAACATAGAACAATTACAGACTCCCAGAATGCGCGTAACAATAAACACAAAAGTCAACAACAACAGAACCACCGCCTTAGAACGGACAACAGCCTAAGCCACCGGGGGGGGGGGGGGGGGGCTTAAACTCATTTTACTGGTCAAATCTTCGCCCTAGATTCTGCTGTTGTAAAAGTACAAGAAATGTTCAGCTCGCATGGAGGCCATCTAACTAATGCAATGTGTCATCATGGAGAAACACTCTAATCAAATTAACACACCATGATGAAACAAAGAAAAGGGCTCATGACTCACAGATAGTCAGAGCTAAAGAAAACCTTCAGTTGAGCCATGGCAGATAAGCATCAGGCACCAACCCACCGATTAAAGCTTTACGTAAGAACCGTCAAAGAGTCTGAGGCCTGACCCAACGTCGTGCAATTAAAGAGGAAACCATAGCTATAAACCGTGATTGGGTTTAAAACTAGGCATGCAGACTGTCGCATGATATCAGTTATATCCAACCCTTATATAACGTTTTACTATCTTTTTGAATTGATCATTAATATTAGGTTTTCCAACAATTCGTTTGAATTTATAAACTAAATCACCGTAAAATATAGATTCTGATATGCCGTGTTGAAGAATAGTTTTAACACAATGTTGTATTTAACAATTAACTCTGAGTGTCTGTGGTAGAAATTAGAAAATGCTTTTCGAATTTTATGATATCTATAACCTTGTTTTAATAACTCAATGGCAGTTAAAAATAAGTTTCTGTTGTTGAAGTAATCAACAATAGAACACACTCTAGAAAAACGAATAAGCTGAGAAATATATACACCATAGGAAGGAGAGCGAGGAACATCTCCATCAAGAAATGGGAAATTTACTATTTCAAAATTAAAATCATCCCGTTTATCATAAATTTTAGAAGAAACTATGCCATTTGTTATTGACAAGTTTTAGTCAAAAAACGGAGCTTCAGTATCAGAAGAATTCTTCTTATTTAACTGAAGTCCAGTAGGATATATCTAACCTACTAATCCTGTAACAAAAAGGATCTGTGGATTTCTTCAGACCATAAAACACCTGTTAAGTTTCAAAATAATTGGCATAAAACTGTAGGAGGAACTGTGCACACAAGGTACCCACTATCTATTCATTGTATTGCCTGAAAATTGACTAAGTTCAACTTGTAAAAAAGTGATAAAATAATCTGAGGATTATATCCAAACCACATTTTCAGGCCATGTCCAAAACACCCCCCCCCCAAAAAAAAAACAAAAAACAATAAAAAAAAAAAACAAAAAACAAAACAACAAAAAAGCTGCGCACACAAGGTACCTATACTACTTTAAGGCGACTGAATGACGGAAGTAAGGAATGCCGAAGACTACTTCTTCGAAAAGACGGAGGGGTGGGGGTTAGGTGGCAAATATCAACACGACGTATATCGATGCACGTGAAGCTCCACACGACAGTTGTTATGACCTCTACATAATCTGGAGAAAAGGATCCTTCAGAAACAGAGGGAACCTTCAAAGTTTGAGAACAGCAGACTCAAGAGTGAAAAAATCTATGCAATGCAAACGTTACGGCATCAGTACATTCGAGAAATAAGACCATGGAATTTGTAGTCGCAGTACCCTTTTTTTCAAATGTAGCACCTCGTACTGTTAGGGTTTGTTTTTATTTTGTTTAGCAGTACTTGTTTCCTAGCGATTTCTGCCATGGTTTCCAACTGGAATACAAACATGGTTCTCATATTTTCGTTGACATCGCAAGGATCCACATCGATCATGGGATTGACTCTTTTATTCACTCTGTCGTGCCTAGTATGTGGTATGTATAAAAAAAATATGCGTTTTTTTTTCAGGACGTATTTTATTTGGTGCAACATGTTTTAGCTCAAAATCTTAACATATTTTACTTAGTGGATATTGTAATTTTCCACGTAATTATCCAGACCTCTTTTGTTGTTAGATTCGATTGCTCACCAAGGGCGGATCCAGGATATCTGGAATCGGGGGCTCGTATGTATAAAGGGGTGGTGGTGGTGGTGGGGTTCGCTTTACTGATTTGATCTCATTTTTCTTAAATATCCCTTGAAAATGAAATAATTTGGTCCTATTTTCATAGGATGTTTAAAAACGGGGGGTATGGAGGGGGGTTTCGCCTCTGGATCCGCCACTGCTCACTCCCGTCAACATTTTTTTCAGTCAAGTAGGAACATTTTCTGGTTAAACTTCTTAGCAGTGAGGATAAGTATTTGCTCAAGAACATACCATTTCGTTGATAGGGGGTTCGATGACAGTGCAGGAAACCTATTTTATTCGTTGGTTCGCCCAAGTATCATGGCTTTGTCGGTTTTCTTTTTTCAGGTTGTCTGTCTGTTCAGGTGTTATTAGCGCCGTCAAATACAGTCGCGGAAATTGGAAAGAACGTGACACTGGCGTGCATTGTTTCCAACAAACAACCCTCAGAAAATGTACAGTGGAAACACGTAAGCCCAATAATTGTCATTATTTGTTAATCATAGTCAACGAGACTAGTTCAGCCATGACATGACAAACCCAACAAAGTGAGTGTGTGTCCATCAGCCGCGCGTCTGACCAGAGTATTTGCTGAGCGCTCAGTGGGAGCTGTCTTCATGTTTTCGTGATGCACAGTCAAAATGTCGTGGATCAGATATTGCCGAGTTGAAAGTTGTTCTGTAAAGGATGTTTACAAAATTTGATTATTTTCTTTATATAAAAAGTATTTAAAAAAAAGAACCATCTTACTGAAACGGTTATTTTAAGCATCCACACCCGATGATACGCAGGGATAAAAGTTCCAGCATTTTTGGCGATAGCCTTTGTCAGAGCGGGCATCCGCCTGACTTATCACGAGGGTCTGTACTATACTATTTCATTTGCTAATAGGATAGATAAAACAATCTTCAAGAACATCTATACGATATGATTTTAAAATAATAATCTGCGATCTAAAAATATGTCATGGAACATTCCCCAAAGTTAAAAATCCACCAACCCACAACGGTTAATGTAACCCATATACATTGGACATGATGTATAGCTGTTGTTTTTATACATTGAACAGAAGCAGAACGGAAGAGATGTATTTAATGCCTTGACCTTTGATGACAATGTTCTGGCCAGTTTGACCAAGTACGCCATACAGTGGACGTATAACTTAACCATCTATAATCTGGAGGCTACAGATTCTGGACTGTACCGGTGTACGGCGGGAGGAGTAGATTATGATGCCATCTTGACCGTCATCGGTAAGTCAACAGACCACCAATTTGCCATTTTACGTGTGCGTTAATAGTGTCAATGTCATTCTATACCTTATATAGCCTCCCTGGTGTCATTACAATTCGCACCAAAGTCCTGTCAATATGAGAACAGCAACGGGGTTTTTTTCTGAATGCAATATATTGGGTCTACGAAATTCCAACAGACCCTTGAATTTCCAATTTTCGATAATGGGTTCGTCCATAGACGCAATGAGTGGGTGCTTTGTGACCGAAACTACTCTTATAGTTTTAGTTAGATCGTCTTGAAAATTTGCATATGTTATGTTCGTTGTCTTTGGACACTATCGTCAAGTTATTCTTTTTATCTATTTTTTTCCAACTTGTGAAATTAGTCATTCAAATTTAGGCAACTCATACACAATGAGTGGGTACTTTTTGAACACAACTTACCTTACTGTTTTAGTTCTTTGCAGATGTTATGTTCATGGTCTGAAGATGTGCACGTGGTTTAGATATTATCATTAAGCACAAACCTTACATGGTCTACTTTCAGTGCTGAGAAGACCGTTTATTTAACTCTCAACTGCTAGAAAGCTAAATGTTTGATTAGCATGCCACCATTGAAAACTTAAATGTTGTTGTGGCAATAGTTATAAATACTGGTGTCTGTCTTCGAGGAAATTATACTTAAGGAAGAAAGAAACGCAACAAACACTTCAAGTCATTGTAAGCATACAATATGATGCAAAATTTTAGTGCAAATGATATGTATCCATAGGAACAGTATGTGTCCGTCAAATTTCAGCAGGTTTAACGTAATTATCGATTACGTAATCATTTTGGTATGCGCGTAACCAGCCTGACCCCCCATAGTAAACTGCAGAAACAGGGTCAATGAAAGCAAAGTGTGAATCAACCATCGGTTTATTGTTTTAAAAAGTCTTGGCATAGATTGCGGATCAAGGAAATGATCAAATGGCGACGTTTCTGTAGGATTCTGAAACGGCTTAACGTCAACTCTGAAGTCTGCGTAAAACGCGTAAACTTTCTTTTCTGCTTGAGATTTATTCATTACAAGGACGTTTTGTTCAAGAATTATGACTTGAGATCATCAGACGTCTAAAAACCTCAATTTTGACGTCAAAATTCGATATCCTACGTTTTAATGTTTTCTATGATGTTTATGTGTTTTTATGCCCCCAAAGGAACTTTGGGAGGCATATAGTAATCGCACTGTCCGTCCGTCCGTGTGTCCGTCCCGCTTTCGTGTCCGGTCCATATTTCCTATATTCTTTGCGGTAGGAATTTCAAATTAGGTGTGTGGATGCATCTTGGGATGGCGGAGTGTCCTGTACCATTTTCGGGTCACTGTGACCTTGAACTTGACCTCTGACCTAGTTTTTAGAATAATCGTGTCCGGAGCATATCTCTTATATTATTTGAGGTAGGAATCTCAAATTTGGTGTGTGGATGCATCTTGGGATGACGAAGTGTCGCATACGATAATTGGGTCACTGTGACCTTGAACTTGACCTCTGACCTAGTTTCTAGAAACTGCATTGAGTCTGGTGCATATCTCCTATATTCTTTGAGGTAGGAATTCCAAATTTGGTGTGTGGATACATCTTGGGATGGCGGAGTGTCACCTACCATTTTCAGTTCACTGTGACCTTGACCTCTGACCTAGTTTTTAGAATAATCGTGTCCGCAGCATATCTCTTATATTATTTGAGGTAGGAATTTCAAATTTGGTGTGTAGATGCATCTTGGGATGACGAAGTGTCGCGTACCATAATTTGGTCACTGTGACCTTGAACTTGACCTCTGACCTAGTTTTTAGAATATTCGTGTCCATAGCATATCTCTTATATTGTTTGAGGTAGGAATCTCAAATTTGGTGTGTGGATGCATCTTGGACTGACACTGTGTCGCATACCATAATTGGGTCACTGTGATCTTGAACTTGACCTCTGACCTAGTTTCTAGAAACTGCAATGAGTCTGGTGCATATCTCCTATATTCTTTGAGGTAGGAATTCCAACTTTGGTGTGTAAATACATTTTGGGATGACAGGGTGTCACATACCATTTTAGGTCACTGTGACCTTGACCTCTGACCTAGTTTTAAGAATTTTTGTGTCCGGAGCATATCTCTTGTATTCATTGAGTGAGGAATTCCAAATTTGGTGTGGGGATACATCTTGGGATAGCGGAGTGTCATGTACCATTTTTGGGTCACTGTGACCTTGACCTCTGACCTAATTTTAGAATAATTATGTCCAGAGCATATCTCTTGTATTATTTGAGGTAGGAATCTCAAATTTGGTGTGTGGATGCATCTTGGGATGACGAAGTGTCCCGTTCCATAATTAAGTCACTTTGACCTTGAACTTGACCTCTGACCTAGTTTCTAAAAACTTGTGCATATCCTATATTCTTTGAAATAGGAATTCCAAATTTGGTATGTAAATGCATCTTGGGATGCCTGTGTGTCACAAACCATTTTTGGGTCACTGTGACCTTGACCTCTGACCTAGTTTTCAAGAATTTTTGTGTCCAGAGCATATCTTCTATATTATTTGATGTAGGAATCCCAATTTTGGGGTGTTGATTACTCTTGGGATGGCGGAGTGGTGCATACCATTTTGAGTCAATTTGACCTTGACATTGACTTCTGGCCTCATTTTTAGGTTTTTGGTGCTATATTACAGCTATCTTCAAATGTGTCTTATGCTAGACCAATTCCTTTGGGGGCATTCGTCACGTGTTTGTGACATTTCTTGTTCTAATGATAAAATGGTCCAGTGACAAAGTTTAGGTTACAGTTAACAAGTTTGGTGTTCACTCTCGGCATGTAATCAGATGTTTTCTCTTGCATTATGTCGTGTTTTGTTTGGCTTACGTTAATATAAACACCTTACCAGCGTATGTCTATTGTATCTGAAAAGTCAGTTTTTCCCAAGAAAGCATGTTCTGATGTCACTAGGTTTATCATATCCCGTATATTCACCAGTGACCCAAACCCGACGGCTCTAAGTGACGTTTACCGCTTATTCACTACCATTGTGTATCTTGCCATTCAAGAAGCGTGTTTTGACACAATATTTGACTGCATTACGAATATGATTGGACGTTTGCTTAATTTGCACATTGTCAAGTCGACGGCAAATAACCGACCATGCAAAAGACGGGGTTTCTTGATCTTTATTCTGACGTTAACGTCACATCTTACGTTTTCATATGTTTTCATCTTGTAGCGTAAAATGTAGCGTTAAAATGACGTTTGGTATTTCATCACATGCTATAAACACTCAATAAGAAATTTTCAAAAGGGATTTCACCAAATCGTCATTTTAACACGCAAAAATTTTATTTTTGTCTGTTGCGTTTCTTTATTCCTTAAGTATATTTTGTTTCAAAATTATTTTATTGCAATCATCACTGTATTCTAATTGATATTTGTGTACTTGTAGATCTTCCCAGTAATGTGACAATAGAGTGGAGCGAAGATCCAAAGAGTGGTCTTACAGTAAACCTCACCTGTACAGCTACACATGGCATGCCCCCACCATACATTAGATGGATTGTCAATGGCAGAGACATGACGTCAGATTCCATGCTAGTGAACATGTCATCATCAGATAGTGGTAAGGTTAGCTGTATAGGTGCCATTTTAAACTTAACATTTGTGATGCCCTTAATTTTAATAAATGTACAGAGTGTCAATGTATCAGTTTTATGGGTTCCCTACACTGTTTGTAAATGTGCCCATGTACCTTTTTCTACACTGTCAATGGACCCATTTATAATTTTTTACCTTGTTTGTAAATGTAGTTTTTTTATGGATTTCCTATAATATTTATCAAAATACCCATTTATGGATTTCTACACAGTAAATGTAGCTTTTTTATGGATTTCCTATAGTATTTATCAATATACCCATTTATGGACTATTACACTGTAAATGAAACTTTTTTTCATGGATTTCCTACGCTGTTTGTAAATGTAGCTTTTTCATGGATTTTCTATAGTGTTTATCAAAATACCCATTTATGGATTTCCTACACTGTTAGTAAATGTAGCTTTTTTTCATGGATTTCCTATAGTATTTATCAAACACCCGTTTATGGATTTCTACACTGTAAATGAAGCTTTTTTTCATGGTTTTTCTATAGTATTTATCAAAATACCCATTTATGGATTTCCTACACTGTTTGTTAATGTACACATTTTATTGGTTTCCTATAGTGTTTATCAAAATACCCATTACACTGTTTGTCAATGTAGCATGAAACGCATTTTATTGGTGCTACATAATTCCATATTTTCCCAAAAAGGCAAACGTGATGCTGCTAAAATGTTTAGCATTCATTTTGAGATTTGATACTGTTTCACACCTCAGCTACCGTCTATGTTAATATGTTGTTCCTTATATGTCATGTAAATGACCTAAGAGAATAAAAGATTTGTCTGTCTGTCTGTCTGTCTGTGGGTTTCCTATAGTGTTTATCAAAATACCCATTACACTGTTTGTCAATGTACCCATTTTGTGGGTTTCCTATAGTGTTTATCAAAATACCCATTACACTGTTTGTCAATGTACCCATTTTATGGGTTTCCTATAGTGTTTATCAAAATACCCATTACACTGTTTGTCAATGTACCCATTTTGTGGGTTTCCTATAGTGTTTATCAAAATACCCATTACACTGTTTGTCAATGTACCCATTTTGTGGGTTTCCTATAGTGTTTATCAAAATACCCATTACACTGTTTGTCAATGTACCCATTTTGTGGGTTTTCTATAGTGTTTATCAAAATACCCAGTACACTGTTTGTCAATGTACCCATTTTATGGGTTTCCTATAGTGTTTATCAAAATACCCATTACACTGTTTGTCAATGTACACATTTTGTGGGTTTCCTATAGTGTTTATCAAAATACCCATTACACTGTTTGTCAATGTACCCATTTTGTGGGTTTCCTATAGTGTTTATCAAAATACCAAGTACACTGTTTGTCAATGTACCCATTTTATGGGTTTCCTAAACCCAAATAAGCACATGTTTTTTGTTTGTTTGATTTGATTCTTTACGTCCGAGTCAACAGTTTTTCAGTCATGTCAGGACGGGTCTTCCTGGGTTGAACTAGTACTAAGCAGGGATTAATGTGTCTTTCTCTACGACACAATGCAGTGCCGGCAGTGAGGCTCAAACCCGCAACCCCTCAATCTCCAGTCAAGCACCAAGCCACTGCACTCCCTATTAGCACATGTGAAAAGTACATACACATACATAGATTTAAGTTTATCATTATTTTGAGTTGAACCTGGTTCCAAACATGTTAAGGCCTATGCTAGCATCCTATGTAATGTTTTTGTCAAAATAAAGATAACTTGTGTTTTTATCACTTTCACATATGGCGTCTCGGTCAGGTGTGATACTCAATTGTATTGATTCTTGATCTTTGCCTTCTTCTTTACTTTATTATTTACATACCATCCAAATCATTGTTTTTCTTTCAGGCTACGGTGATGTAAGAAGTTATCTTCCCCTGACTCTGGTAGAATCTATGAATGGACAAGTGGCTCAGTGTATACTCTCTTATGACAGCTGGGAGAGTGCAATGAAGGCTGTATACACTATTCAGACCAGTAAGATTAAAAAAACTAGAGGACCTGACGGTCCTGAAGCGCTCACCTGATCTCCTTAATAATGTTAAAATAGGTCAAGATCAACTAGGGCTTATAATGAAACATATTTTGATTTATGGGGGTTGCAGCCATTTTGGTCAAGTGATCTAAAACAATCTAATGAATACTCCCATCAAACAGCCCAGTGATTTCTGAGGAAAAGATGTTTAAATAGATATGTGACAGTCCAAATGAGTGGCCTTGGATAAAAGGTCACAGGTCAGCTTGACATTTGGTACTTATATAAAACCGTTGTCTCATTAGGTTAAACATTTCTTGCAAGCATTATGATTTGGGCCTAAACAGTAATAGAAAAATGAACATTTCAAGATTTTTCCCATATAAATGCAATTGAATCAAATTTGACCTTGCCATAAAGTAGGTCAAGGTCAACCTAGATTCATCATTTGTGCAAATCTGGTAGGGCCCACATCCCCAATGCTACATACCAAGTCCCAAAGCCATTGGCCTTTTGGTTGCAGAGAAGATATTTAAAGGTTTTTACCATATATGGGCATGGTGGCCATCTTGGTCATGTGACCAGTACAATTGGTACACATTTTGGCTAACCTATCATAAGGAGTCTTCATATGAAATTTGAGTTCAATTGGCCTAGTGATTTCTTAGGAAACTATGTTTTTATGTGTTGATGGGATTCCAATATGAGCAACCTTGACTGAAAAGTTAAAGGTCAACCTTGACCTTTGGAACTTATTTATAGCCATTGTCTCATTTGGATTAACATATCAAGTGAGAATAATGGCTAAAGCTTCAACAGTTTTCAAAAAAATCAACTTTTCAGAAATTTTCCCATTTTAATGCATTAGGAAGCAAATTTGACCTTGACGTTAAGTAGGTCAAGGTCAACCTAGGATCATAATTTGAAGTGAGAATAATGACTTTGGCTTCAACAGTTTTCAAAAAGTGAACTTTATCAAAAAAATTCCCATTTAAATGCATAAGAAGAAAATTTGACCTTGACGTTTAGTTGGTCAAGGTCAACTTAGGTTCATCATTTCAACAAACTTGGTAGGCCCCGCATCCCCAATGCAACATACCAATTCCCAAGGTCATTGGCCTTCTGGTTCTGGAAATGAAGATTTTTAAATGGTTTTTACCATATATGGGCGTGGCGGCCATCTTGGTCATGTGACCAAAATTTTTTGCATAAATTTTGGATAACTTATCATAAGGAGTCTTCACATGAAATTTGAGTTCAATTGGGCCAATGGTTTGTGAGAAAACTTTGTTTTAATATATTGATGGGAGTCCAATATGAGCGACCTAAGCTGAAAGGTCAAAGGCCAAACTTGACCTTTGGAACTTATTTATAGCCATTGTCTCATTAGATTAAACAAATCCAGTGAGAATAATGGCTAAAGCTTCAACAGTTTTCAAAAAAATCAACTTTTCGAAAATTTTCCAATTTAAATGCATTAGGAAGCAAATTTGACCTTGACGTTAAGTAGGTCAAGGTCAACCTAGGATCATAATTTGAACAAACTTGGTAGGCCCCACAACACCAATGCTACATACCAAGTCCCAAGGTCATCAGCCTTCTGGTTCTGGAGAAGAAGATTTTTGAAGGGTTTTTACCATATATGGGCGTGGCGGCCATTGGTCATGTGACCAGCACCATTTGAACAAACTTTCCTTCCCCCATCCTAAGGAGTCTCCATATGAAGTAGAAGATGTTTGAAAATGTTGACGGACGACGGACGCCAGAGTCACTGGTATTCTATTAGCTAACCAATGAGCCTTCGGCTCAGGTGAGCTAATAATTCAAAACTACTGAAATTACCTCAATTACTCAGACCTCATAGGTTTAGATAAACAAAATTTTGAGTGTAAAATTGTTTATATTGGTTTATCCATCAGTTTAAACATAGGTTTTGGGTGCCCAAATGAGACGGTTCTTTTTGAGTACCCACACAATGTTTTAGTTGAGAAATAAGATTTTTTTTGAATGCACTCTTAACTAAAGGCCTGTACCTGATCAAACAGGTTGACCAGATCAGCCTGCTCCTGAGGTATAGTAAGAACCAAGGAGGTTCAAATCTTTAGGGTAAATTTGTTAATTATAATCAGTACAGTCATTTCTCCTAAGGAGTATAGGCCTACATAATAAAATCCAAAACAAATTATGGACACACTTCCTACTTTTGATTACATTTTTGATAGCTACAATATACTTCCGAAAACAAAAATTTGAATACATATTATTCCCATTCCAATGTATCTTAACATTTTTCCTACAAAAGCACAAACATAATCATCCTATGCCTACAGTCGGTGGTTGGCAGTTGCCTAAAACTATGTTTGTTTGTTTGATTTTATTCTTTACGTCCACTCAACAATCTTTCAGTTATGCGGGACGGGTCTTCCTGGGTTGAACCAGTACTAAGCTAGGATAAATGTGTCTTGCTCAAGGACACAACGCAGTGACGCCGGTGAGGCTCGAACCCGCGGCCCTTCGGTCTCGAGTCAAGCACTCTACCACTGAGCCACTGCGCTCCCTCCTAAAACTATGTCACTCAGTGAAAGGCTACCGGTATGTCAAACTGTCTGATTATACTTGCAGCTGGTAATGCTCTGGTGTTTGCCCCTGGTGTAGGTTCTTTACCAGATACAATTGTCATACAGCAAGGGGACACCAGAATGACTGGCCATGATATTAAGGGTAAATATCAACCTTTTTTGACTTGATTAATCTTCAATTCAGTTTGATTAAATGAAGAAACAATGGCCCATCATATATAAATGTATATTCATAAGAGGTTAGAAATTCCAAGCCACTTTGTATTTGTCCCTTAAAATGTCCAATCTAGCCCCAAGATACCCTTTCTGTGACTCAATTTTTTTTTTACTGTACAGGACTGTGTGTACCCTTATTACTGAGAAAATAAAACCGGACCATTAGCTCAAGCTAATTACTGGCTACACTTTGAATTCTACTTAAAAACAGAATTGTTTACAGAAAAAACTGATGTTCTCCCATCACAAAATCGACCCACTTTACTAAGCTGAGACGTTGAAAATTAGGGCAAGGTCACCAAAGCCAAATCAAGTTTACATCATGCCCCCAATGTTATTATTATATCTATGCAACCAATGCCACTACTAAAAAAATTGCATCAAAAACAATATGTACTGTGCCCTTCAGTGAGTTACATAATGTTTAGTTCAACAAACCAAACTCTACAAAAATCATAATTAAAATAAAAAAAATAATAATAATTTTTAAATTAAGTTTATATCAATGCTAAAGGTGATCTAAACTATCTATTCATGAATGTAAGTCCTAAAATTCAAAACTCTTGAAATCTAAATATTTTAAGCAAATAGCAATCACTATGCTAACATCTATGCCTAATTTTAGGTAAAAGGGACTAACTCACTTTGTACAATATACATTTTGTATGTTTGAATTCAAAATTTTGGGGCTGATATTCTTACCACAGAAAATTTTGAATTCCGGCATACTGTTCTAACTTTCACCCATCTATAAACCAAGTTTATTTAAGAAATAAATTCGATTTTTGTCTGTTCACTTCGGGTCTCATGCAAAGAAAAAGAAGCCCAAAGGGCTTCACATTAACTTTGCAAGAGACCTGAAGTGTTCATGATCTCATGAACAGACAAAATCAAATTTATTACTTATATTTATTATTGTCTGTCAAGTATCAATTTTCAAATAACTTGCCAAGTTTCGTGATATTTTAAATTATACTAGACATAATGGAGAGTTGGGAACAGCCAAAACGCCAAATTCCCGCGTTTATGATGATACGCACTTGACGTCAGACAAACGTCAGTAAACAAACAACGTTATTGGATGGCGTCGACATTGGTCCCCTCAAACAGCCCATGTGTTGGCATGGCTTAAATAGATCTGTTCATGAGGCTATGAACAACATCTCAAATGTAAAGGTTCATTTTAGACTGGCAGTGGAAATGTAAATTTATAAGCATGCTAAATGCAAACCTACAAGTCTAGGAAAGAGACGCAATATCTTGTTGTCTTAGCAGCAGACACAGCAGGAGAAAAATGTCAATTATACTCTAATCTAGATCTACAAATAACTGCTTTTTTTTTTTACTGTATCAGGAATGTTATCTACACTGAACCAAAGTTACAAGTCGCCATATCACATATTTTGCGCCTGTTCAGAGTAAAAATCACTCTTACAAAATTTTAATACTAGGAAAAATCCAAGCCTTTGACGAGACTGCAAATTATGCCATTTCGAAATGACTGGTAGATCTAGCACAGACGATTTCTGAGTAAAGGTACCCTGATTTCAAGAAGTCACAATTTTTAGTGTGATATAAAATATTCTTCAGATATGTTATCCATTTACTTTTTAACTAGTTTGCAGCTGTGATATAAGATGAAAAAAAAATCAAAAGTTGTGTGAAATTTGAACTCTCCATTTCTCTTCTACATTAACATGAAGACAGCCACTACCAGCAGCTTTAGCCATCTAATTTGCATACAACCTTTGCATTGCTCTGTGCGCTTTATTATCTGTGGTATGACATTGAAATTTTCAGTGATTACTCATTAACAATAGGCGTCACTGTTCTCCTTAAAAATTAAAAAAAAAATCTTTTACATATACCGTTTAAATGACCTTTAAAGTTTTACTTTAAAACCGGAGGACACCAGTCTTGAAAAAAATATTGTTAGAAAATGGGGTGATCAAGTAGTAATGTGCTTGGTCAAACATATTCACATGAACTAAAACACATACAATAATTGAAGTATATGCAGCTAATTATTTTCGAAAATATCGGAAAATGCGGAAAATTAGATTTTATAAAAAATAAAAAAAAAATCTGTCATAAGCAGAAATGAAAGTATTTGGTGTTTTTTAACTTGGCTAGACTGGTTAGTAATCACCTGTACTTCAATTCAATTAAAAAATGCTTAGTATCTTCAAAGTTGATTTTTGCATTTTTTTTGAACCCAAAAATCTTGAAGTGATAAAACTCTTCCAAAGCACCGCTAAGCTTTAATCCATATATATTTGGGCAAAAATTCATTTCAATATCATTAGCGCTTGGCCAGAAAAATGATATTGAAAAGTGGCCACTTATAACTTCAGTTCAGTGTAGAGTTAACCCTAAAAATGCCTGAAAAAATGCATCTGAAAAAGTTGTCTGCTTAAATGTCTGCTGCATACATTTGCTAACATTATTAACTATGTAAGTTAAGAGGCAAACAGTGTGGACCCAGATCAGACTGCTCCTATTAGTCTGATCTGGGTCTACATTATTTGACCCAAAGGCTCAAACATTTCAGCAGACAAAAGCAGATGACTTTTGTTGCCATTGACACTTTAAGGGTTATCTGTGTTAAAAATATAGCTATCTTTTCTCAGGCCTTTAGTTAAGAGTGCACAGCAGAAAAATATTTTTCTTATTTCTCAACCAAAACATATGTTGTTGGTACTCAAAAGAACAGTCTCAATGAGACAATTCTTTTGAACACCCAAAACATATGCTAAAAGTTATGGGCAAGAAAATATTCACAATTTTACGCTGAATTTTTTTACTTATCTAAACCTGTTCTGTGATTTCTGATTTCAGGTGGAGGCAGTTCTGTCAGTAAACCAGGGATATTCCTGCTACACTTTCTGAGAGAAACAGCTGGAGATAAGGTGGACTTCCAGCTGCAGCATATACCCTGACATTCTAGGACCATGGACAGATTCCCTCAAATATGCTACATAATCTGATATGTTAAATCTAGGACTATGGGTCAGACTCCATCAGTGTATGTAATATCTGACGTTTAACTCGTCTGATGCTAATCACTATTAAATTTCGTCTGCTGTCTCATCTGCAAGTCCATATAACATCTCTGTAGAAAACAGTGTGGACCCAGATTAGGGTCCACACTGTTTGTCTGTATGCCGAAATTAGTCTGATGTAAGCATTTACATGCAGCAGACAACTTCAGCAGACAAAATTTTCAGATGCATTTTTCACATAGCAGGCTAATGGTTAACTATGGCCAGACTTGCCAGATTCCTTCAGTTTATACTTCCTGTTCCTTAAGTGTTAAATGGTATATGCAAGACTACTTCAGTTTTTGCTTTATTTAGACTGGATGGGAGATTCCACCAGACAAGAAAGATCATGTATACTGCGGAATAAAATAAAACTACACATTTCATAAAGCTGTTCTTTTTTTTTTCATGATCATGACTTAAGGCCAACTTTAAGAAAAAAACAATAGTGTTTCCCCTTACACTAACAATACTCCGCTGGTTACAGTATGCCAATGTTGGCTTTTATTCATTGAAGAGGGATAATGAATGATACCAAATATGAGAAAGATGCCACAACCACATGAATTGTAAATGACATAAAGTACAATAAATGTTTTAAAATAAATAAACGTAACTCTTCTAATTTCCTTGACAAAATGGGCTAGACTGTGTCCAGATGATCAGGGTCTTCACTGTTTGGTTTTCTGCATTTTGTGCAGCAAAGAGAAGATAACCAAAATCTCAGTTGATCAGTCCGACAAAGGAGTTTGATATTTGTCAAACGGTTTGGATCCAGATCGGGATCCAAACTGTTTGCAAAATATCAAACACCTTTGTCTAACTAATCAACTGAGATTTTGGTTATCTTCAATAATTTTACATGCAGTGATCATTAGATTTCTTTTTTATTGGTTGTTATCGTATTTATGGGTGGGGCAAGGGGAAACGAACCTATTTTTATTTTTTGGCCTAAGTTTGTAGTAATGATATTGTACATGCTATATACAAGTTATATACATACGTCCAATGATAACTAATGGCCACCCTTTATGCATTGCATCCCGAAAACAAGATTGTAGCAACAGTGCAGACCAAGATGAGACACTTCATCATGGCAAAATAGACTACTTAGCTTCATCAAAATGAGCCTTTGGCCAAAAGATGATCTAAAATTAAAACTGCTCGCTCAACAGAATTTTTATACCAAATACCTGTGATAAAATAACTTAATATATCAACAAATGGTTGTGCAAAAAAAAATCAAATATTACATAGGTCAATAAAAATATTTATCAGTTACCATTCAAATTAACTGCAGCGTTGCACATTGCCTGATAAATGTTGTCTATCTCATGGCATGTGCCTTTATCAGGTCATGATGACGTTGCACTTTTTGAATGACGTCGCCAATGACGCTGAATTTACACAAAAAATCGATCATATTAGCTAGTTTGAAGAGTGAATTAACTAGGTAAGCTGATAAATAGAATACCAGGTTCACGTCTTTTGTTGTCAAGTTTACCAGGCTCGGCTTCGAGAACGCATGTTGAATTGCTCTGCAAGCCTCGTGATGTCAACAAGCCTTCTCAAAGCCCTGCCTGGTAAACTTGATATCAAAAGACACTAACCTAGTATTCTCTTTGTTCTGAAAACACCTTGATGCCACATTCTTAATGCTTAGTTATCTAAAGGTATCTTAAATTCACTACACAAAAGAGCAGTCTATGCTATTTGCTTTGTCATGTCTGGTCATGTAATATGGGTAAATATTGTGGTGGGAACTCTGTAGGGCTTGATCATTTTGCTCTAAGAAATACCTTGAACATAAATCCTAAATAGTTTCTTCAAGTTTTACAACCCCTTCAATATTATTTCACTTATTATTAATATGTGTCAATGGTGAATGTTCGAAGCAACGAATGTATACTTCTACCACAACCTCTAAGTAATGATCCTCGATTCATTGAATGCACTTACCGTTACAGTCATGCCACAAAGCGTTTTGTGGAAGTATAGTCAGAAGGAAGTGGAATAAACCACCATTCACCGACGGCTGTCTGACTTGTAAGAAAGACTGAGAACTCCAGATTAAAGTGTAAAAAATCCACAATTTTCTTATCTCTCAACCAAAACATATGTTGTAAGTACTCAAAAGAACCATCTCAGTGAGGCAGTTCTTTTGAGCACACAAAACATATGTTTAAACTGATGGGTAAGAAAATATTAGCAATTTTACACTCAAAATATTTGCTCATCTAGCCCGATGTATAATTGTACTTTTTTCATTCTTTGTGTGTGTGTGTACAGTTTCCAGTGAAGCAAGATGTCTTGTATTTAATCTGAACCATCACGTACTGGAGTACCATATTGGAGTGAAATGCTATCGCTAGATGCCGTGCCTCCTCTGATACACTGCGGGTTGTCATTGTGTTTAGTATCATTTGCACATGTGCTGACACATTTAACTCTGAATGTTGGGTAATTTTTCGTGCTTTTGTTGTCGTCTGCTGCCTTTTTCAGAATTAACTTTTTAAATAAATTCTTTCAGGAGCACTATCAGAGTGTCAAACAGTTTGGATCCAGATCAGGACCGACATTTTGTCGGTCCTGATCTGGGTCCAAACTGTTTGCAAAAGTTATCAGCAGATGTCGAAAGTCGGCGCAAGCGAGGAAAGAGTTAAAAGTTAAAACTATCTTAAGGTGTAGATTTAGAGGTACAAACTGGCTGCAAACACAATGTCTCTCTTCATACTCCTGATAGCTGGAAAATAAAACAATCTTTGTTATAATTTTGTTTGTATTGATGCTTTACGTCCCAGTCAACCATTTTTCAGTCATGTCGGGACATTTGCTTGCTTTTTTTGTTTTTTGATTGATTTGATTCTTTACATCCAATCGGCAATCTTTCAGTTATGCAGGGCCGGGGTTTCCTGGGTTAAACCAGTACTAAGCTAGGATTAATGTGTCTTGCTCAAGGACACAAGGCAGTGACGCCGGACATTTGCTTGCCTTCCTGGGTTGATCCAGTACTAAGCAGAGGACAACGTGTCTTGCTCAAGTACACAACAGAGTGCCTCTGGTGTATCTTGAACTAGCTACCCTTTGATCCCAAGTCTAACACTATACCACTAAGCCACTATGCTCCCCTTAAAGTAAAACATGTTAAAGTATTTACATTATTAACCCTAATGGCACAATCACTCAACCCTTTACTCTATAGGCTATTTTTAGATCATGACATCATTTCAACATTGAAAAAATTCAGAAAAAAATAAGTTAAGTTTTGAAAATATTATGGAAGATGGAGCATTTGCTCCAAAAGAGCAAATGCTCCATTTTCCATAATATTTTCAAATATGTGATATTTCAAAGGCGTCAAAAGGCATTATTATGGAGTAAAGGGTTAATAGACAACAAATTTTGTGATATTTTACTTTGGGGAAGATTAGACTTAAAGTTTCATGTCATTTATCTGTCAGCAGATTCTTGTTTGGCTACCAAAGAAAGACATGTATAGAAGGATAGTAGACAATCACAAAAAATCTCTAAGATTTGTGGCCAGGCGAGACACAAACCACTATGCACAGCTACAGTGACCATCTAGATTCTGCAAGTAATGCTATTAACCCAATTAAGCCCAATAAACTTTCCTATATTATTATCAGTTGGACAAGTTGTTTTCCATTTTTTTCTGTTTTGGTAGAAGGTCACATGCTCAGGTGTCACAGTTAAAAACACACTCTAAAATTGTTTACATTAGAGCAAAGCATAACCACTGTCGAACAGAAATTTGTAAAGACTTGGATTAAGAATTTTATATTAAGGAACAGCCCTTACCTTCATTAAACTTATTTTCTAACTCTGTATTGCCAATGGCTCTAGCTGCCTGTACCATCTGTCTTAGTGTTTCCTCTAATCGTCTCATACATCTTATAATACTACCTGAAAATAGGCATCATGGTTGAAAGTTCAAAACTTATAAAATCCTGAACTTTAAAAATTCAACTCTTAACACATTTAAGCCTATTCAAATGGAATTTCCCACTCTATTCATCAATTGGACCAGTCCATTTCCATTTTAAGGTTGTCTGGTGTTTGTTTTTTCTTTCCCCCAAATTTTGATAGATTTTTTTGTAAGCAATCAGTGGAGACCCTGATCAGACGCCACATTCTGCAGAGTCTGAGCTGGGTCTGCACTGTTTGCATATGTCTCACAAAAAGGTTGCTAGGTTATTTGAGTTAAAACTAGAAGTATGCTTTTTAAATATGCATATTAAATTACAAGTTAAAATGGTCAATTTCCCGTAGATAATCAAAACAAAAACTTAAGAAGCTATTATCATCAGCCTAATTCAGTATTCTATGGAAAGTCAGCCCCAAAATCCTGAATTCAGGATTAATCCTGAAATCTTTCACCCATGCTAAGATTGGTTGGCCTTGTTGTTTCACAGCCCTGCAACGCTATATTTAGTCACTGGACTGGAGAAGCCAGTTCACCTATTACATGGTTCGTACAGCAGTAAGAAAATAGAATGCCAGAGGACTTTTCCAGGGCTATTGCCATTTTTCAAGGATTCAATTTCATCGCCTGCTTAAAGGTTGAATCCATCTGGAATATCCAGAATTCCTTTCCCACTCAATTTTGTATATGCATTTCCCCTTCCAGCTAATTTTTAATTGGTTTCTAACAATTTCCACTAACTTTTTCCTTTTTGGACACCGGAAATGGAAGAAGTTGCACTTGATTCTGATACTGAGGATTCTGACAAAGGCCGGGACTACCAGACATATTAAATCTGAGAACCTGGCTCTCACATATCCAGTGTTTCCCTCTCATTTTTTTTACATATCCCATAAATCAAGAGAATTTTTTTAAAAATATAATTCCCATGACTAATCCATGTTTTCAAGGGCACTTGTGCAAAAATCCAGCCCATTTTTTAAATTCCAGGAGTTTTGCAGGACCAAGGTCAAATTCAAGGACTTTTAAGATTTGTGCAAAACTGTTATTTATTTTATTTTTTTAATTTAACCGAATGATAAATTGTGGCAAAATTCGAGCTAAAAGCCTAAGTAGCAAAGTGATGTGGGTGTAAAACTTACCCTCAAATATATCTGTCATCTTACAGATCTGTAAGAATGATGAACCTCTGCACCAGGCATGGACAACATCCATCATTTGTGGTTTAAACGAGTCCACATAGATCTCCTCGTCTATCTCTAGCTTAGCTTCCTTACTCACTCTTGCTATCCTTCTAGCTGTGTCCTACAAGTATAAAGTCAATAATTTTACTAGGAAGTCCACATAGATCCCATCTATCTCAAGCTTAGCTTCCTTACTTACCCTTGCTATCCTTCTAGCTGTATCCTACAAGTATAAAGTCAATAATTTTACTAGGAAGTACACATAGATCTCATCTATCTCAAGCTTAGCTTCCTTACTCACTCTAGCTATCCTTCTAGCTGTGTCCTACAAGTATAAAGTCAACAATATTACTAGGAAGTCCACATAGATCTCTTCATCTATCTCAAACTTAGCTTCCTTACTCACTCTAGCTATCCTTCTTGCTGAGTCCTACAAGTATAAAGTCAACAATATTACTAGGAAGTCCACATAGATCTCCTCATCTATCTCTAGCTTAGCTTCCTTACTCACTCTTGCGATCCTTCTAGCTGTGTCCTACAAGTATAAAGTCAACAATATTACTAGGAAGTCCACATAGATCTCCTCATCTATCTCTAGCTTAGCTTCCTTACTCACTCTTGCGATCCTTCTAGCTGTGTCCTACAAGTATAAAGTCAACAATATTACTAGGAAGTCTACATAGATCTCCTCATCTATCTCTAGCTTAGCTTCCTTACTCACTCTTGCGATCCTTCTAGCTCTGTCCTACAAGTATAAAGTCAACAATATTACTAGGAAGTCCACATAGATCTCCTCATCTATCTCAAGCTTAGCTTCCTTACTCTATCTAGCTATCCTTCTAGCTGTGTCCTACAAGTATAAAGTCAACAATATTACTAGGAAGTCCACATAGATCTCCTCATCTATCTCTAGCTTAGCTTCCTTACTCACTCTTGCTATCCTTCTAGCTGTGTCGTACAAGTATAAAGTCAACAATATTACTAGGAAGTCCACATAGATCTCCTCATCTATCTCAAGCTTAGCTTCCTTACTCACTCTTGCTATCCTTCTAGCTGTGTCCTACAAGTATAAAGTCAACAATATTACTTGGAAGTCCACATAGATCTCCTTATCTTTCTCTAGCTTAGCTTCCTTACTCTATCTAGCTATCCTTCTAGCTGTGTCCTACAAGTATAAAGTCAACAATATTACTAGGAAGTCCACATAGATCTCCTCATCTATCTCTAGCTTAGCTTCCTTACTCACTCTTGCTATCCTTTGAGCTGTGTCCTACAAGTATAAAGTCAACAATATTACTAGGAAGTCCACATAGATCTCCTCATCTATCTCTAGCTTAGCTTCCTTACTCACTCTTGCTATCCTTCTAGCTGTGTCCTACAAGTATAAAGTCAACAATATTACTAGGAAGTCCACATAGATCTCCTCATCTATCTCAAGCTTAGCTTCCTTACTCACTCTTGCTATCCTTCGAGCTGTGTCCTACAAGTATAAAGTCAACAATATTACTAGGAAGTCCACATAGATCTCCTCATCTATCTCTAGCTTAGCTTCCTTACTCACTCTTGCTATCCTTCGAGCTGTGTCCTACAAGTATAAAGTCAATAATATTACTAGGAAGTCAACATAGATCTCCTCATCTATCTCAAGCTTAGCTTCCTTACTCACTCTTGCTATCCTTTGAGCTGTGTCCTACAAGTATAAAGTCAATAATATTACTAGGAAGTCAACATAGATCTCCTCATCTATCTCAAGCTTAGCTTCCTTACTCACTCTAGCTATCCTTCTAGCTGTGTCCTACAAGTATAAAGTCAATAATATTACTAGGAAGTCAACATAGATCTCCTCATCTATCTCAAGCTTAGCTTCCTTACTCACTCTAGCTATCCTTCTAGCTTTGTCCTACAAGTATAAAGTCAACAATATTACTAGGAAGTCCACATAGATCTCCTCATCTATCTCAAGCTTAGCTTCCTTACTCACTCTTGCTATCCTTCGAGCTGTGTCCTACAAGTATAAAGTCAACAATATTACTAGGAAGTCCACATAGATCTCCTCATCTATCTCAAGCTTAGCTTCCTTACTCACTCTTGCTATCCTTCGAGCTGTGTCCTACAAGTATAAAGTCAATAATATTACTAGGAAGTCAACATAGATCTCCTCATCTATCTCAAGCTTAGCTTCCTTACTCACTCTAGCTATCCTTCTAGCTGTGTCCTAAAAGTATAAAGTCAATAATATTACTAGGAAGTCAACATAGATCTCCTCATCTATCTCAAGCTTAGCTTCCTTACTCACTCTAGCTATCCTTCTAGCTTTGTCCTACAAGTATAAAGTCAATAATATTACTAGGAAGTCCACATAGATCTCCTCATCTATCTCAAGCTTAGCTTCCTTACTCACTCTTGCTATCCTTCTAGCTGTGTCCTACAAGTATAAAGTCAATAATAATACTAGAAAGTCAACATAGATCTCCTCATCTATCTCAAGCTTAGCTTCCTTACTCACTCTAGCTATCCTTCTAGCTGTGTCCTACAAGTATTAAGTCAATAATATTACTAGGAAGTCCACATAGATCTCCTCATCTATCTCAAACTTAGCTTCCTTACTCACTCTTGCTATCCTTCTAGCTTTGTCCTACAAGTATAAAGTCAATAATATTACTAGGAAGTCAACATAGATCTCCTCATCTATCTCAAGCTTAGCTTCCTTACTCACTCTAGCTATCCTTCTAGCTTTGTCCTACAAGTATAAAGTCAATAATATTACTAGGAAGTCCACATAGATCTCCTCATCTATCTCAAGCTTAGCTTCCTTACTCACTCTTGCTATCCTTCTAGCTGTGTCCTACAAGTATAAAGTCAATAATAATACTAGAAAGTCAACATAGATCTCCTCATCTATCTCAAGCTTAGCTTCCTTACTCACTCTAGCTATCCTTCTAGCTGTGTCCTACAAGTATAAAGTCAATAATATTACTAGGAAGTCAACATAGATCTCCTCATCTATCTCAAGCTTAGCTTCCTTACTCACTCTAGCTATCCTTCTAGCTTTGTCCTACAAGTATAAAGTCAATAATATTACTAGGAAGTCCACATAGATCTCCTCATCTATCTCAAGGTTAGCTTCCTTACTCACTCTTGCTATCCTTCTAGCTTTGTCCTACAAGTATAAAGTCAATAATATTACTAGGAAGTCCACATAGATCTCCTAATCTATCTCAAGCATAGCTTCCTAACTCACTCTTGCTATCCTTCGAGCTGTGTTCTACAGGTATAAAGTCATCAATATTTCTAGGAAGTTCACATAGATCTCTTCTTCTATCTCAAGCTTAGCTTCCTTACTCACTCTTGCTATCCTTCTAGCTGTGTCCTACAAGTATAAAGACAACAATATTACTAGGAAGTCCACATAGATCTCCTCATCTATCTCTAGCTTAGCTTCCTTACTCACTCTTGCTATCCTTCTAGCTGTGTCCTACAAGTATAAAGTCAACAATATTACTAGGAAGTCCACATAGATCTCCTCATCTATCTCAAGCTTAGTTTCCTTACTCACTCCTGCTATTCTTCGAGCTGTGTCCTACAAGTATAAAGTCAACAACATTACTAGGAAGTCCACATAGATCTCCTCATCTATCTCAAGCTTAGCTTCCTTACTCACTCTTGCTATCCTTCTAGCTGTGTCCTACAAGTATAAAGTCAACAATATTACTAGGAAGTCCACATAGATCTCCTCATCTATCTCAAGCTTAGTTTCCTTACTCACTCTTGCTATCCTTCGAGCTGTGTCCTACAAGTATAAAGTCAATAATATTACTAGGAAGTCAACATAGATCTCCTCATCTATCTCAAGCTTAGCTTCCTTACTCACTCTAAGTATCCTTCTAGCTGTGTCCTACAAGTATAAAGTCAATAACATTACTAGGATGTCCACATAGATCTCCTCGTCTATCTCTAGCTTAGCTTCCTTACTCACTCTAGCTATCCTTCTAGCTGTGTCCTACAAGTATAAAGTCAATAATATTACTAGGAAGTCAACATAGATCTCCCCATCTATCTCAAGCTTAGCTTCCTTACTCACTCTTGCTATCCTTCGAGCTGTGTCCTACAAGTATAAAGTCAATAACATTACTAGGATGTCCACATAGATCTCCTCATCTATCTCAAGCTTAGCTTCCTTACTCACTCTTGCTTTCCTTCTTGCTGTGTCCTATAGGTATAAAGTAAATAATATTTATTATCACATGACTTCGCACCTGGGAGCAATAAAATCGATAAACCACTAGCTGTTGTTGTGCCGCAAGGAGTTGGTAAGACTTTTTCCTGTACATCATTATAGTGGTGATATTTTTTCATATTCTGGTCCTTCAGGAATATTGGGTTCTGACGGAAAGCAGAATACCGCTTAAGCCGGTGCTAGGGGGCGTGAGAATCATTGACCTTTCCATTAGTTCTCATGAACAGACTCAATAAAGTGGAGTCTGCTGTTTTCTTATATTGTAAGTTCTCTCTATTTCTGAAGGATCTATTTTTTCCAGATTATTTAGTAACATTACGTAAAGACGTCCATTATAACGTTGCGTAAAAGACAGCAAAATCTTTATTTTCACACCAGCAATGGGATTTTAAAGTAAGTTTAATGTCATGTGACAAATAGAATCTAACATTTGTGCTCTTGTATTATTGAATTTATTTAACTTGTTGCAAAAATGAGATGAAACGCTCAGCAAGCCTCACATTTTATCTCTTTCCTCAACATTTTTAATAAATTCAATAAAACATGAACACTCATGTAAGATCCTCTATTTTTTCCATCTTTAGCGCGATTCATGGGGCAAGCACACTGATGTTTTATTGTTCTCTGGTTAAGATTTTGAAAGTAAATAGGCAAGTGCAGGTGCTATTACACAAATATATACCCCCCACCCCCCCAAAAAAAAAGAATCATTGTAGAGAGTGAAGCAATATCTAATGGATGGTTCTCCACAGTGCAGGGCTTTTAGCTGGGCTGTAAATTAAGAAAAGTTAGGCACAGAATAAAATATAATTTTGAAGTTCCACCTTGAGGCTCCTTAAAATATATAATGGATTATTCATACTGTATTAAACTAGTTGGAATACTTCATAAGTTAGAAAAGGGTAAAGATACTGACCTGCAGCATTCTAAGTGGTCCTGCGAGAGCCTCTGTGAGTTTAGGGTTTTCTGAAGACTTCTCCTCAAAGACAAAACAGCTCATGAGAGCACAGGCTTGCTCATAGTTGAGATCATTAAACACACCATTAAATAACAGTTCTGTTGTCAATAACTCATCACCACTGGAAATTAAATACATAAAAATTTCTGAAATCAAATAAACAGATCTTACCAAATGCCTAATTTCAGGAAAAGTGGTAATCAATCTAAAGCGATGAAGCTAATTTTTCATGTCATAATTTGACTGACATTTCATAGAATATCAGCCCCTAAGTCCTGAATTCAGGCATAGTCTTGAAAGCATTCACATTTTAAACTAATGAAAAAGAAAATTACAATTTTATGTGTAAAAAGTTCACATGTTTGGACCTATACGATAATAGTATGGAAGCCTCAACTCATCCTAGAATTCAATGGCAGCCAGTGAAATACGGGCCCCTTCAAGGAATACCTTATTTGGGATTGTGACCAGGCTCTGTGGTTATATTTTTTCATGCTCAACTCAGCTGAGCATGAAATTTCAACTATGCATAAAAATACTGAAACCAAAAGATATTTCTTGCTTTAAATTTCTCAAATGTTATATTTATCCTGCTAAAAATGTTGAATAATTGTTGGCATTTTAACATTTATGAGCAGGATAAATTTCATGCTCAGTTGAGTTGAGCATGAACATTTTTTATACCCTCGAGGTCTGATATTCCGATAAACGAATCCTAGAACAATGAATATGTTACCATAATATTGGCTTTCTCACAAGAAAACCTAATTTTGTTGCTTGCGAACAACATAAGCGAAGATCAGCCTGCACATTGCAGAACGCAGTGGCTCAGTTGGTAGAGTGTTAGACTGGTGATCGAAGGGCTGCTAGTGCAAGACTCACCGCCGGCTGAGTCACTGTGTTATGTCCTTGAGTGTCAAATGGTTTGGATCCGGATCAGGACCGACAAATGTCGGTCCTGATCTGGGTCCAAACTGTTTGCAAAGACTATCAGCAGATGTTGAAGGTTGATGCTGGCAAGGAAACAGTTAAGAGGACCTACCTGCTGATTTCACAAGCCACTCTGCCTTTTAATTCTATCACATCCGCAGCTGTGCAGTAACCTAGTCTCCGTAACACTCTTTTCCGACATTTTAACTCATCCATTTGTAATAGAGATTTCTTCTTCTTTAATTCAGACTTAATTGATTTTATTTCATTCCCAACCTACAAAAGAATAACTTAATACAATGGAGAAGGGCCTTGACATGATATAGTCAAGAACCCTATTGGACTAAAAAAGGCTAAAACTCAATATAGTTGTTGTCTTTCTGAGTGATTAAACTACACAAGTCCATTAGTACAGAACTTTTTTACAGAATCCTAGTATATATTTGGTCATTAAACCTCAATATCATTAAAAGCAAATGTTACAGGCATTATTAAAGCAGCATGATATAAAAGAACAATATTGATGAATAAATGAAAGGACATCCTTTTAATAATAAGTTTGTTTATTGTTGTTTTTTGCCTCACAATCAACAATTTTTCAGTTTAACTATTACTAAGCAGAGGATAAAGTGTCTTGCTCAAGGACGCAACATAGTGACTCCGCCGGCAGTGAGACTCGAACTAGCAACACTTGGATCTCCAGTCTAATGCTCTACCAACTGAGCCACTGCACACTGAATAATAGGGCGTAAAGAGTATTTTATTACTTATGTTTTAAACTTGCACTGGAATAAAGTGGGCAACAAAGAAATTTCATTGGAGCCTTGTTTCTCTCCGCACCCTTGTGAGACATAAGAGTAAATTACAAATCTAATTTTGGTTCTCACACTAGGCGTAAAGCACAGTCAAAACACTTTAATGCAATAAATTGGTTACAATTGAGCATCCTTTATTCAAATAAATACACCTCCAGATAAGAGTGTGTAATTAAAAAAATAATTTTTCAACCAAAACATATGTTGTAGATACTCAAAAGAACTGTCTCAATGAGACAATTCTTGGAGCACCCAAAACACATGTTTAAACTAATGGATAAGTAAAAAAAATATGCATAAAAAGTCTGCTTATTTCAACCTATAATAAATTTTGTAACATTAATCAGAATATTGTTATCTTATCTTCTTACCTTGGCCTTCTGCTCGTACATGCCATACCATTCCTCTAACTTGGTGTCTTTGGTCAAAGGATGAGTGTGTAATCTGTGTTCAAATGCTTCAATTTTCTGAAATCAATTAAAACCATTCTACTAATAATGTTATTGTATGTTTTAATCAAATCACATTATCACACATCCAAATTTGACTCAGGCCTCCAGATAAGTTGCTAATTAAGAATTATTTTTCTTATTCCTCATAATCATCATCATCCTTGGGTTTTTGATTAACCTGCAGATGCATTATCCACGTCAGAGGGCATCCTCCAGGTAGCGGGCTAGCTGCAGGCATAGAATATCTCACACCTGTTCTTGAGATATTCCTCTCTGGGGGACTGCTGTCATGATATTCAACTCATTGCGGTTGTTCTCAATCAATTTCTTCCATGTCATCTTAGGCCTCAACCAAAACATATGTTGTTAGTTAGTCAATATTATTTTTCAGTCATCTTGGGACAATTTCCTGTCTTCCTGGGTTGAACCAGTACTAAGCAGTGGATAAAGTGTCTTGCTCAGTGACTCCGCTGGCTATGAGTCTCGAATAAGCAACCCTTCTATCCCCAGTCTAACGCTCTACCAACTGAGCTACTGTGCTCCGTATCCTAACCTCCAGTTAAAGCCTTGACTTATCCCGAATGACTAACCTTGACTACATCTTTCATGCCCTTCTCTTTAATGCCCATATCTTCTACAGGATCTAACAATGGTAGACCATCTGGAAACCTCTTTTGTACCTCCTAAAACAAACATATTATATTAATTAGTTAATCAATCAGGCCTCTAGATTAGAATGTATAATTAAAATTTAACTTTCTTATTTATCAACCAAAACATATGTTTTGGGTACTCAATAGAACCGTCTCAACGAGACGGTTCTTTTGAGCACCCAAAACAAATGTTAAAACTGGTGGACTAGAAAATGTTCTCAATTTTACATCAAATTTTTTGTTTATCTATGATTAATGCCATGGAGATTTATCTAGATGTTTCTATCACTCATATCATTTGGCTATCAAACCAAACCAAACAATATTACTGATTAGAAATGTCTATCTTGAGCACAAAACTTGTTATGGGGATGATACCACTTCTCTCCTAAGAAAAGTGATTAGACACAAGTTTCAAGTTAACTTTGTTACTTTTTGTCGTTTTTATCTTTAAATGATTAAATTCATGTTAGTTTTTAAAAAAACATTTACTAAAATTGAACCCAGCAACTTGAAATACTATATGGATTGCACGGAAAGGCTATTGAAACAAAACAAACAAAACCAACAGCAAAAACACACTAAAAAACTGCAAACCTTGAACCAGGTACTTTGGCAAACAGTGAATACCCTGATGGAATGGGGCATTCATATGGGTCTCCACTGTTTGTCGAGACAAATCTTCAGAGTTAATAATATATCATGTAATTTGAAATTATTCCATTCGACCTTAATATACACACTGGCCCGTCCACATTTTATTGTATTAACCGTTAGCCCGCCAGTCATGACTTGTCTTCTCCTCTCATCTGCTTATGTTCTTAGGTTGCCTATATTGCAAACAATATGGACCCAGATCAGACTGCTCCCAAGTCCCAAGGGAGCAGTCTGATCAGGGTTCATATCTGATTCCATGAAAAAATCTAGTCTGAAGTGCACTACAATATATGCAGCAGATGTAAAAGCAGACAACATTTTCAGGGCAAAAACATACAGGCTGGATAATGGTTAATGCAGATGAAGAATTCGGTTGGCCTGCAACATTTTTTACTCTGCCCAAAAGTCGGAGATGAAGCTTGCTGCTCACCTGTATAGATTTGCCCACACTTTGTCTGTTGTCCAAGGGCCGTAAATCTTGAGGCAGATATAATCTCACAGCACTGATACTTTGTATGAGGTGTAACATTACTGGTATAACCTAGAAAAATAATAAGACATGAGTCAGCGCATTAGAATTTGGTACTTATCCACATTTTAACCCTTTGTATACTAATGGATTCTTCCTTCTGGTTTGATACTTTGATTTATTTGATTTGATTCTTTACATCTCAGTCAACAATCTTTCAGGTAACGTTGGGTCTTCCTTGGATGAACCAGTACTATTAAAGCAAGGATTAATGTTTCTTGCTCAAGGACAAAGCCCGGTGACGCCAATGAGGCTCGAACCCACTGCCCTTCAGTCTGGAAAATTTAGGTTTGATACAATCTTACGGCACTGATACCTTGTACGAGGTGTAAGATTGCTGGTATAACCTAGAAAAATAATAAACCACGAGTCAGCACATTAGATTTTGGTACTCATCAGCATTTCTGATGGATTTCCCATGCATATTGATACAATAAATCTGGGATTGCCCTTTTTGTATTTTAAGGGTTCTTGGGTAGAAGTTTCTAAATTATGGTGTATTTCTGCCCCTGAAGGTTGTTTTAATCTTAGCAAACAGTGCAGACTCTTATGAAATGCAGCATTATGCTGCATTTCATCTGGGTCTTCACTGTTTGCCAAAGTACACAATTTAGGAGTTTCTAGTATACAAAGGGTTAAAGACCAATGAAAAAAAGAGACAGTATACCTCTAATAACTAACATTTAATTACTAACTTGACATATATATTCTCCCACCACATCACCAAGAGCCCTTGCTTATTCACGTGAATTTTTCACAGAAATTTTTTATATATTTTTTTATCTTATTCCCTCACCCACCTTTTTCTCCTCAAATTGGTTCAAGACCCCTCTTGGAAACTTGAAATGTCAAGAAATGTGCTGAAACACATATCCTGAGTGCTTAATAAAGAACCTGGCCGACAAACTCATTGGAGCTTATATTGTTGATGCCACTATGACCTCACCATTGGTCTGACTTGAAAAGTTGGAAGTTGTATTTAATTGACCTACATTCTTGTTATCTGCTGACAGAAACGACACAGGTTAACCTACGTACCTGAGTAGTCTGACCATGATCTTCGCTGACTGTTTCACCATACAAAGAAAGTGGAAAGATCAGTCAAAATCAAAGCCAATCTCTTAAAACACAGCCTGTGGCCATTTTATTTTATTTACTTCAACTCAATCATGTGTCAACTTTGATCCCGGCATGTGACTTATAATAGCATGACTTACCTCTTCAAAAATTGGTTGAGAATTAAGAAAAATAATTTTTCATTACAGGGTCTTATCTAGGCCTGTTTCCCATCTATCTTTTCAAAGTTTAGGACAAAACCCCTGAGTCCTTAATCATCCACAAGGAATAATCTGATATGACTGGTTGATTTTCAGGCTGATCTGATTCCGAGGTTATAAAACTTTTCTCAAGCTCAAATCAACTGAGCATGAAATTTATCATGCTCATAAATGCTAAAATGCCATCATGCTCATAAATGTTAAAATGCCAACACTTATTGGCATTTTAACATTTAATAGCATGAAATATAAAGCATCTGAGAGTTTGAAAGCAGAATAGTTTTTGTTTTTAAACATTCAATTAATATGAGCAGTTGAAATTTCATGCTCAGTTGAGCTGAGTTGAACATAAAACAAGTTTTATAACCTCGGGCCTGAATCTTCATTGGTTACACAGATCACTGTGTTAGTTCAGTCATGCACTAGCTCTAAGCCTACCTGCATCTCGCCTCTCTCATCTGGGGGACATGGTTTCACAGCTGCTGTGAGTCGACTTTTAGCCGACTCTTTAGTCATGTTGACGAGAATCTCTGCCACATATACTGGACCATCATCTGAGGACTGGAAAAAATTACTGAGTACAACAAAACTAGTTTACTTAACCCTTAACTTACCAATATTTTTTTCCTGAAAATGTTGTCTGCTTTTATGTACGCTGCATGTATTATAGTGCACTTCAAACTAGATTTTATCATGGAAGCAAACACTATGAGCCCTATTTTTGTTTACTCAATTAATTTCAACAAAACTACTTTACTTAACCCACCAATATTTTTTCCCTGAAAATGTTGTCTGCTTATTACGCCTGCAGCATATATTCAAGTGCACTTCAGACTAGATTTTATCATTAAAGCAAACACGATGTTGCCCTGAAAAGTCATCTGCTGTTTATGTCTGCTGTATTTATTCTAGCACACTTCAAACTAGATTTTTTCATGAAAGCAAACACTATGAACCCTGAACCCTGATTAGACTGCTCCCATCTGGGTCCATATTGTTTGCAAAGTAGGCTACCTAAGAACATAAGCTGACGAGAAAGCAGACAACAAAAGTCCTGAGTGGTGAGAAAAGGGTTAATCAAATAAGCACAAAACACAGGTGGTTTTACAACATTATTGGCTGTATTGCAATGACAAAGTAACAGGGCTGAGAATATATTACTACCTCCACTCTTTGCCAACTTACTAGTGTCGTCTGCTGATAACCTTTGCAAACAGTTTGGACCCAGATCAGACCTGACAAAATGTCGGGCATGATCTGGATCCAAACTGTTTGACACTCTGAAGGTATTCTTGAAAGAATTGTGCGAAAAAATTGATTTTGAAAAAAAATCAGCAGACAGCAAAAAATTACCCAGTTGGCAAACAGCTAGTATTAAGGGCACAGCCATTTCAGTTTGTCAGTCATAAACATTTGTAAACTTTTATATACTAAGCTTGTACATGTACTTTCCCATGGGTGAAAGTTCAAAATTAAAACAATTCTGAACTTTAGAAATTCAAAACTTGCAGTATGACTACAAAATCATGATGATAAACAATTTTAAGCTTTAATTATGATCAATTATCTATAGTTAAACTGAAAATACACCATAGAGGTCATTGTCATTTTGTCTAGTACAGGATTTTAAGGCTGTCGTTCTATGGAAAGTCAGCCTTAAAATCATGAATTCAGGAATAATCCTGAAAACTTTCACCCATGCTTTCCAAATGCAACTTGTATTTCTATTAACCTTTTCAGACCCATAGAATTTTCCATAAACTAAATACAATAAGGTCAGAATGGTCCATTGTATACATTGAGGGGTCACAGGTTACAATTTAAAAAAATACATTTCTTTCTCTAAAGAGCGATTTTGTCTAAGCAAACAGTGCAGACTTTGATGAAATGCTGCATTATGCACGAAATGCTGCATTATGCAGCATTTAATCTGGGTCTTCACTGGTTGCCAAACTACCCCTTTAGGGGTTTCTGGTCTGATACGGGTAAAATAGTCAGGATTCAACTCACCTTGCTTTGATTGGCCTTCTTCTGAAAATTAACAACCATTCCCCAGCCAAAGTCATCATCTCCATTCTTTACCTGAAGAAATTCAACAATTAGTTCCCCTTTCTCAGTGATAAGCTTTTAAACTGTGACAGTCTAGAATTTTTAATGTATTTTTAATTTTTTTACAAACTCCAAGAATTATCCAAAATTATGAATTGTATTCACTCTTTCTCAAATTTTCGACCTTGGGCCTTCTTCAGGAAATATCCTAAAGAAGGCCCAAGGCCGAAAATTTGAGGAAGAGTGAAAAGAATTCATTGACTTTATTGTTATTATTCCCTATGGAATTATTATATTGAATTATTTATGTGGAAATATCTGTCATCATATGTCATCATGTCATACAAAGTGATATGACACCACATTTAATAACACTTTCCTGCTTTTGAAAGCAACATCATAGCAATGCCTATGACAATGTTATGTTTTCTATTGAATTTTTTGTCTTCTAGGAGTCTTAAATCCTGGATAAAGCGTACACATGACAAACAGAACCTTACACTCAAGTCATTTCATGTGAAATCTATGAAACTTACTACAAAGTCCATTCTCAAAACCATGAGCCATACAAAGCGAAAATCTGTTTGTCATTTGGAATGATTTACTGATTAATTTCTTAGGCTCCAATAAATGACAATTCCGCATCAATTATTTAAAAAGACTGACTAGAGCAAAATAAAAGAAAGCATGAACAGTTTATCCTATATTTGTTCTTAAACTACACATAAATGTGTCAAATGTTTTGTAGTGGAATAACTTGGACGCCGCAACTGGATCCACGACCACCTTGGGCGCAGAGGTAATCAAGACGAATATGGTGCAAGACGTTCGAATAAAGGATAAATATATAGTAGTAATGCAAATCCAGCTCAGACTTTCGCAAATGAAATCCAATCCAAATTCCACAAATCCAATCCAAAATCCCTCCAAATAATCCATCTAAAATATAATATCCATAAACATCCGAACTAAGCCAAATCCGTGAGGACTGCCTTATTGCAGACTCCTTCCTTGCCTGCTCTGGGCAAACCTCTCCCCCAATTTTTCGAAAGTTGTGCATGATAAATGAGGCAAACATAGGATATCGAGAAATTTTGAATATGATGACCTGAAAAAGTCCTCCTCGCCAGGTTAAACATCTGCTGATGCCAGACATGGAGGCCATTCGCAGCTCATTAAGAAAATAACCCCAAAACCCTGTTTCTGGCCAAAGCCAGACCAGGTTCAAGGTTAAGATTAATCAATCATCACGAGGCCCCATCTATGGCCGCTGAATTCCGCAAAAACAAATTTATGGCATGCTGGGCATAACAATTATTTCATAATTCATGTTTAAGCATTTCAAAACTCAAATGCCAATGACCCTTCCCTAGTTAGATAAATTGATAGGCTGGCTAAGTTAATGTCTTTACCTTGACTAATCTGCCTGGCTGTAAGAAAGGTAAGATATACTGCGGCTTCTGTAGGAAGTAAAGGAGCTCTTTACCAAGGTGATCTAACTGTTGACGAATCTTGTAGTACGAGGATACCTGCTTCTCGTTAGGTACTACTATATTATTGTACTCATCTTCTGTCTTCTTCAGCTCTGCAAGTAAAACAGAAATTTTAGCGCAAAATTAATAGGTTTAAATAAACAAAATTGTTAGCGTACAATTGTAAATATTTTCTTATCCATCAGTTTAAGCGTGTTTTGGGTGCTCAAAAGAACCATCTCATTGAAATGGTTTTTTTTACTACCCTCAACATATGTTTTGGTTGAGAAATAAGAAAATATTTTTTAAATACCCATTCTTCTCGGGAGGCCTGTGCAATTTATTTTATGCTTGACCATAAGGGTGATACTTTTTTGAAAACAAGGGCCATAACTCTGGTAATATTTTTCAGAATTCCTCAAAATTTAATCAGGGCTATTCCTAGAATGAAGGCAACTTTAAATTAAATTCCTTGGGGTGGGGTTCAATGTTGCTTTTTGTTCTTAGGTGGTGGCTTTCAATCAATTTAAATATCTAGGTTAAAAAGTTGTTCCAGCTGCCCACCCTGACACTTTTTCCTGGAATAGCCTTCAGCTTATCTATTCATAATCTCTTATCAGCTTAATGAGTTTGAACTCTTAGCATGTTGGGTAATTGTTGCATGGTGCTTACTTTTTTTTCAAAATAAACCTTTTCGAAACACTATCAGAGTGTCAAATGGTTTTGATCTTTCATTTCATCTTTTTTTTTTTTTTTGGGGGGGGGGGGGGAATTCTGAACTTCACATATGATATTGTTAGTGTTGTCTTACTTTCACAGAGGCCAGGTATAGCTGCGTAGTTCTGGAACTGGTAGAATGATCTCTCTAACATATACTCGGGATTGATCTCTTCAACACGTAACAGGTTCAGCACCATGTTGTAGGTAAGGTGGAAGGCACTGTTCAGAGGATCCGGCGCTCCCTGCATAACAGCAAAAACACAACATGAAAATTGAGATGCCTAATTTAATGCAAAAACACTAAATTTTACAATGGAGTCCCTTTATATTGCTATGTTTGGGGTCCATAGGAATGGACCATGTTAGAAGTGAATTGTGTAATAAAGGGACAATTTTACCAAGGAATTATAGGAAAATTGACCATTTTCCTATAATCTAATTGTAAAATTCCATGGTAAAAATTTTGGGGAGCCACAATGTGACCATGTTATATCCAATCTGTGTTATAAACCTGTAGGCATGTTATAAAGGGACTGCACTTAACCAGTATTGGATTGATTTGATTCTTTACGTCTCAGTCAACAGCTATGGTCATGTCTAGAAGGTCAGTTCACCTGACTACACTTTTTCCTGGGCAAGTCGGACCAAGGGGTTAACCAGTACTTCGTGCACATACTTTCACTAGTAACTGATAACAACCCTTCTTGAATCAGCGGAAGGAGGAGAACGAACATAGAAATTATTTCATGATCAATCCATGGGACCAGGCCGGGATCGCACTCACGACCCCTGAATCTGCAGTCAGACGCGTTACCAACTGCGCTAATGGGCCTGGTTTTTACCAGTATTGGGAGAGATATGTTACAATGTGACTCATTAAATTGCAAATCAGATAAAAAACAATCATGTAATGAAACAATTTATTTACAAAGATCTTATAGCAACTGTGTTTTTAGTTTCTTTTAAGGCTTGACATAACATGTACTTCATTTGCCAGCAGAAGCTAAAAATGTAGCAGTAATCAATCTAGGAAATTTTTAAAGAGGGCCATTTTGATAAAATTAAACACTGCCCAATATTTCCCCAATCACTTATGTTAAAAATGGCCCACTGTAGCTTGTCTGAACCTTCTCTGTTTGCATATGATGAAAGTACGGTACTGTACCAAAATATTGTTAGTACAGTAAAACCTGTCTAATAAGCGACCACTACATAAAAAAGAACAACTTGGCTTTCAAGACCGATTATCGCTTAATAATTCCAACTCAATGTTTTTATCATTTTTTGGCGATTTTGATTTGTCCGTTGGTAAAATTAAATGGTTTTTACACTTCAATAAAACCTGTGCGTATGAATATTTGATATCTACCTTGATTTCACAGGGCTAATAACGAACTTTACATAAAACTTCGAACACAAGTGACAAGTAGGGTACCCTATTGTTGTGTCCGAGATAAAACATTCACCAGTTTAAATATAGTTAAACATGTTGAAAGCTCATGTGAAAACCCTTACACCATTCGAGGGTGCATCTTCAAAGCAAGAGGAGGAACTCTAAGAAATGAACCCAATGACGTGGTTATGTGACGTCATTTAACAATCAAAGAGAATCCGCATCAAAACAATGGCTATATCAACAACTAAATGTTTCAATACAGTTTGACAGCATCAAAATGAACTTTTTAGGTTAACGCTTCAGGCCTACTAATGTGGGTATTTTAGGCAGGGACTTGTGAAGGTAAACTTGTGCTTTTTAAAACCTGTCATTCCGTGGAAGGGCCTTAATCTAAATGCTTTTATGAGCCCAGCAAGCTAAAGAAAACAAATTCCAAACTAAAGGGAGTTGTTTTTGAGCTCATACTCATACTGGCTCCAAATAGAGTGTAATTTTAAACATTATTTAGTATAACAAAGTTTTGAACTGACATAAATTTCAAGATGGCTGCCCCATCTTTCATAGACAGCAGTTACGAACTATTTTCCTTTAGTGGGCTTTAAAATTTGAAATGTTGTCAACAACCCTTTACAAATGTGCTGTTTTGTTCCAAAGTTGGAACTATAAGGAATGAAATTTAATTTTTTGGTTTTTATCGATGTGTAAACTCCGGCGAATCACTCACAAATTTAACATAAAGCCCTTTGGGCTTTATTCAATTTGTGAGTGATTCGCCGGAGTTTACACATCGATAAAAACAAAAAAAATAAAATTTCATTCCTATAATGCAGGTCAAAAGTATTGCAGAATGCTCCAAGCTTGTATTTCAGTCAAGTAAATTCAGAAATCTTCTATGAACCCCTGTACAGCTCACCTTGACTATAAGTTTTCCTGCAGCTGGTGGCATCTTTTCATCAACCATGAGTATAACAATTCCTCTGTCATCAAGACCACGCCTACCTGCTCGACCACTCATCTGAATGTATTCACCTGATGTCACCTATAAGAAGGTAAAGCTGATAAATATCACATTTTCACCCTTTTCAGTCAAGGAAACTACTAAATATGTACATTGGCATTGGCAAAAAGTTTTCGTTCGAAAGTCATGAAATTAATTTATAATTGACCCATCTCAAATTGATAATGGGCCTAATAAGACGGGAATAGGTGTCAGATATGGATTGCATGGAAAAGCATGTCTGAACCCTATATTTGTATAATATAAGAATCCATTATGAGTGTGAGGGTGGGATAGGAAAATCTGTCCATAGGATCAACGTCTGACATCACAAGGCTTGCAGAGTAATGACAAATGGTGATCCCGAGTGACGGATTTTTCTATCCCACCTTCACACAAATAATGGCTTCTTTTTCTTTCTCACCATTAAACACTTTATTTTCATGTTTATAAAAGCTACGATAAGATAAGATTTTCTATCCCAGGATAAAATATCAGATATCCTTATCCAGTGTGCAAGAAAGTCATAGTGCGAATAAAATAGATTTTTTTGCAATGATACATGTACTTCATCTATTTTTACATAAGCATGCACAGTTTATAAGTTTATATCGGGCATGATTGATGAATTGATGGACAGAGTTTTGGACAGATGAATAAATAGAGGATCTTATATGAGTGCTCATGTTTTATTGAATTTATTAAAAAGGTTGAGGAAAAGAGATAAGATGCGAGGCATGCCGACAATTTTATCACTTTTTTCGCAACAAGTTTAATAAATTCAATAATACAAGAGCTCGAATGTTAGATTCTATTTATCATATGACATTAAGATTACATTGAAATCTCATTTCTGCAGTATAAATGTTACAATTTTGTCATTATGTACGCAACGTTGTTATGGACGTCGTAACATTTCCCGAAAAATCTGTAAACAACTAGTGGTTTATTGATTTTATTGCATGGCGTTATATCACTATCACTCCCAGACGCAACGTCATATAATAAAGCCACATAAAAATGTATCACAATCTCTGGATGAATTGGGCCTTGATGCAAGAAAAGCTGTCTTCGGAATTTCCCACCATGCAAAGCTTAATCTGGTGTGCGCAGCTACAGAGAGTAGCTAGAATATTGCAATTTTGCATGTAGCCAGTTTAAAGAGTATACTTTACAATAAGCGAACAAGGGTGCTGATCAGACTGGATGGATGCTCATGCTGGTCTGAGTCTATGTTGTTCGTATGCAACAGTCAGCTTTCTCGCATCATGGCCAAATTCATCTAAAGTAAGAAAGGCGGCAAAGATCAGAAATCAATACAATCAAGTACCACACCTGATCCAGGATACCACATGGGAAAGTGACATAAACACAATTAAACATCACAAACAAGAGCCCCAAGGTCAGCCCTTTCCCAGCAGGTGACCACAAGGCAGCAATGAACAGACGCAAAAGCACGACAAACACAGAACATAAGTAACACAAATGATCCACAAAAGAAGTCAACTTACAAATCTAAAGTCTTGGCCATCAAACTTTCTGGCACTGGTAAATAAGACAGTTCTTGCAGGCATGTTTAACCCCATAGCAAATGTTTCTGTAGCAAACAAAGCCTGAAAGTAGAATATTTACACTCATAACATCAGGCTTATAGCAAATACTTGAGGAATAAAATTGAATTGTTGCTGCTCTTTCTTTATTTTATCCATTTATAACCTGTGTTCCAAAACTATATGTCCAATTTGTTTGTTTGATTCTTTACATCCCAATCAACAATCTTTCAGTTACATTGAGTCAGGTCTCCCTAGGTTGAACCAGCACTAAGCTAGGATTAATGTGTCTTGCTCAAGGATACAATGCAGTGATGCTGGTGCGGCTCGAACCTGTGGCCCTTCGGTCTTGAGTCAAGCACTCTACCACTGGGCTCCCTATATATAGTTAAAGTCTTTGAAAACGCATCACCCAGATTAAATCCTTTATTTCACAAACCCTGAGAATGTTAGGGAGATAATTGTTCTTGCATATCATAGTCTGACCAGCTTGTAGTGTGTCCTAGAAAATCCATGTTTGTAAATTTACTTTAAGGTATTGGAAAAGTATCCGTTTTAAGACAGGGGTGGTCTATTTTGAAGGACACTAATTCAGCTGCAAGTTAACACACGTTAGCTTTGATTCCTGACTCAACAGATTTGCGTCCTGGGTTTCTTTCATGATTGCACATTCATCATTGAACAATTCGAAATGAATTCACAGTTCGGTATGCTCAAATTTACAGGCCTTTAAAGATACATACCCCACCCTGATTACTATAGTCTAGTAATAAAATTCACCATCTTGGGCCTTTCAAAGTTTCAATTTTTTATGTTCGGTTTGGTTGGAAGAGGCTAAGGGCATACACAAATGACAGATTATGCATAAATTACGCTTGTATCACGTGTCTTTTGTATTGTGCAAGTGACGTTAACATAAATTTTTAAGACATTCTTGATCACACGACAGCATATCTCCTGCCATGATTTACATCAAAACGTCTTCCCCATATGATTTTTAGTGTATGTAGTCAATATCAGTAATGAAAGCGTGCATTAAGGTAACTTATGGAGATGTTTCTAAAAAAGAGCTGCAAATTGATGTTAAAATTTGATGTTTATTTCGAAATACTGAAGTTGTCAATTACTTTTAATTAGAAATAGTCTCAGTTGGTGATATGGTATCATACATGGCACAGTTTAAACACAAAAATTATCAAAAAGCTTCAACTGACTGTGCAGAAAGGTGCTGTATGTAACCATGTGACGTCATCAGCAGCGTTGTGTGATAGTGCAGTGAAATTAACGACTGATTCATACCAATTCTGGGTTGCACATTAAAACCTGCAAGTAACATAGGGTTTGCAAGAAAAGTGCAAAAATATGGTGATGTGTTTTCAAAGTCCTCTAGTATATGTCCAATTGAACCCAATCTATTACTGTAAAACAATTATGTTTGGCTGTCATTTTATGTTGGCACTATTGGTGGTCACGGAAAAAAATGCCGAAAATAGAAAACTGTCAAGAGATCAAGTTTTTTCCCAATACATGCCCCAAAGTACAATATCAGACCAAAAAGCACGTAGCATAAAAAGAGTAAAGTCACTTACAGGACTTTAGTTAAGAGTGCATACCAAAAAAAAAATATCTTCTTATTTCTCAACCAAAACACATGTTGTGGGTGCTTAAAAGAACCGTCTCAATGAGACGGTTCTTCTGAGCACCCAAAAATATGTTAAAACTGATGTGTAAGAAAATATTTACAATTTGACACTGAAAAATTTTGCTTATCCAAACCTGTGGCATGCAGCATAAAAAGAGTAAAGTTACTTACCTTGATGAGGCCTTCTGAGAAAAGTATTTCAATAGTCTCTTTCAACAGAGGTAACAGACCACCGTGATGTATTCCTATTCCTTTCTTTAACAAAGGTAACACATGTTCCACCTGTAATAAACAACAACATATACAGGGTTAGGACTCTAGTATTTCTATAGTTTCTTTCAACAGCGGTAACAGAGCACCGTGATGTATTCCTATTCCTTTCTTTAACAAAGGTAACACATGCTCCACCTATAATAAACAACAACATATACAGGGTTAGCACTCTAGTATTTCTATAGTTTCTTTCAACAGAGGTAACAGACCACCGTGATGTATTCCTATTCCTTTCTTTAACAAAGGTAACACATGCTCCACCTATAATAAACAACAACATATACAGGGTTAGCACTCTAGTATTTCTATAGTTTCTTTCAACAGAGGTAACAGACCACCGTGATGTATTCCTATTCCTTTCTTTAACAAAGGTAACACATGCTCCACCTGTAATAAACACAGGGTTCATACAGCCAAGTTTATGCAAAATTAAAGGACTTTTCAAGGACTTCTTATTATTTACACATTAAAGTTCTACTTCGGTAATTCTAGACAGAGATAAAGAAGAAAACAATGTAAGAAAAATTGGTATAAAATTGCAGTGCCTTGTATACCAATTTAGGTCTCCTTTAAGTGTTAAGCCCTACAGAAAATAGTAAAATTCAAGGACTTTTCAAGGCCTAAGATTTATTTTTAAGTACTTTTCAAGGCAAATTTTAAAATTATCAAGGACTTTTCAAGAAAGCCCGCTGTATTCAAGAACGTTTCAAGCCAGTTAAAACCCTGAAACAACAAAATATACAATTCAGGGCTGCCACTTAATATTCATTTTAAAATTCTCTGACTTCTCTGACATTTTCACCCATTTCTAGATCCTTTTTGAAGGCCAATTATACCCATTCTCATCCATTGACAATTACAAAATTTTGTACAAATATTTATGCTTGCCAATTTAATCTTTTAAGAAAAATCTCAAACCGTGAATATGAGAAAAGGAATTTCTCAATATAAATGCTTGCAATTTATGGAAGATAAAATTTCCAGAAGCCTGTTTACGTTCAACATCAACCATTTTGAAAAATTCCTGACCATTTTCAATTGTTCTAAATTTCCAACTGAAAATGAAATTCCCTGACTTTTCCCTGACCTGGAATTTTTTCAATTTTCCTGACTTTTTCCCTGACCATGGCAATCCTGTTTTATGTGGCATTTCACCTGGGTCTTCACTGTTTGATATCTTTTGATTGAAAACAATTGTTTGATAGACTTGTAGTGCTAGCGCCCATAGCAACTATCATTACCGCCAATGGTTCCATAGGTCCAGTAAAGCAAAAAGTTGAGCGTAAAATTGAAATTATTTTCTTACCAAGCAATTAAAACATATGTTCTGGGTGCTCAAAAGAACTGTCTCATTGAGACGGTTCTTTTGAGTACCAACAACATGTGTTTTGGTTGAGAAATAAGAATAATAATTTTCAGTTACGCCCTCTATGGACCCACCCACCCATGGTACTGATCACATGAGCTTATTGTCATTCCTGAAATGAGAGTGCCCAGCTATCTATTGAGGCTATTTTTGGGTATGAGCCCTTATCTACATCCGCTTCTTTTGTAATAGAGGGAATACTCTGGGGAAACTACACATATGTGCAGAATACCGCTTTATCTTATAAAGTAGGTTCTCTCTATTTCTGAAGGATCCGTTTTTCCAGATTATCTACAGGTCACAACAGCTGTCGTTGTGCCGCGTGGAGTTGGTAAAACTGGTCCTTTGGGAATATTGGCTTCTGACTGAAAGCAGAATACCGGTTAAGCCAGTGCTAGGGGCGTGAGAATTGTTGCATTTTCCATTAGTTCTCATGAACAGACTCAATAAAACCGAGGTTGCTGTTTTCTAATAAAGTATGTTCTCTCTATTCCTGAAGGATACGTTTTTCCAGATTATTTATTTGTATGAGCTTTTGCTTGAACATGTCTCATGTTCTAGCTCATGTATCCTGTGTAGCAATTAGAAAACAATAAGCTTGATACTGCTCCGTAGGCCCAGGTAAGGTATTTTTAGCATACTTGTATTTGTTACTATTTTCTTGCCCATCAATTTTAATCATGGGTCTGGGTGCTCATTGAGAAATGAGGAAATATAATATTCCATTACACACTCTTATCTGGAGGCCTGTGGTCTTATCTAGGATTACATATTTACCTGAGGAAGTTTTTTGTCTTCGTCTGAGAGAGCATCAATAGCATTGTTAAATACTTCTTGTACTAGATCCTTCTCCTCATCTGTAATATACTCATCAAAATTAGGCCAAATAAAAACAATACCTATGTTTAGGGTAACCCGACCATACCAAAATTTACTGGTGAAACAGGATTTTTCAGATTTTCTGAAAAAACAAAACAAAAAAATAACATATATGTTTATGCATTTTGAAAGGCAAATCGCCTTTCAAAATGCATAAAATTATAATTGTTTCAGTAAAAAAAATGTATGTGCCTATCCTAACTAAAATTTCAGACGGGTTACCCAAAGCACACTTATTTTTTTATTTGGCCTTACCACAATGAGTTCAACATGGTAACAACAATGATATGGAGGCATTCTTAGGGAACATCGTTAGCAGTCAAATTAAATAGGCATAATGCTGTCAAAATTATGCACTCAGATTACCAAATACAATAGAATGTTAGCCAGTCTAGTTTAACAGTTTGATAAACTAACAACAGAATACAGAACTGGAAATTGTGTAGTCTCAGTGTCCAAAACTATATGCCTGTCCATAAGGTGTTGTTCTTTTTAAACAAGGGCCATGACAAATCTTTTTCAGAATTTCATCACAGCCCCAACCGTTTGACAAAATTTCAGGGCTGCAATTCTTACAGCTATAAAGTTATATAAATAATTCAATATAATTATTCCATAGGGAATAATAACAATAAAGTCAATGAATTGTATTCACTCTTTCTAAAATTTTCGGCCTTGGGCCTTCTTCAGGATATTAGAAACAATTTTCACAGCTAAGTAGCATCCATGATGACTATTATGGTATGTGTTTACTGTCCATTGTCAGTGATGATGTCACATCACTTCCTGCCAAGTTAACTTGGCAGGAAGTGATGTGACGTCACCACTGACAATGGACAGTAACTTGGCAGGAAGTGATGTGACATCACCATTGTCGTCACCACTGACAATGGACAGTAACTTGGCAGGAAGTGATGTGACGTCACCTCTGACAATGGACAGTAAACATATACCAAATAGTCATCATGGATGCTACTTAGCTGTGAAAATTGTTTCTAATATCCTGAAGAAGGCCCAAGGCCGAAAATTTGAGAAAGAGTGAATGAAATTCATTGACTATCAAGCTATACTTTGTTGGTTCTGTCCTGAAAGGACTCATACCTGTATTAAAGTCGAGTTTAGTCATCTGCAAAGCATATGCCTCACAGTCTTTCTTACTAAAGCTGAACACAATTACAGGGGCAAACTTTCTCTCAAGAATCATCTTGACAATCTTGAAACAGTTAGACTCCTGATCTGAAAACACAAACATTTAGAATGATATTGTTGGTTGACTACTCAGAAAACTGAACATGACAATAATAGTATTTAGCTATTTGATATACACAAATTAACGGTCTTATTGAGATGGTTCTTTTGAGTACTCTCAACATACGTTTTGGTTTAGAAACAAGGAAATTATTTTTTGATTACGCACTGTTTTGCATACATTATTAGGATAGACAAGAATCTAACTGTATAGGTTGAATCTAATAAAATTCTGTTCTGTTATCTAGGGGGCCTTGTGGTCATTGCTAGGTAAATATGTGTATATTATCAGCATTATCCTCTTCACTGATTTTTTGGCAGAGTGGGGCCAGGGATTTCTAAAAAAATTCCCCATTTTAGTGTGTCCATTCATTTCCTGGTTCATTTGTTCACCAACAAAAGAAGTAAAAATTCTAAAATGTGTACATTTATTTGATACATTAATAGTTGTGTACCATATGGAACTCGTCGCTAGAAAACCTGTCTTCAGGGTGTCCGACAAAGCCAGTTTCAAACCAGTCTCCTTAGCTACAGAGACTAGTAAGAAAATTGAAATTTCACCTGTAGAAAGTTTACCTATGATACTTTCCAAAAAGCAAATAACAAAGGCGGGAGCTGATCAGACTGCACGGATGCACAGGCTGGTCTGCGCCTGTGTTGTTCGTAAACCCCTAGGACAGGTTTTCTCGCGTTGAGGCCAATGTGATAGATGTTTGCTTTTATTGAGAGCCTAAGTGAAACATATAATACACATCAGCATGGGCGTATAAAGAAGGCTTTTACACATATGAAATCAGTATCAAAATCTTGACTGGCTCATTTATGTATGAGAGAAACAAATACCCCCTTTATCTGTATTTAAAGCTTAAGTTATAAACATTTCCTCTCTTAGCAGGGTTTCAGATTTTTTTCAAGATTAGTGGGCCAAAGTGACCCATGGAACAAAAAAATGGTGGGTCATTTTCTACAGACTCTTGTCTGACTGCAGATCCAGGGGTCGCGAGTTCGATCCCGGTCCGGTCCCATACTTTCGTGGAGATTGATCATGAAATTATTTCTACGGTCATTCTCCTCCCTTCCGCTGATTCATTCAAGAAGGGTTGTTGTCAGTTACAAGCGAAAGTATGTGCACGAATTACTGGTTAACCGCTTGTTCAAGCCTGCCCAGGAAAAAGTGTAGTTAGGTAAACTGACCGTCCCGCCATGACCATAGCTGTTGACTTGGGACGTAAAGCAACAAAACAAACAAATTTTCTGAAATGATGGACCCACTGCTGATTGTACAGTAAAACCTGTCTAAAGCGACGGCTGACCACTCAAAAACAGAAGACCAATTATTGCTTAATGCATGTCCAAAGTATTGCAGAATGCTCCAAGGGGAGCATTCTGCAATCCTTTCGACCTTCATTAATCTACCATTTGTTATTAAGATCTTTGTTTTGTCTTTTTTTCAGTGGCTGCTTAAGACAGGTTTTATTGTATTTACAACCTACATGTACTTTCCTGTATTGTGGAATTCATAGAATCGCTGTAAGATGAATATTTTTTTATTAAAGTGAGATTTTTTCATAACTAACAAGGATGGGTCCACTGGGCCCACTGCCTTGGAAAGCGATGGGCCATATTTTGAAATCATGGGACAATGACTCGAGCCCACCATAAATCTGAAGGCCTGTTGACTCTTACTTTTAAATCCTCCTTTAGGTCCTTTCTGGTCCCCTTTGCCTGCATCTCCTGCATCTTTCAGAACTGACATGGCTGTGTTGAAATTTTCTTCTCGGAATTCCCCCTAATATAAAGAAGAGCTAATAAAATAGTAAATTATATACAGTCTACTCTCGATATCTCGAATTTCAAGGGACTGGGCAAAATATGTCGAGTTATCAGTAGTTCGAGGTAACCAAATCATGACGTATACCTACCATTTTGGGGCGAAATAATTCACGTTCAACTCGTCCATTAATAGATCGTTATACGGAGCTATTTCATTAATAAACTACGGGATGAATTGACCCAAAAATCAATTGACATTTGAAATTGAAACATTAAAATTTCTCAGGTACCGCTACAGTCCTGACATTATGACTATTTTTTCACTTTCTAAGACAAAATTAAATAAACATAGCGTTTTAAGTCGGCAACTGGTCCCGTGGTCGCAGGTTTTACCCTTCCGTAAGTTGTCATATTTTAAGCCCCAACAGTGTACATGCACGTTTTAATTTTCGTCAGCTTGATGTGCATATGCCTTCTTAATCTATTTTTGTCATGACACGACCAATTTTTGTCATGACATGACCAAAGTCCTAAAATAGCATTAAATGCACAAGTCTGTTTTCAAAATAAAAAAATGGCCTGAGAAACAATTAAATTATACTTTGGCCTTATTTAAAACGAGCAGTCATCGGACAGAGATTGCTCAAATATGACACATTAGCTCATGTAGCCGTTTTGAAGTTGCACCACAATAGATCAATAGAATTCGGCGACCGCAGTCAATTATGTAATTATACATAAACAACACACTCATTTACAACTGCTAGTGTCACACACGTGGACCAAGTGATCAAACAATTGGTGGTTTTAATGGGGATAATTAACATTGAAAGCGGTGGATTAATTGGAGAATGGTAATTTCTTATGAAATGGAATCGAATTAGGCGTTGTAAAATACACTAAAATTGATCAGCGGGACCAATTTTTCGTAACGAGTTATCAGTTTTATTGACTTAGCCGTTGTCGAGATAAACCTTATGGAATTGCAATAATAAATAGGGGAAAATACGGGGACCGGGCCGTCAGGTCGAGATAAGTGATAGTATTGAGTTATGCATAGTTGAGTTAATGAGAGTCGACTGTACCAAGTGTTCATTTCCTATTATATTGCAGCGAGATAGTTTTAGTATCTTGGGGACTGAAATATTTCATGTGAGATATGATTCTTGCTGGAACTACTTTTTTGTAATAGTTTAAGTATCTTGAGCATTGATATATTTCAGTGGTGATGCTATGATTTCCTGTCTGCCTGTGTATAACTACGTAACTTTTACTTTGTTATATTTTCTTGTCTTTTTATGTCTCTATTTTCTTGCAAATACTCAAAAAATATAATATACAGAATAATACATTGTGTTACCATGGCATGAAAAATCTGTCACTCAGACTTGGCTGAATACATGTAAACTACTCGTCCTGGCGGACTCTTTGTTTATGCATATTCAGCCAAGCCTTCATAACAGATTTTACAATCATGGAAACTAAATATATTATTCTCTATATGTAAAACTACAGAAACAATTATTTGTATCATTTTATGCTGCCTACATTTGCCATTATCAAAACCTTTTTTCTCTCAGATATTGAAGAGCGTGTCTTGTTTAATAATTGACCTCCACTAGCCCTTATGTCAAACAGCAAAATTCTTCTTAGGCCAAATAAAAAAATAGGTGTGTTTCGGGTAACGGGTCTGAAAATTTTAGGTAGGGTAGGCACACATATTTTTTTCTGGAATAAAATATAATTTTATGCATTTTGAAAGGCATTTCGCCTTTCAAAATGCATGAAATTTTATTTTGACGGAAAACCTGAAAAAAATTCTAGGTTTCATCAGTAAATTTAGGTAGGGTCGGGTTATTCTAAACACAGGTACTTTATTATTTGGCCTTAGTGATGGCTATTGAAATTTTAAGCATAAACCTGTTTATCTCCTTTAACTCTTTCCATGCTGGGTAATTTTCATGCTTATTTTGTCGTCTGCTGTGTTTTTTTTTTCAAAATTATTTTTTACAAAAAATTCTTTCAGGAATACCATCAGAGTGTCAAACAGTTTGGAACCAGATCAGGCCCGACATTTTGTTGGGCCTGATCTGGATCAAAACTGTTTGCCAATGTTATCAGCAGACAACACTTATAGGCAAACAGTTAAGTATGGTCTCATACTTACATTTTCATCAACAACCAGGTGAATACCATCTCCACCAGAAGGATAAATATAATGTTGTAACGGTGTAGGTCTGTATTCTGTGTATACAACATGGCATGGCTGTAGAAGAAAAAAATATTCACATATGCCCTTCCAGTGATTTTATTTGGAATTTTAGGAAGCTACCTTTTCCTTCACATTTGGGAGAATAAGTGGTAAAGTACATGAAATTGGGAAAATAAAGGCCATTTTGGGACTTGGAATGACTCTCATATAAGGCAGTAAAAATGGCCAAATAAAATCACTACCTTCAATGATGTGTGGTTAAATTTTTGTAATTTAGAATGTCATAATATTCCTATTTACAATTTATGCACCCAGGACCTCTGACAGGGGTAATGGGAGTCACGATATATCACTGCCTATTATTTAGAAAACAGTTAACCCTTTGTATACTATTAAATGGGGTTTTTCTTCTGTTTCGATGCAATAAACTTAGGATAGTCCATTGTTCATATCTAGGGGTGTCAGGTTATAATTTGCAAAAAAATAATGTATTTCTTGTCTGAAGATCTTTTTTACCTTAAAGGGAACAGCAACCCTGATGATTACTATGTTTGATATGAAAGATCTTAATAAACCATGCATTTTGATACCAGTTTCATCTAAATCGGTTGAAAAACGTAGAAGTTGTGGGTGTTTGAATATTTGCAAATGGACTGTAATGGAAGCCGCCATATTGTAGGCTTAGTGACGTCACACATCCTAATTAAATAAGCATAATCAAAATAAAAGACAAACCAATGGATAACTTGCAATTATCTTTACTAAAACATTTTCCTTATGTATAAAGTTGCATATCTGCTGAAACACAGATGCTGTGATAGTATTAATAACTAAAAATTAAGCAGTTGAAAAAATTCTGAAAACTAATTAGATATTCAAAATGGCGGCTAAATGTTGGCCATATTGAATTCTTTAAATGCCCATAACTTCCCCATTTTTCAACCGATTTTGATGATACTTGTATCAAAATTCATGGTTCATAGAGCTCTTTCTGATAAAACATACTTATCATTAGGGTTGCTGTCCTCTTTAACAGTGTAGACCTGCATGAGGGTTGTCGCTGTTGGTCAAAGTGTCTTAACTTACCCCACCATCCGATGCAATTTTTTGAAAATGAGGGTACCTGTATTCTTCAAAGCCTCTTGTATACAATTTTATGAATTATGCTTAGCTGTTTTTGTGGTAACGTTTACAGAGTGATATACTGGCCTATTGAGGAATGCAAGTGGAATTGATATAGCGTTTATAGCTTTGCAGAAAATCGATAAAAAACACATTCATGACCGGTTAGAACTTTTTACTAATCTATATACAGGACTAAAGTTAAGAGTGTGTAATAAAAATTTAATTTTCTTATTTCTCAACCAAAACATATGTTGTGGGTACTCAAAAGTACCATCTCAATGAGACGGTTCGTTTGAGCACCCAAAACATATGTTAAAACTGAGGGGTAAGAAAATATTTACAATTTTACGCTGAAAAGCTTTGTTTATCTAAACCTGTGTATATACTTTACCTGGTGATGTAGATGACAAATCCATTCAGCAAACTGTCTGGCATTAGGTATAGTAGCAGACAGGAACAGGTATTGTTCATTGTCAGGTAGCAGTATATTATTTACCTGGTGATGTAGATGACAAATCCATTCAGCAAACCGTCTGGCATTAGGTATAGTAGCAGACAGGAACACATAATGTATATACTTTACCTGGTGGTGTAGATGACAAATCCATTCAGCAAACTGTCTGGCATTAGGTATAGTAGCAGACAGGAACACATAATGTATATACTTTACCTGGTGGTGTAGATGACAAATCCATTCAGCAAACTGTCTGGCATTAGGTATAGTAGCAGACAGGAACACATAATGTATATACTTTACCTGGTGGTGTAGATGACAAATCCATTCAGCAAACTGTCTGGCATTAGGTATAGTAGCAGACAGGAACACATAATGTATATACTTTACCTGGTGGTGTAGATGACAAATCCATTCAGCAAACTGTCTGGCATTAGGTATAGTAGCAGACAGGAACACATAATGTATATACTTTACCTGGTGGTGTAGATGACAAATCCATTCAGCAAACTGTCTGGCATTAGGTATAGTAGCAGACAGGAACACATAATGTATATACTTTACCTGGTGGTGTAGATGACAAATCCATTCAGCAAACTGTCTGGCATTAGGTATAGTAGCAGACAGGAACACATAATGTATATACTTTACCTGGTGGTGTAGATGACAAATCCATTCAGCAAACTGTCTGGCATTAGGTATAGTAGCAGACAGGAACACATAATGTACATTGTCAGGTAGTAGGATAATGGTCTCCTCCCATACTACACCTCTCTCTACAAATATACAGAGCACAGTCCCTTCATTTCATGTTGTATGGGGTCCATAAGAAGGGGCTGTGTTATAGCAAATTGTGTTAGAATGGGACAATTTTACAAAGAAATTATAGGAAAAATTTTCTATAATTTCTTTGTTAAATTCTACGGGATCCACAACATGACCATGAAATTATCCGAATCCGTGTTTTAATGAGGCATGTTATATCAAACCTTGAGGCTATAAAACCTTTTTCATGCTCAACTGAACTGAGCACAAAATTTCAACTGTTCATAAAAACTGAAATACCAACAAATAAATTTTTTTCTTGCTTTAAGTCTCTCAGATGTTGTATTTATCATGCAAATAAATGTTAAAATGCCAAAAATTGTTGGCATTTTAACATTTATGAGTAGGATAAATTTTTTATAACCTCGGGTCCTGTACATCTCATTGAATTAACCCTAACCATGCTGGCTATTTTTATGTATCAAACTCCTTCCCAAATTTTCATCCAATTAACTTACAGGATTGCAGGAAAACACTTGAGCTTACAAGGACAATGGAAAACAGTGTGGATCCTGATCAGCTGATCTGGATCTACACGGTTTTAAAAACAGCATATATCTGGGCCTTGCATGATAATAATTATACTTTCATAGGCCAACACAGTAGTCATTTGCAGTAACTTTTCAATGATGCTAGAAATTTTATTTTCAATCTATGGAGCTTTTGTAAAATGTATCTGACTTTGCATGAAAACAGAAAACTGCATTCTCCAAAAAACTAGAAAAGTGCCCATGAGAGGCAATTCTTTTACTGTCCCAACCGCAATCCCCCAACACCCCAAAATTTAAAGATGTCCTAGATTTTGAGCTCTAGCATGTAACCATGCATCTGAAGCAGTCAAGTGAAAGCCTGCCATGAATGGTACTAATTATTCAAACATGAACTTTTCCTAATAAATGGTTGGTAATATATCTATGTTAGCAGGGACCAACGAAATAAGAAAGAAAAGATGAAAACTATATACCCCTAGGCAAATATGCAAGGAGTATAAATATAGATTACAGCTAACTGATATTTAATATGCTTGTACTTGAAAGGAACTAATTTTGACAAGTCAGACAAAACATGGAACACTGCATACAGATTAGAAAACAAGTGTATAAAAATACACATTTTGCTGGTTAATAGGACCAAATAAACAAATATGTGTGCCGGGTAAGGGGCCTGAACATTTTAGGTAGGGTAGGCACAAATTTTAAAAAAAAATTCTAGAAAAATATATAATCTTATGCATATGGAAAGGCATTGCGCCTTTCAAAATGCATAAAATTATGTATTTTTCCATAAACCTGAAAAAAATTCTGGGTTTCACTAGTAAAGTTAGGTAGGGTCAGGTTACCCTTAACACAGGTATATTTTTTTTATTTGGCCTTAATAGTCTGATCAACAGCATGGGATTTATTATTTTAGAAAGGAGTCACCTAATATATAAATCACGATTATTTATCTGAAAATATAAATTGGAAATGAAAACACTCTTCAATGCCAATGGTGACATTTTTGTACAATATCAAATCATAGCACTGCAAGATTTCTCAACCATAGAAATACTTTAGATTTTGTTCTGAAATAAAATGATGCACTTGTAAACTATACAAAGCTGCTAGTATTGGACATCTTCAAACCATTATTATGAATTGTACAAACCTTTATCCCTCATGTAGTGAATCTCATCAAAGATAACCCATCCTACTTCTCTCATGATCTCTGATCCCCGATACAACATACTCCGTAAAATCTGGAAAAATCAACAACTAAATATTAATAACAATCCACATAAAAACTTTGTTCCTACACTTTCCATGCTTATGAAAATGACTGCTTTACCAAATCCTTTTGCCATAACCCTTTGTATACTGGAAACCCCTAAACAGGTACTTTGGCACAGTGAAGACCCAGATGAAATGCCACAAAATGCTGCATTTCACCAGGACCTGCACTGTTTGCTAACATAAATACAACCTTCAGGGACTGAGTTTCATAATTATTTAGAAAATTCTACCTGGGACCCCATAAAGTACACAATGGGGAGGCCTATATTTATTGCATTTATCTGTATGGGAAAATCCATCAGAATACAAAGGGTTAATTACCTCACATGTCCCAATAAGTGCACACCAAGGCCTTTTCTGAAATTATATTGCAAGTGAACAAGGTTTTGGCAATGGTTCCCCTGCGAAGCTCTAATGGAAAAAGCTTACCTCAGTGGTCATGACGAGACAACTAGCAGTGGGATTGAGGGTGAAACATACCTCAGTGGTCATGACGAGACAACTAGCAGTGGGATTGATGGTGACATCTTTAGTCATCAGTCCAACATCCTTGTATTTCTGATTACTCAGAGCTTTGATAGGAGTTGTGTATATCACTCTCTGCTTGTCTCTCAGAGACATGGCTATTAATACATACCTCAGTGGTCATGACGAGACAACTAGCAGTGGGATTGATGGTGACATCTCCAGTCATGAGTCCAACATCCTGGAACTCTTCAAACAACTCTCTGTATTTCTGATTACTCAGAGCTTTGATAGGAGTTGTGTATATTACTCTCTGTTTGTCTCTCAGAGACATGGCTATTGCATAGCTGTAAACAGAAAGAAAATAGAGGATCTTACATGAGTGCTCATGTTTTATTGAATTTATTAAACGAGTTGAGGAAAAGAGATAAAATGCGAGGCTTGCCGAGCATTTTATCTCTTTTTCGCAACGAGTTTAATAAATTCAATAATACAAGAGCACGAATGTTAGATTCTATTAATCATATGACAAATACTTTGAAATCTCATTTCTGGCGTAAAAACGTTATGATTTTGTCATCATGTACGCAACGTTGTTATGGACGTAATAACGTTTCCCGTAAATCGATAAACCACTAGTGGTTTACAGATTTTATTGCATGGCGTTATTTCACTCCCAGACGCGACGTCATGTGATAAATATTGTTTGTTTATGTTGATGCTTAATGTCCCAGTCAACAATCTCTAAGTCATGTCGAGAAAATGTCCTGTCTTTCTGGGTTGAACCAGTACTAAGCAGCTGATAAAGTTTCTTCCTCAAAGACAACACAGTGACTCCGGTGAGTCTTGAACTAGCAACTTTTTGATCCCAAGTCTAACACTCAACTGAACCACTGTGCTCCACACAGAAAGGGGAAAAAAAGCTTTGAAAAAAAATTGTTGGAGTAAGCTGTTGTGCATGCAAAGTTAATTGATATATCAATCATTATCAAAGGTCCAAATACTGTTATAGAAATTCACATGTTTATTAGAATCATTATCATGGAGAGGTTGAAGCCTATTCATCAACCCTTTGTATACTGGTAACCCTAAATGAGTACTTTGGCAAACAGTGAAGATCCAGAAATGAAATGCTGCAAAAATGCACATAGGCTTAGATCAGGAAAAAATTTCAGCGTCAAAATGTAAATATTTTCTTACCCATCAGTTTTAACATATGTTTTGGGTGCTCAAAAGAGCCGTCTCATTGAGACGGTTCTTTTGAGTACCCACAACATATGTTTTGGTTGAGAAATAAGAAAATTAATTTTTCCGTTGGCCAACCTTAAAATTTTTTTTGTTTCCCCTTACCCGACCTTGTTTTACCGGTATGGGATGGTCGGTCAAAACTTATTTTTTAGATACCCATTAAACTTAATTGTATACAGTAAAACCTGTCTAAAGAGGCCACTCAAAAAAGACATCACATAATGCAGGTCAAAAGTATTACAGAATGCTCCCAGGGAGCCTTCTGCAATACTTTCGACCTGCATTTACCACCCATTTGTCTTAACAACCTTTGCGTATATCTTTGAGTGGCCGTTTTAGGCAGGTTTTACTGTATAGTCGTACTATAGGCAATGAAATTAAATAAACAAACAATTTGCTAAGATAACACTGTTTAAATTGGACAATTCTCTCAGGTTGCAATGAAATTAAAAAAAAATATCTTGACTGAAAATTGAAATAATTTTTTTTTTGAGTATAACCTTTTTCAGTGTCGGTTGGGTAAGGGGAAACAAATAAAATTTTAATCTAGGCCTTACACACTCTTAACTAAAGTCCTAAAGTAGTATTGTATACTCACACTGCAACAACAGTTTTGCCAGCAGATGTGTGAGCTGATACCAAGACAGACTGGTTGTTTTCCAGACATAATATAGCTTCTTTCTGGAAGGGATCTAAAATAAATGGATACGTTTTTGCCGGTTCCTCTGACTGGGACGGCTTCAATGGTACAAACTCTTGATCTGGCGGAACAGCAACCTATAAATACACCATACGTCCAGATTATGGAAAATTGTGAGCATAAAATTGGTTATATTTTCTTATCCATTTGGGGGCACAAAAGAACATTGTGACACTTCTTTTGAGTATATGTTTTTTTTGAGATATAAGAAAAATAATTTTCAATCACACACTCTTATAGACATTATAGAGGCCTGATACATGGTAAACTGTTTGATACACAATGCATGGGCGAAAGTTCAAAATCCTGAGCTTTAGATTCAAACTTGCAGTATGCTTTAATATAAAGTACTAAAAAATAAAAACTTTGAATGCTGATTTGTCTTTTACATAAACTGAAAATATGTTAGAACAGCTTTTTAATCTGTCTTATTTAGTATTTAGTAAGTCAGCCTCAAAATCCTGAATGTAAAATTAATCCTATAAACTTTCACTCATGGCTATGTTTCTGAATTAGCAAGAATGGAAAAGTTGTTACTTCACATCATTTCACTTTAACATGGAAAGCTGCTCAGTAATTTTCGGATCTGACTGCTAATCACAGGGATTTTTTACCGTTCTGAAGTCGGGGCCAGGGGCCTGTTGGGAAAAAGCATTAGGGTCATCCGATTGGGAAAATTTGATGTAGCCTAAAATAACTGGACAGCATTTTAGCATATAATGTATTAGCAGTGTAAAGCATTTGTTGCTTTGATTGCCCTTCTTAAATTTGCCTAAAATGTGTACGATAACATGTTAAGTTTTCATTCAAATTTTTATGCAAATTTTCATGCATCTGTAACTTTGCTATTTTTGCTCAGATTTTCATGAAATTTTCACAAAACGTAGAACTAAGAAATTAGTAATAATATGCACCATTTGAGAAGTTTTTGCTAATTTTTTTAATTGGGAAGGGGCGGATAAGCGGCCCCAAATCAATTTTGCAAGATTGAATTTTTTCTCTAAGGATCATCAATATCTACATGTATTGTATACTGTATATACCTCATGGAGACATGCTTCCACAGTTTCAACTGTGTGGACCTGAATTCTTTGCATCACATCATGGCTAAAACTGAAATAGAGAACATAAAGATGTAAATACATTGTAGTTAAAATACTTTTTCTCTTTTTAATTCTCTGTGAAACATTAAATACAAAGCTCACTGGAAATGTCCTTTAAAGGATTTCAATATTTACAGGGATTTTCCTACTGTTCTGAAGCCGGGACCAGGGGCCTGTTGAATTTGGGAAAAAAGCATTTGGACCATCAAATTGGGAAGAATTGATAAGTCAAAAAGAACTGGACCGCCATTTTTATTAGATTAAAATTAGCAGTATAAACCTGTAATATATTTATTTATTGAATCGCCCTTCATAAAACTCATGAAAATTTGCATAAAAATGTAAATGAAAACATGTTTTCATTCACATTTTCATGCATCTGTAAATTTGCTATTTTTGATCAGATTTTCATGAAATTTTTCCTCAAAAGTAGAACTAAAAAAATGGGAATGATATACACCAGTTTTGGAAGTTTTTGCTTATTTTTGAATTGGGAAAGGGCCTAGGAAAATCCCCAATTTAAATGATAGATTCAAGCAGTAAAATACCCTTTTGTGATTTCAGACAGAACAAAGTTACAGGTTAGACCTGTGAGTGCATATAGGCTTCGATAAGCAAAATGTTTCAGCGTAAAATTGTAATATGTTCTTACCCATACTTTTTAGCAGATGTTTTGGGTGCTCAAAAGAACAGTCTCGTGGGGATGGTTCTTTTGAGTACCCACAACATATGTTTTGGTTGGGAAATAAGAATATCATTTGTCTGTTACACACTCTTAACTAAATGCCTGCTGCATATGGATACTAACATTTACATGTACAGTGTCGTCTCTTTATAACATGCCACAGTATACGGTAATACAAATTGGATATAACACGGTCATGTTGTGGCTTCCATTTTTTTAACAAGGGAATTAAAGTGTCATTTTTCTTTTGGAAATTTTTCCTTTATAACAAATCTCACTTTTTACATGGCACATATATATGGATCTCAAACATAGCGTTATAAAGGCACAGTATATTAAAAGTACAGACCGAAAACTACATGCAGATTCCTATCTGTTTTAATAGGGTTATAATTGAAGATGTAAATTGTATGTGCTAGAACTTACTTTGACTCTTCTGTTTGAGACTTGTGCTTCTTTGCCTGCTGGTCGTCATCGAGAACTTCATCATCTCCCGCTGGTCTCTTTCCAGTTATACTTCGGAGCAAATCCTCAGCTCTGCAAAATAAACCAGGCCTTCATATAAGAGTGTTTAATCAAAAATTCATTCAGGGATTTTTCTACGTTTCTGGAGTCGGGGCCAGGGGCCTGATGAATTTGGGAAAAAAGCATTTGAATCATCAAAACTGGGAAATTTTGATGCAGTCTAAAAGAACTGGAATGCCATTTTGAATAAATTAAAAACCATATAAGATATAAGCAGTACATATATAAAGCAGTAAGATACTTGTTGCTTTAATTGCCCGTCATAAAACCTTCATAAAACCTCATATAAAATTGAAAAAAATGTGAGTGAAAACATGTTGTCATTCACATTTTATACAAATTTTTATACACCTGTAACTTTGCATTTTTTGTTCAAATTTTCATGAAATATTCGTCAAAATATAGAACTAAGAAATTGGTAATGATATACACCACTTTGGGAAGTTTTTGCTCATTTTTTAATTGGGAAGAGGTAGATTTTTGGCATGATGCAAGAAAAACATTAATTACACATCTTAAAATTATTTTTAACTATAAATCTGCTTTAGATAGTATAAACATTGATTGTATTTTTTTAAATCACCCAATTATATATATACCGACATATTTCGAGAAACCCCATAGATACACCCGTCACATGCATCCTCTCTCTAATAGGCAGATACATACTTCTGCAACATACTACCATATTTCCTTTTCACTATTTCACTTTCACATCTGCTAGAATCTAGCTTTTATCCTTGCACTGACAGCGGGACTGCACATCATACTCATGAGAGTGTGCTGCAGAATAGATAGATAGAGATATTATTGGTTAAAGCAGTGACCTATATAAGAGTGACTAGAAACTCAAATGAAATACCAATACTCAACTCAAACAACTCTGTCGGGCATCTTACACAGCTAAATCGATATCATTTATCTACACGATTTGCTTTTACCGCAGTTTTGGAATACACAGCGTAATTTCTCTATTGTTTACCAAAACTTTTAACACTTTTACAAGCACCGAAATAGTATAATAACAAGGATACACACTAATCTTTTTCGCCAGGCGCAAGCTGGGCCCCTGAAACAAAAAGATTGGGGGCCCATCCCAAAACTAAGGGGCCCAGGACTCGGCAGAAAATCAAAACTCATTTCAACACCATTGCCAAGCAATTGCTAAATACTCATAATTGAAGTCAGAGACCCTCAAAATCTGTATTCCTCTAATCATTTAGTATATTAACAATATTTTGTAATCAGCTGACTGAAGATTTGTAAACTTCCAACAGCTAGTGTCAGATTTGACAAAACTTCATACCGTAACATACTACCTTTTTTTCAGGGGCAAGCTGGGCCCCTAAACATTTGGTTTTAGGGACCCAGCCCAAAATTTAGGGGCACTGGACTACTGGGCCCCTGTTAGTCTTTTTCCCTAATAATAACAATAATTATGAATCATGTGACATCTTAGTTTATGAATATTGATAAATCGAGACACAGACATAGCCATGTTTGAAGCTTTTTTGTTACAGTGAAAGAGGTATTGTTGAAGCCATTTTTGACGATTTCCGCAACTTTCATAAAATCGTCCGATATTTACATTGTCATAACTCAATAGGATTAATTTTAACATTGCAGAAACATAGCATTTAGCAATATTTCATATGTTTTTTCGATTGTTATTAACATGATGTACCAATAAGCAATATTTACAGCAAAGTACGCTCTTCAAGATATCTATAAATGCAGCAGTTTCTCAAGCTGTGTCGCCATTTTGTGGGTATACGATGAAAGGCGCACCAGGTGTAAGTCACGTGACACATGCCATGACATACCTATATGGCTGAATTTATGAAGGGTCCAGTCACTCTATATAGATCACTGGTTAAAGTTTTATGATTTTGAACGCTTTTTAATAAGATGGGGTATGAAACCCCCTACCCGGAACCCCGCACCCCTCACATAAATTACTGAATAGTTTCACGCGACAGCATGGGTACAAAATTTAATTAATGTTTTTTCAAACGATGTGATAGTATCAAAATATCCTGAAAGTTTTGTCCAAATTTAAAAAGTGGTTAGGAAGAACCCCCGAACCTCTCACGGAAATTACTCGGTAGTGTTATGCGACAACGTTAAGTTAATAAATATAATATTCTTTCAAAGTCAGCGTTTAAAATGTCAATATGGAGGCATTATCTTCTCAGTAAAGCTGATATATAATGTTTAAAACATAGTGCATTAAGATTATGTCGCACAAAGTTGTCTCCACCAAAATACAGCTTAGATAATGTCCGTTAGTGTTTCCCCTAGCCAGTTTTAGCATGGCGCCGCGCTATGCCCCTTTTTACTACTAGCACCATGCCCCTTTTCTAAAACTACTTAAAATTGCCTACATTTTGGTAAAAAAATCATGAGAATCTAACAAAAGCTAAGGAAGAAACAGTTTTTTTTTCAGTTTGAAGCCTGAAGTGGAAGAAACCTGCTATTAAAATATTTTACTCAGTGTTTATCCTTTTACAATGGTCACTTATTACTTAAGGCAATTTTGACACATCACTTTGATGACAGTACCCCCAATAAGCAATTATTAAAAATGAAGTGTGAATTTGAATCAGGCCTAAATGAAATATATGTGTGGTTCCTGTTGTATACCAACAAAATTTAGGGTAGGCAGGTAGGGAAATTATTAAATTTTGTTATAACATTTAACAAAGAAAATAGTGACAAAATCTGAAAAGTGCCCATTTTAAGTATTTTTTCTCCAAAGACCATTTTAATGTTTAGGGTAGGGTTAAAAAAATTAGGATAGGTAGGCAACAGGAACCACACATACATTTCATTTAAGCCTCATTGAACAATTTTAAGGTACAGGGAGTGATCTTGGCAATTAATGAAAAAAAAAAAATGATTCCAATAATAATGTGATTCTGATAATTTTTAAGAATTACAAAAAAAAAATAAGTGTGTGTTCATAAATAGGTGTCCAGAAACTGCCATTAAACAGTCAGTTTGAAAATACTAAAAATAGTCTAAAAAATAAGAAGTGTAGTTTGCATTTAAAAACGACAGATAACAGCTGCATCATGCTAAAGGACATAAATTTTTATTTGGCAATATATTCAATTTCCAACTTGGGCTTAAAAGTGCCCCCTAAGCCTGTCACCGCGCCCTTAGCCTTTCACCGCGCATTCAAAAGTGCCCTCTTAACCTGTTGTCACATGCTGAAAGTGCCCTTTTCCTGGAAACTTTACCATGCCCTTTTTGGGGGCTGGGGGAAACACTAGTCTGTGCAGTCTATGCGAACCCCGAACCCCACACAGAAAATACTGTTGAAAAGATGGAAACCCACGATGTGAAACGCATTTTCCTCCAAAATGACTAGAATTGGTATGGAATATTCAATTTGCTTTCCTGATATATTATCACGTTCGTGCCGACAAAGTTTCATGCAACATTTAATGGGTCATTGCATGAAAATTTGATATCACTTTATCAAATTGACAAATGAAGAAGGCTCAGTCAAGCCAGCACAATTTCCACTGTACAATTGCATGTGACATTAACATGACAGTAATTTTCATGACATGAGGGGTTTCGGCGAGATTGTGCAGATTCGCCAGAGAATCAAATTGCTGCTCGCTTATGGGAAAAGTACCAAAATTTAAAGTGCTGGCTTAAATAAATGTGTCTGTAAATCATCTATGAAAGATCATCTGTGATATCATTTATTGCCGTTGTGTTTCATATCTATAAAGTATTCTTATTCACTTGGGGTAGGGGTTTCATACCCATACGATACAATAATTGTTAATTTTCTTCAAATCCACAAATTCAATTTTTACAAAACTTTCAGGATATTAAGATATTGATATCATGCTTCTTTTGAAAGAAAATTTATTAATTTTTCATGCTCAAGTTGTTGCGTGAGATAATTCGGCAATTTCCGTGAGGGGTTAGGGGGTTCGGTGTATCCTAGTGTAAGCAATAATCACGCATATATCGCTTGTCGGCATATTTGATATATTCAGTCACACCAAACAAAAAAAATGGTATATTCTCGCCTTTATTCATGTAAATCCTCGCTACATAACTAATGATAAGTTTTGAAAAGCTCTTTTCCTGTGCTCCAACCGGCCTCGAAAATCCCAGACAAAAATGGCAACTTGCTGTCTACGTCATCAATAATCACGCACTTCTCAAAAACCCAGTTTTATGGGAAGCCAGACATGCAATACTTTTAAAAGTATGATCAAAATAAACAAGAGTATCTTATAAATTTTACAGGTAAGGAATAGTTATAAATACTGCAGAAATAATAATTGATTTGACTCAGCACAACTCAAGGGTGGGACTGTTGTTGTTTATTCATTGTTTGTTTTTGGTCCCATTGGCTATGGGGTCTCATGTTGAGTTCTTGGTTTGATGTGTGATTCTAGGTATGCTTTTTGGTTTAGCAACTGTCTTGCTGAATGCTAGCTGTAATGTTGATATGATTTGTTCTGTTCCCAAATACTTAAAAATTTAAATAACGGGGATTCAACAGAGCCATAGTATTATGTAAAAATACACATTATCTCTCATTTTTACACAAGAACTAAGGCAGGAATGGCGGTCTATACTTTTTTTTACCGCCAAAACTAACCACGTGATAGTCATGTGAATTCGAAGTTTGGATGATAGCAAATGCAGCAGACAAATTGTCAATGAACTGGGATAAATGAAAAAATGTTTATTTTCCACCTGATTTCTACAAACTTTTGGATGTAAGAAAAATATGACTAAATAACACTGTGTGAATAAATTGCGCAATAATTTTATCGGCAGAATCGCCATTTTCAATATGATGAAGGCGAGCGAAAATAGAGTGCTAAGAGTCCCCAAAAACTTCAGTGTGACGTCAGAAGTTTATGTGTAGACAGCGCGAGAGACAGAAAAACAACACTGCGTGATTATTGTGTAGCGTGAAAAAGCATACTCGGAGGATACTCCATCTTTAAATAAGTGTGACTGTCTGGCATTATTTTCACAGAGTATCTTATTACCGGAGCTCTTAAGGGTGAAGTAACATAATGCCTTAAATACCCGGATGACTTAATTAACAATAGAATCTAGCAGAGCCAGAGAGTTGTTGTGAAATCGACACAGATTCCGATCACTGGTGACTGCCGAAATTTGTGTGTAAACAATACATCGCATACCTTTTACCACTGTCGCTATCTGACGGATCTTTAATATCGACAGGTTCCTGACTAGTGATAACGGGTACAGCACGGTCTGAAGAGGCATCCTCATCAAAGGCACTGAAAAGATCATCGCCGAAAGCGTCTGCCATGCTTTCGCTTTATTTTTAATCGTCTAGCTGCATGATAGCCGTGCAAACATGCATAATGGTCGTGACATTTGAATTCTCCCTCCCTACCTACCTACCTGCCGACCTACCTCCCTCCATACTTACCTCCCAACTTCCTTCCTTCCCTGGCTGCCTGCATGCCTGCCATTTTCCATTGTGTGGCGTCTGATCTGGCTGTGCACTGTTTGCCAATGTCTCATTAAATGGACACTAGACTTAAATTCAAACGAATTGTTGGAAAACCTAATTTTAGTGATCAATTCAAAAAGATAGTAAAACGTTATATAAGGGTTGGATATAACTTGGATATCATGCGACAGTCTGCATGCCTAGTTTTAAACCCAATCATGGACTATAGCTACGGTTTCCTCTTTAATTGCACGACGGTGGATCAGGCCTCAGACTCTATGACGGCTCTGACGTAAAGCTTTAATTGGTGGGTTGGTGCCTAATGCTTATCTGTAGCTGGACCCACCGTGGCTCAACTTGAGGTTTTCTTTAGCTCTGACTTTCTGTGAGTCATGAGCCCTTTTCTTTGTTTCATCATGGTGCGTTAATTTGATTAGACGGTGTTTCTCCATTATGATACATTGCATTAGTTTGATGGGCTCCATGCGGACTGAACATTTCTTGTACTTCAACAACAGCAGAATCTATGGCAAAGATTTTTACCAGTAAAATGCATTATAGCCCCCGGTGGCTTAGGCTGCTGTCCGTTCTAAGGTGGTGGTTCTGTTGTTGTTGACTTGTTGTTTATTGTTACTCCCATTGTGGGAGTCTGTAATTGTTCTATTTTTTTGTACTTTACTTTATGTCAATTCTAGTTTTGCAATCATCTTGATGGGGAAGAGAGAGCTGGTTGCTTTGCTTAACTTGTCCTCCTGGTGTCTCGTGATGGTTGAGCATCTCTTCCTCGCGGTGCTACGGGGTTGTCTGTAGTTTGTGATTGTGGTATTTCCCGATCATACTCACTTACTACTTTTAAATGGGTTAAGTAAAGATATATCGAAATATGAGCGTTGGCGTAAACGAACCAGATGTAAGCAGAAAGAAGATAAAGCTTATACATGTAATTATAGAAAAAAATCCGAACATAGTTTTCAGTAAAACACTGCAAGCAAACGAGCCATAACGGGTATCACTGCCAGCAATCAAAGATTAGACCACAGCAATGATTGAAGAAATGCAAAAACACAGTTGTATGGAGGTAAGAATGTATTTGATCAAAGAGACTAAGGCATATAACAGTTTCATCCAATTCTTGGCGTTTCAAATATCATTTAAGATCAAGACAATTTTGTACCCGGCTTTTTGTATATGTTCTTCTTCTGACTGAAAATCATGCGCGGATCCAGAAAGTTTTGTCAGAGGGGGACCAACTTTTGCAACGTTTTTTAGTTGATGAGAGGATCAAATACCACTATAAGGACCCGCCAGCAAAACGCCATTTAAATACACATACATATCTACAAAGATCAAGAATCGGTACAATCAAGCACCACACCTGACCCAGGATACCAATTGGAAAGTGACAACTTCACAATTAGACATCACAAACGAGAGCCAAGAGGTCAGCCCTTTTCCAGCAGGTAAGCCACCTGAGTAATCTGGAAAACTGATCCATAAGAAATAAAGAGAATCAACAGAATTTGAAAGCAGCAAGCTCGGTTTCATTGAGTCTGTTCATGAGAACTGAATTCTCGAGCCCTATATGCTTATAGCACCGGGGTAAGCGCCATCACTGTTAATTTTAGTTTCGGAGACAACAAATTATACATGGTGGGGCGGGGGAGGTACTCTCAATATTTCTTGATACATAGGCTCGGTCGGCCCAAGCATCTACTGTTTACCCGCACCTCCCACCAAAAACAATATCAGGCATATCCGATTTACCTATATAATATTTGAATTTTAGCGTACCACACACAAAAAAATCTCATTTCTTGCTTAATAATAGTGGTATGTATTCCATCAATGAACACAATTAAGTAGGGAAAATACGAGACAAGATGAAATTGAATGCTTTTATTGTAAATTGATAGTTCTGTAGTTTTCATTTAGTTTGCAGTTGAAAAACATCATCAAGACCATAAAACTGACTTTAGAAATAACCCCCAAAATAACCCAGCTTAAAAGTGATCACAATAATCCCCATATTTTAGCAAAACAGACCCTAGAGCGAAGATTTGGCGCCAGTAAAATGCATTTAAGCCCCCACCCCACCCACACCAGTGACTTAAGCTGATGTCCGTTCTAAGGCGGTGGTTTTGTTGTAGTTGATTCATTGTTTATTTTTGCTCCCATTGTTTCTGTGGGTTCTGTGTTTGGTCCTTATTTTGTTATGCAGTACTTAGTGTCCTTTCTAGTTTTGCAATAATCTTGATGAGACAAAGAGAGCTGGTTTATTCTCTTCCTGATGTCTTGTGACTATATAAGCGTTCTATGGCTCTTCCTCGCGATGCCATGAGTAAGTCTGCAGTGTGTGATTGTGGCATTTCATGGTCATACTCACTTACTTTCTGAAAATCGCAAAAATATCGAAATTCAAAATTTAGAATTCAAAAACGCTTACTTTCTAGCTAATAAATCTATCAAATGACGGAGTACACATTCCCTAAGATTTAGTCAGGGACAGACATATACGAGGGGTGATGTGAAAGTTTGCGGAAAATAGTTGTCATTATCAATAGATCTGGAATTACAGCACATAATACCACAGCACATATGTAGTTGATTGGTTAGAAAATGTTTGATGTTAGTCGTCTACATGCGTTACAGCTGTGGTCAAGCCAACGCTATATAGCACGAAGTGGCCCATTTTACGTTGCATTTTGACATTTTACTACACAACCAATTAAACTTTAACGTTGGTAAATATTTGTAAATATTATAAATACATGGGTACAGATGGGTCGCTTCGAGCGAAGTGACGTCACAGCGGCGCCTCGTGCTCATACGTCTGACGTCACATTTTCAAAATTTCCATTTCAGTCAACTTGCTATGAATGGTAGTTTATATCTGTGAATTTTCATTACAATTGATAAAGCAATGTGATTTAAAAGCACTTTTCCGCGAACTTTCTGATCACCCCTCGTATTTATGGCATTTTTCAAGAAGATACACAATGGGAAATACCTTATATGGTAAAGTAATGAACATCTACAAGCAGATATATCAAGTGGATGCGAATGTGAAGATACAACTTGAAGATAATATAGAATTTATGACCTTCCAAGTAGTATTACCAAAAACGAAACATGCCAATAAAACTAAAAAACCCATTTTTCTTGTCAAATATTTCCAGCAATTAACCATCATCATTTGATGAAGGAGCAACTTGACTTACTTGAGTCCTTATCCTTGCTTTATCTCCTTGTTATATCTTGATTTATATGTTTTAGGAGATGATGCATTGATAAGTTAGGGGTCTTTCATGCAAACCAAATATCTATGTGTCTTGATCCACATCTGAATTAAGGGTGAGGTTGGCGCCGTTAAACCGGTTTAAGCCCTCCAGTAAAATATTTTACTGACCGTTCCAAGGCGGTACTTCTTTTGTGGATCTTTTATGCTTTTGTTCTGTCTTGTGTTTGCTATGTTTTGTGCGCTTCTGTGTATATGTGCTTTGTGGTCACCTGCTGGGAAAGGGCTGACCTCTTGGCTCTCGTTTGTGCTGTCTTCTGTGAGTTTGTCACTTTCCCATTGGTATCCTGGGTCAGGTGTGGTACTTGATTGTATCGTTTCCTGATCTTTGCAACCTTACTTACTTTTACGATAGCATCGATGTGTCTTAATTAGTGTTTCCTCAGAGTTACCAGAAGATAAAGAAGCAATACCAATTCCAAACAACTCCACACCTACCTGGTCTTGTCTGAAATCAATAAGTACACTCCTCACATTGCTGCGGTCTACATCAATAGGACCAAAGAATCTCCGCGGCCATAATTGGGGAGAATAAGAAGACAGAAGATACCTGAGATTTTACCTGGTATGAGCTATTCTTATTTCACTCTAAATATCTCACACTCTAGACTTTATTCTTGTCTGTACATTGGTTTTATTGAAAGTCACGCACATGGTGGAAATTGGCGTCATTGTTATGTCAAAGTGACATAAATCATGCACTTACAATATCTCAGAGTATTTAGAAACATTTTGGAGCTTATTTTAATAAAAAAAAAACAGAGGTAAATGAGGAGCTCAGCAATTGTGTGAGGGACTGACAGAAAAATCCATTCCTCAGGATCGCCATTTGTCATCACTCGGCAAGATTCGCTATGCCAATTGATCCTGGAGACGGGTTTTCCTGTCCGCTCCTCACACTGATTACATATTCTTATCATCTCTCTGGATATGGGATATGGGCTTTAACAAACAAGCAAAGTAGCTTTTGATATGCCATAGGCGTAGGAAGCTTTTCAATATTGGGGGGGGGGGGGGGGGGGGCAAACCCAGCGCGGCCAATTTCAATACTTGGGGGGGGGGGGGGTGGGTATTGCCAAAAGTACATGTACGCATGCATGCACATGCATATGTATGCACATACATGTGTTTAATCTTCATACACCCATGCATGCATGCACACACATGTATGCATGCATGCACAGTCTATGCAAACATACATTTTATATCCTCATATGAAAATCATTAAAATTGATCAAAGCAAGCGATCTCTATAAAAGCTATTTGAATCTGCATACATTTATACACTAGTATGCTTTATTAAAATCAAAGCAATGGATCTCCATTTATAAGAAGCCATATATATAAGTTCAGTACGAGCGAGCAAAGCCCCAAAAAAAATAATGATACAATTTTACTCCGAGCGAGCAAAGCGATCGAGGAATTTTTTTTGGTAAAGTTCTTCAGTAGGGATAACAAATAGAGCAAAAAAACACAAACAAAAACAACAACATTTACAATGATAATATTTTATTCCGAGCGAGCAAAGTGAGCGAGGAAAATTTTTGGTAAAGGTCTTCAGAGCAAAAGGCTAAGAGGGATAAAAAAAGAGCAAAAAAATATAATATTTTACTCCGAGCGAGCAAAGCGAGTGAAGAAAATTTTTGGTTAAGTTATTGCAGATTAAAAAACTAAGATGGATAAAAAAACAGAACCCAAATACTATTTAAAATTAATATTTTACTCCGAGCGAGCGGTATTTATGAGTTAAAAGCTTCGAGGGGAAATAACAGCCTGCTGACTAAAAGATATGAAAAAGTATTAAAATCTGAGCAAATTGTCTGCTCTCAGAGAATCTTAAACCAAATTCCAAAAAACTTCGAGCGAGTGAAGCGAGCGAGGGAAAAAAACCTAATAATTATGTGTGCAAGTTGCTAATTTTACCCTTAGTGACAAGCAATTATATATCAATTTAGACTAATTATTGGAGGGGCCAAAGGCTATTCTGGCCCCCCATACAAAATTATTGGGGGGGGGGGGGGGCTGGCCCCTGCTGCCCCCCCCCCCCCCCCCCTGTTCCTACGCCTATGTATGCTTTCTCTTACTGACAATAATCAGGCTAATGTTATTGAGATATCTAGATTACTTATATATTGAATATTGACACTCCTTATTTTGAAACTGGTAAGTCAGATATATCCCTCAGAATTTCAGCTAAATAAGATAAATTCCTTTGATCAATACTGAAGTTCCCTTTTTGAACATGGGCTTGTCTATAACAAAAGTTTCATCTAAAATGTACATTAAACGAGATGATTTTAATATTGAAAAAGTTGATTTTCCATTTCTTGATGGAGATGTCCCTCACTCCTCTACTTATGAGATATATATTTCAAAGCTTATTCAGATCTAATGCTAGTGACTTCAACACTTATAGAAATAGATTTTTAAACTGTTAAGTTACTAAAACAAGGCTGTTGATATCATAAACTATGTACACCATTTTCCAAATTCTATCACAAGCACTCAAGAATAGTAAGTGAGTATGATCGGGAAATACGACAATCACAAACCGCAGACAACCCTGTGGCACCGCGAGGAAGAGATGCTCAACCATCACGAGACACCTGGAAGACAATTTAAGCAAAGCAACCAGCTCTCTCTTCCCCATCAAGATGACTGCAATACAAGAACAGACACAAAGCAACGTACAACAAAACATAGAACAATTACAGACTCCCACAATGGGAGTAACAATAAACAAAAATTCAACAACAACAGAACCAACGCCTTAGAACGAACAGCAGCCCAAGCCACCGGGGGGCTTAACTGCATTTTACTGGTACCAAATCTTCGCCCTAGATTCTGCTGTTGTTGAAGTACAAGAAATGTTCAGCTCGCATGGAGGCCATCTAACTAATGCAATGTATCATCATGGAGAAACACTCTAATCAAATTAACACACCATGATGAAACACAGAAAAGGGCTCATGACTCACAGATAGTCAGAGCTAAAGAAAACCTCAAGTTGATTGTTAAATACAATGTTGGTTTAAAAGCTCTTTAGCAGCAGCACATATTAGCGTCATTAATTTATGGTTATTTAGTTTATAAATTTAAAAGAATCGTTGGAAAGCCTACTTTTACTGATTTAACTTAAAAAGATAACCAAACGTTGAAAATAAGAGAAATACAACACAGATATAAAAGGACAGTCTGTATGCCTTGGTATAAACACAATCACGGGCTATAGCTATGGTTTCCTGTTTATAATTTAGAGATGGGTCAGGACTCAGACTCAGTGACGATCCTGACCTAAAACTTTCATCGGTGGGTTGGTGCTTGATGCCTGTTTTTGGCTCGGTGGGTTGGTGCTTGATGCTTGTTTTGGCTCGGGCCACCGTGGCTCAACTTGAGGTTTCTTTAGCTCTGACTGTCTGTGAGTCAAGGGCCCTTTTCTTTGTTTCATCATAGTGTGTTAATTTTATTACTTTCTGATATGATACATTGCGTCAGTTAGGGAGCCTCTATGTGAGATAAACGTGAATCAGAATCTAGGGCGAATATTTGGCTAGTAAAATGCTTTTAAGCCCCCACCCATGAGGCGTCTTCGGCTGCTGTCCATTCTAAGGCGGCGGTTCTGTTGTTTTTGATTCATTTAAGAAATGAATTCAATTTTTGGAATGTTCATGAAGGGCTTCACGTTAACTTTGCAAGTGACCCGAAGTATTTATGATTCCATGAACACTCCAAAAATTGAATTTATTGCTTAAATTTACATTTTATTATAAATATATAATATATAGAACGTATTTATAATTTAGAAAAAAAAAACAGTTTTGTATTCAATATGAAATCGTATTAACGGTTTTGTTGGAGTGTATAACGGAAAAGCGGAACAGCCAGTGTGAACTTTGACTGCCAATGGAGCAAACAAGAGGCTTGTTTTGCACGTGCGAATCAGGGGCCAATTTCATCAATAAAGTTCGTACGATATATCTTGAAGTGTTGTTTTCTGAGAAGTTCGTACGTCAGTTTCATCAAAACATCTTAAATTGTTCGTAAGAACAAAAAATTGCGTTTCACTAAATCGTCGTATTTTTAATTTTGCCTGACTCCAGTCTCAAGATATCATGTGATTGGTCACATCCGAACTTTATATGGATGGCATTGTAAAGATTAAAAAAATACGTAGGTATGTGAAGAAAGTTTTAAAAGAAGAATGAAGCAGGGGGGTCCGGGCTTCCATCCCCTTGGAAAATCACATGTTCTATAGGTTTCCATAGAAATTAGCAAGTGAACGTTGCAAACTTGAAGTTTTCCGGACTAAAATTCATGGACCCACGCATGAGAAGACAAGCAAGCGACAGCATGCCCCATTAAGAATTCAATTCCTTTAACTCTGCAAATACTTTTGTCAAACGTCGGTCTGATCTGGAGGCAAAATCTTTGACACCTAGATGGCATGTTTCCCGAAATCATAAGAAACCATGTCCAAGTAAGGCACAAATCAGTAAGATTACCTTAAACCATAAACTATACTGAGAGGAACTAGAAACTGAAGTGTTTTTTCTAACATGTTTGGATGAAAAATAATAATTCAAATTCATTATTTTTTATGAAATCTGATATCCTCAACATCCATTTAACAAATTCAATCCACAGAATTAATGATAGCATCACGCACTAGTCCTAAGGCGCGGATAAATACTGTCGACGAATTTCGTATGCTCTCGAAATTTGGTCCTGAGTCTTGGGCATTATTATGAGCGGTTGTCTCGGCTTTTCTTCACACCCCGATGATAGATTGTTGTAATGCTCAATAACAGATCCCTAAGAGGAACATACTTTTATCATTTGGACATGAAAGAGATAGATCATATTGTATTCATAACAAAAATGCTACATGTAATGTTTCATGAAACTGCGTCCCGAAAATTACTCGTTTTCACACTTATGTTTACCCATACATGTCGAATGGAATTTCCCACTTTAGTCTTTTGGACGAGCTCACAACCACTTTTGGGGGGTTGTTTTTGATGTTTTTCTTTTTTATTCAAATTTTTAGCGAATAACAGCGGAGAACCTGATCCGACGCCACCGACGTTATGTGGCGTCTGACCTGGGTCTGCACTGTTTGCCAACTTCATGCAAAATGGAGGCAAGGCTTAAATGAGTTAAACATCACACCCCGGGTGCTTAAGATAACTGGTCGAAATTTTAGAAAACGTAAAAATCTAGAATGCAACTTGTAATACGGTTGGAACTGAGATTGCGCTTACCCGGATGTATGTCCCTTCAAGGAGAATGTAAAGTTCTACTGAAAGCTCTTGTGAACAGCTCCCACATACATATACATACTCGTACAAAGACATACATTTTGAAACTTTATCAAAGTTAGAACGTATGGTTGTTTGACGAGAGCCCCCTCATCATTGTCGTCCCTGGCAGTCATGCAAATGGACGATGACTTACCCTTACACTTGAATGTGCATTTTAGTATGTTTAAGCAATGGTGACATGTGAAAAAGTAAAACATATCCTGTTGGTTTTTACTACAGAATCCCTTTCCTTAGACGTGATGGTTATGCATAAAATCAGCTACTGATGGTGGCCATATGCGAATCTCTTGGTGACAGTATACAGCGATGGGAGAGGTTACTTGGACAAATGAATAACTCATAAGCAACAAGGAAAGGGGGTCTTATTTCTCATTTTGGTAAACCATATATATAGTATATAAAGGGTGGTCTTGATTATAATACTTTAGAGGTATTTAAACCTTTGTCGATTTTTGCTCTTCAGTCTCTTTAACCGTGTGAAATGCAGCAGCCTTCTAAGTAGTAAGTTAGTAATATTTAAGACAAAGATGTCAGCTGCGACACCTAAATATTTGTCTTCTATTTACGACAAAAAGTATGAAGTTCGCAAAGTTCAATAGTTTGATGAAACCCGATTTTTAACGTACGAACTGCGTACGATGTTTTTAAGACAAAAACGAGTCGTAAACTCGTTGATGAAATTGGCACCAGGTGTGGCTCACTGTCAATCACAACAGGCGAATGAATTCGATGTTCGAAGCGCATTGCACGGGTAAGTGAGCCTGGCAGCTGTCAATCATATTGTATGTGATTCATGAGGTTATGAACGGTTGCAAAAATCTAAAGATTCATTAAAGGATAGTCATCGATGCTATATGGCAGCTAAGTTTGGGTTGTTTGTTGATGAGGACCATAGCAAGCTTCCTACGTTATACTGGTTACCTAAACTTCATAAACGGCCCTATAAATCGCGTTTAATTGCTAATTCTAGTGCATGTACAACTACTGAATTGTCTATTCTTTTGACTTCTTGCCTCACTGCGATTAAAAACCATGTCATTAAATATTGCACAACTGTTTCTGAAAGAAATGGTAAAAATTATTTTGGTCTATTAAAAATTCAGGTGAAATTCTTAATAAATTGAAGTCTAGAGGTTTTCTAGCATCTGGTTTGTCTACATATGATTTCTCTACTCTCTATACTACATTGCCTCATAATCTAATCAAAGAAAAACTGACAGAATTAATTGAACACACATTTAACAGAGAGGGCTCACTTTATTTGGCTTGTAATGATAAAAATGCCTTTTGACTTCTGAACTACCTAAACGATATAAATTGTGGTCATGTCAGAAAATGTGCGATACGCTCCATTATCTTTTGGATAATATATTTATAAGATTTGGCTCGAAATTATATCGACAAATTGTAGGTATTCCAATGGGTACTAATAGCGGATTTCATAGGCCTTCCGTACTTCTTTTCCGGATTTCCATTGGGACTCAAGTCACATGTACTTATATCACATGAATTTCTCAGCCAATCGAAATTTGTTCCATTACCACGAGACCGAGCAGCCATGTGCTCGAGGCCAACATCAAAACACCAAAAGAAATTCTGTTTTGTAGGCAAACAGGCTTGTATTTATTGCATACGAAGGGGGGGGGGGGGGTAGTTGTAAGGGGCCACTTAGAGCCGCTTTGTATGTTTATTGTTACCTCGAAAACCAATTTTATGTTTTTCAAACAGCACCCGTGTTTGTTTACAGGCTGATGACGTCAGTATTAAGTACGTCACAGCACCGGTGTTACTGACTGAGTCGGTGCTTATGTAAACATTTCACCATTTGAAGAATGACTCAAAATATCGTCAAAAGCATCATTGGTAATGTGGCATCGAGCTATCAAGTCAATCTAGCGATAGAAATTCCCAATATTACCGAAAACTACATAAATTCGCACGTTTTCACTTGTCGACATTGGGTATCTGCAATGCTTATTTAAATATACGTCATGTTGTTGGGAAGTTTTTTTGATTGGCCAGATATTTTTCTAATCGGGTGAGCTCGGAGCTAATCGGAACATGTCGGGAAAACTCGGTATGAAAATAGCTGTTGTGCTCCTCTTGTTGCAGATTTGGGTTTGTTTTGTTATGAGAGAGACTTTATATTGTCTCTATCTGACAGTAATCAAACTGATATTATTGAAGCTTTTAACTCAACCTCCAGATATTTAGATGACTTACTTAATATTGATAATCCTTATTTTGAACAAATGGTAGGTCAGATATATTCCGGCCGAGGCTATATACACGGCGGCCGTGTCCGTAAATAATTATCTGCACGGCGGCCGTGTCAATAAGAAATTATTCGCACGGCAGCGCGGCCGTGTCAATAAGAAATTATTTGCACGGCAAAAGAAATTACTTGCACGGCAGTCAATATACATGGTTGCGATGACATAAATTGAAGTGTATCCTGGGTGACCTATCTAGGATGAACTCTATAGGGTGGTTCTGATGTTGTTGACTTTTTGTTTATTGTTACTCCCATTGTGGGAGTCTGTAATTGTTCTATGTTTTGTTGTACGTTACTTTATGTCCATTCTAGTATTGCAATCATCTTGATTGGGAAGAGAGAGCTGAGTGATTTGCTTAATTTGTCTTCCTGGTGTCTCGTGATGGTTGAGAGGCTTTTCCTCGCGGTGCCATGGGGTTGTCTGCGGTTTGTGATTGTGGTAGTTCCTGATCATACTCACTATTTTCTATATATAGTACGAATCCCATGAACCACGGATCCTAAATTCACCGATAAATTTAGGATCCATGTATGAACCCCTACCAGAAATGAATAAGAATATCGTATCTACACGTAACGGCATTATTTGGTACATGCGCAGATCCAGGAACTTTCGTCTGGGGGGGGGGGTCCAGGCTCAACTGGCATTTAAAAAAGGTCGGGCGATGTTTAAACACTCGGCCTAACGGCCTCGTGTTCAAACAGCTTCCTCGGGACCCGGCAAACGTTTATTCATGAAAAAAAACATGTGTGATACCTATAGAGCCCCCCCCCCCATCCCCTCTAGATCCGCTTGTGGTATCACTTGTATTAAGTTTTCAGAGATGACCAACAGCAAGAGATCTTCATTTTAGACTGCACTTTAGATTTTGGAACTTCCTTATCTCATTGGCGAGCAACATAGGGACTACTGTCGCATCCACGCAGTCTTGTCACCACCCCATCAATGGAAATTACTGAAGTAGCGTCATGCGTTAGTTCATATCATGCAATATACAATTGATGCATTCTTTTGAGGTTAACATCAGGATTTGTCAACCCGAGAACAGTGATGTTCACCGAGGCGATATATAGGGCATAACTGCGTCCACTTTTTTGGTTTGAGGAGGTGTATCGTCGGGTATACGGTCGGTAATCACGTAAATGGCTCTGCACGTCTATAGCTCCGCTCGCGCGTCGCCTTAAATCTAGTTTTCCGACCGTATATCCGCCGATATGTAACTTCCCAAAATGAAAATATGAATACAGGTATGACAATTTTAATGCACGTCTGTTTTGTCTCAATTGCATGGAGAGGCGCTACCAGAGGTTTTGGGGACCGGGTGGGGGGGGGGGCATTTATTTCAGGGTAACAGGGGAACACATGTCAAGCATTACCAAAGCACCAAGGGGACGACAAGGAAATGCAAAACTCATAGTTAGGAACAAGGTGTTTGAATGTCTAACCTTACTGAAAATTGAGATTATAGAATATGGAAAAATGGGCTTTAAAATGGCTTGAAATGCATTCTCAGAGACATAGAAATTAAAAAAAATCTGGGGAAGGTCAGACGCCCAAGGTGCGAGCGTTCGGCTTTCAGTGCCCCTCCCCCCCCCCCCCCCCCCAATCAACCCCTCTGTGTCCAGCCCTGAAAACAATTCTCGATTTTTGGGGAAGACAGGAGAAAATCCAATTTATGTCAGGGGAACAAGGGAGCAGGTATCCCCCACCCTTCCCCCTACCGGGAGACCACCAAAATGTGACGAAACTAATGACGAAAATCTACCGGTATTTCCGACGATACTGTTGCAGATTTTGACGTTATTTAATCAGATGTCGTGTTACAAAATAAAATCCATTAGAAGCAAACTTAATAATCAGGACAAGCAGTTACCAGTATGTAGGATAATGTCATGTAACTTCGGACATCAGTTATATTCTGACATACAATTGCAAAAAGTGAACACCCAGATGAGACGGTGCTTAATGCGCCGTCTCATTAGGACTTCAATGTTTGCTTTGTAAGTTTGGGGCCCCCAGGGGTTTTGGGGATCTGGGGAGAGTGACTATTTATGTCTCCCCCCTTCAGGGTCGGGAGACATATTGTTTTTCCGGGCGTCCGTCTGCCTGTCTGTCTGTCTGTCACAAATCGTGTCTGCTCTATAACTTGAAAACCGCTTAAGCTCTATTCGCGAAACTTTATACAAATATCAATCAACATGAGGTGACGTGCAGAGTGCAAGAATGGTACCTCTGCCTTTTATACTTTTTGAGTTATTTCCCTTTGAACTTTGTGCATCACAAAAATCATGGCCGCTCTAAAACTTGAAAACCGCTTAAGCTATATTCACGAAACTTTATACAAGTATCAACCAACATGAGTCGACGTGCAGAGTGCAAGAATAGTAACTCTGTCATTTATACTATTTGTGTGATTTCCCTTGGAACTTTGTTCACAAAAAACAATAATCTATGACTATTAAATACTAGGTTATGATTGTGCAATAGTTAACTACATTGACAGATATCTTTACTAGATACGAGCTAATTGTCTGCATGAAATGAATAGAATTTCCGTTAGAAATTGTATTTAATGTTTCTGTTTGAAATTGTATTTAATGACTCATGCTTTTGACATTAAAAGGGGGGAGACATCTGTTTTTCGTAGAAAAACAATTCTAGTTTTAACTTTCTTCGACCTGTCAGTAATTTTGTCATCTGCTGACAACCTTGCAAAACCGTTTGGACCCAGATCAAGCCCGACAATACTTATGGCGTGGCCTGAATCTAAACTGCTTGACTCTTGTCATATTCGTGAAAAAAATTTTTGAAAACATCTTTTTATAAAATCAGCAGACGACAAAAATCCAGCACACAAACCAGCGCGTCCTCTTTGTAGGATTGTGAGTGATACCCTTTATTTATCTATTTTGATGTATATGTTATTTTTAAAATACTTTCATGCTGCCTTATTTAGAATCCAATCACTGTGTGTCATCTTTGAGTATAAAATTCGCGCCCCGTGGGCGCTCGGAGAGATGTAAAGCAGATTCTGAGACTTTTGGTTGAAACGTTAGGAATATTCTATGTTCGTTTATGTTTGCGCGCTTTCGCTAGTAATCCAGCTTTGTTTAGTAAAATAAATAGTTAATACAACTTCGATTTGGATTTTGAGCATGCAAAATGAATCCCCTCATGCGGAATAGACGAGTCTATGAAACAAGAGACGATTCAAAGGGAACATAAAACAACCACAGGAATTCTACTTTGGTTGAGTGTGTACACAATTGAACCCTCTCATGTGGAATAGACCATTCTATGAAACACGAGACGATTCAAAGGAAAGACGAATTAAAACTGGAAGAAGTGTGAAATCGCCAGAGAAGAATTTAACAATATATCATACAGGTTAGGCAAAATTAAGGCCAGAATTTCAGCAATGATAATGGCAATAATTTCAGCATAAATTTTCATAATCTTGACAAGCAATTAGATAAGTATAAATTATAGCATTAATTTCAGCTATATTTAGGGGAGACCGGGGCTAGTTCGGCCCCATTTTAGAAAACGTACAATTTTCGAAAGACTATAGCATAGGTCTGCGAAACCTATACATTTAAGTAAGGCACAATAGGGCGGTACCAGTCCCGGTAACCCCCATCATGTGTGTCTGTACTACATTCAAAGAGAACAGATCATGATGGCTGAACTTGCCCCGCCATGCGGTAAGTTCGGCCACCTTCGGGGCAAGTTCGGCAAAGGAAATGTCCTGGCCTATTATTATACAGTCAAACTCCTGTAGATGGAATTGCAAAGGGCCAAGAAAATGTAACGACATTAACCTAACATATGGACTATCCGAGTTGGTTCTTCGAAATACAAATGATCCAAAAATGAGCCTGAAAATGTCGTATCAAATTGTCCGAGTTTTCGTCTTGATTTTTTTAATTGCTTTTGGGCTTGCCTACCCATTAATGCCAAATAAAATGTCTCACCTTTATCAAAAGGACGAACCAGTTTTGAATCAAAGGGCTATTGGGTAGTAACTTTCATCAAATTTTATAATCTGTAAACAATCAGTGGAGACCATGATCAGACTCCGCACTATGTGGAGTCTGATCTGGGTCTTTACTGTGTACCAATGGCCCAGAGAAAGGCGCTAGGTTTGTATGAGTTTGCAGTTGTTGTTTTTTAACTTATTTCTTTCTAATCTTTGAATATATCTCCTTTTATTTGTTGTACTGTAAAACAACAACAACAAAAATAATAATTATAAACAGAAAAGGAAAAGTTTGCATTACGTGTTTTAGACAGGTTTTTTGACTTTAGGTCACAGACCTTTAATTGTAAAAAGGGCAATATTGGCTCAAAAGGTGGGTGGAAGCTCAGCACAATATTTTCAAGTTGTAAGGTATTTCATGATTGATCAATAATAAAACTAGGAAATATATTGTATTTATTAGACGGGTATATCTTTGCTGTACTTTTTGAAACAGCATCTCAATGCTTTTGTTGATTAAGTTTACTGGTGTGGCTTAGAAAAAAGGACCTTGCATTCTGTTTTTTCTTTCAGTAGGATTTTCCTATCATGTAGGGTGCCCACCTTCAGAGGCCAAAAAGTGGTAAAACATGGTGTTCACCGGGGTATCTCATTCTTGTTTATTGATTGAACTAGGTCCGATCTGTAACTCTATGTCAGCCTCATTGTGATTGAAGAGTTGTGAGGACCACAGCCTACTTAAAAGCTATAATGGAGGTCTATGGAAAAACCATTACAGGTCTGGGCCCTTCAATGTAAAATGGCGATCTGAAACGTTCGATGAAATAAACGTAATCATTGTGCAGTCAGTCGTTATTTAGGCTAACACGGAAGCATTTAGGATCCATGATAATATGAACACCCTTTACAAAATAACAATGACTAATATTTTTTTGTAAGTGTGGGGCAAGTTTGGCTATGGGCCGAACTTGCCCCGACTAAGTGGCCGAACTTGCCCCTGACAGACTATTTCCAAATATCACGTGACAGCTCCTTTTAAGATGCAGAAGAAGAAATTAATTATGTTTTATATCAAAGCTCATAATCCTTTCGTAATAAAAATATAGAATTTAAATCAGAATCTTAACACATCTTTAGATAAATAAAAACTGAAATTACTATGAGAAATTTACTAATCATGCAAGAAAACGAGTTCTCTGGTACAATATCAATGTAACCTTCAACAATGCAACCACTGTGTACTCATGTAGACACACTCGTCACAAGTAATTTCCAAATATGTTTCCCAGCCCCATATCTTAGTTTACATGCTAAATATAGCCACATGCCGAACATGCCCCGAGGCCGAACTAGCCCCGGTCTCCCCTATAGCTAGAATCCTCAGTAGTATTTTGGCTAAAAGTAAGGCTGAAATTATGGCAATACTTTTAACAATAATCTCAGCAAGATTTTTACTACGACCTACCTACAAAATCTTGCTAATTTAAATAGTTTACCTAATATTATTGCTGTAGTATTGCTGTCATTATGGCTGGGAAACAAAACAAAAACATCAAATACCTGTCAAGAATCGTGTTCACTTTTCAGTTATAGTATTGCTAAAGTATTGCTGTACGTTTTCGTACAGGTTTTTCATGGGATATTTGAGAAAAATGAGATAAAATCAGGAAAGCGAACCCGGGAGCGAACCCTCATCCTTTTATACATAAGAACCCCCTTAATCCTGGATCCGCCCCAGTGCCCCTCAACTCTTTCAATGTTGGAAAGCATAATAAAAAGCCAATTCTCATGAGAAGACTTGTGTATGTAATCTGTATATTAGATCTATATTCTTTCTCTCACACACACACACACACACACACACAAACACACTGACACACACTTTTTATTATGCGTATATTAGAATTTTTTGCCTGAAATTTTGTTAATGAAACAGTAACTATAGCCGTTTGCCGTGTCAATAAGAAATTATTCCCACGGCGGCCGTGTCTACGGAAAGTTATTCGCCCGGCCGCCGTGGGAATAGTCACTTCGATATATTCCACTGAACTTCAGTTAAATAAGGCAAATTCTTCTGATACTGAAGCTCCGTTTTTGGACTTGAACTTGTCAATAACAAATGGCATAGTTTCTTCTAAAATTTATGATAAACGGGATGGTTTTAATTTTGAAATAGTAAATTTCCACTTTCTTGATGGAGATGTTCCTCGCTCTCCTTCCTATGGTGAATATATTTCTCAGCATATTCTTTTTGCTGGAGTGTGTTCTAATGTTGATGATTTCAACAACAGAAACTTATTTTTAACTGCTAAGTTATTAAAACAAGGTTATAGATATCATAAAATTCGAAAAGCATTTTCTAAATTCTACCACAGACACTCAGAGTTAATTGTTAAATACAACATTGGGTTAAAAACTCTTCTGCAACAAGGCATATCAGAACCTATATTTTATGGTGATTTAGTTTATAAATTCAAACGAATTGTTGGAAAACCTTATTTTAGTGATCAATTCATAAAGATAGTAAAACGTTATATAAGGGTTGGATATAACTTGGATATCATGCGACAGTCTGCATGCCTAGTTTTGAACCCAATCACGGGTTATAGCTATGGTTTCCTCTTTAATTGCACGGCGGTGGGTCAGGCCTCTGACTCTAAGACGGCTCTGACATAAAGCTTTAATCGGTGGGTTGGTGCCTGATGCTTATCTGTAGCTGGACCCACCCCGGCTCAACTTGAGGTTTTCTTTAGCTCTGACTTTCTGTGAGTCATGAGCCCTTTTCTTTGTTTCATCATGGTGTGCTAATTTGATTAGAATGTTTCTCTGTGATGATGCATTGCATTAGTTAGATGGCCTCCATGCGAGCTGAACATTTATTGTACTTCAACAACAGCAGAATCTAGGGCGAAGATTTGGTACCAGTAAAATGCATTTAAGCCCCCCCCCCCGGTGGCTTAGGCTGCTGTCCGTTCTAAGGTGGTGGTTCTGTTGTTGTTGACTTGTTGTTTATTGTTACTCCCATAGTGGGAGTCTGTAATTGTTCTATGTTTTGTTTTTGTTGTACGTTACTTTATGTCCATTCTAGTATTGCAATCATCTTGATGGGGAAGAGCGAGCTGGTTGCTTTGCTTAACTTATCTTCCTGGTGTCTCGTGATGGTATAGCGGCTCTTCCTCGTGGTGCCACGGGATTGTCTGCAGTTTTTGATTGTTGTATTTCCAGATTATACTCACTTACTATTTTTGCTTTGAAAATTTACGTATTGTTTATTGCTGCTCGCATTGTTTCTGGGGATGTTGTAGAATAGAGAGCTGGTTGTTTTACTGTAATTGTGTTCTTGCTGTCATAATGCTGTTAGTGTTCTGTGTCTCTTCCTCGCGTCTGCAAAGTGTGATTGTGGCAGTTCCTGGCCATATATGTACTCAGGTTTTGATTTAAAAATTCAATACAGAGAAGTTCACATCATGTTCGACAGATTCAATATGAGTAAGCGTCAGGTTTTTAAACTGCTTATTGCACGACTCGCAGGTGTGTACCATAATCATTGTGTGAGTCCATCTGTGTTACCAGTTAGTGAAACTCTTGAACCGCATAGTATACTTTGATCAAATTTTGCATACGTATGCATGTCAACATTGTCTAACCACTGACATGCACAGCAGCTTTTTGATGGACGAGGCTTTGCTGAGCATCAGTCCAGCTGGTGGTGGTCAGTTAGCGAAGATGCTCCCAACTCTTGAATCACATGGTATATTTGGATCGAATTTTCCATACTTATTTATTTTAACATTTTGCAGCCACTGGTATGCAAAATGGCGACGATGCTTCACCGAGCATCATTTCGGCAGGTCGAGGTCTTTTAGTAAAAATGCTCATAACTCTTGAACCACATGGTATATTTTGATCAAATTTTGCATACTTATGAATTTTAGCATTGTCTAGACACTAGTTTGCAAAACGTTCTCTGATCTTTACAGATTAGGATTATTTGGAATGTACATATCAGCTGAAGTTTTGCATAACTTTAATAGTGTCCATGCTGCAAGCACCTTAAATTCAAACACAGGTTTTTTTTAGAGAAATTCAACCATCTTATAAAATAAGACAAACAAGCTAAACCACTCTATTAGACGTTTGAAAAGCCAACTCATCTTACTCATCAATTTAAAATGGCTGTGAAACGATAATATCCTGCATTGTTGCTTCTAGACACTGAGAATGTGTTGGGCATGTATGCAAATCATCAATCAAGCAATCACGAGTACGCAGGCAGCCCTACTGTTATATTTAAAGTAAGTAAGGAGGCAAATATCAGGAATCGTTACAATCAAGTACCACACCCGACCCAGGACACCACATGAGAAAGTGACAATACACAATAAAACATCACATACACGAGAGCCAAGAGGTTAGCACTTTCCTAGCAGGTGACCACACGGCTGCATTGAACAGACAAGAAAGCAAGACAAATACAAAACATAAACAGCAAAAATGATCCACAAAAGAAGCACCGCCTTGGAACGGTCAGTAAATTTATTCAAGAAAAATATTTCAAGACCAATTATCGCTTAATGCAGGTCAAACGTATTGCAGAATGCTCTAAGGGCAGCAATCTGAAATTATTTCGACCTTCATTAAGCTACCATTTGTCATTAGGTCTTTGTTTTGTCTATTTTTGAGTGGCCGTTTTACACAGGTTTTACTGTAAATTTAAAGTAACACACCAAGATGAATGCAAAATAATAAAGAACGCATAAATATGAAGTGGGGGTGCTGGACCAGAAAAGTGTGGTCCAGAATTCTCAGGCCCTCTGGCAGGGTTTTGCTAATATAAATTATTATTTTTGCTACAATCATCTAAGCATTGCTATAATATACTCAACTACAAGTGAAACCCATCAGTCACTTTTTGGTGCAATTATGGAAAAATAATTAAGGAATGAAAACATGTTTTATACCACATTCTTTAACAATCAGTTATGCATCAAAATACTGAATAATGTAACTGTTTTACTTAAACCCGTTTATGCTGTTCTCCAGTGAATAGACAAGGGGTCATTTCTAAAAATGACAAGTTTCAGACAATTGGTTTCACTCGAGTTCTCATCTAAATCAGTTCACTTCGTCCAATAACTGATATGTCCCTCTCTGACGAGGCCATCGAGTGTGTGCAGAAGGTAAACCAACCGGGTTAGTTTAGTAAGCTCGGATCTCAATCCGATAGAGCAGCTGGTGACGCATCCAGGATAGTTCAGTGCAACCTAGGAATCTTCGGTAGTTTAAGGTTGCTCTCCATTAAGAATGGGCGCGGATTCACATGAACGTTATACGACATTAAGTGCATACGATTCGACATCATTATGATGCAGTTATTGCTGCAGTAGAGTGCCAAGCCCATTTTGACGAAATTAACAATTAACTCAAGTGAACTGATTTAGACGAGAACGAGAAATTCATTCTCCAGTGAGAAACTTGTCATTTTGGAAAATAACCCCTTGTGTAAACTCTGACGAACAAGATGAACGGATTTAAGTAAAACGGTTAGATTATTCAATGAATTGATGCAGAACTGATTGTTAAGGAATATGGTATAATATATACTAGGCCAAAAAAGAAACGCCGCATATAAAACATACATTGTATATACGGGGTCTTTCACCAATCTCTCGCAAACGATTTGTCACAGTTTGAGCGCTGATTCTTGGATAATGAGTTCCTGGGGTTGTGCTAGCTACCATTGTATCCGGACGAAATTGATTCAGCAGTTTAAACCTACGTTTTTATCGATCTTGACGTCGCGTCATTAGGCGATGACGTCATGAATGCGCACTGTCTGACATTGTTCCAATTTGTCAGATACTTTTCCTAAGACGATCAAACATCCTTGCATGGCATCGAAATTGTTTGGATATCACCGATGGCGTCACGTTAGCTTGTAACATTCTTATCGCCTTTTCGCGTTCAACATGTGTCCGTTTTGACATCGTAAATTAGAAATGTGTAACTTTTAATTTTAAAGTTTTAAAATGTTTTCAAGCAAATTGGATATTAGACTAGTGATTTCAGTAGTTATAACATGTGTAAATCTACATAAAATAAATGTGCACGTGAAAAACTTGAAAATAAATAGACAGCCAGTACACTGGTTTGGGTTGACTGAGCTCAACGAAACAATGGGAATAATATGTGGCAGGAATAGCATTTAAAGCGCAATATTTTTAATATTTATATGCGGCGTTTCTTTTATGACCTAGTATATTTTCATTTCTCACTTCTATTTTACATATTTCCCCCCCCCCCCAGAAATGACTGATGGGTTTCTTTTATAGCTGAGTATAGCTAAAAGGACCAAAAACCCTGCCAGAGGGCCTGAGAATGCTGGGCCATACGTTTCTGGTTCAGAACCCCCAATTTTCACATAAATAACACAACGAACAACATCACAAAACAAGGACCAGGGCGGTGGTTCTGTTGTTGTTGACTTTTTGTTTATTGTTACTCCCATTGTGGGAGTCTGTAATTGTTCTGTGTTTTGATGTACGTTACTTTATGTCCATTCTAGTATTGCAATCATCTTGATGGGGAAGAGAGAGCTGATTGCTTTGCTTAATTTGTCTTCCTGGTGTCTCGTGATGGTTGAGTGGCTCTTCCTTGCGGTGCCACGGGGTTGTCTGCAGTTTGTGATTGTGGTATTTCCTGATCATGCTCACTTACTATTATTGAATTAGCTGTTCCCTTTACTAACAGACATAAATGTATTGGAACATATGTACTGGCGTACTCCGGCTACTCCGTCTTCCAAGGTGGTGTAGACAGAACAGTCACGTGACCTGTTCCAAAACAAGATGGTTGAGCACTGCCTACATGTTTTCTGTCTTTCCCGATAGGTACTGATAATTATTCATAGGTCATTAGTAAAAGGGATTGATAGCACATGTATTTTGTCATTCTTTTTTCTTCTTGGCAGTCGGATTTTGTTATTTTTTTTTTCACAATTCAAACAGCAATCGCTTGATTTTCTCCAGAGTACTCCAAAGTGCCCAGTATTGTTTGCTTTGGCGTACTCCGTGAGCTCTAAAATTGCTAAATCAAGTCCGCCCCCACATTCAATGGAAGTAACAACAAACAATGAACCTAAAACAACAGAATCACTGACTTAGAATGGGTGATGTGACAATAAAAACAAACATTAATTGGCAAAGCACTTTTATTTTCACAAATGATAGATCTACACATACAAAAGGCGATAGACAGACTCACTATAAATATTGATATACTTATATAAATTTCGCCACAAATACATTTCTGCTACGTTATATAATGTACCTTATGATATCATTGTCCAGTGAATACGGCTTATCCACATCTGAACTAAGAGTGAGGTTGGCGCCGTGAAACTAGTTTAGCCCCCCAGTAATTTTATTACTGACCGTTCCAAGGTGGTGCTTCTTTTAGGATATTTTTGTGTGTGTTTCTTTGCCTTCTGTGATGTCTGTTTATTGTAGCCTTGTGGTCAACCGTTGGAAAGAGCTAACCTCTATGCTCTTTTGTGTGTGACATTTTCTTGTGCTTTTGTCACTTTCCCATATGGTGTCCTGGGTCCATCCTCGGTAACCCAGGCGTAACCCATTCCGTTACACTGCATTCGTGTGATGAAAGGAGTGAAACGGAATGCTTCACCCCTGGGTAAACGAGAATGGTATAATACTGGCACTGGTGAAAATGACATATTGCTTAAACTGGTGAAAGTTATTTAAGAAATGAATTCAATTTTTGGAATGATCATGGAATCATGAATACTTTGGGTTTCTTGCAAAGTAAGTGAAGCGCGAAGGGCTTCATGTTAACTGTGTAAGAGACCCGAAGTATTCATGATTCCATGAACATTCCAAAAATTGAATTTATTGCTTATATTTACATTTTATTTTAAATAACTAAAATATAAAAAATATTTTTAATTTAGGAATTAAAACAGTTTTGTATTTAAAGTATAATCACATTAACGGTTTAGTTGGAGTGTAAAATGGAAAAGCGGAGCAGCCAGCTTGAACACGGACAGCCAATGGAGCAAACAAGAGGCTTGTTTTGCATGTGCGACTCAGGTGTGGCTAGCTGTCAATCACAATACCAGTATCACTTCTGATGAATGAGTTCGATGTTCGAAGCGTATTGCACCGGCAAGTGAGCTTGGCAGCTGTCAATCAAATTTTGTGTAATTCATGAAGCTATGAACGGTTGCAAAAATCTACAGATTCATTAAAGGCTTGCTTCGAAAATGTTAATATGTATTTATGGAACTGGTGATATTGCATATTTCTGGCATTGTGGTAATTGTAGCATTTTGGCTTCAGAGAAGATTGCATAATCTTTGTACTGGCGAATATTGAATATTTCTGGCACTGCGAAAATGAAATCGATATGTATGGCACGTAGGAAAATAGCTATTATTGACACTTGTTAAACTTGCATATTGCTGGCACGAGTGAACAAAATCTTCGTTGGGCGCTTATACCATAAGGTACATTAATAGCTTAGCAAATCGTGACAAATCATACTTGGCCTTGGAGATGAGATTTTTGTACAACAAAAGTATGCACACACATTAACTTAGAAATACTACAACAGTTAAATCAGCTATATTCATGAGTAGGAAAAAAAGAAGACAATGTACGCTACTGCAGGTGTCACACATAGACTAAAATAGCACTTTATTGAAGAAAATGAGAGTAAGTTTATGCCTCAGACACATATAAAATATGGCACACCAATGCGCTGTTAAAAGCATTTCTTAAATATATTATAAACTTGCATGGACCGCCAGATTATATCTATCCAAAGAAACATGATATATATTACCTGGGCCTCGTTGCGAGAAAAACTGACTTTGTTGCATACGTACAAGAAAAGCGCGGACCAGCCTAAATGACGTTGGTTTAGATGTTTGCCCACAATGGGAACATGCGCATAAAGCCATTTTAAGGTCCCTTGCAGACAGCCACAATGCGCAAATTTTGTTGCGAATTTGATTGTGGTTTCAACTTTTGAATAATCAACGCGTGCAAAATCAATATTGCTTTTATTCTAGACGCATTGACTTTTAATGCTTAAATAACAGACGCATCGCAAATACTCACACCAAATAGGCAACTACAATTTATCATAAACTGACACCAGTGTCGAACACTGCAGACATATTGACAAAACAAACTATGTTTTCGACTGCCAATTGTCAACAATTTTCAAATTATTGACAATGTGCAATAAAAAAGCAGCTCCTAAAACGTTATGATCTGCTGACGTCGATTCGATTGGCTAATATCCGATATAATACTAGAACACATTTCTAATGGTTCAGCTTTAAGGAAACAAGAGGTTCTATTGCAGATCGTAACCAACTGCTACATATTGAAAACACACATACATTATCTTTACAACAAAAATATAATATATAAAAGTGAAAAATATTCTTACATTAAAATACCCAGTAGCTAACCAGTGAAATTCTCGTTAACAAAATATACATCTCATGTTAAAATACATACACTCTGACATTTATTATATGATGAATGAAGTGTATGTGCACACATGTACACGCATATGTAAATACGTACTCACACATGTCTACATATGAAGATGAAATAATGAAGAATTAAGTAGTATTCTATTACTAGTATTCAATAAGATATGGCACACGTAGATATCAACAACAAGAAGGAAAATCTTTGACAATTTCAACGGCTGGAGTCATTAGTTGTGATATTAGGCCCCGAGGTTATAAAACTTTTTCATACTCAACTCAGCTGAGCACGAAATTTATCCCGCTCATAAATGTTAAAATGTCAACAATTGTTGGCATTTTAACATTTATTAGCATGATAAATGCAACATCTTAGAGACTTAAAGCAAAAACTTCTTTATTTTTCAGTATTTTAGTTTTTATGAGCAGTTGAAATTTCATGCTCAGTTGAGTTGAGCATGAAAAAAAGCTTTATCACATTGGGGCCTGATAAAGGTATAAAGGTTCAGACATAGCTTCAGGCTTCTAGTCCCACTAGATAACTACACATGAATGTTTAAAGAGTGACCCATGGCATATACAATAAACACCACAATCGTGAGTTAAATATGTGACAAGTGATGTAAAACAACATATTGAACTTAACACAAGATTAAGCTAAGTTACAAATGTGCAATAATTTCATTTTAAGACACTGTGAAGTTAAAAAACAACCTAGCAGTATAATGGCATCAAAGGTGATTTGGTATGATGATGTTGTGCCTATTAGTATAATATTTTGGTTACTGGTTCTCTTTCATTGCTCTATACCAACATTTTTTACGATATGCGCTATAGATGTTAATGCAAATCCCTTTTGAAAATGGTCACTTCATGAACTGAACATATATTTAAAAACAGTAAGCATACAATCTGAGTGATTAAGTTCAAAGTCTATTTTTCACTGGTACTTTGATTAAAAAACAAAATCACTGCAGTCAGTTAGTTATGATACCAGTCACTGGCATTGAAGGCCACCCTTACCAATCTTAGCACGAACTTGTGATGTGCAAAGTCTACACTGATGTAGATGGTATAAAATAGTTATACAATGATTGTCCAGCTGTACGTAAGAAAATCTACTCGCTAAAGGTCCTGGATTATCTCCACGTACAGGTGGACAGCCCATGGTATAGATGTTACTAATCCTATGGAGTCATTTTCTGGTCATAAAGGAATGTTGGATTCTGTCAGAAAGCAGAATGTGGCTTAAGCTGGTGCAAGAGAGGTATGAAAGTTGTTGCAGTTTCCATTAATCTAATAAACACACTCAATGTAACCAAGTCTTCTTCTTTTAAAAATCATGTAGTTTTCTCTATTTTAAAGGATTCGTTTATCCAGATTATTTAACATATTAGTATGGCCTTTTAATGTATAACGCTCAATTTTGACCTCATAAAGACATTTGACTTACATTTTAATAGTAACAACCAATGAATTTCGTAGTACCTACTTGCATTTTAATAATGAGCCAGTGCATGAGATTTCCAACAATGTGGTATGTGCGACCAGCAAAGCCTCAGATCAGCCTGCGCATATGCGCAGTCTGATCAGAGCCTTTGTTTGTCGCTTGAATATTCTATGACTGTTAAGCTACTGACTGAACATGATTTGGAGTTTCTACGCATAACAGGAGGCTGCATAGGTTCGTCAGAGTCTACACATGCCAAAATGCCACATTGTTGGAAATCTCATGCACTGGCTCAATTTATTTTATTATGAAATTGGAACAAAAGGAACTGCTTGTAACACATTTATTCCGTTTGATTGACTTAAATGAAACTACTTGAAAAGGGAAGAATGGGATAATTCGCTTATATTTAAACAACTGTACCTGGAAATATAGTTTGTGGTCAATATCAGTGTGTGTCTTCTTTTTTCAAATGTTTGAGACAACAGGCTATAGGGGTTTATTAGGAATTTTATTTACACACTTGATTTCTACTTTAAATTGAGTCACTTCACCAGAAAATATGTTAACCCTTAAAGCGCCAAGAAAAAAATGCATCTGAAAATGTCGTCTGCTGAAGAGCGTGGACCCAGAACAGACTGCTCCTGAGCAGTCTGATCTGGTTCCACACTGTTTGCAAAGAGGCTTCTTAAACATTTCAGCAGACGAAAAAAGCAGACGACTTTTGTTGTGATTGGCGCATTAAGGGTTAATGCCATATACGTACATGCATGAGACAGACAAGCCTGCACATATACATAGTTAGATCAGCGTCGTTTTGTTTGCTATACTTTCTATTGATGTGGCTCATATTGAGTGAAGCAAGGCTCCTTTTGTCACTGTATTGAAAATTCTGAATAAAAGATATATGTATTTCACACATCAAGATGACTGTTTGAATAGGAGCTAATCATTATCACAACTTAATATCAGATAATTGTCGAACCTTTCAGACTTAAGTTGAAAACTGCGTCAACAATGCCTTGAAATAATAATATAATTTGCTGAAGTCCTTAATGTTTTAATCACTTGGTATATCACTAATAACAGTTTACTATGATACAGTAATAAACATGGTCAAACTTGTATTGTATCCAAAAAGAGATAATCCAATGACAATACCACCCATAGAGAGCCCAGTAATAGCACCAAACTCTGTAAAGAGACTCAACTTCAAGGTTTTGATGTAGAGATAATTTTGTAGTTTGGCAAACTTAAAAGCTAAAACACACCCATGCGTCATTCTTGGGTTTTAAATAGTGGAGTGACTACTAAAAGAATTGGCTACATGGAGAAATTAGAGAAAACTACACATGCAAACGCGCCCATTTTGTTTCAAACACCTTTTGAGAGAGAAAGGAATACAAAATGAATCATTTTTTAAATATTGTTGCAAATTGCTGGTATTATCTTTAAACCAACTTGGAAGTTTTATACGTACGCACGCACGCACCGCAGTCTTTCACCGGATGGAAATATGTAAATGCTACATGTAACTGTGTGTCTATCTGTATTGTCCTTGTACTTGTGTATGTTTATGTTTTTTTTGTGGGGAGACCTACTAGTGGCCCTTTGGCAGTTATGAATCCTCGTTAAATAAATAAAGCATTAAATTAAATTATATATACGTATACATATATACCAAAACACCCCTGGCTGTCCACTGATGTAAATGACTGTAATGAGGGAAAGCCTAAGGCATTTCATCTTCTTTTGCTCAACCAAAGTCGAATTTTGTGAACTGTAAATGTAATGGGGAGAGTCATAAAGACTACGGCTTCACATTGCATTTGAATATAGAAGTTGATGTTTCTCCTGAAGGTTTAAAATTGATTTACATATACGTTACATACGTGCAGCTCGTCTGCAGCATTGGTATTTAAATTAATATGGTGGGCTTGGTGCTTGGAAATATCTACTTTAAGAGGAAAAAGAATGATGAGATAGACAACACAATGCCATGCGAAATATGAAACGTAGACAAATGTATAAAATAAAAAATGGACAATACAATAAAAGATACATTTAATTGCATGCACTCGAATGGAAGACTAAATTCAGAAAGGATTCACATGCATTCCTGTATAACACAATAATCAAACAAATTAAATATAAATAGGGATAAATGGTATTCACACGTCAGTATATACCAACAGCATAAAATTATTCAGTGGTCTGACACACAGTGGCCTGATGGATCAAATTTACAGACCCCCAGATAAGGTTTTGGATAACGGAAAGTTTTTTTTTCTTATTTCGCAATCAAAAGACATGTTGTGGTTACTCAACCGTCTCACTGCGACAGTTATTTTGAGCACTCAACACACATGTTTCAACTGATGGATAAGAAAATAATCACAATTTTACGCTGATTTTTTGCTATACTGGCCCTATGATTTATATGTTTATCCTTGGCAAAGAAGAAAAACACTGCACTTTTTGAAACAAGACCTGTCAGAATCAAACTAAGGGACCTACTACAATGTATAATGTTTGTTAGGGGCAATAATTTTTCCAAGGGAATTAATTGCTACAAACATTGGTGGAAATAAATTGCGTATTAAAAGATAGGAAGAAATTGGTCCAGAAATGTCATAGTGTGCCTACAAGGGTAAATGTGCCACTCTAATGGCCTTGTTGGTTGCTCTCTTGAAAATTTGGACACTATCCTCATTAATCTATCTGATATGTTGACAAAATGAAAGTTTACATGAAATTTGGAAGAAATTGGTTTAAAAATGATCGTGTTGCGAGTAAGGGATAACCTAAATTTAGAATACTCTGTAGTTGATACGAGCACAGTAGCAGATAGACAGAGAGATGTAAGGACAGACAAAATAGTAGGGCCCTAATAAATTTTACAAAAAATAATGCATCTTTAACTGTCATGATACACATTTATACAGATAATATCTTTGGTATTGTTTGGTAGCATGCTTTTTATACTCATCATTGTGAATATCACAACACACAAAACAAGTAAAACTGAGTATATAAAAAGGAAACAAATGGAGAAAATAGTTGAATGATAAGCCATCAAAATACTGTGTCCAGCTGGAAGCAGAAACATGATATAATAAAATGGGCCAACTCATTAGATTTTGGTATGTACTGCATACACCTTTACCCTTTGTATTCTGATGGATTTTCGCTTACATATTGATACAATAAGTATGAGATTACCCATTTTGTATTTTAAGGGGTCCCTGAATGATGCTAAATAGTTCACTGATGAAATGCAGCATTATGTTGCATTTCATCTAGGTTTTCACTGTTTGACAAAGTACCTGTTTAGGGATTTCCAGAATACAAAGGGTTAATTATTCTTATGCATGCCCAGCTATATAATGGTTCTAGAGGCCAATAGTTTGGTCTGAGTCATCATCTTCTTCCATAATTTTATTTGTACAAGCAATAAAGGCTCTGGTTATACTGTTAAACAGGGACGGATCTTCCTGGGTTGAACCAGTACTAAGCTAGGATAAATGTGTCTTGCTCAATGACCACAAAGCAGTGACCTGGTGAGGCTCAAACCCATCGTCCTTTTTATGGGATACGGCAAACAGTGCTAAACCAGATCAGACGCCACGATCTGAAATGAATGCTCGAAAAATGTACTTTTAAAATTTGAATGACATTGAAACTTACTGCCAAACAACTCTTTAATAAGAAATGAATCCATCCAATTGATAAGGGTGGGCATTTCCATTAGACATAAATGGGTAAAGTTAAATATGAGACCAGCTAAATAGAATTATGGCTTGAAAAAAATCTGACACAGAAATACATTTAACAAATACAAAGAATTTAAGATGACTTTGGACCTTATGCCATTTCCTTGTATCACATGTATGTGTAATTAAGGTCCATGCTACCATTTTTTTGCAGTTAATCCAATTTCAAGAGGTTGTTTTTTCCTTAGCTGACACAGTTTTTGTATAACTTATCTATGCATGCTTTGAACTAAAGATGAGAACTGATCTGGACTCACTGACAACTGTGACTGTCATATAGCAAGGACAGAAACAAAGCCAATGTTGAATATCTGAAAGTTCACATTGAGCCTAGGGATATCTGTAATAAGTTGACATGCTCAATCAATCGGAACTGCCTCGGGCATTTCCGCGATATTCCATGGAATCAGACCAGGTGTGTACATGATAACGCGAGCAATAACGTGATGCTGACGTCACAGAAACCATGTTAACACGATAACAGCTGTGATTGCAGCAAAACAAACGGTTATAAATGAAGTTTATGGTTTTCAATAAAATATCGCTTTAGCGATATTTTACTGAAAAATACATAAACTTCATTTATTCTGCTGATTAAACTTTTCGAATAATCAGAAAAATCAATTTTAATAGAGCTAAACCCACATGCTACAGAACTAATTTTACAAACACCATTTCCTCCGGCTAATACAATAGAGCTTTTTGGTACATAGTACTATGCATACTGCTCCTTATATACACCTGAGGCATGATTCGATTCTCGAATTGTGACGGACTTTCCCAAATAATGCTCAATGTGTACATTACCATTGAATTTGAGAAGTCTCTCAGTCTCATCTTTCAATTCAAATTATACAGAACTAAAATGTCTCTATCTGGGACTACAGGACAACAAAACATAAACATCATGACCATGATATCAATATATTTTATACATATTTAGTTGTAGTTGTATTAAGCTAATTAATGCTTATGATGTGATTAAAACTGGTTGAGTACTGTATCAAAATTGTTTTGTGATAGGCGGTGGTATAAACCATTTATGTTTTCGAAACATTTTGAATAAGCTTTGTTAAATCTTATAATACAAGGCACTTCTTTTTGAGACATTTGATTTCAGTTAGTTCTTAATAATACATATGAAGACTAGACAATTTCTAATTAAGTTTGAAGTTATAAAGTAAGGTAATTTACTCAGAATATACTAAAGTAGCTAGAACTTTAATCCTTTAAGTGCCACCTATAGTTTGCAGCAGACGACAATTCAAAATTTTGTTCCTTTTTCAAAAACAACAAATAAGGCATGATATTTGATGAGAATCGTCTGCTGGCAGACGATTCTCATGAACTATCATTCCTTATTTCTTTCTAGCTTTTTAGTTAAGATGTCACAAAATTTGTCGTCTGCTGCAGTTGTGATTGGTGCTTTAAGGATTAATACTTCATGAGTTTGATGAAACAGCAAAGGTTTCAAACCAGTCTATTCATATGTTTAATCAATATCATGGTCTCGACACATGCTTAAAGGATTGGCATTCATAGGATAGGTGTCATGTACTATATGCTTGCTACAGAATTATCACATCAGATTAAACAGAGAAGATAGATATTCCTAAGGTCCCTTGATTGTATTCCCTCTTGGATTACCACCAGGCAATCGTACAATTTGTGGCCCACCTGCTGGTGCAAAATTACAATATTCACAATAACCGGGTTCTCCCTGTGGACCAGGTGGTCCCCTCGTTCCATGCATTCCGGGCAAGCCCGGCGCCCCTCGTTCACCTGCTCGTCCTTCTTTCCCAACTCCAGGCGGACCATGTCGACCTACAATGAAGGATATTATTTGAGCCAGTGCATGAGATTTCCAACAATTTGACATTTTGACATGTGTAGACTCAGACGTGCCTCTGCAGCCTCCTTTTAAGCTTTGAGACTCAAAATAATGTTCAGTCAGTAGCTTACATGTAACAGTCATAGAATATTCAATCGACTAGCAAAGTCTCTGATCAGACTGCGCGTATGCGCAGGCTGATCTGAGGCTTTGATGGTCGCACATACCACATTGTTGGAATCTCATGCACTGGCTCATTTTAAAGATGAATATGAATAAAGAGAATCATATCTCATAATTTGTTTTCTGGATAAATATAGATTAAAAGCAATGTTACCAGTCTACATCCAGTCCTGGTGAATATAATATTTAGGCTGGTAAATCCTTATGTCAACACAAATTGAAGTCAATATTACTATTCTATGATATGCATCATAATATAGACTTTGTTATATGAGTGCTGTGGCTTCACTGAAGTTTTAGACATGACACTGGCTCTTTTGTTGCTATTTCTTTATTTTTGATGGTTTACTACATCAGTAAGGGAACTTTAATGTTTTGCTCTGATGTTTTGAGGTAGTGCTTCATGAATTTTCTAAATTGTCAATAAGAGAGAGCGAGAGACTTTATATGTAACATGGAGAGCAATTACACTAGAACAAAGTAAATTACAAATGTACCTGTAGGCACATGATAATAGCTAAATGGCAGCCTACGTTTCTTCAGCATGAGCTTTTCGTATGAGGAAAATCCAGCCAGGCTAGTTTTGATATCATATTTTCGTTGCTAAGCAACACGCAACCTCACTTTTCATCACACATTTGGATATGTTGTTGCATGCCCAACAAGTTATGCCACCTAATGGTTACATTTGTGATGTTCAAATGGAACATACTCTTACATTATAAGGAAATTCCTGCTATTTATAGGATGACCCTCATATTTTTCAGGCATCCTAAAATGTACTTTCCCTTGTAAATATGGCTAAACAATTATTATGCTGAATATTTTTTTTATTTTATACATTTTTGCAATTTTTTTATCCAATGAACTTGCAAGATTTTATTTTTATCATGCATTTGAAGGCTGAATTGAAAACAGCGAGAACTCTTCTCAGAAGCCAGTTGATCTGGATCATCAGAGTTTTAAAAACGGGATGTTTCTAGGTTACGCATGGTAAGTTTTAAGCTGATGGTAGATAGCATTAATATTGCTGTAGATAGAGGATCTTAAATAAGTGCTCACGTTTTATTGAATTTATTAAGCGAGTCTAGTCGAGCATTTTATCCCTTTTTCGCAAACAAGTTTAATAAACTCAATAATACAGGCGCACGAACCATAGATTCTACATATAAATCATTTTGAAATCATATTTTTGGCGTGAAAACGTTAGGGTTTCGCCATATGCGTAACGTTGACAACGTCATTTCATAACGTTACTGGAAAATCTGCAAACCAGCAGTGGTTTATCGATTTTAATGCATGCAGTTATTTCACTCCCAGATGCTACGTCATATAGTAATTCTTGCTATCTCACAACAGCGGAATTTAAGGCGAAGATTTGGCAGTTAAAAATCTATCTAAGCCCCCAGTGGCCTCAGCTGCTGTCTGTTCTAAAGCAGTGATTCTGTAGTTATTGATTCATTGTTTTTTCATTGTTTGTGAGTTTTTTAAATTTTGGCCTTTTTTGCATTGCAGTACTTAATATCCTTTATAGTTTTGAAATCACCACAGTAAGGAAGAGAGAGCTGGTTGCTGCTTTACTTTAATTGTCAACTTGCTGTCGTAAAGCAGTTATTGTTCTGTGTCTCTTCCGCTAGGTGTCGTGGGTTGGTCTTTGGTCTGTGATTGTGCCATTTCCTGGTCATACTACTTTCCTTTTTAATCAAATACAGTGTGTAGTTTCAAAACTTCATTTTAAGAGATTTGACTTATCTCTGAATGATCTCTTAATGTAGTTAAATAGGTTCTTAATGTATTTTGGTATAAAACTCTAAAAGAAAATCAGAATACTATCAGAGATGACATAGCATGTTGCACTGGCCATAAGAATGTTGTCTAATTGACAATCAGGCATGCTTTGACCTTCTTTAAACATACACGTGTAACTATCTAGTGCAGATCGATGTTAGATATTCTGTCTGAAAATTTACATTCCTTTATTTTTGTGTGTGTTGTGCGCTAAGAGATTAGTTCATTGTTTAATATTGCTTTTTATCAGTTACCTCTCATATTAACTAATTGTTGCGCGTTGCCTGATAACGTTGTCTATCTCACGGCATGTTGCCTTTATCAGGTCATGATGACGTTGCACTTTTTTAATGACGTCGCTAATGACGCATAATCAACACAAAAATCGAAAATTACGTCATAATCGCTAGTTCGAAGAGTGAAACAATGGGTAAACTGATAAATAGAATACCAGGTTTGCATCTTTTGATATCAAGTTTACCAGGCTCGGCTTTGAAAACGCTTGTTGAATCGCTCTGCAAGCCTCCCGATGTAAACAAGCGTTCTCAAAGCCTTGCCTGGTAAACTTGATATCAAAAGACACTCACCTAGTATTCTCTATCATTTTGTTTGGTGGTTTATGTTTGGTCCTTGCTTGTGATATAGTTCTTTGTGCCTCTTCTAGTTATCTAATTATCTCTCTGGGGAAAAGAGAGCTGGTTACTTTATTTAAAACACATTTTCCCTTACTCAGAAGCAGATCCAGGGTTTCTGGAAAGGGGTTTAATACCAGGGTCATTTTTTATGTTCGTAGAATCGGGCTGTAACTCTACAAATATAGGATTTACGGTCCCACAAGTATGTGTATTTTGAAAGGTCTAGCTTCTGTATATCAACTCATATAATTTTTACATCATTAGCGCGTAGTTCCGTCAAGTTATCTAGCTTTGAATAGGGCATAGTAAAGGACACTGATCGAAATCCATGTCATTTTCACCACGCTGCCAGCAGAAAATTAGAGGCTGCTAAGTTCCATTCCCTGTGGTGATATAAGCATTTATCAAGCCGATTTTCCTTTTGCACTTTCAAAATGAATTATTCAAATGCTATTGTTAGACAAGTGCAGCAAAACTATGAGCAGGTTGTTTGCTCTTCTACACCCATTTTAAAACAATTATCAATATACCAAAATAATCACAGTCAAGTGCTAGTTATTAGATCTGTTAAAATTGCATTTATGAACAAATTTTAAAAATTCTTCTGGTTTTGTATATCACATAATATACTTAATCATTTGCCAGCACTTATATTGATGTATCGAATAATTTGTGTACCTGGCAACTTCCCGTACTGTCATACCCCCATGTTATAAAAAGTGGGTGGAGTAAATCAACTTCGTGTAGAAGAAACAATAACATTTGGGTCTGCATAATTTTCTTATTGCACTGATTTCAACACCTGATTAGAGGCACAAAAACAGTTTTAATGTATTTTTTAAATATAGTAATGCTCCGGGACGTCATTTATGTACAAAATAAGGGATTTAAGCACCCACTATGCTATTTATTTAGCAGTTCATTTCTAATAAAGCAAAAAAGTATTAACTTTGTTTTGGGGTGACTTCCATCTGCCATATAGACAAGAAAAAATATAATAGTACTTTACAGCTAACATATTAAGCCACATTCAAAACCCCTATCAAACTTCCACTTGTGTCAACTTTTTAAAATAAAGGTTTATATGCCTATTGCACATTTTGCTGAGGTTCCAAATACATCTTACATATCCAATAATTGCTGCGTATATTCTATAATGGTCATATAATATTGTAGCACTTAGTGTCCTTTATCTACAGCCAAAATTTTAAGAAGCTGTGTATGTCTTTGGCCCCCATTTACATGCAATTGTTACTAACGTTTCGCAGAGACGAAGTCCATAAGTGTCATATTTCTACCATATTTCCAGTGTCTGATATATAGGTATGTCTTTGCCTCTTTGAAGTCGTAACGTAATGCATTTTGAAATAGTTTTATGTTTCATGTATAGATAAAAGCTCATTCTTTCCAAATATATACATGGTGTATGCATTTACTGTCGCTGTTTTCATTAAATCTACCACTCTACGAGCATAAAAAACGTCCTTCGTACGTATAAAGGTGTGTGGGGGTCGCTTTGCTGATTTTATCTCATTTTTCTTAAATATCCCATGAAAATGAAAAAATTTGGTCTCATAGGTAATTTAAAAATGGGGGTGGGGAGGGGGTTTGAGCGAGCCCCCTGAACCCCCTCTGAATCAACCACAGCTTAGTGTGTGTATTTGGTCTATGTGATGGAGTCTCTTCCTCATAGTTCCATGGGTAGGTCGATGTTCTGTGATTGTTGCATTTTCCATGTTGTACGCACTCGTTTTAGGGCATAAAATTGGTGATGCAAACAATCGGCCAAACACACGCTTGACATGATTTATATGATCTGTCTCATTTGTTTTTGAACGCCCATGACTTTGTCGATAGATATTGATTCAAAATAAACAACATCAGACCTCAAATTAAAGATAAGTTAAAGGTTCAGAGAAATGATTCGGACTTGACTAGCTATGATTGGTCATAAATGTATGTGTAACTATAACTTTCTATGGATATGATTTACGAGCAAGCTAAAAAGGAATTAGTATTTTTAAGTATTTTCAAATAATCATTTTGTTTAATTATTCTCACGGCGTTACTTCCTTCTGATAAACAAATCCACATACTTGACAATTTAACACTATTGCAATATAGAGAACATACCAGGCATGCCTCTAGGTCCTATTGGTCCATCTTTGCCACGTCCTCTTGGACCACGATCACCTTTTATGCCAGGTTCTCCAACTGGGCCTGAAGGCCCCTGAGGACCAGGCATTCCTGGCAGGCCCATAAATCCTCTATCTCCAGGCTGTCCCTGTGAACCTCTCTCACCTATAAAATATCATAAGAATCCATCATGAGTGTGAGGGGGGGATAGAAAATCCATCAGGAGGATCACCCATTGGCATCAACAGGGATGGATTTCTCTATCCCATTGTCACACAAATAATGGATTTTTTGCTTGCTACTAAATACCTCATTTTAAATTGGAAAAACATGAAAAAGGCTTCCTGAAAATCTTGAACACGCGACATAAATGTAACATGGTGACAATATTTTAACACAGATCTACATGCCGCCAGCATGCAGCTACTTGTTTATTTATCTTTCCCATGGGTTGCTATGGGGTATGTGAGATAGTATCATGGGTAAAAACAGCGGAAATCCTGACCTGGTGTGCAAGAAAAATCACTCTTATAACTAGTTTTAATTCAGAATGACAACAGGAAGAAAAAGTAACAAGACCACAAACAATAACCATCTATTCTAAGTTTGTCTGATTGCAGCAATGGTAGCAAGGAGACAGCTAGCAATGTTTCTTTCCAAAACTGATAATATAACCTTAGCATTTTTCGCCAAATTAAATATCAAATGTAAAGATTAATGCTGTACAATGGAATGCAATAAAAAAGTTAAATGTCACTGTCTATTACATAATGGAACCACCTACATTAAATAATGCATATTTTAAGAAGTATAGAATAGGGATGGGGGAAATAATGTATAAATTGCTCCATGAAGTAGAGAATAAGAATTGGGGGATGTAATGAGTGATATAATGCATCTAAAGCTTGTGTCAGTGCTTGAGGCATTGATATTTTACTGTATGTCTATTGTTTTAGATTCTGTAAAACACTTGTATTTGGTGCTATTTGCTGTAACAAAAATAAATCACGAAATTGTAAGACCCCAAATACAGTTTGGAATTCATTTATACCATGAAATTAAGAAAGGTGGCAAAGATCTAGCCTGGGTCCAGTCGTCAATATTTTGGCAATATTTCTAATGCTAATATTCTAAAAAGTACAACATCAAATGTATCTTTTGTCCATTATTGATTTCGATTAATATTGACGCCCAGAGACATCAGTAGTATTTCCCTTTGATTATCTGATAAGCCGTTTAATCTAATGTAATAAAGATGATAAGGCTCCAATTATCATTGCCATTAGATCATGGAAACTCAACGTAAACACGTGAATAAAGATGGAAGTTTGTTTACGTGGTTCGAGGCTGATTAATCCAAAACAAAGGATTAGAATGTTCAAACACAGAGATAAATTGAAGTGTCATAAATATTACAAAAATACATAGAAGATGATGTTTTTCTCCAATTCTTTGTGTGTATCTCGCCATGTGTATTAAATGCGTAACTCGCAAAGGCAAAAAACTTAGTACCAACAAATACACCAATGTTGGAAAACGCTGTTTCAATTTAAATCGTGAAGCCAACTATCGTCCACAATGTGCATTCATCGATAGTGCAGATGAAGGAATATCTGTGGTAATGTTTGCCTTTCTATCTATCTTTTCACTGGGATGCCTGTTACTACTTATAGTACACTAGAGTTATCCGTTAGAGTTGATTGTATCGACTCCTGATCTTTGCACCCTTACTTACTTTGTCATCCTTGGCTTTACCCCTCAAAATTTGAGGAAAAATCCAGGTGGCGCTGTCGATTGAAATCAAAGGCTTTTTTTGACCAAGAAACAGAAAAAGAAAAAATGATCAGACTGGAACCCAGGCTAGCAAAGATCAGGAATTGATTCAATCAAGCTCCACACCTGACCCAGGACACCACATGGGAAAGTGACAAAAACACAATTTAACATCACAAACAAGAGCCAAGAGGTCAGCCCCTTACCCAGCAGGTAAACACAAGGCAGCAATGAACAAACACGGAAGCATTAAAACACAAGATATAAATAACACAAATGATCCACAAAAGAAATACTGCCTTGGAATGGTCAGTAAAAGTATTTTACTGGATGGCTTAAACCGGTGTCACGGCATGAATCTCACTCTTGGTTCAGATGTGGATCAAGACACATAGATGTTTGGTTTGCATGAAACACCCCTAACTTATCCATGCATCATCTCCTAGAACTTATAAGCAATGAATGATCATAAATGGACATATATCTTTTTATGTTTATATATTTATCGTCAGAACACAACTTTTTAACGGTAGTGTATGTTTTAACAAAGAGGACATCACGTCTTAAGAACAATTGCGTTATTTTCCAAGCGCACTGTTCCTATGGCCGGAAACAGGGAAAGTTGTCTGGGTCCTGTCTTCTTGACAGTTTACAAATTTGGATCAATACAGTTTTCAGATACGCTTATAACAGATGGATATTTTAGCATTTTTTTGACAAAATGTATAAACTAATATGTGTCTAAAATATCCATTGACGTCTTATTATAAATGATTTTTTTCAGTACCAAATACTGTTATATAGATCTAGTAAAATCAAACTATATACAAAATTACAAAGATAATAACGTGTATGTGAAGACGAATTTGGCTGGTACTCTGCTATATTGTGTGTCCAATATACACAGTTAATTTGGGCAGTGCATGATCTGACCTCATGGCCTAGTGGTTAGAGCATTGGACTTTGGAACCAGTGGCCCAGGGTCGATTCCTGGGTGGGCACCTATTATACATTATCTTTTTCTTCTGCTTTTTCAGCTTTATAATGCAGAATTACTCCGACAAGTAATATGAATTTATATAAATGACAAAAGTACACTCCATAACGTTTTATATTGAATTATCCTCAAAATCTGTGGGGTGGCGATAAATTTTGCTCTCCTGAAAGAAAATCATTCTGGTGACCCCCATTTTTTAGTCTTTTTTCTAAAAGGTAAAACAATAGTCTTTGAAATAAAAACAAAACTTTAAGATTTTTAACGTCAGATTTTTTAATATACAATCTACTCTAAAAATTGCATTCCTATTTTGAGGGAATTACACAGATTAGGAAAACAAATAAATTTACACCTTTTCTAAAAAGCTTGATGTCATGAGTGATAATTAAAATTAAAATAAACAAGCTAGATGGCGATAACAAATATTTTAGCTTGATATTAAGGATTTGGGATTTTTCTAAAAAATTGTAAAATGCTGAAAACTTCCATGTGTGGTTATGAACAATTGATTGGGCGAGTGCAGTGGCTTAGTGGTAGAGTGCTTGACTCGAGACCGAAGGACTGTGGGTTTGAGCCTTACCGGCGTCACTGCGTTGTGGTCCTTGAGCAAGACACATTTATCCTAGCTTAGTACTGGTTCAACCCAGGAAGACATGTCCCTATATAACTGAAAGATTGTTGATGGGACATAAAGAATCAAATCAAATCAAACAATGAACAATTGAGCATGTTGACATATCCTTTTTATTTCATAAATTGACAGTCCATACATAAAACAAACTGTATGCAAAGTATTAAAAAGATTTAAATGTGGGAAATATTACCCGCAATTTCCCTTAAAAGGGGCTACTATTAAGGGAAAGAATGTGCTCCCCATAGTTGATAGAAAATTACTTTTAATGGGCATTAATTTGAGAAACCGTCAAAATTAATTTACGCCAATATATCAGCCTTTTAAAATTGTCAAACTTTGATGCCACTTATATGAAGTGGTTTACAGTAAGGTTCACTTGAGTAGACAGAGCAAGGAACAAGGATTTGAGTATTTACATAGCAAAAATTCCATAATCACGTATAATTTACCTGTTAGTCCTTGCGCTCCTGGAGGACCAGGTCTTCCAGTTTTTCCTATACCTGGTGGTCCAGGGGGACCCCTTAAGTCAGCGACAATGTCTTCCATTTGCTCTGAAATAAAACAAGGTAAAGTTATATGCGCTGATCCAGAAAGGATTGTCAGAGGGGGTCCTTTAGCAACGTTTTTTTCTTAGTTTGAGGCGGGGAAGAAGTATCCAAATTTAAATGGTGTTTCCAAAACTATTTTTCTGGTGTACCAATGATGGTGCAACATTGAATGCTGGCTTGGTAACTTTGTGATTTTTAAGGAGATCTAGATCAGTATTGCTAAGAAACCCTGTATTTTTGTGATTTTCCAGGGGGGGGGGGTGTCAAGACCCCCTGTCCCACCTCTGGATCAGCGCATGTCACTGGGCCTAAGAATAAGTTTTGCGAAGATTAAGAGCTTTTTGTAACTAATACCTAAGGCTACTTTATATAGGTTGCTTATAATCATGTAAATGGTACCGATATGGACATTTATGTGAATATTTATCATCAAGCAGTAACCCATAAACTACATGATTTACCAATAAAACAACAAAAACAAACTTACAAGTAAATATGTCTTATTGGTGTTATGCTGAGACTTTGAATAATTAACATGTCTTTCAACACTAAAACAGTTGACAAAATGATTTTTGTGTTACTATATTGCTGAGGCTTGTATAGGGGGGGGGGGGGGTACAAAATATCCCATATCCCTTGAAGTAAACAGGCAAGTATCCCTTATAAACTGGCAAATATCCCCATAATTAATTTTCCAAAATATTCAATATCCCTGAAAGTAACCCAAATATTGGACATAGTATCCTATATCCCTGGAAGTAAAATGGAAAGTATCCTATATCCATGGAAGTAAAATGGCAAGTATCCTGTATCCCTAAACCCCTTTACAAGCCTCATTGCTAGTGTTAACGCACTGTAGCAGAATGCAAAGAAAATATCACACTTAAAATGTTTCTAAATTTGGTACTCATGTAATATATCTGTCATTTTATTAGTGTACCATATCTATGACCATGACAAACTTTTTTTTATAATTTAATAAATATTTCTGAAACATAGACATTATTAACATAAATTAGCTTGCATATATCAAAAGTAGTATACAACATGTAGCGTGCAGCAACATATAAACAATAATATGATAGATTAGCTTTTCTTACAATATTAATGCTGTCTCTATCCTTATATTTTGCATCTTCCACAAAACAGTTTCAGAAATAATTTTGAATAGCTAAAGAAAAGAATAAGAAAAAACAACAACAAATAACAAGTACTCAAAGTAATAAAATGGAAGAAATCATTTCAAAATGGCACAAATTTGTGCTATAAAGCATGACAAACTAAGGCTACTTGCAGTTTGGTTATATTTAGACACCAGACGCAAGTTACTTGGTATTCATCAACTGAGTTCAAGGTGATATAGAGGATCTAACGTGAGTTCTCATGTTTTATTGAATTTGTCAAACAACTTGGTTGAAAAGAGATAAAATTAATAAGCCTCGCATTTTATCTCTTTTTCGCAACGAGTTTAATAAATTCAATAAAACATGAGCACTCATGTTAGATTCTATTTATCATATGGCATTAAGATTACTTTGAAATATCATTTCTGCCGCAAAAACGTTATACTTTTGTCATTATGTATGCAACGTTGTTATGGACGTCATAACCTTTCTCTTAAATCTATAAACCACTAGTGGTTTATCGAATTCATTGCATGGTGTTATTTCACTCCCAGACGCGACGTCATATGATAAATAGTAATAAATATTTTTGAAATAACACTTAAAGCACCATCAAAAAACCGCATCAAACGTTGTTGCTGAAGTCGTATGTTGCATACATTTGCTAACATTATCAACAAGTGTAAGTATAGAGGCAAACGGTGTACACCCTGATCAGATTTGTCTGACCAGACTACCCCTACAGGAGCAGTATGAACTGGGTCTACACAGTTTGTTGAAGAGGCTTTTAAAACATTTCAGCAGACAATAAAAGCAGACGACTTTTGTTGTGAATGGCGCTTTACCTCTCAAAATTTGGAAGCACATCTGTCTAACTTCATCATCCGAGACGCTTCTTCCCTAAAACAAAGTAATATAAAAAGTGTGAAGCAACAGTCCAAGTGTTATATTCAAACATCGAGCACATTAACAAAAAGACATCTACCTCGTTTAAATAATTGCTTTATGATGAATAAAAGTTTCATGCTGCAGTACACAAAGTTTTTATACAATTAAATCAAATGCAATTTTAAAATTGCAGTTCACACACGCTTATCTGGAGGTCTGTATGTTTTGTTTGATCTGGGTGCACATAATCTATCTGGAACTTTGTGATCTACTTTACTAAAAAAAACGTTTTCAGCATTTTGATTGAATTAACAAAGAAATATTTCATGAATCATGAATGTTGAGATCTGCCAAAAAGCTAACTATCACAAAATCGTGAGTTTAAAAATCCTAAAAAAGGGGGTTATAATATGACGTCGCGTCTCAGAGTGAAATAACACCATGCATAAAATCGATAAACCACTAGTGGTTTATAGATTTACAGGAAACGTTATGACGTCCATAACAGCATTGCGTACATAATGACAAAATAATAACGTTTTTACGCGAGAAATAATGAGATTTTCAAAGTAATGTTAATGTCATATGATAAATAGAATCTAACATTCGTGCACTTGTATTATTGAATTTATTAAACTTGTTGCGTAAAAAAAATGCTTACTGACCTGGTCGAAAACCTCCAAGACAGGTATTATAACAACGAGGCCCATTTTACATACCGGTATTCCTGGCATTCCTGGTGTTCCTGGTTGTCCTCTTTCACCCGAGGGACCTGGTGGACCTGATGGTCCTGGTAGTCCTGGAGTTCCTGGTGCACCAGCTGCACCACCTGGTCCTCGTTCACCTGGTGATCCCCGTGAACCAGGCTGTAATAACGATAGAGGAATGCTATAATGTTTTTTATCTCAAACCTTGGAGTTAATAGACAGGTGTAAATATATGAAAGTTGTATATTGCTTTGGCTTGCACCTACTATGGGCTTCGTTGTTTAATCAATGCATCTCCAAAAATCACCTGGAGATCCCCTGGAACCAGGCTGTAACAACGAACAAAGTATTGTTATAATGTTTTTATTCAATATAATGGTGTAAATAATTGAGCCAGGACATGTGAATTCCAACAATGTTGTATTTTGACAAGTTTAGACTCAGACGAGCCTGTGCAGCCTCCTTTTAAGCTTAGGAATTCTAAAAGATATTCAGTCTGTAGCTGAACAATCAAATAATATTTAAGCGACTAGCAAAGGCTCTGATCAGAATGAGTGTATGCGCAGGCTGATCAGAGGCTTTGCTGGCCGCACATACCACATTGTTGGAAATCTCATGTGGCGGCTGAATTATATGAAAGTTGTATATTGCTACAGCTTGCATCTAGTCTAGGTTTCGTTGTTTAATCAATGCATCTCCAAATATCAAATGAATAAGACAGCTTTTATATATTTATGATACCACAATGCCATTTAACAGTAGTTAAAACTCCAAGTAATTAAACAAAATGAAACAAAAACAACAACAACAAAAACTGATGTCTTCTTACGCTTGCTA